>VBSM01001927.1:7530804-7542283 GCA_008086735.1 Cheirogaleus medius
CCCCCCCCCGGCGCTTTGTTTTCCTGATGCATGACTGTTAGCAAGAATGAAGGATGGGGGGGCCTGGGTACCACCATCCAAAAAAAAAGCCACTTAAAAAAAAATTCTGGGTTACAGTCAATTGAGTCTAGTTGCCGCGTTGGGATCCTGCCTGCTGCCCACCCACACTCCTGGCGAGAAACAGCTTGCAAGTCGCTTGGTCCTGTGGCTGAAGCTAATGGGGTGGGCTTTGTGCTCCCTGCTAGAAGCAACTGTGGCAGTTTACAGTCCCTGAGCAAAGCCTGGTCATACTAGTTCTGGCAGCGCTAGAACTTAGGGGATTTGCCTTTGGAATTTTATGTTTTTGGCAATGGCGCCATAGGATATTAATAAGGATTTTTTAAAAGCAGACCTGATGGGACACGTAATGCATCCGTCACTGCCCCGGCAAAAGTACGTGCGCTCCAAGGCAGCTCTGAAATGTTGCAGCCTCACTCAACTTATTGGCTGACACTCAAGAACAGGGAGTGTCGTGCGAGCTCCGGCCACTCACATTCTGTTGCTTCGGTTAAACACGCAGAGGTCCGTACACAGGGCCTTGTGCAGCATGACTGCACCTAGTTAGGCGTGAACTTGACATTGTAACACACGGGCAGAGTCTATTTTGTGAGGCCGTGGTCTGGATTTGGAGTTGTGTGGCTCTAGCCCTGTTCGCTTCCGATCGACTGGTGGAGAGACAAAATTTGAAAATAGCCATGATGCCCTCTTGCACTATTTCAAAATAAATAAGGTCCCGTGTTACCATCATGAAGGCAAAAGAAAATGGCAAAATGACTGGAGTGTGAAGTCCAAAGTCATAAAAGGAAATCTGTCTTTCTAAAGGCCCGAAGTATTGCTGACCTGTGTTTCCAGGGAGTAGATGTTAAAAACAAGCTTGGGGTGCACATGCATGTCCATGCACTTGTGTGTGTGTGTGTGTGTAAGTTCTCCATGATCAGCAGGCCAGTTCTTCACCTGGAGTTTTAAGATTTGCTTTCGGTCGCCCATTCTCCTTCCCTCGATGGAAGGTGCATGTCCCTCGTGTAAGGCAGGGCCGGAGCTTTAAGTCCAGAAGACAACTTGCCATTCGGGACTGCTGCTGTGCCTTCCCATTGCCAAAGATTGAATTTTTTACTTACAAAAAAACAAAAACCCTCTAGAGATATTTTTTTCCTAAAAATAATTTATGTATTTTCTTCTGACCAAAGCAATGCAAGCTCATTTTTTAAAAATTTAGAAAATATGGACAAATAAAATAAAATGAAAATGACCCATTAACCCACTGCTCAGAAATAACTATGAATCCTATAAGTTAGCTGTCTTCTAGGCTTGTCTTTTTTCTCTCTCCCTCTCTCTCTCTTTCTCTCCCTATATTTAAACAAAAGAGTGATTATCCTCTGTTTACTGTTTTGTCTTCTGTTTTGACTTACTAGACTATCTTTTGGTATCATTAGATATGATTCTGCAACATAATTTAAATAATTATGTAGTATTCCTTTGTATGTCAATTATCCATTTCAGGACAAATGTGGTTTCCACTGTTTTATTATAAACAATGCTGCAAGGAACATCTTTTGTAGATAAAGCTTTGGGCGTATCCATGGCTCGCTCTTTGAGACAATCTCTAAAATAGAACCACTGGGCCAATGACTTTTGATCCATATCACCATACAACGAGAAAGATTCTACCAGTTTATACTCCCACCAGCAGTGGATCAGAGTACCTTGAAATAGAAGTCTTCTGGCATATTCCTCTGTGTCTCCATACCGTGGGATATGTGCGGTGACGTTACAGTCCCTTTTCCATAGGTTCACGGCAGCATTTATAATCAATATGTCCATTCCCAGGGCCTTCCCATTTGCATTTCGTTGCCTGCAATGATTGAAATGCGGTAAGTACCAACAGCTAAGAGCTGATGGAAGGCTCAGAGTCCGGCAACATACCACTTTCCTTCCTGTCCACTTAAAAAATAAATTAACTTTGACATTTTTAGTAGTCACAGGTTTAAAGCAAACTGGAAAATAGAATTCAGGCCCAGTTCTAAAAAGAACACACTAGCACTCCGGCATGCCTACCAAGACCTGTTGGAAGATGGTGAAAACAAAACAGCTCATAGCTTTTCAAGTGCATGCGCTTCCATCAGAACGTGACTGCTGTTGGGTTGCCCCTTTAAGCACAGTTTGCCTTCACTGAGTTTGAATATACCTTTTGGGATTCAAAATAATTTTGCAACAGTGGATACAGACCTTCTTTATGTGTTATTGGTCTGGGAACAGCAACAGATTAAAAAAAAATATTACCAGGTCAAATAACAGCTGTTATTAAGTTCAGCTTTTATTATCAATTTGCCAGTAGATTCCGGCAGTAAAAAAAAAAATGTCTGCATCTGAGCTTTTTACTAATCAGTACTCTCATTTTGCTAATATTCTAACGACTGTCAATTTACTTCAGTGCTGCCATTTGCAGAATTTTCCAATTAGCAGCAAACCTGTTCCACCTTCTCCTGTAATTACGGGGGACTCAGTTCAGATCAGCTGTGGCCAGACAGCATATGATGTAGTTGCCAAAATCTGTGCAATGTTGTTTTTAACCTTTGCATGTGCTGGCACAGTTTTAACATCTCTGTTTGTAGGCAGGAGGCTTCCACAGTAGTGGCATGTGTCAAAATATCAAAATTATTTTTAATAAACACACCACGAGGATGAAAACACAGATATGAGCATATTTGGTTTTTGGATCCATTTAACGTCTGCTCCAGATTCAGTAGTATCCCCTACTCTGCCTCCTTTTTTTTTTTTTGTTCCAAAAAAAGTCTTTTAAAAAGGAACAATTGAGAGTTGCAGAATTGCATCAATTTGTACCTTTGCTAGTAAAACAAACAAAAAAAAGAATTATTAAAGAATCCTAAAATTTGGAATGGAGGGGTCCTCAAGACCACATAGGATAATGTTCTCATTTTTATAAATGCCCAGCATGGAGGAGGGACTTACCTAAGGTCCCTAGTTATGTGCAGAGCTGGGACTAGAACCCAAGTCTTCCACCTCCAATCCAAGGTCTGTTCCACTACGGCGCACATTTCCCCCCTTCTCTTGGTGGCTTCTGAACATGGCAGACGACAGAACAGGAAAGTCTCGCCCGATCGCTCGTTTCGGAGAATGCCTCGCTAGCAAGATCAAAGCCAATCAAACTCTCTGAAAGCTGCCTAAACAGCTGATGTTGCAGTAATAACAATACCGTAGCAATAACTATTATTGCTACATGAAAAAAATATATTTAATAATAAGCTCATTGATTTTTAACAGCATCTCTGTGTTGCCTAATTGATGGGAAGTTGTATGTTTGTGTAGCCGGTGGGCGTTATGAATTAAATATGGCCGTCTTTCCTTGAGGGATGCATGTCAATGCAAGAAAGACGGAAGATCTACATTTCCCCCAAGCAAAATAGTCCCCTTGTACCAGAAGCGAGGAAGACTGAAATGCGAACAAAAATAAAAACCATCCATCACTGTTTATTAAGTGCTGCTACTTGAAGGTAAAAGGGGATATTGAACTGTTTTTAAATTGGAAGGAATGTAGCTGGACAAAATATTGATGGTAATATTAGCTGGGTGACAAATTTTATTCTTTTGTCCACATTCATCAAAGGAGCAATTTGGAGTGAATTATTCTCTCTATGCTCATAAACCAATTTTTCTTCCCTTTTTACTTTTTAAGCACACATATTTATTACGGCACATGGGGTAGGAGGGATGCTACCTTCTGGTTCAAGCTGACCAAACCTTGCCGCATGAGTCAAAGGTGCCACAATTTCTTTAGACCGGGCCATGCATTGATCTCCAAGGTGCTTATATAAAATTTAATATGGCCTTAAAAATTGAGGCAGATTGAGTCTGTTCCCACAATTTAAAAGAGAAGGGGTGGGTCAGATTTGATTTCATTTTTAGCTGTGGTTTTCAAGTGGAAGTTCTGAAGCATTTATTTATTTTTCCAAATTTATAGCATGCCCCTTCAGTCCAGTGTTCACTGGCTGCTATTCAATGAAAACATCCAAGTTTTGGCAAAATGGGCTGAAGCAGAGAAATGAAAATTGAAAATGTCGGCTGACAATGGGGAGGATTTCAATAAAAATTTAGTTTGAAGTTTGGTTCGCTTCAACTCTATTTGACTTCAAGTCATTTTTGTTTCTATGAGGCTATGTAAGCTCTGAGACGTTTCATGAAAATCTTTATAGCAGGTGGACCAGTGTGCCCAGCAAGAGGGGAACTTCTAGATTTAAGACTCAATGCAATCCCTAGTGTTTTTGGAAAGGCCTACTGTGTGTGCAGAGCTGGTCTAGGGGTTGGTGTCCTTGACTTCTTCACTTAGATTTTTGGAATGAAGGTTCTTCCGTCCTCAAATGTGCAGTTAGCCAAACGGACAGTGCCATTTCTTCAGACGGATCTCATCTTCTCAACCAGAGTCAAGTTCATTGAGCAATGGAGAGAGATTTGTTTGTAAGTAAATTTATAAACTTTAACATTCCTCAGACCAGGTTGCTATAAAGTCAAGTGGATTTTCTTGGATGTCACTTGGCTTACATAGCTCTCTCCTTCTCACCTAAACGAGGAAACTTTTAAGGAAGCTGGCTGGAGTTAATTAATCAGTCAGTCAGTCAACAAGATTTTAATGAGTTCCTGCAAGGCACTGAGTGATGGTAACATATATGTAGCACTTTATAGTTGCCAACACACTTTCCCCTGCATTGTCTTATTTGCTTCTTACAGGTAATATTATTAGGCTCAGAGAGGTTCAGTGACTCACCTAAATTCACACAGTTATGCAGTAATGGGCTCTAGTTCCGATCTTCCAGAACTGTTTGTCCTACACTACTTGAGATAATGCAAGTCACTGTTTAAGATTAAGTACCAAATAAGTAGTACAGTCCAGAAGTGTGCCTGATCCTGGATGGCCCTTGGGGATGTCATCTGAATAAAACCAAATGCCCATGTGTCCCTCCCTCAGCATAATATCACAGCCAGACATTTCAGCAGCCAAAAGTAATTGGAAGTAATTCTAGTTTGTTCCTGTATTTTGCGAAGAACGTTAAAGTAATTGAACAGAATCCACTTAATAAGATACCGCCTTGTGGTTTTGTTCTCCATCCATCTCCCACTTCCGCCACCAGAAAGTCCAGATTGCTACTCCTCATTCTTCAGTGTTCTCCCCAAATTCTCCCCCCTTATTTTTTTTTCCTCCTTTTCTTTTTTCCCTCTCTCATGAGTAAACCTTAGCCCTTTCTACCACAATTCCGACATTTTCTTATTGATATCTGGATCTGAGCAAGGCTTGGGAGCTTAGTGGGGGATGAATGTGTGTAGATTTCTAAGGAGGACGACGTGTGGGCCAAAGGGTCAGGACTCACAAAGGAGATGACATTTGTGTGTGCTGTAGAAGAGGAATAGAACTTACAAGATTGCAAGAGCAGAAAAGAAAATATCTAATAGGAAGAAATGAAGACACACAGTGAATAAGTATTAAAATAGAGATGCTCTTTGCCTTAAAAACAGAATAAGCCCACAATAAAAAGCATTACTGAGTGTTTGCTCTCAATAAGCATTGTACTAAGTGTTCAAAGTCACCATAGACCCTGATAAAATGCTTTGGGCAGAAACAAATTACACCGATTACTTTGTCTAACAGGAGCTGGGCTCATGTCCTAGCTCTGCCATCTGATGGTTGTGTGACCTTGTGCAAATTCCTTAACCGCTTTTTGCCTCAGTTTCCCCATCTGTAAAATACGGATATTAATGCTACATATCTCAAGATTGTTGTGAGCATTTAAAAGAGTTAATTAATATGAGTAGATCGCTTGGTAAGCATTGGTTAGTTGTATTATTTTCCATTGAACTCTGGCTGTACAGTTTGTTTTGAACTGATAATAGTACTGTAATACCAGCAAGTCCCATTTTCATAGCTAACTCAGAAAAGACTGAAGATTATGGAGACCAGGTTTCTAAGAGGTTCTTCTCTTCCTACAGCATGGGAAACTCAGTGTGTGCATCTTAGATGCCTAAGAGCCCAAAGAAAGCAGAGTCAGTGTTTCAGGAATCCACAGTAACTGTGCTTTTTATTATTTTTTTTCTGACTGAATTCAACCAAAAGAAAAACATTTACCCATACCAGATGCTAACCTATTTCTTTTCCCTGTTAATTAGGGGAAACCCATTTCTGACAGCTTCTGAAAGTCTGGCTGCCGTTATGTGGAGGCCAGGAGAGGAGCCGAGCCTTGCTCCTTACATGACAGGCCTGGCTCTTGGCATTTCTATTTTCATCGAGTGGAGTAAATACATTCTGGGTTTTTCCTGAGGCGATGTAGGCCAGGTTGTATTCTTGACAAGGTTTTCTTGTTAGAGTTATGTAACCCCTCTAGAAAAGTACGGGATTTCTCAGAGTAGAAAAAAAAAATGCAAAACTTGACATACTTTAATTATAATTGGGCTATAATAATAACAAAATCATGTTAACTCACTCTGTTTAGGACTTAAGTTCCAGTTGAGTACCTTTCTGTCTTATATATAAAAATAAATGTCGTAAGGCCGTAGTGGCACAAATCACAGAGATATTGCCCATCCTCTCCCCACCCCCATGAGGTTTAATGTGGACCAAGAACTCAGGAGTTGTGCACCTGGCAGAAAGGGACCCGCTATTTGGTACTGTCGGGTTCTTTTGTGTTCTGAAGTTTCTAAGAATCTCTGCTTAGAACTTTAGGGTAGTTTGGTGACTTTAAATTGCTTCGAAGGTGATGAATAGAACTTTCTCATGTACTTCTCAAGTGTTGCTGAGGAATAATTAACTACTGTTTGGGTGGAATGGTGGTAAAAGCTTTTAGAAAAATAGCCTGGAGCTGTGGAGGAGACTATGCCTCTGTGAGTTGGACATCACTTTTTATGCCTGGACTTTGACAAAGTGGAACGTATGGAGGAATCAGTGAGTGTCGTGGAGACGGGACCAGTGCAGACTTTCCCATTAAGCGAAAACCCTCAGCACGGCACACTCGGGGTCAGAGAAGGTGATGCACAGAGAAAAAGATACGTCCACTCCAACTCACACGAGTCTTCTCCACCTTTCTGGGCTGTTTCCTAGGAGACTTGGTCACCATCCATTCAAGCAATAGTTTGTTATTTCTCAGCAGACTCTGGAAGAATGTAAGAAAGACTGGTGCTACAACAAAGATGGGAGTAGGAGGTGGCTCTTCCTAGGCCAGACGTGATGTTCCCTAAATACCTTCCTTTCGTAATGGCATCTGTGGCGGGAGAGGTGGCCTGCCTTGGATTCAGGCCTAGAGAACACACAGAAACCCTTGACTTCTTCACCAGACCACCGGCCAGAGGATGGTGAGGTCCCCCTCACACATTGCATTGTGGCCCATTGGGCCCCGGGGACATGGAGCCCTCTCCTGGGGCCCCTGTCTCACTGTAGAAGAGCTGAAGTTCTCTCAAGCCCTCTGAGCTGGCCACACAGTTGAGCCAAGACTCTTCAGAGCACCTGTTGGGTTGGGGGTTGAGGGATAGTTTGCAATGACGTAAACTGGGAAAGTAGGAGAGCCGCTGTAATCAGCATCACGAGCACACGGCAAGGGTGGGCGGAGCCTGGAAAGAAATAGACAAGGGGTGGGGGCACCTTGCTAAAAATTGGCTGATACCTGCGCGTACCAGTTGCATTTTAGGAATGCTTGTAATCAGAGTCTGTGAATTTCTAAACCCAATATAGGGATAGTCACATCTGACCTTTAAAATACATTCCCCACATGGGCTTATAAGGGTTTTGCAAAAAACAAAACAAAAAAAATCTTCCTTTCTATCATGGAAATGAAAAGCTCACCGCTTTCTCCTTGCCCCAGATGGGCTGTGAAGGGATTTGGGGACCCCACAGCCCGTCATGACTCACAGGCAGCTGCTCTGACCCGAGGCTTGCACAGACCTCCAAAGAAGACTGTCCAGGGGCTCGGCTGCCCAGTGATGAGGCCCTGAAGAGCCATTCCGTGTTTCTGGCAGTTGACACGCACACATGCACGGACACACATGCACGCACACACTTCGCAGAGGCAGCTGATGAAGTGTGTTCACGAGGACTGGCGGTGGTGAGGTCATGGTGGGCTGGGGGTGGGGGCTCAGACTTGGGAATTAGAGAACCGAAGGCCGATAAATGATAACTTCCTCAGGGCCCCCTCTGCAAGGTTCCATGCGCTCTGCCAGCACTTTGCTGCACGTCCGCATGAGGCGCCGTTCCTAGTGGAACCCAAGACTCCAATAGTTCTCCAGTCTTCGCCCTCACAAGTCACCCTGAAGAGACCCCTCTTCAGCTCATTGTGTGCACCCCTGGTTTTCTGAAGTTCACAGGACTTAGGTAGCGATAAGATTTGTCATAGGTATAACTTTGCAAAATTGCAAGAATTACGAGGGAGAAGATTGGTCAGAATTTCCAAAAAAGGAAAGCATTCTCAGGACCCGAGGTGAAAATACCACCAAGCTTATGAGTTGCAGGGCCCCATTCGGTCCTGTAATGGCAACAATAGGACAAGGACCAGAGGTACAGAGCTGTTGGAGAGTCGTGAGAACAAGACTGGCTTTTGAAACCACTGTCGAGATTGTCCCTCCAAGGCCAAAGCAGGTGTTTGCAAAGCCCCCTAAAAACATGTCTGGGAAAAGCCTCAGCCCTGTATGGAAGAGCAAGTCCCTTATTTTCTGTGTGTCTGCTGTGTTTCCAGGCACCAGTGCATACAGTTGTAGCTAATAGGGACACTGTAAGTGTCACCTTATTGCTCCCATATTCAGCATGTGTGTTAAAGGCACAGTATAGCTGGATTTACAGTGTCTTGTATCAAATCATACGTCGCAAGCATCTAAATTCAGGCTTAGACATCTGATCATCGAACCACAGAACTTTGAGATTAGTCATGCTAATGAAAGCCATTTGGCCCTGTTTTCTTTGCGAACAAAGCTATCTGTGTTGGTTCATTTAATCCAGCATATATCTGGCAATTATTGATATTAAATTGATTTAGTGTTTCAAAAGATGTTTCAGACACCAAACACAAAACTCTCAGCTCATTTTACAGCCTAACATGGAACATGAACTCCTTCCTGCTGTAACCAGGTTCTCATTTAACCCCTAAAGTGTAAGCATTGATCCCTCCTTCACTGGGTGACTTAATTACCCTCCATCGAGCCCTCCTCCTGTGTAATTTATTCTCTAGAAATAAACGGAACCCTTTGGGTGGAGGGTCACCTGCCTGAGCTCCAGGGAGGGTCACGTTTACCAAGTAAAAGATGATTTGCTAAGTATGTCCTGGTTTGCAAAGGCTGATTCTATGGGAGGAATATTAACGATATCTGCTATTGCACGAGAAAGTTGTAAAAAATGTTTTAAGTAGTATCCCAAAGCACCTAAGTCATTCTCCCAGCGTCTCTCAGAGGTATTGCGCAATTTTCCAGGGAAGATCTGTGCATGAGGGGACAATAGGCAAGCGAGAGAGGTGAAAATATTGTCAGTCATATAAAGCAGTAATTGAACATGATCTCCTTACTCTTAAATTTTATCCGCTAGGTCACACTGCCTCCTACATTACATTTTCAGTATTAACATAAGCATGGGAGATTAATTTTATAGATCACATGCAAAATAGATGGCATTTATCTTCACTTTTCAATGAGTCATCTCATTAGGAGAAACGTAAACATGCTGCCTAGGTTAAAATAGAGTTAAGAACCAAATCAACCCACTCACTGCTTTATCGCTTTTTAAAGAAAAATGATAAAGTTAAATTGTTATTATAGTCTAGGCAATTATTGATATGAGGCCTCAAGTTAGGATATATTCCTAACAGGATACTAAACTTCAAGATGAGGAGGACAAATTGTGAAAAACTGTGAACTAGATTTCACTGGGCCTTTCGGCTGAATGATATCAAACTTGAATTAAAAATGCTCTCCCCCTACCTTTGGCTAACAAAGCAAGGGGCTAGGAACACCTTTTGATGAGTTTAGAACCTGTACTATATAAAAAAAAACCCTAAAAAACTTGAAGCCGGCATGTTACTGGGAGTGGTAAAATCTCCTTTGTGTATCACAAAAATATATATCATGAAAAAATACATATATACATATATATATAAAGCTTTAGCTATAGAACAGCTGCCTAGCTGTTTGTTAAGCATGATTTTGTTGTGATCACTTGACAAGCTAAGGAATGGTAAAAAAATTTTTAAAAAGGCCGGGGGTGGGTGCTCATTTCTCAGGTTATGTCGTATTTCAAGGCAGAATTCTACTGGGGTAGGAAGTGGTGGGATTGTAGCTTCAATTCGAATGAGTCGAATGGGCAGCCAATAAGTTCAAGCTCACTCATGAGACAACATGACTTCCCTGTCCCAGTGCTGGGCCCCAGGCATTTCTGGACCATTGTCTGGGCGTGGTGATCTTGCCGATGGGCTTGCCAGGGAGAGCCTGATGTCACGTCCCTCGTGTCCGAGTCAGCAGAGAGCACCGGCCTTTCTCCCAGCACAGCCTGCGGCTCCTCTCCTCCTTCCCCAGGGAGCTGCGGCCCGTTCTTTCCCAGGCTGCCGGGCCTGTCCTGCTGCTCGCTGGAGGCCTGGCCACTCCCTGAGAAAGCAGAGCGGTCTCCGCGGCCTCTGAGTGAAGGGCCGAGATGTTTTTACTTCCAGGTCAGCTGCTGATTCCCCAGGGGAAGTGATTTTTTTTTTTTTTTCCCCTCTACTGGTCGTATTCCATTATCCACTGCATGGGGAGAAACCATGAACCCAGCTCTGAACTCCAGGATCAGAAAGAATCATGTCAGTAAAACCAACTCTCTCATTGTTGCAGATCATTGGATGCTGAACGTGTCAATCAGGCTTTTCTCCAAACTGATGTTAAGACTTGAGTCATTTAATTCTCCGCCTGATTCGAAAAAGAACTTGAGATGGTTCGTTGGGCTTACCAGCACTTTTTTCAAAGACAGTTTTGGAGGGTGAGAAAGCCAATGGCACTAAAAGTCTCAACCGAATTTTGGGGACTAAGATGCAACTTTTATATTTTTTTAGGAGAGAGAGATATATATGTGTGTGTATATGCACATGAGTGTGGATGTGTTGGCTCAATAATGATACCTGTTCTGGCAAAACAAATGGGTGGCTGAATTATTTTAATGTTTAGAATCTTTATAGATATCTAATAGACCATCATGTTCTTATTCTCAGGAAAGATTTTCTTTAGTTGAGTCATCCTAATTACATGTTCTCAAATGAAACATGCTATATAGAGACATATTCCACCTCACCAGGCTTTAAGACTAGATCTCATTTGATGAAGGGTAGGAATAAGTACCTAAAATGAACCTAAAATCTTTAGAAATTGTCTGTACTTATAGAACATTGTGTAACACAAAATCAGGTTTGAAAAAAAAAAAAACCCACCCCATCCGTTT
>VBSM01001927.1:7559427-7618477 GCA_008086735.1 Cheirogaleus medius
TGGCACACATTTTAGAAGGGACAAGCAATGGATTCAGTGGAATAAAGTGAGGTGGGGTGAAAGTAGCGGGTGTCTATGGCCTTCGAGACGAAGGGACACGCAGCGTTCTAGAGCAGACGAAAGATCTTCAGGCTCCTCGATGACATGAAAATCTGGTTTTCAAAAACCGCCACTTGATTTCCATACATTTTCAACTCGATTTTTAAAGGCAAACTCTTAATGGTGTTCACCTTAAAGACAAATTTGCCAAAACACACCAGCCAGAAAGTTCTTGGGCATACCACTCCACTCGTGCTGATTAGAAATTAAAAAAAAAAAAATTAAAGTGCCAGAATAATCATCTCGGTAACTCCGACTTGTATAAATTGATGTCTTTCAATTCTTCAAGGCCTATCTCAAATCCCACTTCCTTGATGAAAATGTTGTGTCTGCTTAAGTTCCGGCTGACTCTTCTCATGCTTGGGCCCTTAGCATGTACAATGGCCACACGGTTGAGTCCCCAGTGACGTATTACGATATAGTAATATTTTCTGGTTATATCTGGGTTTGTTATGTGTCATCAGCTGCGTGGTGACCTCCTTGAGGTGGGGACACTGTTTTCTGGAAGCTTCCATGGCATGTAGCACAGTGCCTGGGATGACTGACGGAAACACAGTGCTGTCTGGTTGCTCGAGAAAGTATCTTCTCAGGAGTTATGGCATTAACGCCACAGTCCCCGCTCCCTCGGCGTGAACAATCCAGAATGCCCCACGTCTGTCTCCGTGGCAGTCCACTCTGCGTTCTCCTGTCTGGACTCGATACTTAACAGAAAATTTAGCCTTAGGGAATATGAAACAACAGCCATGGCTAAGAATTCTGGGAATTCCTTTTTTTTTTTCTAAAAAAAAAGACAAAACCCATGCTTGTGGGGTAGGTGTTTAAAGGTAATTTTGAAGACTCTGGAGTCCAGTAAGAAAGAAGAATCTGGGCTTTAAATCTGCCTTGAAAATAGGATACGTGCCAAGAATAAAGTGGTAGGGCGAAACCAATTGCAGTGGCCGATTTGTTTGTTGTTAGCCCGGGTTGAATTCATGGAGGCTTAGACAGAATAGTTCCTTTGGATTCACTTTGCCAATTATGAGAATTGGCGGGTGTGTAAAAACCCAACGAGTATGTGTATTTCTTCTCACGATACGGGGACTCCCAGCTTGGTTGCCCACCATAGCCAAGAAGTCTGTCTTGATTATTCTCTGTCCCTTTAATGGTCTCTATGTCCCTTTCCTCCTTCCACAGGTGGAAAATAAAATCCCACATAACAGTTATGCTTTGGTAAAGCTGAAATAACATATAGAGCAACTGAACAGTTATAAGGGAAAAGCACATCATGAATTTAATTCCATTTCCAGATGTAAAATGTCATAAAGAATTTTTTTCCATACTTGGCAGAATAACAGGAATTTTCAAGACCATTTTATTTAGCTGGGTGTACGCATGTTCATAAGTACGGTATCAGAGTCTTCAACGCCAAGCGTGCTGTAAATGCTACGTGTTACGGCTTTACTAAGATTAGACTACCAAAGGCCCCACATTCAGCCAGGGGGTTGCATGACCCTCTTTGAAACGGTGGAGAACTGTGTCTGACTAATAGCAGAATTTGGTATGTTTTCAAAGCAAGAACTCTGGTCCGTATGGGGAGGTTTCTAACCAGTGTAATCATTCTCTAGTGACTACAGACGCTGGAATTGTCGTCTGTTTCAAAGAGCAGATCATTTGGTCATTCCACACATTTTTCATTTTGACTTCTCTTTTTCTTCTTAGCTTCCTTGTGTGAGACTTAAGGTCTTTGCAGGAACACCTGCGTATGAGCTGAAAACGGATAGCCGGGCTAGAACCCAAGCTGCCCATTCCTCTGACTTGGGTAACTTGCCTAAATCATACATCTAGAGCTTTGAGAAGGATAAATGTAAAAAATTAAAAACGAAACCCATGAAACTATGATGTTCCAAAAAGCCAAGGGCATTTTACAATGAGGCGTAAAAAATAACCCAAGGGGTGGGAATAAGTCCGTTTGGTAAAAGTCTCTATGCCACATGCTGTCATTTTCTGATACCAAAGAAACAGTCCCCCTATTGGAAAATTAGCTGTACAGGCAGATTAGCAGATGTGTCCACCTGAAGGGTAACTCCCATAGTGGCCTTTTACGAGCAGGAAAGAGTTCTTAACAACTCAGCTCCTGCTTTGTATAAATTATTGGCGTGAGGGACGTGGGAGAACTTTTGGGTAATGAGGAAGAAAAATAGAATTTGGGAAAGCCCAGTCCATGTCGTGAGTCCTTTTAGAAGACCGCTAACATATTTGTAGATTTCGTGCTTAAAAACTTCCTTGTATTTTTCAAGGGGAGATACAGACTTTTTATTCACGTCTCTATTTCTGTATAACCAATGAACGCTGCCGTATAATGAAATGATTCAAAATGAAACCTACCACTTGGTCTGTGTCTACTGAGCTGGCCTCACCAAAGATTAGAGACCCCATCAAAGCAAAATAAAAAATGATGAAAAGTGCAAAACCACATTCGCTTAAAAAAAATAATGCAAGCCATTTCAGTTGATCCTGACTTCTCTTTCTTGGAACCTTGGCTTTAAGGTACCTTGTCATAAATAAACCGGTTGTTGCTTTTGCGTTGAATTGAAATGTATCAGTGGAGGAGAGCTATCATCACCATGACTTAGTTTTCAGAAGTGCAGGCTTTCCTATCAGAGCTTTGAGCTGAAATACAGATATATCAACTCTGAGAAATAAATGAAAACTGTCACCGGTGTCAGCGGCAGAAACTGGGGGTCCATCCCGCACAAATTGTGGACATCTGTATTCTTAATTGGCATTCTTTAGGGCCGTGCCAGCAGCCTGGCAGTGCCAAGAGAGTCTGACAGCCTTCGAAAAGAGAAGGTAACAAGTCTAAGTGATGAGAGTTGTTGATGGGGCAAAGAAGTTCTTTTATGTGGAATATTCTCCGTGTGTTTGTTATAATGCCGGCAGTTTTTAGTTCCCGGAACTGCCGCGTGGCACCTTTTATCCATCCTAAATTTGCTACTTTTAAAGCAGATCACTTTGTGATCTTAGGAGCACCAGTAGTAATGATGGTTATATGATTACAAGACCGTTGGCAAAGATGCACACAAATAGTTAACAAGGTAATGGTAAGAAATGTTGACCTTGATTTGTTTAGCTAAGATGTAAAGATTTTTGAAGGTCAAAGGTGTCCTTGTGTAGTGTTTTGGAGTCTAACTGTGCCTGACCCTCTAACATCAAGCTGCTGTGGCCTGCAGTTTTGAAGAGTGAAGTAAACCAGGGGGAAAGCGGGAAGGGGGAGAGAACAGGAAATGGAGTGAGGTGTTTCAGGAAGTTGTCAGGGGTTGACTGATTGATTCCAGATGGAAAGGGTCAGCCTTCGTGACCCAGGAAATACTCACTAGGGGAAAGAAGTTGGCTTGTGGAAGGGGAAGGCCTGGGAGTGAGATGATGTTGGAATGCACATTCCACTTCCTTTAGTCTTAAAACATTCAGAAATTTTAACTTCTCTGAATAGAATAATATCAGTGTTGTCATCGTTCATCAGAAAACAGTGAAGGAAGTTAAATTTGAAGCTTTGACTCTACCAAATATATCTTCACCTGCATAATGTAGTTTATTTCTCCAGAAGTAGAGTGAAGGCATGTAAATTCAGTATTTAAGTGTGTGTCTCCATGTATGGGAACAACCACCAAGTACGTCCGAATCAATGTTGTGGAGTTTGTGAATTAAATCCATTACGTTTTGCAAATTCACTTTAATTGGCAGGCTCTTCTAGCTACCTCACTGAGATATTTGGAATATTAAATCTTGGAACTTGCCTCATATCTATATGTATATGTGCACACGCATATACATTTGGACATAATTTAAAATCTTGTAATAAATTTTGCAGACGCTGAAATAATTCAGGTTAATTCCCTTGCTGTCATGAGAGGCCAGCTCGAGCCAGAGAGAGATTAAAATTTATTTCCATTGTTAATAGAAAATAATGAAGTGCATCTGAACCATCAGGGTATGTCATTCGGGAAATGTTCACTTTGGAACTGAGTCTCACTCCACCCAAATGGACAATGATGAAATTAGCTGGCTCGAGAAAGCCCCATATTTTGTGGCAGGAATGCATGAGGAGTATTAATGGACAGTATGACAAGGAGCTTGTGGAATGAATTAGAGCAGCCTCGGAGAGGATAATCCACATAATTCTCAGACAGTGCCCGGGTTCCCCTCACTGTGCCTACGACAGCTGATTAACAATTAAAGCCAAAAATATCCTCCCGATTTTGTTGTTTTTCTTTTTTTGCTTTTCCCCCAGATATGACAGTCACTTCTTGGCAAATGCGTTCACACACACAATCTCTAAGAGTGGTTGGGGTTCTCTTTCTTCTCCCCTTTCTGCTATCATTTTTGGAGGGTGAACAACCTTCACGTTCATCTTAGCCCTGTCACCGTGAGGCTCTGTCTTCACCTTCAACTCCGATATGATCTTGTGCTTTGCAGAGATGGCTCTGATAAGAACGTGTGCCTTGGTGCCCTGGCAGAGAGTGATGGCTGCTTCCGCGTCTTATGACTGCTGCCACGTGATAGGAACTTTCTGGAAGGACTTTTCCCAGATTCTAACACGTTAACATGGACACAATTGAAAACAGACCCAGAGCTAGACAGGCTACGCCCCTGAATAGTGAACAATCATATTGATAATGTTTTGAAATGACAGCTGAATTTCTTTGAGTTTATTGGTTGAATCCTCAGGGTCTGTCCATAATACCTGATGCGTAGTAGAACCTCAGTGAATTTCCGTTGGGTTGGATGCTTGAAACTCACTTATGTCCCTGTAAAATTTTGCATATGCTACTCTGCCCGTGGCATGAGACTATATGAGATGATTTGTGGACTTATGAGTTTTAGGCATTCTCCAAAATGTATTACATTAAAAATATATAAAAATTTTAATATTTTTAGATACCATCTAAAAACTCTCTTTAGGGCAAAAAAAAAAATCTGAAGAATGTTGCTTTGGTGGTAGTAGGGCTAGGATTAACTGGGAAGGGACACAAGACAACTGTTTGGGGATATGGAAATAGTCCGTATTGTGTAAACTATACAGCTAAGATTTGGGCATTTCAATGCACACAAATTTTACCTACAAAACCACCCCAAACCTGTGACCTTCATCATCATTGAGTTAGGGGGTAGGGAGTGGGTGGTGGTATACAGTAATCACCCCTTGTCCATAGTTTTGTCCCCTACTTCTGTTACCCAGGGTACAAAACAGTAAGATATTTTAAGAGAGAGAGAAACTACATGCACACAACTTTTATTGCAATATATTGTTATAATTGTTCTCTTACTATTAGTTATTGTTCTTACTGTGCCTAATTTATGAATTAAACTTTATCATAGGTATGTATAGGCAAAAGCATAGTGTAGGTAGGGTCTGGTGTTATCCGAGGTTTTAGGCATCCACCGGGGGTCTTGGAATGTCCCCCCCCTCAGATAAGGGGACTGCTTTAAATGAAAATGGCAATATTTTAACAATTCTTGGAGCTTGGTGGCGAGTACTGAGCATTCATTGTGTTATCCTGTTTCTTTTGTTTGCTTGAAATGATTCATAATAAAAATGCCACTTAATTCTTTCATATTAAGAGGTAAGGCAGGACCAACCCCCCCAACCCCCTTTATTTAATAAGGAAGGAAGGAGTGGCAGGACAATTACAAGTAGAATATCAACCAATTTAATTTGGGGGCAGGCAGCAAGAGTCATTTTTAAACACGGCTCCTCATTATGTACCTATTCAATGCCCTTCCTCAATAGGTCTATACAGATGCATGAATATGTATATAACAAGTTCCTTTCTCAAAAAAATAATTGCCGTGCGTAACTGACGTGAGCCGAGAAGTAGACTCACGTCTGAGATGGCTCATCTTCCCCGGGCCAAGGAAGTCGGTGGTAGGTACGCCCAGGTCCGCTCTCTTCTGCTACGGTTGGCGGCCTTTGCTAATCTCCAGCTCTTTGGACTTCTCCCACACTCTGATCTGCAGCACATGTAGTGATGGAGTTCAATTTAATACCATTCTGCATGCTGCTTGTTTCATGTGTTACCTATGTTTCTCCAGCCTGAAAGTAAGCTCTTTGAGCCTAGGCGTCTTGCCTCATTAACTCTTGGTACCTAGTCCTTATGTCTGCCTTTCTAGAACCTTCCCCAGAGCTTAGACCATGGGAAAATCTCAATGAGTAATGTCATCTGTCTATGGACTGGTCAAACAAGGCAGGGGCAAGGCAGTTAGGACACAAACTTGTCCCAATTTAGCATGCACCAAGCACTGTGCTTAAATGCTTTATATATATTACAGGTTGAGAATCCCTTATCAGAAATACTTGGGAGCAGAAGTGCTTCAGATTTCAGATTTTAGAATATTTGCATTATATACTTACTGGTCGAGCATCCCTAATTCATGGGATGAAATCTGAAATGCTCCATTGAGCATTTACTTTGAGTGTTATGTTGGTGCTCAAAGAGTTTTGGCATTTGGAGCATTTCAGATTTTGGATTTTTTGGATTAAGGATGCTCAATCTGTGTCTCATCTTATCCTCACTTTATCTCGTTCAGCCCTGAAATGTAGGCATTGTTGTTTAGGTTTTACAGATAGGAAAACCTGAGGTTGGAAAAGGTTAAGTAATTTGTCCATGGTTACAAATTAGAAAGAGCAGCAGGCCTGGGGTTTGAACTCATTTCCCTTTGACTCCAATTCCAAGCTCTTCTGCTCCACCCCTCCCCACCCTCCATCCCGTTAGACACTGGATGCCCTACATCTTCAGCACTGAATTCCAGCAATGTTACCTTCTCGCCAAATTCTACGCATCTCTGCCACTGCTCTCTAGTGGGTGGAGACTCCACAGACAGTTCATCAGCCAGCATCTCCATGCCCAGCGTGACGTTAGGACACATCTGAAGTGCAGGACCCTGTCCCCAAGCTTGCAGAACAGACCTTCCAGCTGCCGTTCAGAGCTTAGCTCCCGGCTGGCACACTCTCAGCTTCCTGTGGTGAAGGTTCCGCCGGGAAGGGTGGTCCAGGTCCTTTGATAGGGACCTAGGTTTCTGGACCCAGCAGGTGGATGGATAGTTTCCCCACTTTATTACACGGTCACGGTTTGAACCACAGATAACGTAACAATGCACCGGTGAAGGGCGGCCTCTTTTTCTGGAAAGCTCTGCCATGGTTACAGGAGGAAGAGAACCTGTTGGGTGACTGAGACCCTTGTCCATCCCCAAGCTCCGTCCTGTCCCCCATTTGCCATGGGGAGGTGCGGCAGGACAGAATTCGGTGCATTTACTACTTTATGTGAAACTAACCCCACCGCCCCCTCCCCTCCTTTTTGCTTTAAATACACAGGTTGTGTTGTCAACGACGGTGAACGTGGACGGACACGTCCTGGCTGTTTCCGACAACATGTTTGTGCATAACAACTCCAAGCACGGACGGAGGGCAAGGAGACTCGACCCTTCGGAAGGTAGGACCGTCCCTGCCGAGCGCGGTAGACGAGTGAGGTTCTGCACGTACCTCCTTGTTGGAATTTCAAATTTATGTCTCGGAGTCGGAGTGAAGAAAGGACACAAAAGCATGTGGGTTTTGAAACGGAGTTGTAAACATGGACTCCAGCCCATGCCGTCGTAAGTGCCACATGTCTTCCAGCCGGTGCCGCGTCCTCTCCTGCCTCTTCCGTTCGGTTGTGTGTTTTTCTTTTTGCTAGACGGGCACTTCAGGCAAGTGTAGGCCCGTGACATCTTAGTTAAACAGGAACGTTACGGTGCCAGACATGTATGAATAAGTGTCAGATGTGCCCTTAAACAGATTGTGGGCGAAACAAAACAATGTGCGGAATGAAACTGACACTAATTGATTTTTGTTTGCTTGGACAAGAAGAAATCATGGTCTGCTCTGTGTAGTTTTCCAAGTGCATTAAAGTAATTAGAAATACCGGTCACTGTTAAACTTCAAGTTGTCCAAAAAATTAAAGTATATCGATGAGGATAACTGACAAACCTCAGTAAATGCCATGTGAGTTATTCCCCCTCCTTCCATGCTGCCCAGCTCACTGGTGCAGGAAGACCTTGTAATATAGAATGAATGGTCAAATTAGGCTACTATTTCAGTGTGATGTGTTGCTATAGAGTGGCCTCCACCCCCCACCCCAACTCTGCCCTTAAAATGTATCTTGTATCATTTTAAATAGGAATTAATGAACTGAAAGAAAATGATTGAATCAGTAAAGAATTTGGAGTGGTGTTAATTCTCCCACAGTGGGCACTGAAAGGGGAGAAGAAAATCCCAGGGTTCAGAACTAGGAACCCATCCAGTTTCCTTTGACTGATTGGATGTGATTGACGGACTGTTCAAAGGGGGCTCATGTTTTTGGAGTCCTGCCAAAGTTCTCCTCCACCTTCGACCCTGTCAACTTTGGAAATGGAGTGATGGATTGACTTTAGTTATGGCCTGAAAACCATATTGGGTTCCTGTTGGGATGCAAAGTCCAGAGGCCTCGACCATATGGACGAAGGGGAGAAAAATCCTTCCTACAAAGTTAGGAGAGTGATTAGAAATTGTCTCTTGGTAGAGCTGGAAAAAAATCTTCCACTGTGATGGATTTTGTTTTCTCCTTGTCTCTCTCTCTCTCTCTAGCACATTAATGGGCCTTGTAAATCTTAACATCTTAGGGCAGAGGAGGTGGGGAGAGAAAAGGGATTTACACGTTTCCAGTGTGATCAACTTATAAAAATATGGGCAAAAACAACAGAGCTTTAAAAACACCCTTTGCACAATTAGCTAAGTGTTTTGCTTTCTCGTACATAACGGTCAACTCATTAGGCTTTAATGGCTTGGTGAAAACCAACAACCAATTAGGGGATGGTGGCAAGTGAGCAAAGCTCAGCTTGGACTTCTTGCAGTGACCAACAGCTTTCGAGAGCAGCCCATCCCCAAAACTCTGGACTTCAACCCCCTAAGAACAGACATGACTTTTTCTTTCCTGTCTTCTCAGCCACCCCCTGCATCAAAGCCATCAGCCCAAGTGAAGGCTGGACCACGGGAGGAGCCATGGTCATTATCATTGGAGACAACTTCTTTGATGGTCTCCAAGTGGTGTTTGGGACCATGCTTGTCTGGAGCGAGGTAGGCAGAGGAACCTTGTTTTCTTGATTTCCTTTGGCCCAAAGATTGTTTGGATGCAGGGAAACTAGTAATTCCTAGATCATCAGTGGCATGAACACACATTATTGAGTACCTACTACTTTTTATCCCCAAGTATAAAAAGAAACAGATGTCATAACAATTGCAGAGACATACTCTTTAAAAATATAAATACCCATTACAGTACTATTTAAGATTGTGAACAACTAGAAGTAGCCTAGATGTGGGCTAATAAGAGAATGATAAAATAAATGATGAAATATCATTCCACCATTAAAAATTATGTTTTGAAAAAATTCTAATGATACAGGAAAAGGGATATGTTTACTCTGTAGTGCTAAGTGGGGAAAAAATCAGGACAACAGAGTCTGTGGATGTAAAATCTAATTATGTAACACACATCCAGTGTGAAAAGTACTGGAAACAGAGCAAATGTTAATATTGGTTTTCTCTGTCATGTTCGTATTTTTCTTTATATTTTTCTGTAGTTTCCAAATTGTCTAAATTGGATTTATTTTACTTTCACAATCACATAAAACACATGACAAAAAGCTAAGTAACGGTGCTAAGTCGGGCTTGGCAAAATCAATTATTTGAGGTCAAAAGCAGCATAGGGATTCTGTGGAGGGAAGGACTCCAGGGGTGGGAGCAGGGGGGGCAGGAGGGGGCGGGAGGGATTTGAGCTGGGCTTGTGGGAAGGAAAGGCCCCAGGAAGGTCGGGTTGGGAGGAAATCCCTGGGTGAGAGAGAGAGAGGAGAGACATAGGAACGGGGCCCTTTGGGGGGCATTTGGACACCGGGGGGCATTTGGGCACCGTGAGGCTAGAGCAGAGAGAAGCCCCGGAGAGCAGCAATGGGAGCTGCCCTGTCCTGTGTCTGCAGTGATGGCTTGTCTAATGGGTCATTTATTTCCCTGCCTGTCCCTTCTGCAGCTAATAACTCCTCACGCCATCAGAGTGCAGACCCCTCCTCGGCACATCCCCGGAGTAGTGGAGGTGACATTATCTTACAAATCCAAACAGTTCTGCAAAGGAGCCCCAGGAAGGTTCATTTACACAGGTAGGTCAGAAAAGGATTCCAAGAGATGCTGGCTTCTGGTTCACCTGTGCTCTGGTTCCCACTTTATCATCATCCTGGATTCCTAGATCTTTCTCCTAGTGTGGGAAGAGTAAACCACGTGATAGACACTGAAAGGGGAAGCGTAGGCTCGATTCTGAACTTGTGTTTTAATTTAGCCACTTCTGCATCATCTGGGAGATAGCCGCGGCGGCTCATTGCAGGAACGCACCTTTACAAAGGTAACTCTGCTGGCACGAGGCAGAGTTATACAAGTTATACAAGCAATCAGATAAAAAAAATTAGACAAGGTCGTTGGCTGTCACTAAATTTTCCTGAAAAGATTCAAGAAAGTCTTCCATTGACGTTGCAGAATGATTCAAAATATTTTAAAACTTTATGAAAGGAAAAAATGATATATTAGTTCAGTGTTTCTGGAGTGTCCCCTTTGTATCTGCGGCCTTTTCTAGGTGGGGGGTACAGCTGATACATAAGACATGGTCCCTTCCTTGTGTGGAAGTTTGGAAACTTTAGGAAGAGGCAATGATATATAGCACAGAGCGGCTGGGAAATTCATCAATTTGAAATGTTTGGGTTTTTCCAATGAATGGAATATGAGTTTCAAAAAGAGAGAGTTTAGTGTGGACTAGAGTAGAGGAATGGGGTGTCAAGAAGGAGATAGAAATTGATGACTGGCCAGGCATGATGGAGGGCTCACATCTGTAATCCCAGCATCTTGGGAGGCTGAGGTGAGAGGACCACTTGAGGCCAGGAGTTTGATACCAGCCCAGGCAATATAGTGAGATCCCTGTCTCTACAAAAAAAAAAAAAAAAAGAAAAAAGAAAAAAGAAAAAACAAGAAAAATTAGCCAGGTTTGGTGGTGTGCACCTGTAATCTCAGCTACCTGGGAGGCTGAGGTGGGAGGATCACTTGATCCAAGGAGTTGGAGGTTACAGTGAGCTAGGATCACGCCACTGCACCCGCAGCCTGGGCAACAGAGCAAGATCCTGTCTCAGAAACCAAACAAACAAACAAACAAAAAACCCCACCAAAACCAGAAACTGAAGACTGTATATAAGGATAGGGAGGATTTGGATGGGCAAAGTGAAAAAGGAAGAATGTTCCGACTATGGGAATCCCATGTGCAAAGGCCGTAGGGTGAGGTGAGCCCACACCTCTGGGACAGGGACAGAGAGAGCTGCTTCAACAGAGGTTGCAGAACTTAGCCTAGAAGCCAGATGAGCTAGGCACAGGAAGGCAGGAAAGCATAAAAGTCTTATATGGTACCTAGAGTAGTCAAATTCATGAGGCCAAACGTTGGTACCAGAGGTTGGGGGGAGGGAAATTTGGGAGTTACTGTTTAGTGGGTGTAGAGAGTTGCGGTTTTGCAAGATGAAATGAGTTCTAGAGGTGGCTGGTGGCGATGGTCACATAACAATGGGAAATACTTAACACTGCTGAACTCCTAAAATGATTTAAGATGATAAATTCTATCTTATGTGTATTTTACCACAATTTTTTTTTAAATGAAGGAAAAACATGCCTGATAAGGGAGTCGGGACTAGATTTGGCAAGAAATAAGAAGGCATTGAGGGTTTCTGTGCAAGGGAGAGTAACTGAAAGGTATCTAGGAAAAATGAATGCTATTGCTATAAAGACTGAGTTAATTGGGGGAACAGCCAAAGGCAGGAAGACCAAATGAGAGTGTTGTATTTTGAATGAGAAAATAAGGGACAAAGAGAAAGGAATACATAAACCAAGAAAGTATATCTGGAATACTACAGATTTTTAATAATGTTATTTTATATATAGTCTGTTCTCTCATTTGGACTCCGATTCCTACTCTCGTTAAAGTGCAAACTTCTGGTTAGCTGTCAGCTAGGAGTAGAAGGAAGCAGATAATTTCTAGGTATTTAATTTTGCTGTTGAATTTTCTCTCTTGAGATAAGCACATCTCGGGTGTATTTGTTTTTAATTTTGTGGATCCATGGGAGATTCTATGGAAGTCACAATAGAAAAAGTTACTGTTCTAGCTCCCAGAGGAGCTCAAATAGGATTTATTACATGCCTGCCATGGGCGGGCACAGCTCTAGGCTCTGGGATATAGAAGTGATGGAGAGAAAGTCTGCATCTTTATAAAGATTACATTGTAGAGGGAAGACAGATAGTTGAGAAAATAAATGATGTAATTTTAGGTAGTAAGCAGTAAGGAAGAGAGTGAGGGAGGGCCTTAGGTAGGGCGGTCAGGAAAGCCCCACAGTAGAAGGGACATCAAACAAAGATTGGAATCTCAGAAAGGGAGCAGCCATGGGAATCTGTCCCTCTTCCAATCTTATCTCTGTCCCGAGCCTGTTGAGGCTGGGAAGAGTGAGGATGCCAACATGGCTGGAATGGAGTCGGGGAAGAGCATGATGGGAGATAAGGCAGGTGGGGCAGGGGGTTTGGGTGGGAAGATAGGAGCGTGTCGGGCAGAGGATCAGTCAGCCTCTAGGAGGGACTTAGAGCCATGGGGCTGGATGAGGTCGCCATGGCGGCGGGTGTAGCTATGGGGTTGGAAGAAGCCTAAATATGGCACCCTGAGAACACCAGCATGTAGGGTTCAGGATGGTGAGGAGGACCTGTGAAGGAGACTGAGAAGGAGTGGTCGGGGTAGCAGGAACCAGGAGCGTGGGCTGTCTCCAAATGACTTGGAAGCCAGGGGAGGTGCAGGGAGGTCAGCTGGAGGCCAGCGTGGTGGCCCAGGCCAGAATGATGGTAGCTCGGAGCAGAGTGCCCATGGTGGGGACAGGCTGCAGTGGGTAAAATTTAGGAGGTAGCACTGACGGGACTCAATGATGGATTGGATGGGGTGAAGGTTGGGGAGGGGAGGGGAAGGGAGAACTCTCAGGTTTCAGAGTTGAAAAATTGGGTGGGTATAGTTTAGAAAGTGACTTTTTTTTTTTTTTAAAAAAGGTATAACGTGCTAAGGGAGTTCAGAGGAAGGACAAAATACTTCCAGCTGGCGGAGAGGTGGGAAGATTTAATATTGTAAAGATGTCAATTAGTGAATAAATTTAGCACAGTGCCAATCAAAATACCAACAAAATGTTTGGGGAAACTTTACAAAAGTTCACCTGGAAAGGAAAGGTGCTAAAATAGGATTTTGAAAAATGGAGAGGGCCTTGCCCTAGCAGACATTACAACCCACTTTAAGTTTCAGTAATTAAAGGAATATGAGGCTTTGTAGGAACATATAGAAATGTCATGCAACAGAAGAGAAAATTAAAAAATACACTGATTTTGCACACATTACGTGTATAAATACTTAAGTATTAGTGTAGGGGAGGAGCTAGGTAAGGTCTACGTGGACGAGATGGAATGATTAACAAATGTGTTAGGTCAATTAGTTCAGCATTAGAAGAAAAAGTTAGATTTATAATTTCACATCATAAACTGAAATACATTCAAATTAAATATTTTTAATTAAAAATGTAGAAAGCTTCAAAGATTATAGATCTAAAAAATAACTATAATGTTAGCTTTGCTAACATTGCCACTAAAGACAGATAGCAGCAAGCAAGAGGATGTAATTACGTAAAAAGAAAATGTTTGCATGTCAGGGTGCCAGGAATTAAATCAAAAGGAAACCGGGAACATATTTGCTCTATATGACATATTATCCTACCTATAGAAAGATTCACTCATTTGTTCAGCAAAAATTTATGCCTACTCTTTGTCAACCCGTATGTTTTACATTGGGGACAAAGAGGTGGGTGTTAGATATCTTATAAATTAAAGAAGAAAAGACAAATGCCCAAATAGATTAATTCAGGAAGGAATACAATTAAGCAATAAATAGAAAAAAATTTCAACCACATTAGTAACCAAATAAATGCAAATTAAGGCAACAAGAAGATCATGTTTTTCTCCTATCAAGTTGGCAAAGATTTTTTTTTAAATAAATGAAAATAGGCAGGTTGGCAAACTTAGAAGACAGTAGGGACTTTCTAACACACTATAGGGACATAAATGGTTATAGGAGAGCACTTGCATGGTACCCTGTAAAAATGTACCCTATGACCTAGCAATTCTACCTTTAGGAATGTATACTTGGGAAATAATTGAGTTTGCCTGAAGGCTGTTCACTGGGGCACTGTTTGCAGTAGTGAAAAGTTGAAACCATCCTTACTGTCCATGAAGGGATTCATTAAATAAATAATAAGACATCTCTATCACCACCCCCCACACCCCCCTCCCCGCTGCTTTTATTTCGAGACAGGGTCTTGCTCTGTTGCCCAGGCTGGAGTACAGTGGTGCAATCACAGCTCACTGTAGCCTCAAACTCTTGGGCTCAAGCAATCCTCCCATCTCAGCCTCCCGAGTAGCTGGGACTACAGGCATGCACCACCATACCCAGCTAATTGTTTAAATTTGGGGGAGAGATGGGGGTCTCACTTAGGTTGCCCAGGCTGGTCTTGAACTCCTGGCCTCAAGCGACCCTCCTGCCTCTGTCTCCCAAAGTGTTGGGATCACAGGCGTGAGCCACTGTGCCTGGTGCATCTCTATACTTTTTAGACATTAAAAATAATCCTATGGAGGGATAGTTACTTACATGAAGGACATGTATGATATAGGCTTAACAAAAGCTTAAAAACAGTATGCTTAGTATGATCTAATTTTACATACATAGATGAAAAATGAGTAGTTGTACAAAAACCCCAAGTAAGGTATGGAAGCCTGCTTACCAAAGTGTTAACAATGATGGTTTCTAGGCGTTGGTAGTATTTAAAGTTTTTTCATGTTGCTTACATCTATTATTTTCTAATAAACTTAATTTTAATAAAAAACTGAAATAATAAAATAGGATACAAAATAGTGTCTTACATGTTTAAATACTGAAACAGCACACACTAGTAAACTTGATTGTCTTAGGTACAAAGAAAGTATTTCGAGGCAGGCAGTGAAGCTGCCCCCAGAGCATCGCCTTTGAGAAGGAAGGACATTGGGTGGCGGTTAGGAGTGAGGAGGGCAGGGACCCAGTAGTTTGTTCTTTCATAAATAGAGAAGAAACCAGAAATACAGATGATATCTAGGCTGCCTCAGGAGGCTGGTCACTTTCTAGAAACACTTCCACCCTGAGGTTACTGGGCCAAGTGCGCTTGGGTTGGTGGAGACAGGAAGCTGATGTCATCCGTGAAGGGTTCCAGAGCCCACAGGAGATGGGCTGGTGGACTGCTCTGGTCTTTCCCACTGAATAGGCAGCCTCTGCCATGAAGAGCTAATTCAGTCTTAGTCTGATGGCTGAAAAGGCAGTGGCTTCGCAGGTGACTGAAGGGGGACCTCTCTGCTTGGAGCTGAGCCCTCCCTCCACCTGGTCTCCTGGGTGGCCATGGCCTCTTCCCGGGGTCGGGGGTGGGGATGGACAAAGGATGCTTGTCTTTCCAGCCAGCCCAGCCTCTGGAAGGCTAGAATTGAAACATGAACCACACCTTGGGGCACCTCTGCAGGACAGTGCCCCAAGGCCACTGCCGTCCTCAACAACATACTCAGCTCCAAGGGCAAGGTGGAAAAAGTCATCTTGATTCCAGAGAAAAAGGAAAACTTGGTACCTAGAGAGCTTTAGTGGGGCAGAGTGAGCTCTGTGGACAGGAAGGTCTGGCCATGTCATCCATTGCTTGTTTGTCTTTTTGTCAAGTCACCTGGCCTCTCTGAGCCTCATTTTCTCCATGTGTAAAGCTCTGGTGCTAATTATAATGTTACCCATGGATGTTTCTCTAATTTGGCTGATCATGAGAAACATGCTTGGCGCCGCCCCCCACACACCAGATCCTGCTCTTCTGGGGGGGTCTGAGAGTCTGTGTTTTAAACAAAAATGAGTTTGGGAGACCTGAGTTCTGCTCACGAGGCTGTCGCAGAGACTCTCTGGCTCAGAAAGCACTCCACATGTGGAGGGGTTCTTAGCCGACACTGAGTCATTTCGCCATGAACACAAGTGTAGTGTTCACTCTTAGGTAGAACCTTCTAGAAGGAGACTCAAAAAGCAAGAGGCAGAAAGGGAGGCTCTAGGGAAGCTCTTCTCCTTCACCCCTGACCAACCCCTCCACACACACACACCCTGTGGTCTAGAGTCTGACTGTTGGCAATTTCTGTATCCAAGGAGGCATCATCGCCACGAGGAACCCAAGCCCATTGGTGGTACCTGGTGTAATTAACCAGACTGCAATAATCAGCTCCCTATGGTTGCCGCTGCCGAGGACAGCACAGACAACACCAGGCTCTGAAAAACAACACGTTTTCTTTGCACATGTGACTTGTCAGGTCCGTTTTCGCAGGTCACGAATGTGCAGCTTGCTGCTGTGAAATCGGGCGAGCCACGTGAGGGCAGAGCTCATCAGGAAAGGTCCAGCTGCCTCTGTCTGGCTGGAGACCTAGAGGTGGCATGCTGGGTGAGGCTGAGAGGAGAGGAGAGCTATCCTCTGCTCTCCTTCCAGACTTTTCCACAGAGAACTGGAAGTGCATGAAAATGATCCTAGCAGGGCCACCCAGTGGCACGACAGTGATGGGTTGTGCAGTTTCTTCTTGGCTATCTTGACGTCAGGCAGCGGTGAGTGTGCAGGGAGAGACGTCAGAGCGTGGCATTTGGGAGTGGAATTGCTGTCGTCTAAATGTGCACCACGCACAGCTTCCAAGGTAAAGCATGATGCGTGTGGGTATGAGCACGGAGAAACAGAGTTTCTCACTGTTGTTGCTGCGCTTCTTAATTGCTGGTTAAGAAGTCTCCTGTAACTTCTCTCATAATACAGAATGAGTCAGGAAAATGACAGCAATTCAGTAATCACATCTGTCATCTCCTGAGCCAGACCCTGTCCTATGAGCTCTGAGCATTGCCACTTTTGTCTGTGACCACAGTTCCACGAGCATCTCAACTTCAGAGTTGAGATTCCTGATGCTTAGAGAAATTAAGTCACCTCCCTAAGGTCACCAAGCTACGTTCAGTCCTAGCTGTCCTATTTCAGAGTTCAGCCCTTAACCACTAGCCCATGTGACTTCCCAGCACTGTGCAGATTATTAGAAGAAATGATACCAAGCCCATCTGCTTTGCCTCCGCCTGGTAGTTCTCCTTGGCAGATGCCCTGTCTCTGTGGCTGCTACTCTGGGGAGAGATGCACAGGAAACAGGCCATGGCTGGTGAGCATGAAGAGAGTCCCAGAAGATGCTTTACCTGGGCTCTGGTTTTCTAGATTGCAAAATGGGAACATTGCTCACGATCTCAGCATGATGCGCTAGACTTGGGGCCAGTGAAGTGCCTTGAACTCCTCAGAAGTGATAGAAATTATCTTCTTTGTGAATAACTGAAGTTACAGAAAGCAAAGGAATATGAACTCCATGTTGTTATTAAACCTGGGAGAGCTTGGCACTGGGGGGTGGGGGTGGGGGGACAGCCCTGGGAGGCTGTCACAGTGTAGAAGAGAGACAGTGACAGAGTGAAGAGGTTGGGATTTGCCTCCCAGCTTTTGGGAAAATCACTTAATTATTCTTAGTACCATTTTTGTAACCTCAAAGATGGGGATATACTTACCTTACTGGGAAGATAAGATTATATACACATGCAAAAGCATTTATGGGTATAAGTATAAAAATGCAAGCAAAATTCGCTGCTGTGAGCATCTGGCAGGGGGATACATGTAGCTATGGTGACTTCTAAGTGGCTTCCTCTGTCACTGTGGCTGGATCAATGGCGGACTTGTGTGTCTTCTCTTCTAGGAAATGTAGATTCTTCTTGAAAGACCCACCACGTTGTATCCTTAATATCTCAGTCTAGGTTAGACATTAAGAGTTTTGCAGGAGGCTGAGAAGGCCACAGCAGCTCAAGAACAAGGACTTCACAGGTGGGGCGTGGGGTCAGGTGGAAGCAGGTGTTAAAAGGAGAAGAGACCCAGCTGGCCCAGGTACACGCATCGTAGTGCTTTCCAAGGTGTGCAGTAGATCTTAGAGGTTGACAAAGACAGTCTGGCTATAATGGAGACAGGATGCTGAGAAACCCAAGAATTCATGTTAACTAACCACCTCCCCCCAAATATTTCTTATCTTTTACTTTAGCAAAGAACAAATGCGTGGTTTTTGTTTTGGTGTTCATTATTTCAGAGAACGTGTTCATTAACAGGGAAACGGCCAAGAACAGGCAGCAGGTCGGAGGAGAAAAGGGGGGGCCCTAGATTTTTCCACAGACCCCCAAATCACACCCCAAACAACCTCCTCCCCCAGGCTCTGCACGAGTGGCGGGGTCCTGCCTTCATAAAGGGGCTCTGAGCAGATGTACAAACTGGATTCCAAATGTTAATAGCTCATCCACTTCACATTTCTTCCCCCCCTCCCCGCCCCGTATAGCATTATCCTGGGAAAAAAAAAATCCCATTGAAGAAATGAATCTGATTTTTAGTTAAAAATACCCAATTCAGACATCAAAAACTGGCCCGAGTACAATCGTTGCCTGTTCAAACTGGAAACAGGTTGTGTCAACAGCCCTCCTGGTAGCCTGTACTTTAACTGAAGTTGCCTCCACCCACACCTCTTGTGAAATTCAGATACATCTTTCAGCTGAGCGTGAGGAATGATGTCTCCGTTGTTAGCCCCAGAGACATCCCAGCCCCTTAATGGACTGCTGCTCTGGGCTATAATATTCTAAATACAAATTACAGAGAGCAGGAGAATATTCATAACTGCTCCATTGTGGCATTTAGATTTACCCTTGAAATTTATCTTTAATTTTTACAGTTGTCTCCTTAACCATGAATATTACTCCCTTCTTCAAACAATCTGTCTTGCCGCCGCAGTTTTTCTGGAAACCAAAGCGTAATTAAATATTAAATTAATATTTCATTTAAAATTAAATATCAGAGGCTTCCGTCTAATCTTTCGCTTGTGTACTGTTGGTTCTCTCCTCGTATTCTTGTTCCTGTGTCCACAAAGGCAGGTACCGCCTCTTAATAAGGTGTTCCCATATTATCTTTGTTCCTTTTTGTTTTTAAATTGGTAACACTGAACTTTGGCTACATTGAAACAAATGGATGTGGGGAGAGGTTTCGATGTAGCCAAGGTTAAAGACAACTTAATTCAACAGCCTGTGACTTCAACACGTCCCCATCCCTACTCCTCAGAAAAGAATGGCTCTACTCCAGATAAATAATAATAGCCTTAGAATTACAAAATGCAAGAGCTTGTAAGGGGGGCTTGGAGGCCATTTAGCCCAACCCTTTGTCTTTGCAGAGAAATGAACCAAAGCCCCATCTTGCCAAGTGGTTGGATGAAGGTGGCATCATTTGTCCGTGTTGGGCCCTAAGGCAGATCTCAAGCCAGGGCCAGCTTTCTCTCTGCCACGCCATTGCATGCTATGAAAAATCTTAACTTACCAGCATTAAAATGCTAATGTAATGTAGCGTTTGGATACTGAACACCTGAGGGATAGGGCAATAGGGAGACCATCGATGAAATGAGGAAATTTGGAGGAGGAGCAGGGAAGAGGGAGGAGGGAGAGAGAGGGGAACCAACATCACAGCACATGGAAGGCAGACCTCGTGGGAATTAACGAGTAGGATCAAAGTACTGTGTCAGGGAAGAGAAGTCCTAAAAGTGGCCCGAGGGCAGAAGCTTGTCTGTGTTTATCTAAATTTCTCCCAAAGCCAGGCTGTTTCCCGCCTTCCTGCCCCGTGGACAGAGTCACTCACTGACCAAAGCCACGTGGCTGACATTCCTGACTCGGGTTTTTCTCCTCCGCTGCATGCCAGAGTCTGTCTTCTGATCTGGTGTTTATCTGTCAGTCACATCACATAGATTTGTTTCGTTTACTTTGGTCTTTAGAATGCAAAGAGCAGGATTCTTTTCAGTGGTCTCCTTTATTCTAGAAGAAAGTTGGGATTTAGGGTTAGGATGGTGGGGATCGTCGGTTCTGTGGGCTGTCGCCCATTGGTTCTGTGAGCTGTCGCCCACAGGCTCTGCGAACATCTGATAAAAGTGAAGATCCCTTTCTGCAGATAAATGCACATGCGCAAACCAACAGCTGGGCTCAGAACTTCCACATTCATCGGCCTCTTGAAGGCCACTGGCAGAATCCACGGGAATCCTAGGAGCCACGTGGAGACTCGGGGGCAATTAGAGCTGAAACCCAGGCCAGCAATGGGATCCACCAACATCCCCAGGGTGGTGGCCTCATGGAGCACTTGGACCTTCCTCCCCCCATCATCTTCTCCTCCTCCTCTCAAATTCCTACAAAGAAAATCGATCAGGTCTTGATGTCGCCATCTTTGTGGCTAGTGCCTCTGTTGGCCAAGGGCACAAGTGACCTCGTGCCTGCAATGCCAAAGCTGTTGAGGTCTGACCAGAACTCTAACAAAGAGCCCCCTGTCCATGTTAGCCAGTGTCCTCTATATTTTGGGGGGATAGAAGTGAAAGCATAAGATGGGGGTAAGCGTGATCTAGTCTCCATACCTCCTCTAAAGGAAAGAAAATAAAAATTATATAGAATTTATATGTCTTACCAATCCTTTGGGAAAATTAATATTGAGTACCAGCCAGCTTTTTTTTTTTCCAAATGAGTGGTTCCCAGTAGATATTTTTAGTTAAATACTATTTACTTTGAAAAAAAAAAAAAGAAAGAAAGAAACCATTCACATGTTGCTTATAGTTTGTATCCATTTGTTGGGTCCAAGATATCTAAGTAACCTCAGATATTATACCCGCAATCAAAGTGAGAAATGACACATCAGATCCGGGCTCTCAGGAGAAATATTATGAAATCTCAGGGTATTGATGAAAGTTTTTCAAGGCTGATCCAAATGGGATTTAGATTCTGTGGCAGTTGAAATGTGTATTATTAAACTCCTTAAGCAAACCCGAATGACTCCCAGTGGAGGATTAAGACATTCTATGTATAGCAAAGACGAAATTCTCATGTCTGAGTTTCCTCTATTGAATTCCCTCTTGATTAGCTTCTGTAATATTTAACTTCATGCCATGCCATAATTATTTAATAAAAGGTAAATATAAATTATATTTCAGTGGGGATATGACCTTTTACCTTAATGTTACATTACTAAAGAAAGACATAGATAAATAGAGCCTATAGATTGAAGCCTATTTTTAATTTACTTCTGTTTTTGCCCTGCCAGCATTTCTGCGTGTCCCTGTCAGCCAAAGGGTTGGCAGAACCTCACAGCGTCCCGTGCTCCATGTGGTAGGCGAGGTCGTAAATTTGCACTGATGATGGCGGGTAATGACCTGGTCGGCCCTTAGGGACCGTCCTGGTGCTGGTCTTGGGCACCTCATTAGCTAATTGAGGTTTGCTTGGTTTGCACCAGGCCTGAAAAGCCAGAAAACATCCAGGGAGGCGGGGAGGGGAGTGGGAAGGCAGAAGCCGGGAATTCCAGGTGGAGCTGGATCTTTAAGATGCAAAAACAACTGGTCGTTTGGGAGGTCAGCCTGGAACCAAAGGAAAGGTCGTCAAGCCTGAGGTTTTTGTGTTGAAGGCCAAAAAGTTCCTCTTATGGTTTGGCGTTGGCTAAACAGAGCCCGGGGACTTTCAACTTTGTGATTTCTACTTCAAAAGTGGACTTGATTAAATGAAATGTGTGTGTGTGTGTGTGTGTGTGTGTGTGTGTGTGTGAGAGAGAGAGAGAGAGAGAGAGAGAGAGAGAGAGAGAGAGATATGATTCCCTATCCATGCAGATGACAGTTTCGCCGTCCTTGTTCTCATTTGGATACACACAGGGCCCATCCTACAGTTTGTGCCCACGAAGTCTGACAGGGACCTGCCAAAAAGCAACCGATGTAAAAACAGACGATTGTGCCTCATCTACTCATTCGGTTTAAAACACGAATTGCTCACCCAGTGTGGCCAAGATACTCTGCTATGTCTAAGTTACGAGCTAGAGGCTCGGGACGGGAGGGCAGATACGCCAGACACGATCCTTGTGTCCTGGAGGTTTTCAATCCGATCGGGAGAACAATGGGTACAGACGTGTGATAAATTCCATTAAAGAAAAACTGCCCTCCCCATCCCACCTCTGTGTGCTGATGAGAGACCAGCTTCATAGAGTCACTCTGCAAGCAGCAGGAAGGACTAAGGGACGAGGATGGTGGCGATGGCCCGTGGGTGGACCCCGTAGTGCTCCGTGAGATGCCAGTGGAAAGGAAGTGACAAGGACAACGGAGACAGGGAGGGGTTAGATCTTCCACCTTACGGGATATTTCTTTAATTTGCATTCAGTCTGTTGCGAGCATATTCATACCTATAATTTTTCAGTTTTCTCCATCTAAGAAAATCTGCACTTTGGCTAAGGACACAGTGCATATTAAAAAACAAAAACGTGGCGGTGATGGATTTTGAGAATTCCGTCCCCAAGTCTATTTGCCCGGCAGTACCCGGCAGTGGTTTGTGTTTGCTGGTTGATACCACATGGGGCCTTCAGCTCTCAGCGACTGAGAAATCAGGAGGCCCAGGCAGGGCTTCACCCTCCGGGTCTGTGGCTCTTTGCTTGGAGGTGGGGAGGGAACACGGGGTGGAAGGAACAACCGCAGCAGAAAAAGTTAAGAGCGCAGGCTCTAGAGTTAGGGAAGTAGGCATAGATTCCACCTTTTGCCACCTTGAACTGCATTGATAATGGGGATAAAACCCACATCACAGGGTGCTAATCGGAATTAAATGAGCTAATGTACGTAAAAGGCTTAGGCAGGTGCCCTTAACATAGTACACCTTCAGCAAATTCTAACTGTGGTTATAGCAGGTTTCACTGTTACATACTATAGCCACTAAAAATCCTGTTACCAAAGCAAAAGGCTTCCAGAATTGATGACGTTAGAACACTAAGCGGAGAAAAAAAGAAGTTTACAGAATGATTCCAGTGATGTATACAGCTATTCTTACATGTGCTTCTGGGTAAGATGGTAATGTAAGTGCACGTGTTTAATCTGCCCCCCCCAACCCCCAGAATATATCAGAGGATCTTGTCAGGAAAACATAAACATAAGGAAATATGGGAAATCTGGTGTTAATGCTTGAAACTAGGCTGGTGTCATCAGTATGGTGGATATTTTGCGCCATGGTGATGGTGCGAGCAGACAGGGCTGTCCCGGAGGACGTGGGGACTCCAGCTGGCCTCGTCATTCTCCCCCGGGGAAAGAACAGCACGGTTAGGATGTGACAGAGGAGACTCAGAAAAGAACCCTGAGGCTCCCCTGTGCCCACCTTGAGGGGTGAGAATAAGCGTCGTAAGCGGAAACTGGATCTTGGTTAGAAAAGAGCACATGCGCTTACCAGTTCTGTATCCACAGCAGTTGTCATTTCTGTATGAGAAAGACAGGAGGATACTCTCCTATTTCAAGATCCCAGGCAGAATTCAACTTATCCTTACTGATGCCACCTGACTGCCGGAGAACTGAATCCACGTAGAATTGCAAGAAGGGGAACGCTGGGGTATCCTGGGATTGGTGGTCAGCAGAGAAAGCCGTTCAGTATAGAGTGTCTACATTACTGTTGATATGGCGATAATACTTAATGTAAATACGAAAATTAGTTTCTAAAAAATACAGAGAAAAATCTAATAGTAGCATCAGCTCAGGATGATAAACCGTCAACAAACAGGTGACGGTGGAGAGAATGAGGTGGGAAAGTTGAAGGCAAGCAAAATTCCTTTTATCTGGAGGAACCCAACAGATTCAAATAATTAGAAAAATTATTTTTAGAGAAATGTAAAAGTACTTCTTAAAATTAAAATAGGTTGTATATCTTCCAAATTACTAGAGAAAAAGATATATATATATTTTTAAAAACTATTAGAAATACAAGAAGAACATGGAAAAACAAATTTATAGTAGCAAAAATGAATGTTAAATAATGTGATCAAAAAGTATCTTAAATAAAACATTAAAGCATTACCCGTAGGAGGCAGATAAGACTAATATGTATTAATTCACAAAAAACTCAATAAATTCCAAAAGGCAGATACTACGTAGACTAGCTTTTTGAATCCAGTGCCATTGACTAGAATGAGCAAGTAACAATTTAATATTCAATTATCTAGATACTTTAGGATATTCTTCTTAGAACTAAAGGAAGTCAAAATTAGAAATATGAGTATTCAGAAAATTACAACAAAAGGGGAAGAAGAGTAGAACTGTAGACAGATTAGAAATTTCAAACATACACTATATAGAATATATGCTAAAACATTTAAAATCTTGAACTGGATGATTTTTCTAGGAAAATGCAAATCCTATTGAGAGAGAGTGAATCCAGGTTTCTGACTGGCCAGTCAGATGGACGATGGTGCTATTCACTGAGAATCTCATGCACTTGGGTATCTTGGGCGGGAAGAATCTATGGGACATCCGTGTGGAATTTTCCAGCCAACAGCTGGATATATAAGGTTGAATCTAGAGCAAGCTATCTGGATTAAAGATTAGCGGTGATCTGCATGTAGCTTGACATGAAAATCGTGGGGCATTGATGAAGTTTCCCAGGAGAATGGGTAGCAGAGCAGAGGACTGCCTTGGCGGTAAACTTGAGGAGCATTAACTTTGACAAAGTGGGCAGAGAAAGAACAGTCCCCCAAAAAGGCTGAGATGGCGTGGTCAGGGGGAGGCAGGAGGGAAGCTGGGCAGTATGGGTTTAGGAAAGCCAGTGGGTAGTTAGGAGTATTTCCAGAAGTTGAGAACCTGAGCAGCACCGAATGCTAATTTGGGGATAAGAAAAGAATGGAAAAGCTCCTCTTCATTTGGTTAAAATGTTATTGGTGACCTCAACAAGAGCAATTTTAACAGAGTTCTTTCAAACTTTTAGCCAAGAGATAATACCCATGCTATATAAATTTTATAGACCATATAGGATAAAATATAAAAATTTCTACATTTATTTTTCAAAGCTAATATAATATAAAAACCAATCATAAGTTGGACAGAGCTATGCACATTCCTAGTTATTAATATGAGCACATAAATCCCTATCAACAATAACAACTGACACTTGAGTGGTTCCCATGTGCCAGACACTATTCTTAGTAACTTAATTTATTTAATCCTCACACCAGTAGTCTTAAGAAAATATTAACAAATTGAATTCACAAATATACCAAGAAAAGTATATACCACGTCTGTGACTTAATGTTTAATTGTGAAACATTAGAAAGTATATGATGAAATACAATATAAACTGGTCAGAAAAGAAAATCCATGTGATTATAATTTTCTAAAATTCCAGCAAGTTCTGATAAAAACCCTTCATGAAGCGTGATAAATAATATCTCAAATCATCAATGCCACATTTGACGGTGAAATGTCAGTGTTGTTCCCAGGGGCATTGTTTGGCAAGAAGGGCTTAAGAAAACTAGATGGGATGAACATATCTAGCAAAAGGAGATAAGGTGATCATTAAATGTATATTATAGGAATACACAAGCCTAAGAGAATGGGTAGAAAAACACAGTGACATCTGTCAGGGGGTTGGTTACAAACTAAGAACTACCTTTGGTTAAGATCTTTTCTATGCTAAGCACTGTGCTGGGAGCATTCTATAAATGGTTTTATTTAATTTTGACAGCCAACCCATGAGATGGAATTTTAAACAGCTCACAGAAATTGTGGAGCTGGAATTCAACCCCAGCTTGATGTACTCGACTGTAAAGCTGACTCTCTTAATGACTATACCATAGGAGACCACACGCTACCCTCGCACGTGCTGTCCGCGCAGAAACGTAAAACGCAGAACTGTTTCTAGATGCTAATCAGACTCTTTGAAAATATGATGGAGTAATTATATTCTCAATAAAAAATGAAATACATAGCAAAAAAATAAAAGTGAAAAACAAAAAATTTAGCACCTGTATGATGATGAGTAACATGCACTTTACTAGAGAATTTAAAGAAGGTGGGGTATTGATACTGCAAAACCATCCATTTTCTCTCTGGTTACAAATTTAATGCAACGGTAATATATTTTGAAGTTTCCCTAAGGTTAATCTGGAAGAATAAATGGATAAGAATAACTGAGAAAATATAGTTTAAAAAGATTGTGTACTTGTGGAAGGACTCTTATACTATCAAATATTAAACATGTATTACAACCATAATAGTATGATTCTCACCCAGAATAGAAACATAGATCAATACAACAGAATAGAATGTCTACAAACCATTCAAAAATTGTAATATAAAATTGTGGCAAATGTAAATATATAATGTTATAGAACAAAATAAATCCAGGTAAGTTAAATAATTTAAGAATTCACATGTGTATGTGTATACACTTGTGTGTGTGTGTGAGTGTGCTTATCAGATAGAGGACTTAGCATGGCCTTTCTATATATAACACCTGAGGATAAATTGGGATGTGATATCGTAACATGTTGACAGTGTTAAAAAAATTAATATATAAAGTAGTTTTGAAAGTCAAAGAAAGGTAAAGACTAATCCCCAAAAGAAAAGAGTGCAGAGAGTATTAATAAGCCATTCATAAAAGGAGAAATTAAAATAATCAGCAAATATAAGAAAAAATTCTTCAACCTCATGGTGAGTAAAGAAATGTAAATTCAAATGACCACGTGCATTGCTGGAGGTAGTGTAAATCCAAACATTCTCCTGAGGAGTGATTTGACAGAATGTGGAAAAGACCTTAAATATAAATTATAATTTTTGGTCCAGTAATTCTAACTGTCGGAATTTTCTGGTTGAAATAATTAAAGTTATGTGCAAAGGATAATTATTGCTCTGATTTTTATAAAAGCGAGAAATTAAGATCATATTAAATGCCTAACATTAGGAAGCTATTTAAATAAATTATAGAACATGTCATGGAAAAATATGCAGGAATTTTAAATAATGTTATAAAAGAATATTTAATAACCTAGGGAAAGTTTATGATATATTGTTAGGGGGATAAAAAGTAGGTTATGTAAGAGTGCTAATGGTCTGTCTCTGAATAATTTTAAATACGTGTGTGTGTGTGTGTGTTCAAATCTGGAACATAAGTAACAATGTTCATCCAGGCCATCTCTTAAGTGGGGTGTTTATGGGTGATCTTTTTACTTCTATATTTAATTTTGTAAATAATTTATTTAAAGAAAAAGTATTGTTTTGATAGAATAATAGCAACAGATATTTGTAAAATTATATGCGAAAAGGAAGATTAAAAAGGAGATATACACTTCTGTGTTTATTGGTGCATAACAAGAATGCAGGTGATTATTATTTTTCATTTCTTTTTCTTTACTTTGATCATGCATTAATTTGAAACCATAAAATTTAAGCAACAAACTTTAAAAAAAAAAAAGAAAAAGGGAGGAAGAAGGGGAAAGAATAAAAGAATCAACTCTGAAAACTCTTTGGAATAGTAGAAATGTTGAAGCATGTCCTTCATTCACTCACTCATTGTACAGTTACTGATGCTAATTGCCGACTCTGTGCCTGGCCCTCTCTTAACAGGAACAGAACGGGGAAACAAAATTTGAGCCCTGTTGCCATGGATCTTTCAGTATAGTGGCAGGACCTATTACAAATGGAGGTGTAACTAAATATAATTACGATTGTGAAGGAGCATTATGCATATGAACAGTGTTTTATGAGAATAAGTTCCTAGAGGGTTTGCATATGTATAAATGTATATATTTGAGCATTATTATTCAAAATAATATTTAGAAGAATTAATAGATGATAATGGCATACTTGGGAAAAAGAGAGGAAGGAGAGAAGAGAAAATAAAATCCAGGTAGTTTATTATTTTCATAAGCAATTCAGATACTGTTGATTATATAATTTTTTTTATTATTTGAAAGTGAGCAGCAAATTACGAGTGTGTGTACTTAGGCAGAAATGATAAGAGAATTGTAATAATCCTGAAATGTTTAAATGTTATTCTAATGGAAAAACATAAAATTACTCTAAATTCCAAATTTATGTGTGAATCAATGTCAATAGCAAAAAACCCTAAGTGATTGCATCTATTAGGTATTGATTCTAAATAGATAATATCAGAATTTTTCTATTACTGGTGGAAGACTTAATTAGCAGGTTTGCTTTATGGCCAGGATATATACTCAAGGAGAAGATTTTTATCTTTCAGCATTAAATGAACCCACCATAGACTATGGCTTCCAGAGACTGCAGAAAGTCATCCCCAGGCACCCTGGAGATCCTGAGAGATTAGCTAAGGTAAAATGCTTTGGAAACTGACATGTGGAAACCCTTTCTGTAGAATTTCAGCAAACTTAGACAAATTCAGCCATTTAAGTCCCATTAAAATTAATTAGGCCTTGCAATTTGGCTAAGTTTTAGATACAAAACGCACATAAAATACCTACTAACTACGAAATATATTATGATTAATCTCTGAGGAAATGGGAAGTCTGAAAACCTGGGCCCATAAAACCGATATACTACAGGCATATTCAGCTGATAAAACATGGCCAACTTTATAAAAATAAATATTTGCATAATTGCTTAGACATGGAAGCTCCCACTCCTTTGTATTTAAAAATAATTTTATTTACCCATAATCGCAGGGGCCCATTAATCCACAATCGATTAATTATTCATTGAAGGCCTACTAAGTACATAGGTATTTAATGAAGAGGAAAATGCCTTTACAACATGACATGTCTGTGAGATTTTTATGAAATGCATCTGTTTTAAATGAACCTGCTTGTGAAAATGACATTATTAATCTGGCCCATGATGTCAGCTTTCTTTATTCAAAAGGTACATCAATTTATTAATTGTCATTCAACTAACGAGAAACTATTAATTTTTACATTTATATTTGCATGTTGCAGACACAAATTATAAAAAGTCTGTGTTCTCTTTTCGGCACTGTGCGTAAAATTTAAGTACCACGGTCGCTTCTACATCACACCTTTATTTTTTTTCCTGGAAAAATCCCCAGCCCCACCATTAAATTAGATGATATCTGGAAAGTAGGTTAATAGCAATTTAAAAGGCTGTAAAAAACAGGAGGTGGAAAAGACAAAATGAGAGGGAAGGGGATTAGTGATCACTAATTCTCTCTGGTTAAAGTGAACAGGGGGAAATATTATTGAAAGAATTCATCTTTATTAGAAGAAAACTTCGCAGAAGGCATTGCCAAGATAATTTCAGTACTCTGGACAACTCCTTGGCAAGCAGCTAAAAGCAGGTCCATCAATCATTTTAAGAATATTTGGTTAATTAGAATACTGGATTTTTTCATAGAATGGTCTGAAAGTAGTTGTTAATAGGACTTCCATGACATTAATTTTAACCAACCTCACCCTCAGTATTTTGCTTTGGTAGCTCACCCAGTTATGGAGCTATATTATAGAAGGGAATTTCATGTAGATACATATCTATAAAAAGATGTATACATTTGAATTATGTTCTACCTGTCAAACCAAATATAGAACCTCTTGGCTAATTATTTACATTTGGGGGAAGGAGGGTGTGTGGACTTCTGGGTTTTTATTTGTAATTTTCTTTTGTTTGCCATTTTGGACGTTGCCCTTAGTTATACCCCCGTCCTGTCTCTTCTTTTCCAGGAAATGCTATTGAAAAGAGCCGCAGATCTCGTGGAGGCCCTCTACGGCACACCACACAATAACCAGGTGAGACGCTCACATTTTGCCCCCTGCCGCGTTTGACCCTTCCGTCTGGATAGCACGCTCACCTCCACCTGCCGTTTTGCAGGACATCATTTTGAAGCGAGCAGCAGACATCGCCGAAGCCCTCTACAGCGTCCCCAGGAATCCCAGCCAGATTCCAGCTCTCTCCAGCTCCCCGGCGCATGGGGGCATGATGGGCATCAACTCCTACGGCAGCCAGCTCGGGGTCAGCATCTCAGAGTCCACACAAGGAAATAACCAAGGTACCACCTTTCTCAGAGTCCAAGTCCAAATGCGTCTTATGTATTTAAAAGGTTGGTTCTGGTCGGGTTGCAGTGACTCACGCCTGTAATCCTAGCACTCTGGGAGGCCGAGGTGGAAGGATTGTTTGAGGTCAGGAGTTAGAGACCAGCCTGAGCAAGAGCAAGATCCCATCTCTACAAAAACTGGAAAAATTAGCCGGGCTAATTAGCGTGGTGGCTCACGCCTATAGTCCAGCTACTCGGGAGGCTGAGGCAGGAGGAATGCTTGAGCCCAGGAGTTTGAGGTTGTAGTGAGCTATGATGATGCCACTGCACTCTAGCCTAAGTGACAGAGTGAGACCCTGTCTCAAAAAAGTACACACACACACACACACACACACGGAGTGGAAGGAGTCAGAGCTTGAGTCACATGCCACCAAATAGAATGTGTCCCCAGATAAGCAATCCAATCATAGTTTGATTATTTCAACATTATAGATGATATCATATTGGATTTTGAGCTTTTTAGGTACCAGGTAGAGTCTCATCGACTGGAAATATTTAAGGATGAGACTGACTACTGTGAATTTAGAACGGTTTAGGCTTAGGGAAACTAGGCTTACAGGTAGTAATTGAAAAAAATTTATACTTCCGCTGTCGTGATAATCAGGTTGAATAATGGAAAGAGGCTGATTATTGCTATTATTATACTCAACTTTCCCTCTCTGTAACCAAGAGTGAATGGCTTGGTTTTATTGGGTGTCTTCTATTTTATATTATCTCATAGACAAATATATAGCAATAAACTTATACACTCACCTGTGCTTTTACATATATATAAAAAATATCATGTAAAGAATTTTTTCATTGAGGTTGATTTTATCATTAAAGTCTAAGTCTATCATAAATCACTTTTTAAAAGGAGTAAATTTTCCTAATTATGTCCCTAACCTTGGAATAGTTTAATTTCATTCATTCACTGGAAGAAAATTCCTCATTCTTTTGTCCAGGGTGAGTTGTTCTTACAAAAGAGTAGGTGGAACATACTATGACTCTTTTTTTTTTGGTAGACATGGGGCTGACCCATGGACCATATATCAGATTCTTTTTCATTTGGCAATAAATTTGGGTTGTTTCCTAAATAGTGTTAGAAACAGTTGTCCAGAGTGATTTATTTCAGGATAGATTAGGTGCTGTCTCTGTGCTGGGGTTTCAGAAGTATAGGGAAGACATTACTCCTTCTCCCGCCCCAGTCACGGACCGTGTCCCCTCCCCTCCATCGCTGATGCCTCAAAGTCCTGGGTCAAGGAACAACAGCACATTGAGACGAACTCACCAATACTTTTTACATGAAAACGATCCTCACTCCCACATAGCGCATGGCAGTGACTTTGAACTAACATTTCCAAAACCGTGTTCCATAAACTACAAGTGGCCCTGTCGATATTTCCCTTCGCCGTCCCCCACCTCCAAAGTTGCTATGGTATGTTAAATTCTGGAAAGACTAGGTTAGCAAAGTTAAACCAGTTTATTTAAAATCTAGGCCTTTCCTACGTGAATCTTCAAGAAATGGCTGCGGCGCATGATATCCGCCCAGCTCAACGTGACGGCAGAATGCTTTTCTCAGTGACGCTAATTAATATCTCACAGGACCCCAGTGTCCCGTGAAATACAATTTGGGAGATGGCACTGCACACTGTCATTGGCCATTCACTCTTACTCTGTTTCCCTGAAAATAAGACGGGGTCTTATATTTATTTTTCCTCAAGAAGACACCCTAGGGCATATTTTCAGGGGATGTGTTATTTTTTTTAAGTACCGTACGACAATCAACATTTACTCAAATATAGTTAAGTCGTCTTCTTCTGGAACATCATCATAACTCTCCAAACCCCAAATTCCATCCTGAATGTCTTGCGACTCTATTTCCTTTAGAACCATTGGCCCCAATCTCTCATGTCAAGCAACAGAGCTCTCTCATGGGGCAGATGAGAAGGGCTGCTCGTCGTCTTTACCGCTCCGTGACGAAATGCATGGGTTGTGCAGATACGCTGCGTAGCTACGCCCATCACTAGGTCTTATTTTGGGGTAGGGCTTCTATTGCGCAAATGCTTAGAAATCCTGCTAGGGCTTATTTTATGGGTAGGTCTTATTTTCGGGGAAACTTGGTACGTGTGAGCTGTTGGTGCCGAGTGCAGGTTTGAAAGAGGAGGAGGAGGAGGAGGAGGGGGAGATGTCAGGGACACGGCCTCGCGTGGGTGGGAAAGAGAGGAGGATATAAAAGGCTGAAGGCGGATTGCACACTTGCCACCACTGCCCGGGGCGACGGGCGCTGTCCTGTAGCCTGGGCCAGTGTGGACCTGTGCCAGCCGCCTGCGTGTTCCAGCCGATTCACCTGGCTTTCCCTCTGTCCTCAAGGGTACATCCGCAACACGAGCAGCATCTCCCCGCGGGGGTACTCCTCCAGCTCCACGCCCCAGCAGTCCAACTACAGCACTTCCAGCAACAGCATGAACGGCTACAGCAACGTCCCCATGGCCAACCTGGGCGTGCCAGGCTCTCCGGGATTTCTCAACGGCTCACCCACGGGCTCCCCCTACGGAAGTAAGTGCCGCCTCCGTCCCCGCCACGCGTCTCTGTCTCTGGGGTTTACTATTCAGCTTTTGTGGGGAACGTTGCATTTTTCGATCTTCCTAACGTGGTCGGGGAAGCAGCGTAATTTCCTGATGAGAAGTCCTTCCTGCCTTGCTTGCTTTTCTCTTAGCTGGACTTTGGCTCATGTGGTTTCTTAAGGACTTCTGGGGAAAGGAAAGGAACGAAACAGCTGATTCTCTTCTTATAGAGAAAGAGGGCTATGTAGTTCGTGTAGACAGGAGTGACACATTAAGATTCCGTTTCAGTTAACAATATGCGCACCCTTCGTTAGGCACTTTCAGATGTAATATTTCATCTTCCTAAGAACTTTACAAGGCCAGTAGTGTCATCTCCATGTTCTAGGCGAGAAAGTTGCAGTGTATGACAGTTAACTGACTTACCCATGATCGCTGAGTTAGAACATAGCAGTGCAATAACTTGGGCACAGAATTGATACCTTTGAGTTATTTTGTATATCACACAATGTTCCCTTTTTTTACTTGGTGACCTGGCTCTCCCCTCCCTCCAGCACCTCCAGAGAGGTGGAAGTTGACTTCGTGCAATCGTGTGATATATTGAGACAGAACCTCTCCATCTTAATCTATGGTCTAGCGGCAAAGTCCCTGCTCTGGGAAGTTGGGAAAACTCATTTGGGGTTGCTTTGGGGGCCACGCCAGGAACTTACACAATGGTCCCAGGAGCCTGAGAGAGTATGTGTTTTTCAAACCTACGTAGGGAATACTTGGGGCCAGGGGACAAGTTGACATGGAGAGTCTGGGTGATTGAGTGGAGTGCTCTTGAAATGCTAGGTCTTGTTGCAAGGTTCTGTGGCTTGTGTACCTTTTACCCAGAGTGGTCCCCACGTGCCAGGAACAAGGACTTGTCAAGGGCAGCAGATAGCCGTGTCTGCCACGGTGCGGGAAGCAACATAGCACAGAGGCTGCCTTTGGCCCTGTGGCTCCCTGGGGGCACACGCCCAGGAGTTATTTCTGGGTTATTGTTTCAATCCATGCACTCAATGCCGTGCACTGTGATAAAGACATAGTACCAAGTAGCAAAGGGTAGTAGAAGTTCTAGTACAACTACAATCTTGTTACTATAAAGATATGAGTTCTGTATTGCATCTTGTCAGTGGCCCAGATGAATTAGACTAGAGTGGTCTAGAGAAACGATTGCTTGATTTGTTTCTGTTTTCACCTTATCGCGTTTCAAAAATGTTTTGGGGGAATCATCATAGTCAAATGGGGAATGTGAATCTATAAAACAGAATCTCATAAGAAATAGATAAAAGGAAAAAATATTTTTAGGAAAATTAGATAAATCCAAGAGTAAGCACAAATGCCATTTGATCTATTCAAGGTGGCCATTAATGTGGTTCTGAGTTTACAAGATACTGAAGCAAAGAGAGAAGCGCTATTTGTTATAAGGTTTTATGTCCACGTGTTTTGTTTAAGTAGTGCAGAAATGTGGATACTTCTGTTGCTGGGATCTTGGGGAGGTCTTTTCCATGCTTAGCCATGGAGAAGGTGCCACATGTTTAACAACCCCATAAGTGATGCCATAGCAAGAGATCCATTGCATAAATAATGTTACATAACGGTGTCGACGATAAGATTAGTTGAAAATTGCATTCTCTTTTACAACTTAAAAACCATGTTCACATCCAGAGTCCAGCTAGATCCTCACAACAAACTCGTGACATGGATATGATAATTACCATTATCATGTTCCCTCGTAAGAGGTGAAGTTATTAAATGACTTACTCAACAATTCATAGGCAGTAAATAGTAAAAATGGAACTCGAACACATGTCATCAGACTTAGAATACCAGGTTTTTAAATTATTCAATGATAGAAGAAATATTCAATATATTTACAATGTATTATTAAGGCTGAACCATATGAAATTGCCTCTATTTGACTATTTTTGATCTGCGAAAGTGGCAATTTCATATGGTTCAATCACACATTTATGTATGTATTAGGTTGAACCACACGAAATAGTTGTAGGTCAAAAATGGTAAGTTAATAATGCAGTATGAAGTATAGTGGTGGGGAGGGGTGGGGGAGACAGAAAAAGTGAATGAAAATGTTCAGTTGGGTGTTAATTGCTTAATGTTTATTACTAGATAATTCATTGGGTAGGGAGGAACCCCTTCTCATTCTAGCAGGTGACAATTTCCTTCCACTCTCCTTTCATGGCCACCTAAACCTACTGCCACAAGAAAAATAACAATACCGCAAATCTCGAAATCACCATTTAAAACAAGACAGCATAGATAGAGTAGGAAAAAGAAAAAGGGGAACACGCCCTGCCCAACCAGGAGAGGGAAAGATTGGAGAGGACCTTCCCCAGCTCCTACTGTATCTGGTGTGATCATTCGCACCGTCGCTTTTGGAGGTAGGGTCTGGAGGAGTTGCAGACTGGGAATGGGATTCCAAACAGTGCATTCATTACAGTCAAATTCTCCTACTGAATACCCGGTGGAGTTCATTACAATAGCACCTGACCCGTATTTCTAACCAGCAAAGTCTTAACTTCTCCGGAAAATATTTTTAAAAGCCCAGGGGAAAACCTCGTGTCAGTTCTGTTGCTTGTGTCTGAAAACACATTCCTATGACTTTTCATTTTATGTTTGCAACGCATCTGATGTGCCTGGACCATGCCACGGAGCCATCACTTGCCAGAGACATTTAAAAAGAAATAGAGCCAAGCCTCTCGGTCAAGTTCGACTTGCATTACGGCCAACGTAGAGTATCAAAAACCTGCATCTTGACTGCTTTTCTCTCACACTACTTCCAAAATGGCCAAACAGATGTTTTTTCAATTTTACATACAAACTTCACTTCCTGGCGGTAGCAGTGTGTGCCAAGTTCCAGCTCAGTGCAAGTTTTTTTATGGCTGAATTCTAAACCCCTGACAATAGGGGGTTATAATGAAATGCTGACAGACCCCTTAGCGCCAACAAATGCAATGGCTCAGTGCAAAGGAGGATATGTGCCCGGTGAGTTCCAGCTGGGACCGTGTAAGCCAATCAATCCTGGTAAGAAGAAAAGTGGTTTTTCCTTAACTCCCCGTGTTCACATAGATTTCTGGGCCAGATGTGCTTGCCTTTACTTTGGCCTCTGTCCATAGAGAGATGTCCAGAGAAATTCTCAATTGGAAATATGTGTGATCAACTTTCCTAAAATGGTGCGCTCTGCCGTCCCCAAAGACGGTCTGCTCAACAAGCCTGCAACACCCGCGGGGACCACTTCTTCCAAAGCAGAACAGCCACCAAGCCAATGCACAGTTTGGACAGAGTCCACACAGGCAGGAATCCAACCTGTGACCCAACCTCAAGGGCTCCTACTTCACTTACAGAGTCTGAGATAACGCCCCGGGCTTCGACATTTTTATATTTTCAAAAATAAATAGCAAGATACTTTCTATTATAAAATATTAAATGATTATAGAAAATATAGCACATATGAAAATAATGTGCTATATATAATAGATAAATAATACATGAAAATAATTTTTAAAAGAAAGCATGCTCTCATCGAAAGAAACAATCTCTTTTTAACATTTTGATTGCACTTTTTTGGAAAAAAAATCCTATTACAGTAGTTCATAGTTGCATGACAGACAATTTGCAAAGTGTGTGTAGGTAGAAAGAAAAGAAAAATGATGCACCTTATTTTTATGCAGAGATAGCCATTAAGTTTGGACTAGCCTTCCAGGCATGGATACATTTTGAAAACTTCAGTGTCTGCTGTGATGCACAACTAATGACATTCTGCCATGAGACTGATGAAAGACAGGGTGGAAGTGGTAAAATTCCCAAGCCATAGGTAGGAAGCCAGGCTCCATAAAATCCTGTGCTGCAGACTTGGGTCCTAAGAATGGAGAACAAATATTAGGGATGACGTTTGCTTTCAAAGTTGACCACAGTCATCAAGCTTTTCCCAGGAATTTGAGAATTTATTAGTGTCTTTTTTTGTATCAGAAGGGTTAGCAAACAACTTTGTTTATAGGCAATAAAATCTTAGAGGGAAAAATTATCATTATTCAAAAACGCTGGGCAGGTGTGGCGGCTCATGCCTGTAATCCTAGCATTCTGGGAGGCCAAGGCAGGAGGATCGATTGAGGTCAGGAGTTCGAGACCACAGCCTGAGCAAGAGGGAGACCCCGTCTCTACAAAAAATTAAAAAAATTAGTCAGTTATGGTGGTGTGTACCTGTAGCTGGGACTACAGGTACGTACCACCTGAGGCTGAGGCAGGAGGATGGCTTGAACCCAGGAGTTTGAAGTTGCAGTGAGCTATGATGATGCCACTGCACTCTAGCCAGGGTGACAGAGTGAGACCCTGTCTCAAAAAACACCCCCAAGAAACTATTATACTTATTGTTTAAGGATATTTATTGTTTCTATTTCTTCCCTTTTGAAAAATGTAATGGCTTTTACTGGTTTCTCCTACATATTCATTGTAGAAAATTTTGAAAATAGGGATAAGTAAAAGGAATAAATTTAAGGATATTCATAATCACATCAGCCAGAGATACCGTCACTGAAAGTTTAGATATATATCACATTCTTCTAGACTTTTGCTATGTGCATTTTTAAATATAAAGATGGGATTGGTGTATTATGTAATCCGCCCTTTTCATATGAGGGGGCACTTATTTCCATGTGATTAAATATTAGTTTACAATATTATGTTAGTTTTAATGTTTGCATAGCATTCTATTGTACAGGCGTAATATAATTTACCCTATTGTGGGTCACTTAAGTTATTTTCCAATTTCTCATTATTATAAAAATGCCCTTGGATCTATTATTTTTGGCACATTCATGATTATCTCCTTGGAATTAATTTCTAGAGATTAGTGGGTCAAAGGATATGCACATTTTAAAATACTTTGATATATATTGCCAAAGTCCCTCTAGAGAGGTTAATTCTCCCCTCAGAAAAGAAAGAGTATGTTTCCCCGCCCTGTTAATTTTTTCTTAATCTTTTATCCATTTAGTAAGTGGAAAATAACATCTTGTTACTGTTTTAATTAACATTTTATTACTAATCAGTTCGAGTGTTTCTGTATGGGTCTCTTGGACATTTTCATTTCTCTTTTTCCTTTTTGTGTCCTTTGTCCATTTTTCTATCAGGGTGTTACTCTTTTTCTAATTAACTTATGAAAACTTATTAGCTATTAAGGATGTGAACATATCTAAAAGATTGCAAATATTTTTCTTAATTTGTCATTTGCCTTTTTTGTATGTGCTACAGAAGCTTTCCATTATGTGGCAAATCTATCTTGTGAGCTTCTAATTAGGCTTTGAGGTTGAAAGGATTATGCAAACTCTATAACTGTTCTAATATTTCTACTAGCACTTTTACAAACAACTCTTTAATCTACTTAGATTTACTTTGGTGTTTAACATAAAGAAGCGCTCTAAATTTAGTCTCCAAATGGTTAGTGTATTTTTCCGTGCATTTATCTGCCCACTAAACATAAAATGTCGCCTTTATTAATTCTCATTTATATGCAGGTCTGTATCTGGACTCTGTTTTGCTCTAAAGATTTGTCTCTTTCTATGCTAGTATAACACTGATTTCATTGGTGTCAGTTTATCATTTTGATATCTGAAAACTTTATGGCTGTTTCATAGTTATTGTTTCTCAAAACAGGTAAACACAAATTGTTGAAATACACAAATTAAAGTTCCTTTTAGGATTTTTATAATAATCACATTAAAATTTAAATTAATTTGGATATCAATTTTACAAAATTTTTGTAAAACACATTTAAAATGGGCATGGGCTTATTCAACTCTAAAACAATTTTTATGTCACTTAGAAAAGTGTGATGTGACTCCTCTTCCATAGAGAGGCAACCATTTTTGATCTAACAAGCCGCACTTTAGGTTGGGATTTGTTGTCAGAAAAACATTTTCTGTACAAGTGAGTCATATGCTGAATATAAGTGGAATTGAGTATGTGTGTGAATGTTTAAGTCACGTTATAAAAACCTCGTTGATCGTGGTGGTTCTGCTATTGTAGACATGGCAACCAAGGCACCATTTTGGAGCCTGCACGGGTCACGTAGAACAGCAGAGACCAGACCAGGGTCAAGTTAGGGGCCTCCTGAGTCTCGGCTTTTCTTTGACCTCTAGAAAGGGGAGAGGTGTTGTTTTTTGTTCTTCTATTTAATTGGTGCTAAAACCAAAGCTAGAAGAGGAGATTTTGCTTAGAGGTTTGAATATGACCCACTCCTAAGTGCTTAACCCTGTATCTCATCTCATTATAGTGAATTATCCCCATTTTCTATTCATTTACGTCTTCAAGTATTACGTGAGATTCTTCCAAACTTTGTCCTCCTTTCCAATTTTTTTCTTTTTCTTATAATTTGAGGAAAAACAGTGATATGTTCAGATGTGTCCTTCTGCATTGCTTTCTACATCAGGGCTACCTCAGGGTAAGTAGTTTTTAGAGAAAGCTTTGTGAAGTCTTTGGGTTGTAGTTCTGTTGTGATAGACATCACATTGGAGGTGTGCTGAGTGCTTTATACATGCAATTGAACGAACATAGCCCAAAGTGTATTTTTATTGGGGGAGAGGAGAACGAGGGTGGAATCTTCCACAGGACATCAGAGCATTTCACCTTGTGCTTGTTCTTTCAATCATAAGGCTCACTCAGGATATCTCTTTCAAAATTTATTCGGTGGGGTAGGTGGTCCACTGGAGTTAGCGCCACCGCAAATGTTCATCCTGGGCTTCGCCGTTAGCCTCCAACAATTCTTTTACCTCAGTCAGGGTCTTGGACAGTTCCTAATTCTGGGAATTATGGTCAAATGAGTCCCTAAAACTTGACCTTATACTATAAGGTGCTATATCTAAGCCTTTTACCCTTGTGAACTCTAGTTTACCCCTTTCTTGAGCAAGTCGAACATAGAAGACAGAATTATCTTCTTGCATGATGTAACTCGGTGGGGCACTTCATCGTGTAAATTGCAACATTTAGCTTTTGGCTTCCCTTAAGTCATTTTAATGTTGGTGTTTTTTTCTCCCTAAACATTAGATCAGGGGAGGCTGACTTATAGTTTTATTTCCCAAGAGCCCTGAAAGTACAGGGGGAGAGAAACAATCCTCTACCTGTTAATAAACTCTTACATTTAATGAGGAAGTGGCCCACAGAGATGGCACTTTCAGAGAAGATATTAACCCTCCAGAGTTGTAGGTGTTACCAGGGAGGCACATAGCTCCCAGATAGGACTTCTTTTGAGGGTGAAAAAGCAGTTTCCATTGCAGGGGAGATTGGATGATTTTTTTAGGCATGTTGGGTCTGTGTATCTTCTCTTGCCAGGCTTCTACTCATGAATTAAGACCTGTCCCAATATGACCTCCTGCTGATGTCCATTTCCTTAGCACTGTGTCCATTCCTCTAATAGGATCATTACTATACTAGTTGTACGTGTCTGTTCCTCCCACTGGACAGGGCGGGAATGTTGTCACATTCAATTTTTTAATCGCTGCAATCTGGATCAGTGCCTGGAAATTAATAATTTCTCGATAACCATACTGGAGAAAGACCTTAATTTCCGGATGAGCCCTCTTGCTAAAGGAGGATTGATTGTGCGTTTGCTTTCCAGTCATGTCATCGAGTCCCACCGTCGGATCTTCCAGCACGTCCTCCATCCTCCCGTTTTCCTCTTCAGTTTTTCCTGCCGTCAAACAGAAGAGTGCCTTTGCCCCTGTCATCAGGCCCCAGGGCTCCCCTTCCCCCGCCTGCTCCAGCGGCAATGGAAACGGATTCAGAGGTAAGCGGAGATTCCACTTTGGGGGTAAGCATGGGCCACGGGGCCACCAAGCATGAGTCAACAGCACAGCATCATTTTGTAGCTCCAGCCATTTGCCTGCAAAGAGATGCTCTGGTATTTTCATCCTGAGGCGTGGAGTGCAACCGGGCTAGTGCTCTGTCTCACAGCAAGATGGGGCAAAACAGAGATATTGGCAAACCCCACAGGTTCATGGGATTAACCATGGCAGAGCCGTAGGTACAATCCAGGAGTGTCTGGGCTCCCAACACTATGCTGTCGAGAAAGCCATGCCGCTGTTTCCCCGAAAGTGTCCCCATCAGATGCCACACGGTGACGACTGCTTCCCTGATCAGTTTTTCATCCTTAGTGCATACACATTCCCTTGGCAAGTACAGAGGCCATCGGGAAGAACCAGCAAGTTCTGAGAATTCTGGTTGCACGCTGGTCAAATGGATAGCAGGTGCCTGATCAGGGGAGGAAAGAGAGAGAGAAAGCACCCGTCAAACCCATTTTTGAGCAATGTCCTAAAATATAAAATGACATGATGTAACACAAATGTGATGAGTACATGAGAATCTAATCATCTCGTGGTGGAGGGGAGGTAGCTGATGGCAAAAGAGCAAACTGCTGAGCAGTGGGGCTCACTGGCGCCCCACGTTATTTTTAGGCTGTTCCTCGCATCTCGATATGAAAACATTCACGAAGAGCAGCATCGGGTAAAACCAGGGAGAGCAGAGTTTCAGTTAACCCCTCGGGGATTAAAGTCTGTGAGGTCAGCAGAGTGTGAATGGGGCAGGGGCTGAGATGGGATGGCATCTGCCTGGTGGCTTGGGACACCTGGGAGGCATCATTCTCCAACTGCAGGTGAGCAGAGCTCTCTGGGAGGCCCGTTAGGGTCCTGTCCCATCCTGCCGTTGGAGACGATGGCATCTCCTTGAAGTTAACCAACTTAAAACCAGAGCTGAAAACCCAGCACTTGGAAGAATCACTTTACTTCTAAGTGGACATAGCAGCTGGCTCTACATGCCACCCAATGTGTGGGTAGTTAGAAACAGCTGCATATTTGATGGATTTTTTTGTTTTTATCCACATGTCTAACCCATAGAGAAGCAGGCTCAGCCTGTAGCTAAGTGTCTTGTCAGAAACCAGTGGTTTCCCTCTCATTAGGGGATGTGCCCAGAACTTTCTCACGGTGGCATCATCTCCAGACTGAAAACAATGGCTGAATATCCACTGTCTCTTCCTTCCCCATAACCATTTCGGTGAGGGGGCACGGCAGGAGGGATGTAGCCTTTTCCTCCTGGCAACTCAGCAAATACGTTCAGTTTCACTTAAAGGGAAAAAAGGGTCAATCGACCCTCATCCTCCACCTGCCACCCCTCCCTACCTCCTCTGTCATGAGGAAGCAGAGATGGTCATCTCAGCTCTTCTCCATCTGTCCTGCCTAGGGGGACTCCCTCCAGGGCAGCCAGGACAGATGTTTCATGGGCTCCCACAACCAGTAACCCTCGCCCTGCATCTTGCTACATGCCCAGGGCTCCCTGCATGTTACCAAAGTCAGGTTTGAATCAGCCTGAAGAGCTAGAAGGCAGCGTACCTGGTCCTAGCCAGAAGACCTTCTCCAGGGTCCCCAGCCACGCAAACTTCTGGTCAGGCGGCGTGGCCGTAGGAGCCACAACTCAGCTCCACGAAGGCACTGGCTCTAGCTTCATTTCTGTGGAATCACTGTGACGTCCCAAACCTCTTTTGGATCCTACAGTTCCCTCCACATTTCTCTGGTGATTTGAACCTTTAAAAGAAGGAAGGGAAGGCAGAGAAGGAAAAGAATCACCTGCCAATTTAGGGCTGTAGCCATAAACAAATTTCAAAGAACTATGAAAATATCAAGCGGAGAAACAAAAGAGGACGCTGAGTAGAACCCTCAGAGTTTGAACCCCTGGACGAGCACTGACCTCGATGTCACCCGTGTGCGCTGGAGTGACCTGGATCGGCTCCTCCACGCCATGTGAATCTGCATGTCACTGTCCTCGTCTGTGCAATAGGAGAATCGATAGCTCTCCCCACAGGTGGCTGTGAAGAATTAAGCAAGGTTAAGGACATTTCCACAGCCTGGCAGGGATGAGGCTGTCCTCAGAGGTCTTGCCCTCTACTATTCCCCACTTTGGACTAGGTGAATGGAAGTTCAATGTCTAGTCATAGGAGGAAACCAAGCTGAGATTTAATGCACTCTCCACAGTCCCTGAATGACGGAGTCCTGGGATGGCAGGGCCTGACAAGCAGGGAGCTCCCCCGCTGTAGAGACAGGCGGGTGAGAGCAAAACTGTGATCACAGGGTGAGAAGCTCTTCTCCACACCCTCGGAAGGTGAGATGGTCTTAATCATCCGCAGAGGGCCTGAACCACCAACACTCTCTAAGACTTGTCCTTACTGAGCACTGCACGCAAAGTGCTCAACACAGAGAGCCTTTCACAAATTATTTCTTTCATGTCATGACATTACCACCATCTTCAGTTAAGCAGTTTGTCCAAGGTCAAACAAGTGGCTGATGACTTGAACTCAGACGTTTGGACTCCAGAACCTGTGCTCTGATAGTCCATTTACCTGTACCTGCTTTCCCATGGAACGCCCAAGATAAAGGAAATGGACAAAGTGCAGTTAGGTATCCCTGTCCCCCAATGAAAATGCTTACTTTTCCTCCAGTTAACATCTGCTCTCTGCCTGTTGGCTGTGGTTTCTACAAGCGAAAAGTCAGGGTCACCACCGAGCAAAGATCTACCTCCCACCCCCTAGTCTGGATGTGGGACTAGGAAGAGAAGAAATATCTAAAATCTGCTGTTCTCCAGCACACAGGAGATCTTGTTCTTCAAGCAGCTCTGTCCTTTCATAAGCTCCTTTGGTACTTCTCTTAGCACCCAGGAAGGGGTTGAGGAGTTTTAAATGCAATAAACAAGTTAAAGTTGAGAAGCTGAGTCCAAATTCTGCTACACACCAGCATTCACGGTCCCGCCTTCTGCCTCGTCAATCAGGCACTTACAGTTGATGAGTATAGATTGTCGAGATAATATTATACACTGTGTGTCTGATTCATTTTCCAGCTCCCTCCAGGAGAAAAAATAAAATGAAAAAACTCCTACATTCTGGGATAATTACTAGGGTTGCTATATCTCTAAATCATCGGGGAGTGTCCGGAATTGAACCACCTTTATTGAAAAGTTACATCGATTCAATATATAGTAATACAGGCAAAAATAATTAAGGCTTTGCTAGCTGTGTAAGACCTTAATCCAGATCTCACAAACATTCAATAAAGGCTGTATGGGCAGGGAAATAGATGGCTGACGATTTTGCCTGAGAGGACTGGCTGGTGTGGAGCGGGAGAGAGAGAATTTTAGCCATTTGCTTGTAAATTTAGTAAGCACCACTCAGCAAAATACTTCTATGATATTTGAGAATCCCTAGATGCAAGGAAACTATTCTGCCATTTTCCAAGGAGGTGAAAATTCTATGGGCCCGTCCTCTGAAAGCCAAGGCCAGAGGAATACGTTTAGCTGTGTGTTCATTTGTCACATCCAGGGAAAACCTTGAACGTGATTCTGCCTAGACAGGCATTGCCTACATCCTCTTACTAGATAGAGGAGACATTAGATTACTGCACTCGGAGAGGGGATGAAGGCTGGTGGAGACTCCCAAATTAGGAACTAAATAAATCTCCTATGCCAGTGGATCAGCATTTGTTAGTGAATGTGTGTGTAGCTCTCTGGCAGAATTTGGACTCAGCTTCTCAACTTTAACTTGTTTATTGCATTTAAAACTCCTCAGCCCCTTCCTGGGTGCTAAGAGAAGTACCAAAGGAGCTTACGAAAGGGCAGATCTGCTTGAAGAACAAGATACCGAGAACTGCAGATTTTAGTGCCAAAGGAAGATGAACTAGTTAAAAAAAAAAATTTAGGCTACAATGAATATAAAGAAATCTAGGATAGGAAGAAGGTCTGATTTGTTACATTGATGCCCAAATGTCAGCACCCGGAGTTTCCTTTCCTATTCCAACTAAGTGATCTACAACGGTATAATCCGGAAATTATTTTAGTCTAATAAAAATATATCACACGTATAGATGAGCTAATAGATGTAAACTGAATTGTAATACAACCCATTAATACGAAACAAAACAATCACTCTTGGCCTCCCAAGCAAAACTTCAACCATGTTTGCATTTCAGTGATTTCCATAGGCGTCAGTGCCTCTCCTAGGCTATCCCTGGGGAAAATCAGTTCCTGCATCAGCTGAGGGCACCCTCTCTCTGGATCACACGACTCTGCCATTCCCATCCCCTGCCCCTCAATCTATGTCGTAAGCCTTTAACGTACAAGGTCTCCAAGTCTCATTCCTGTGTCACTCTTTCCTTGCAGCCATGACTGGACTTGTCGTCCCCCCGATGTAAAGAAGAGGAAGAACTGCTTTGTTATAGCACAAAACTACTTACTCTGATGGACCAATAACGAGGAAAGCACTATGAGCTCTTTGCAGAGGGGAGAGTGTTGCCCCCAAACGAACACGATGGACACACTTGGGTAGGCAAGGAGCCGGCATCTCACTTGGTCTCACGTCCCCTGGTAGCTCTGATGGTGGCTACATAAACTGACCCTCCTGGGGACAAGGACCAAAAGATGTCATTGACGTAGTCAGTGCTCAGAGCAGAAATGCAATTCTTTGTTATGAACATTATGAAAACCACCTTCCTATGTTTGTAAAATATTTAAGAAAAAAAATTGGCAAACGATTAATGCTTAATATTTTGGATACTATTTGTTTTTCTTTGTAGGAAAAAAAAAAGTTGAAAGTTTCTATTTTCTATGAAGCCTTTCAGATACCAATTTAGTTTATGCAGAAAAAAAAAATTGAACAAAACAGGGTACCAGCATGGAAGACTTTCTTAAAACGAAACCTGAATTGAATGATGAAATGTTGTATGTATGTTTGCTTATAGTTTAATCTCTTGAAAAGAAAAAAAAAAAAACGAACAAAAAAAGGGAAAAATTTTAAAATGTTTTACAATTATTTAAATAAATAAACGTGTAACTTATTGTAAGTAGAAGTTGAGGTAGAAATTAAGACCCCCTTTTTTTTTTTTTTGGAAGGGAGGAATTTCTCTTCCTGATGTAAAATGAAAATGATGCAAACCTGTAGTAACAAGTTTTAAAGGTGTGTGATTATTATTGCAGTTACTTACCTAGATTCTTATCCCCCATCCTACATCCCCATCTTTTTCCATCATTTTATTGACCCATGGGCAAGAACGTGTAACTTATATAGATTCCTACAGAGCAACCTACAGCAGAATCAGACTCGAGTACATGTATGTACATGAATACTCAAACCCATCAACTCATTCTCAGCTGCTGTCTGAACATACTACATGTCCCTTTCGGTGTTCACTCTTGGGGAATATTTTTTAAAAATTCACATTAGCCTTCAACATTCTCCCCTGAGCAATGCAGAGAATTCCCGTGTTTTAGTGTGTCTCAGGCTTTGAGCATCCCAAGGAAAGAAGTATCTCACCTTCAAGAAGAGCCAAAGCCATGTGACTTTCTTAACCAAGGGGCCCCTTTGGAATTTGCCCTTGACAGAGCCATACACTCCCCTCCTCTTTGGTTGCCTGGTTCGGTACAGAGATATAAAGCCCCACAGAACTTGAGAGACAGGATTTGGAGAAGATGCCTCTGTTTTCATGGACTCTTAAGAAGTCAGTCTTAGAATGTCCGAGTCCTTTCTCTGTAAATTTCCCCTTTCATGGCATTCAACTCTACTGAGAAAAACAAACAAACATGTGCATCCTACTTGACACTGTTTCCAGGCAAGGAGGAGATGGGGTGTGGAAGAGGAATGTTAAAAGCCCTAATCCCCTTCTCCTGATGTTCAAAGAAATGGAGATTCAGGTTCCTGGGAGATTCTGAGATCAGGAGCATCTTCGTTCTAAGCAGATGGGCTTCTGCAACTAGCTCTTAGGGGGGTAAAACCTTGCTGTAGATGCTAACGGTGGTGGATTCTTGAGAGCCTGTGCGATGTTAGAGACATATCCAGACTTACTAGGATTGCCAACACGAATGCCATTTCTTTCCAGGTCAGGATTCTCCGTGTTGGCTCATTGGCACCACAGTATACTCTATACACAGACTGGGTTTGGGCTTGGGGTTCCAACGTTAGAAGTTGACGCAGCACTCATGGAAAAACATCTTTAGCGCATCTGAGCCAATTTTGCAAAACTTCATTAATTCAGCATCGCTTCTCTTTGCCCCACTGATACGTGCCCACACCTATCCAGCCTCCAACTGTCTCATTGCCTTTAATCCATTCTGGAATTACCCAACATGACCTATATCTTTTCTATGCACATGAGAATCTGAGGTTTTGGAAACCTGGCATGCTTGTAACTACTGCTGACAATCCCTCATTGTCAGGGCTTAAAGCGCCAAAATACGCAGAAACACACAAGGAAAAAGTTCCCCAGTGAAAAACCCGATGGAAGGGGAAGAAGGTGCAGAATAGAAACATTACCGTCCAAAAGTGAAGGCAGATCAAAATTAAGCATGTTTAGACCTGGATTTGAGCCAATCCAACATAAGGAAATGTTTTTTTAAGTAGCATTGCTTTTAGAACCTGTGAATTTTGCTCTTGCATGAAGATGAGTGCAGTACTGTCTTCAAAATGATTGTAGACTTTGTTGGTAGCTTTACACCGAAAAATGCGTGTAACTAAATCCCAGACGTCCTTGACCATTCAGCTAGAACCCTGGCAGCAACAGATCTATTTAATTGTATAAATGTGTGTAAGGATTATTTTTAGTGTACTAATAAATTAAAAAGAAAGCTACCCTGTCCTCTTTAGTCATTGCTATTGAATCATTCCAGTCCCGGGTTATTTTTGTGCCACTTGGAATACGAGTATTTCTATAGGTAACTACAAATTCTATCCTATCTTTGTAAGAGGAGCTGTGTAAGATTTTTCATTTAAAGGGACAATTTACTTCATTATTTATCTCATTTTTTTTTGTTATAGCATTGTAATTCTTTTCAGTTTTTCTTTGCACATTTCAATATGCATGGTTTAAAAACCATTATCTTCTCTACCTTTTGTACAGTAAGGTCTCATTTTCAAACTGTATAGTTTCATTTAATTGTTTTCCTTTGTCAGTTATATACAGTATAAAGTTGCTATGCACAGAGCTTTTTGTAAAGACAGCTTTTTTGTTTACTGTTTTTAACGGTCTTACTTAAAGAATATCTTGTTTGTAAAATGAATATGTCTACTTCAGTTTTAAACTTTAAATTATCCTAACAAAAAAATAAAATTTTTGTACTGTAAAAAGGATTGGAGCCTTGCTGTTTTTTTTTTTTTTTTTAAGTGGTAGGAACTCAGTTTGGGATTTGTTTCTTAAGTTTGGGGATTTTCTTTATCACTGCTGGGCCCCGAGCTCTGACTGAAGAAATCTTACCGTAACTTTTGCTTACATGGGAAGCGTACTAAGGTATTCACTTAGGGGAGGGAATATGTATGACTTCAGTTAATTTTTCTGTATATATTCATCTCTATATATCCATCTGTTCAAATTCCTTCATTGGAAACCCAAAACTCAAAGGATGCTATTTGCTATGTTGGATTTTGGCCGTATGACATTCTTGAGCGAGGTGGGCAGTCTACTCTGATTTGAAACTGCTTGTTGAACACATGTTATCATTTGACTCATCAGACACTGGGTACAGAATTGCAGGCTGGGGCATGAAGACTTGGTGCCTATTCTTAAATCACAAGGAAGGAGCAAGACATTTGCCCAGGGAAGGAGATGACACACAGAAGGTAGCTCGTACCTGTAGAAGCTCAGAGAAGAAAGCACAGGGAGTCACAGTGCTCAGAGAAGATTCCTTCTTCTTTACAGGGAAGGCAGGGCTGGACCAGGCCTCCTACGAATGGTAGAAATTTTAGAATAGAGTGAGTAGTGAGCACTCCAGATGGAAAGGACAAAACAGAGACACAAAGAAAAATTCACAAAGCACATTTAGGGGAATTTGATCCCACCTGATTTCAACCAGAACATTCACAAGTATACTTTTTTTTGAGACAGAGTCTTGCTCTGTTGCCTGGGCTAGAGTGCCATGGTATCACCCTAGCTCACTGCAACCTCAAACTCCTGGGCTCAAGCAATCCTCCTGCCTCAGCCTCCCAAGTAGCTGGGACTACAGGCATGCGCCACCATGCCTGGCTAATTTTTTTTCTATATATTTTTAGTTGGCCAATTAATATCTATTTTTAGTAGAGATGGGGTCTTGCTCTTGCTCAGGCTGGTTTCGAACTCCTGACCTTGAGCCATCTGCCTGCCTCAGCCTCCCAGAGTGCTAGGATTACAGGCGTGAGCCACCGCGTCCGGCCACAAGTATGTTTCTAATTGGGCTATTTCATCTTTCTCTGTGAAGGCACAGATATCTTCCTGTGCCTTCTGTACATAAGTGGATACAATGCCGTTTCCAGCCACTTAACTGAGAAAGCCACCATATTTTTGCTTTTCTTAATGAAGACAAGCTCTTTCCCTAGAAAGTTCTTTCCCTTGATCTTTGCATGGCTGGTGCCTCCTCGTCTTTCAGGCCTTGGTTTAAATATCATCTGCTCAGGGGGTGACCACAACAATGCTGCTTCCTCAGCTTATTCCCTGTAACTGAACTCTGCAGGTGACCTCGTCATAATTTGTGTCCATTTGTTTCCTGTCTGTTGTCTGCCTTAACTTTAGACTGAAGGCGCAAGAGGACAGGGACCGTCCCAGTCTCCACACTGTATGGGGAGCACCAAGCCCAGTCCTTGAGATGCCCAACAAACGCTTGTTGCACAAGTACATTCTGATTCCCTGAGGCAGTGCCACCTTGTCATCTGGGAGAGGGAGCTGGTCTGTTGCAAATAATAGGAAATGACATCACTTTGAGAATCCACTCCTTAGGGACTATCTTGTAAGTCACCTAATAATAATAATAATAATAAAAGATGAAGCGTGTCTATATTGTAATGTGGTTGATTGTGTAGCAAACATGGGACAGTCAAGATGGAAGGCTGGTGGCCTGTTGGGCAGGTTGCTTGGCCCTGGAACTTACCCCATGTGGATTCTCTTGCTCAGATATCCCAGAATCAGAATCTGGGCCTTTTTAGGGGAACATACATTCCATTCCTTTTCCAGATACGACACAACTCATTAACCACGCACTCGAATCTCAGAGAGCCGTTGGTGCATTCAACAAACTCCAAGAAGTTCAGAGCGGCTGCAGGGCACTGAATGTGAGAGAGAGATGAGATTGGAAACTTTAAGAATTAGGTGGGTACGAGGTCTTGGAGGACCCTGTTCACCACGCTGAAGAACTTAGACTTCATATGGAGAACTATATAATGTAGGTAGTGCAAAGCTATTAAATGAACTTTACTCAAGGAAGTACGTGATCAACTTTATACTTTAGAAAAATCATAATAACTACAGTGTGGGTTATGGATTGGAGTTAGTAGATATCGGAGGCAAGGAGACCAATTAAGCAAGGGCCAAAAGACGGCTGATAAGCACCAGTGTGCTGGACCGTTGTTTACGACTGGCATCCTTCCTGGATGGTGAGCGCCTGTTCCATACCAGTTGTGAAATGTTTTAAAATTGTTCCTGCAATCAGGGAACTATTGTAATAGTCCAGACAAGAATAACTCCTACCTCTGCTAAGGCTTGGCAATGGAGATGGAAACTAGAATTAGGACTTGAAAGCTTTACAGGACTTATTGACGAGTTAGATGGCAGAATGAGGAGGGTGGGTGATGGGAGTTAACTCCCAATTTGCCAGCTACACAATTGGATTTTGTGATATCATTAACTGAAGTAGGGAATGCAGAGAGGAACACCTTAGGGGGAAGGTAGAGAGATGAGTTTAAAGTGGAGCATAACTGCTACCGTTCCTCCTTTCCTTTCTTGTTAGTGGAAGATTGTTTTCCAGCAATTAATTCAAGAAGGACTCAGGAGAATTATACTCCTTGGTTTGTGCATATCAAAAAGAGATTATCTCCATATGAATGGCTGATTGAATATAGAATTTGGGGGGGGCCTACACTTTTTTTGAGGACTTCACAGAAGTTTTTGTTTGTTATCTTCTAGTATTGAATGGACGTTGCCGTGGAAATGTCTGGAGCTATGCTTCTCTTTCTCATTCCCCTTTATTTTCCCCCTGACATTATATAAGCAAGGCACTCCTGTAATTTCTTGTGTAAATCCTGACACTTTTGAGAGTGAAGGGGAACACCATGAATAATTATGGCTGGAGAACAGGTGGAAACTGGGACCACCTCACAGTCACCCTACTTACCTTTTTGTCTGTCTTTATATTCGAAGCCCAGTGACTTTACCAGGGTATATCTTGGTGTTGACTGTTGTGTCATTATTTCCCCTGGGAGACAGTGTTTCCTCCTTTTGATGTGTAGATTCAAGCTGCCTTTTATTTCTGAACACTTTAATGATAACGTTAAAATATATTCTCTGTTCCTTCCTTCTGGTTCTTCCTGCCAGAGACGCCAGTTGTGCATATGTTGGATCTCTATTCTCCATCATTCTTGTCTATCGTAGTCTCTCTGTTCTGAACTCTCAGGACATCTGTACACTTGCTACATTTCTCACTCTTGCCCTCTTTTATGTTCCTTATATAACACGGCTTTAAATTTCTCACATGGTTTTATTTTTTTCTTTCACTATTTTCATAAACGGTGCCAGCTTATATCCTATCATTTCCTATTATGTCGCTTATTTTCATTGAACTGTTGCATCTCTGCTTTCAGCTATTGTTTTATAGAAAACTTGTTTTTTAAATTTATTGTTATAGCCAGCAGGAATTTATTATAATGAATAATACACAAAAAGGGATTCATCACCTGGCTCTAGCAAACCCGTTGAAATGGCACATGAACCGTCACGCCATTGGTAGTATTGAAGGGGGTGCTCTTTGGTATTGTCCTAAAGCCTATCCCACTTTGAACAGGAAAGCTGTATTTTCTGTATATTTTAGGAACAGAAGACAGTATGATAAAATGGAAATATAATAGCTAAGATTCAGAGACCTGGGTTCAAATTCAAGTTCTACCCTCCTTAACTATTTAATGTTGAATAAACTACTGTATTGAGTCTTATTCTTCCCAAATGCAAAACAAAGACAGTAACTATGCACATATATGTATATTTATACATGTGTATACATATAACCATACACACATATAGTTATTAGGATTAAATAAAGAAAGCACATCCATGTACCTTAGAAAATGTAAGCTCAATGAGGGTTGAAAAAAAAAATTTTTTTTTGGCTGTTTATATCACTGCTATATTCCCAGCACCTAGAATAGCCATAAAAACTTAATTGATTGAATATGTAAAGTGCCTACATGTGATAAAGGCTCAGTAAATTTGACAACAGCCACAGCTTTGTCGTGGGCTTTCAAAGACCCACAGCCTTGGGTCTGGACCCCAGCTTTCCCACTTGCCAGTGCAGGAACCGAACGAGCACTGAAACTCTGCGATCTCTAGTTCATCGTATTTGGAAGAGCAGAACTTCAGCACTCGGTCCAGCCTTGGGGCCAGTTAATGTCCTGCTCTCAACGGCCCCAGCTGCTTATCTGACAGGTGCCAAGAAGGGAAGCAGTCAGGGCATGGAGTTCACCCCAGTCAGTTTGAGGACAAAAAAGTGAACAGCAACGGGACCATGATTTGTTTATGGATCCCCTCTGATCCAACAGTAAAAGCTGGAGTAGATCGATGGGCACCATGCCCAGGAAATAGTTCTCAAGCACTTGGCGTGCTTGGACGTGAGGGGTACACCCAGGAGAAGCCACAGTCCCAGTTCTTTGCAAGTGAACATTAAAAAGAGTAAAGGATATGTCCTAACCACCGGCCTATGTTTTCTTCCATTAAAAGTTAACAAGAATTTTTTTTTTTTTTATCATAGACTAGAACATCTGGCGTGTCATGGCTGTGACTTTTGAGGACAAAGCGAGCATTGTTTTCAATTCCAGATTTTCACAAGTCCAAGAGCTTGAACCCATGAAAAATTGCTTTTAAAACAGGAATGAAACCAAAATGACTTCTAATACCAAATCCAAATATTTACCGTTTCTGAACTGAGCAAGAGCAGAATAGTTGCACAGAACTCTAAGTGCCTTGAAGATCAGGGCTACATAAATTCGAAATATTGTGGTCATGAAATAGTAATACTTGTTATCATCAACAATAGCAACAACGACTGATACAGTGGAAATGCTACACTTCCATTCTTTGCGCTGAGGAGCGGGAGAATGAGTGTGAGCCTTGGAAACCTGCAGATCCTGAGTTCAAATCCTCCCTCCGTTCCTTACTATATGATTATCAGAAAGTTATCTTTATGAGCTGCAATTTCCCCATCTGTAAGAATGGTGATAAGGAGACCTCTATGCCAAGATTCTTTACCTGCCAAGATCGTTGTGAAGTTTCAGATAAAATGAGGAATGTCATCGTGGCAGACACAGTAAGTATTCCGCTGTATATGTTTTTCTTTCTTTCCCCTTAGCCTGGGATAAAAATTAACATGTGTTTATCTGGAAAGCCACCCATCACTCTTTCCTTACAACTCCTCCCTGGCAGCACTGAAAAGAGGATTATTAATTAGTCCGTGTTTGTGAAACACTTAGGAGATGAAAGTGCGGAACACCATTTACATCACAATACGCGAGCTGGCTGCGCTTTCAAGTGGATCCACTTACAATGTAAGGCAGGCCTAATAGATGTGTTCCTGTCATTCAGAAATCAATGTGGGAGTTTCCGGAGCAGGCATGTGCCTGCCTGCCATGCTACAGCCTCGTGCGGGAGGCCCGTGGTTCTGGAGAGACAGCATTATAGATAATCCTCTAACAGCCACGGCAACGAGAAACCAGTGAAAGGAGGTCAAAAGTTTATCTAGTTGAAATGTACACACAACCCTACATTCCCTTTAGCAACAACTCTTACCAAAAAGGGTCGTCTGATGCGTTTTGGTTTCATATTGTCCCCTTTCCCTAGGAGATCTCAGAATACGGAATGGAAGAAGAAATTCCATTCCATGTGAATGACAAAAACAGTGCGCCTCAAGGTAGGGTTCACTGATCCCTGGGCAAAAAGTATCCCATCCCACAGGAGGAGTTGGAAGGTGTGGATGTCCAACACCGATTTCCAATATCTGGTTCTCCTCTGCCCCTGGTCACGTGGGAAAAATTGCACTTTCCCGTGTTGTTTCAGCAAAACAACATCATCCATCACTGTAAATTAATGTTGCTCATATTGACTTCATTGATTTTACGGTTTTAATTGTTTTGTTTTTTTCCTTTGTGAATTATTTTTATTAAAACAAGCATTATAAAAGCATAAGAATTTAATCTTAAGTTTGTTTTGTGTACATTTTAATAGAATTATAAATAATTGAAGAAACACCGTGGCCTTTTGTATTTTTTTTCCTCAATTCTAAATTCCTAATTTCTAAATATATTACTCAAATTTGAGAAGTGTTGGACAAGAGATTGAGAGAGGGGAGGGAAAGGCTTGGTAATCTACAAATTGGGTCATCATTCCTTGAATAATCAAGACTTGGCTGAATGTTAATTCCTGTGTTCTGGGATTCTGCATCAATAGAAGAAATCTCCACGTATTATTCCAGTATTTCATTTTTGCCTCTGAATTATGTTCATATCCACAAATCCCAGCCAAGGGCCTGTTGAATAATTGTCCCCACATGTAACATTTTCCTGGTGATGTTTTCCTTTCCTCGTTCCTATGAAATATAGAAATGTGTTTCTAATTATTAGCAGAACCACCTGGTAACTGCACTGTATCATCTCCATAATATGACTCACGGAGTACACGGTTTGGTAGAACTCAGTCATGTTTGACGCCATCCAAGAAAAATTAGTTACTACCATGACCTCACGTAGCACAGGCTCACCTATAACCAAGGTGATCATATGTTGTGAGCCAACAATCAGAACTTGCAACCTGTCAAGGATTATATAAATAGATCTGAAATTGAGGTTGTCCGGGAAAATCCAGGACATGCAGATTTCCATGGCATAAGCCACAAAAATCACCTACTAAGTGATGCTCTGGTGCCTTCACTTTCTTATTAAGAACTTAAAGCAACTGGTTCTTGTCTATATTATCCTTATATCTGCACATGTGAGCAGAAGCCCAAGAATCTATGACGTCCCTGAATTCACTGAGTGCGCAACAGGTGGGCACAGAAATTAACCAGCTCTTCTGGGAAACTTAGCCCTGGCTTTGCAAGGAAACTAAAGAGACATCTCTTCCTGTATAATAGCCTTTTACAAAACTGGCCCTTTCTTCAGGCTGAGCAGGGTTCGTGCAACCATGGTAGGGTGGGGTGTCCAAAAGCCCGAGGGAATGCTCATGTGTCAGGCTGACATTTTTTCTATGTCAAATCATGTCCCAAGGCCCCAGGTTTGTGCTAATTTGCATGGAGAATTCCCATGCTCTTTCCTGTGTAATCATTTGACTTTTTTTTTTTTTTGCTAGTTGTGTTTCTAAGCAGGATTATCAGAGTGGAAGAAGAGATCAAATGAAGAGCAAGGGCAGCATGGATTTGATCTTCAAACAAAGAACAGAGGAAAGATTCCCCAGCATGGCAGTCCACACTGGCATGGAGCTGAGTGCCACGAAGAAGAAAAGTTCAGCTCAGTAAATGCTCAGAGCCTCAGGCACAGGAAGGAGAAGTCAAAGAGAAATAGGAAGTTGCACCAAGATTCTAACTCATAGGACGCATTTGGCTGTCGAGAGAGGAGAGGGTCCCGTTCCTTTGAGAACACAAGAGGAGTGATTGATGACATCAACCCCTGGGAAATCACAGCGGAAGGTAGAGCCTCACCTTGACATTCATCAGAGTGGCAGAAGACAGGGAGCGGGAAGGAGCAAAGGAGACGCAAAGCCTCAGGCAAAATGCCCCAGGTCCCTCCCTCGTAGAAGCCCAGGGTTGCTTTCTGCTTGCTGCAGGACGATGTTGGCAAGAGAATGACAACAGGGGATAAATCTGGCAAGAATGCTTTCCCTGACACATTCTAACTGAGTTTTCTAGAAACCAAGGACTCTAACGATAGTAACAAAGAAATATGACATAAATACTATTGCCTTTTTGTGGTGTCCTGTCTCCAGGATGGGTGGAAATTCCGGGTGAACCTGTCTGTTGAGCCAAGCTCCCTGCAGTCGGGACCTTCACAGGGCGTTTCTCCCCCCGCCCCCCAGCAGCGCTTAGTCCTCGGCATGTGACGCCGTAGCAGGCTCTTTAAAGCACGTAGCGTAGCCAGCGTCTGGAGCAGGCGGCGGGGCTGCGGTGGAAGGGCTTGGATCAGAAGGACCATTTTCAGATCTCAGTTAAACCGCTGACTGCTTGCGTCAGCTCTTGGCCTCTCTTCGGTTCCATCTCTTGTTCTGCAAAATGGGCCAACTCCCATTTCCCTCGAGGGGGTGTGGTAAGACTGAAATGAGATGACATCTCTGAACACACGTAACACAGAGCAGGACTCAGTGCGTGTCAGTAGAATTGAATGTTCTGGAATGTGAATCAAAGAATCAAACCTTGTTAGAGAGGGAGGTCAATGCTAACATACAGATAAAGAAATAGAAAACCAGTAGGCAACTATGGAAGAGCCGTGCTTAAATTTATTCGATTAGAAGAGCTGGAGAAGTAGACTACTTCTACTTCAGATGTATCTACTCCCTTTATTCTCTGATGACCTCAATGGCAAACAAAAGACACTGAAAACTAAATCCAAGGGAGAAAGTGTGTAAGGCCTGGGGTGATGGAACTGTGATGATTTGATCAACAATTTGACCACAATCAACCAAATCTGATTGTGAAGATGGTGGCTCAACTTTAGTAAATAGACGAAAACTATTAAATTGTACACTGTGACGTTAGTGTTGTGCACCAACTTGGCTAGGCCATTAGTATCCGGTTATTTAATCACACACTACTTATTCTAGGTGTAGCTGGGAAGGTACTTGGTAGATCAGTTGACTTTAAGGAAAGGGATTACCCCCAATGATGGGGGTGGGCCTCACCCAAACAGTTAAAGGTCTTAAGAGCAAAAAGCCGAGGTTTCCAGGAGAAGAAGAAATTCTGCCTCGTGACTATAACACTAACTCCTGCCTGAGTTTCCATCCTGCCGGCCTGCCCTGCAAATTTCAGACCTGCCAGCCCCTATAATGGTGTGAGCCAATTCCTTAAAATAAACCAGTATCTTCCTCCCTCCCTCCCTCTCTCCGTGAACACACACATGTGCCCTATTGGTTCTGTTTCTCTGGAGAGCCCCGATGAATAAATACACTTACAACAAGTGAATTTTATTATATGTAAATTATATCTCAATTTAAAAAAAAAACCTACATACTGTATGATTCCACTTATACATAATTCTAGAAACAGCAAACTAATCTATAGTGACAGAAAGCAGATCAGTAAAAGATTACTCACAGGCTCAGGGAAAGTTCTGAAAGGTGATGGATTTAGTCACAATCTTGATTGTGGTGCTGGTTGTGTGGGTGTTGACAGATGCCAAAATTTTCACTTTATGTGTGGTTTATTGTATGTCAATTATACCTTAATAAGTGCATATGTGTGTATGAGAGACACATAAAAATAAATCCAAGGGGAAAAATATCTAAGGCTTAGTGTAGGCAGGGCCTATGGTGCCTGGGTGTTTCCTCTTTGTCCTGCCCCCACCCTGGTGTCCTCAAACTGTACAAGGAACAGGGGAGGAACAAGAACACCACGGCCCCATATAGGCCTGGGCCCACCCTCAAGGACCATGGGGTCACCCCATTTCTAATTCAGGCGAAGATGCCAGCAAGGATCTGCTCCCTGGACACACAGAGAGCCCACATGTACGTCACTGGAGATAAAACAGGGTAGACAGTGAGGTCCAGTCTGCTGCCATCAGAAAGAATGCTCATAGAGACAGTGTCACAGTGTCCTTGCTCGTGTGCACTGGGGAATCAGCTTATCTTGGATCCAGTGTTTTGTCCTAAAGGGGTGGAATACAGAGCATCTGTCCACCCAAGCGCAGCTGCCCAGAGAACACAAGCTTCCAGAATCGACCGAGATGTAAAACTCAACAGTCAATAAATACTCGGCAGAAAGAGCCGTTTCCTTCTCACCGAGACACGAGTCGGCAATGAGTGTTTCTCGACACAGAGGAGTGGGTGGAGATTCTCCAACGACTGAGGCCAGAGAGCTTCTGCTCAGACAGAACCTTGAGCAAGGACGCTGGCAAAGGTTTAGGAAAAGCACCCAGATATGTCCAAGGATAGGCAAGGCGGACGACACAGACACACGGGGGAGAACGAGGCACGTGGAAAAGAACTTCCATCGTTGTGAAGTTGCAGCGAGATAACGTGATGGCACACGTGGGTGTGCTTTGTAAGCCGTGAGTTCAGCACACACGTGTCCACGTTTCCCCGAGGGTCTCACCACCTATGGAAGATGCAGGTTTATCAACACAGGGCTACAAGGTGGCCGTGGGGAGGACAGACAGGAGCCACCAGCCACGGGCCCTGGAAGGGCCAACTCGGTCCTGCCACGGAAAGGTATTGCAGATGTGGTGCAGTGTGTGTTGCTGCTGTTTCTGAGATCCATGGGCCTGTTTCATTTCTAATTCATAAAAAAAAAATAGTATCCTTCTATTTTTACATTTTTTACTCTAACAGAAGAAATCAGTACAAACAGATTCCCACACTTAGCCTCCAACACGCCTACCAAGCCCTTAATCAGCTGTTGCTATCCGTGTTCTACAAGTAACTTAACTGAGGCTGAGACAGGTTAGGGACGTCGCCAGAAGTCTGAGAGCCAGGCGGTGACAGAGCCAGAACCTAACCCTGACTCTAATTCCCCTGATTTCCCCTTTGAATTTTAAAATAATATAAGCAAGATGTTATATTTTTTTGAATTTAAAAAATCTCTTAAAATAAGATTATTGTTTTCTTGTACTAGGTTCAAGCTGGGTCTTGGAAAGGAAGAAAGAATTGAGAGAACTTGGAAAGGTTTGGGAAAGACACGGCCAACATGAGCAACAGCTTGGGAGAGAAAAAAGAAAAAAACTTTTCCTGCCAGGGGGAATAAAATGAAGGAATTTGCTCACTAGATGGTAAGTCCCAGTGAGGCCAGGAGCTGTATCTGACATCTTCACTCAGTGGCCTCCTCCTCTTCCTCTCAGCTCCCAGTTGCATATATTTTGGTATATTTTGGTATCTGGTTGATGTGTTGATCATTTTTTTCTAAAGAAGAAAAGGCCAATGACTTACAACCCCCAAGGAGTCAGAGGAGTGTGGTGATGAAAAGAGGGTTTCTGCTCCATGACATCAGAAGAGGAGGAAAGTTCTAGAATGCATTTGAAAAATAACTTTGTTTTTTTTTTTTAAA
>VBSM01001927.1:7618577-7690234 GCA_008086735.1 Cheirogaleus medius
CTGATTCCGACATGGCTTCGCAGGCTAAAATGACTTCTCCATCCACGGCAGGTCTTGCAAGCACCCCGAGGACCCCAGCGACGTGCGCGGCTGAGCCACCGAGAAGACCGGGAAGAGCTTTTTCAATATCATTCGAGGCGTTGTGGGAGAGCAAATGTCGAGCCCATAATAGATGCTTTCTGATCCTCCTCACACTGCACCTGGCTCTCCGAAGTATTGGTCCTATTACGTTTTTAAAAATAGCTCAGAAGTAATTTGAGTGCCGAACTGGCTACAGGATTTTAAAAAAAAGAAACCCACCTGAATACATTCTACTAGTTCCTATCAGCCAGAGACCAAGAACTGCAGCCGCAGTTTCCTCGGAGCTAATTTCCAGCATTAGGGTTTATCAGAACCTAAATTCCGCTCTAATAAACGATGAAACAGCAGCCACTCTTTCAGCCACTTATTTGGGCGACCAGGGAATTGGCAGATGAGTTAAAAATTTCCGTTGGTGACAACACACAGCTGTTGAGGTGTAAAGATCCGAGACTCTAATCAGACCAGGTTATATAAGTAGCACTGTCTCATTATCTCTGCTTGGGGGATAGAGTCCACCGGGCAGCTGGGGCTGGATGGGGGTGTCGACAGAATAGCTAATGGGAAGTTGACACACAAAGACATCAACTTAGAAGAGAGGAAGTGGGTAACCCCATGCCCTCTTGCAACCTTGAATAAGAATACAGAGCGGGAGCAGCCCCTGCCCACAACTCTTCTTGCATGAGGCAGTGGCAATAACAAATGCTACTCCTTTTCTGGACTCATGAAAAATGATTTTATAAGGATGACACCCAGGGTCTCCTGTTGGCATTCATTGCAGTATACTCCCAGGAACTTTTTATTGTTCCCAACATTCTGGGGACATTGTGTGATGTCAATAAAGCCAGAAATGCTCAGAGTGAGAAATCACCTGGAATGCCCAGCACAGAACAGGAAATCAAGAAGTGGTAGCTTTTCACGTCGTCCATCCACTGCAATGAGCAGAGAGCCCTTTTAAATTCTGATTTGCAAAAGTAGGTGATGATTATCTTAGAACCAATAAAAGTAACTATGATAATTCATCAAACTATGTAGCAGTTAGCAACCGACAAGATATTTACATCTCCACTCAATACTTAACCTGTAAATACAACTTTGTACGGTGGGGTAAGGGCTTATTATTCGGCCTTTAAAAATGAGGTTTATTGGCGGCTCTCTAGAGTAAACAATATCCCTGTTCTTGCTCAAGTTCAGAACCTACTGGAGGGTAGAACAGGAGCCAGGCAAGTGAAGAGGAAAACGTTAGCAGCCTATCCAAGTACGAGTGCGGGACCACGGCAGATGCATTTACTGAGAATCCAGGACCGGAGGGAAGAGCGCAAAACCCCATGCTCAGAGACCTGGGCTGGATGAGACCCACCCATCCAAGATGCATCTGCAAATCCTCCTTGGGATGTGTGGCGTGGGGACCAGAGAGCCAGGACTGTTACTTGTGGAAATATATGGAGAGAAGTGACTTCTCTTAAAACATCCCAGTTCTCTGTTCTCCTAATGCACTGGGTTTAACCATTCAGCTTAGAGTTACCCAAAGTTGCAGTTATTTTCCCCAAGAGAACTCTCTCTCCAGCTGTGCTGGTACCATCTTTTTGAACCAGTCCCCTGCTACCAGCCACAGTTCCTTGGGAGACTCTTTCTGGGATTGAAAGTAGACAGTTAAAAAATTTGCCCTCAGAAGACTCTGTGTGGGGCCAAAGAGTACATTAATTTAACTAACTTAAGTGCAAATTTATTTCCTGTTTTTCTCTCCCCAACCAAAATGTTCGCAGCCACGTTGTCTACTACAATGCTTTTCAGAGGTTCTGCAATGTGGTTAAATAACGATATGAAAATACTTAATAGAATTCCAGCAACATAAAGGAGATCAAATTTGAACAGAAACCTCCCTCCCATTCAGAAATTCCAAGTTAGATAATCAAAGTCCAAAAATTAAATCCTCTTCTAAGGAAAGTCCAAAGAAGTTTAAGCCCCAAAGAATGAAAGTCCAAAGTCAAATCTCCTTAACATGCAGAATTAAAAGTCTAAAGGTCTTAAAGTCTAATTCAAATTTTTATTTTTCCTGTGACTTGACAGGCAGAGAAATGGGTGTCTAAAATTTCATTTCCCGATTTCCAGTTCTGCTCGGTCTCAACCGGAGAGCTGCGGCCTGGTGTGTCCAGCAGCGCCCTGGGCTGCCCTCCCTGGGAACGGGCGTGGCCCCTTTGCAGCCTCTGAGCCCCATTTTTAAAAGAATTTAAAGAGTTAATAGAACACGTAAGATTATTATAAGATTATTACAGTATCATCCTCATAGTCCACAAAATTTAGAACCATTAGAAACCTGCAGCCACCAGAGTAGTTATTTGAGCAAAAAAAATTTGGGGGGGAATCCAGTATTTAGCATCGCTAGACCCCCAGCAATATTTGGAGGAAGGAGAAAAATCTGTGGTTGAAGCCGCAATTTGGGTCCTGAAATCTAAAATTTTAGTCTGTGCTGGTGGACTTATCAAATTCAGAGCCAAACGGGGTGAACTCTCGAATGCGTGAACAAGCCTTATGAATCCAACCAGGTGTGGAACCCCTTCCACATTCATTTGAAACTGTATAAAAATAGTCATTTCCCCCACAAATAAAGTTGTCATGGAGGTGGGGGGTGACCATATCAGTTTATTGTTTGAACTAGGAGACTTTTGAAACTTTTAAGTGAGAATGACAATGGAAGAGATTAATAGATACTATGTGACATAAAGCATGTATGGTCCTGAGCGAATGGTGTCCCAGGGTTGGCGGAAGCGTATGCTGTTGCAATGTCACCCAAGGTAAAAAGCCCTGTTTCTCCAGGGAAGCCCCTCCAGGTGGGGACAGGAAGAATGAGTCTTCCCCAGAGAAAACTAAGGTGCAGAGAGTTACAGGAGTTGCTTGGAATTAAAACATTTATATGTGATGCAACCAGGGATGGAATTCAAATCTTCTGGTCCCAAAGCCATGGTTCTTTCGATACAGCCCAATGACATATCTTCTTGGGATCCTTCTCCCCAACTCCCCACCAGCCATTTCTGCTATTATTTTGACACCTTTCCTCTCCATATTTGCCTTCAGTTTTTGAAAAATAATGTGAATTTTTCTCTTACATGAGTAGAAAATGTTCACTGTAGAAAATTTGGAAACTGTAGAAAAACATAAAGAAAAAATAATCGATTGTAATCTTACTGTTGAGAAATGAGCCCTGTTAACGTTTTAATGTATCTTCTCCAGATCTGTTTTCTGTGTATGTGTATATGTATAGATAATACATAAAGTTTTTTTTAGCTAGTCCCAGTTTTTTTTTTTCCTTTCTTCCTAATACAAAACCCTTTTCTTTCTCTCCCCCCTTTAAGCAACTAATCAGCCTTGTGTTCATTACTTCAGGGACGAAACGAGATCAGGCCAAAGCAGAAAATAAGGAAAGTTTGGTTTCCAAAAATTCAAGCCCAAGATTATTATCCTTGTCACCTCTGAAGCAAATAATTTTTCTCTTCTTTCCAATATTTATACTTCATATTTCTTTTTGTGGACTTACTGTTGACATAGAGTGCCAGGAAAATATTAAAAAGTAGTAATGATGGCAAGCTTACATGGCTAGGTCTGACTTTAATATCTAGGTTTTCCCATTAAGTATGTTATTGGCCAAGTGGACATAAATATTCTTTATCTGGTTAAGGAACCCTTCTATTCTTTGTTGCTAAGAGGTATCTTTTTAAAAATTTTTATTAAAAATCAGGAATGATATTGAAAATTATCAAATGTGTTTTGGCATCTAGTAGAAATCACGTGACTCCTTCTCCTTTGATTTCTACGGATGATGAATTATATCAATAGATTTTCTATCATCAAACCATTTTTGCTCTCCTGATTATGCTATATTCTTTGTTTAAATAAGCTGCTAGATTTAATTTGCTAGTCAAGTCAAAAGTAAGATTGGTTTATATTTTTCATTCTTAGCAGTACTAAGCTTGTGTTTTTGAAGGACCTGTAGAATCATAAGATAAATTGGAATAATTCTGTTATTTTCAAGCTTACATAACAGGAGAGAATTATTTTACTTGAAAAAAATGTAAAACTTGCTCATAAAAACTTCTGGGTTTGGAACCTTTCTGGAGATCATTTACTGACAGCTTTTCCTGTTTTGCCCATTATTGAATAATTAAGAACTTGTATTTCATCTTGTGTCAATATTATCACTTTAATTTTTTCTGCATAAATGACCATGGCATTGAGAATTTAAAATTGATTAGCACAGAATTATACATGGTTCCTATTTTTTTTTCTTGTGGTCTAATTGAGTATAATTTTTGCTAGACTCTTAGTAATTTAATATTTTTCTCTCCAAAGAACCAATTCTTGGATTTATTACTAATTCTTTATTAATATTTCAAAGTTTACTTTTATTTTTTTTCTCATTACTTTTCTTTTTGGGGATGGTGTGGTGGTGATTTTTCCTTTTGTAACTCAAGTGAAGTTTATTTACCTTTTCACTTATTAGAAATGAAATAATTAAATGTTATTTGATTTCTGTGATTCCAGATTTGAGCTCAACCCACTGGCTTTAATTTGTCATTTTCTCATCTGTGGAGCCGTAGTAACTATTGTTTTTGTCAACTGAACCATCAGGCCTTAGTGAGGCACCATTAGCTCCACTGCCAAAAGTCCTGGCACAACCTTGGCTCAGCTTTCTTGAGATCTCTTTGTTCATCTCTCCTTTCAATTCTTTGTGCTACATCAGGTTCCTTTCTACACATCCTTTTAGTTTGTTCCATCTCATCAGTTTTTGTTTCTTACCCATGGACCTCCCATTCTTAATTATGGTTTTATATTTTTTGATCCAAGTATGATTTAATAGTGCTTTCTAATTCTATTGCAATTTCTAAGCAATGGAGATTTTTACTTCATAACTTTGTCTTTAGTTTCTATTTTTCTTATATCATTTCATAAAGTGTTCTATGCAAATTCTGATTTGGGGTGTGTCTTAGTCCATTTGGGCTGCTACAACAAAATACCATAGACTGGGTGGCTTATGAAGAATGGAATTTTTTTTCCCCCACAGTTCTGAAAGCTGGGAAGTCCAAAAAATCAGGAGAGTCTCTTTTATAAGAGCACTAATTGTGTTCATGAGGGCTCCACCCTTGTGACCTAATCACCTCCCAAAAGCCCCACCTCCTGATACCATCACCTTGGGGGTTAGGATTTCAATATCTGAATTTTGGGGGGACACAAATATTCAGACCATTGTGGGTATTTTGTGATATTTTCTTTGTGGCCTAACATATGATAATGTTTTTAAAAAATAGTTCAGGATATTAGAAAAGGTGACATTTTAAGACGGAAAGATATCTATTAATCGATATTATTAATCATTGAGACTCCAGCCTGTGTACTTTCTGCTGACCAATTATGTCGAGGACTTAGAGGGTTGTGCCCCTGGACTTTATATCTTCCTTTCTGGTGCCACCATTTTCTACATCAGAGAAGAACTCTGCTGTTTTATTGGAATAAAACCCATTTTACTGTCAGTACTGGCTTTGGACTGGATGTATCTGGCTATTTAAGGATTTTATGGGATCACTGCCACTGAATATCGCTGATAAGTAGTGACTAAACAGGATTTAAGGGGAGTATTATTATCCATTTGCCCTGTAATCTTCCCTTATATCCTCATTTCTTCTAAGAATGAAGAAATATGCATGGGGTCCAATATGTCCTCTGCCCACTACTGGCAAAGCTTTCTCGGACAGTAAATGTTCAATTTATCTTTCTTGAACTTGGTCCCATAATTGTTTCTTTCCCTAACATCTAGGAATTGTGCAGTCTTCCTTATACTTTTCTTTGATCTATATTCCACTGGTCATTTAAATTAAAAATGGAAGAAAAATCAAACATTTGTGCTTAAATTGTCATTATTTTAGAAGTTCAATTTTTTTTATTATGAGGAAGATTAATACATTTATGTCTAATGTTATATATATATTATGCTTAGTCTCATGTTGAATACACCATTTTCTTTTTATTTTGAGACAGAGTCTCACTCTATTAGCCTGACTAGAGTGCCATGGCATCAGCCTAGCTCACAGCAAACTCAAACTCCTGGGCCCAAGGGATCCTCCTGCCTCAGCTTCCAGAGTAGCTGGGACTACAGGCATGTCCCACCATGCCCAGCTAATTTTTGTTTCTATTTTTAGTTTCCCAGTTAATTTTTTCTATTTTTAATAGACACAGGGTCTCGCTCTTGCTCAAGCTGGTCTTGAACTCCTGACCTCAAGCAGTCCTCCCACCTTGGCCTTCCAGAGTGCTAGGATTTCAGGCCTGAACTACCACACCCAGCCAAATACACCTTTTTCTATTTTTTGTGCCTTTTCACTGTTTTCTTTGTTTTTTATATTTGACTCTATGCACTATGTTTTCTTTTTCTTCCAGATTGAGAAGTTACTGTATCCTGTTATTAATTATATAATATATACATAACAGGTCTATCTATCTATCAATCTCCCCCTTTTCTTAGGATTGTTTTAAACTGTTGCTTCATCTCCTCTTGTTCTCTTCTTTAGGACGGTAATTATCGTATGTTGAATTTCCATAATTATCTGTCCTTCACACCTGTAATTTCTCCTATGATTGCTTTTATTTCTTTGTCCTTTACTTTGCAGTCTGTGACAACATCTCAAGCTTGTTCTCTAGGTTAGGGACTTTATATTTTATAGAATCTATCTTTAAAACCTTTTTTTAAATTTTAAAATCAACTGTGATTAGTTATGACTTATACAATAAAATACATCCATTTAAAGCATACAATTAAGTTTTGGTGAACTTACACAACCCAACCAATTAAGATTTCAAATGTTCCCATCATCCCCAAGCACTCTCTCATGCCTCTTGAAGTCAACACCCACAACCCCGACTGCAAGCAACTGTGATCTGTTTTCTACCTCTACAATTAGTTTGTCCCTTCTAGAATTCCATATAAATGGAATTACACAGTATATAATCTTTTGTGTCTTTTTTTCATTTGCCATAATGCTTTGGAGGGAGAAGTGACAAGGGCCTAGGGCACTGCGGCCGGTCCCATTCTACTCCTGCCCCTCCACTAAAACCCAGTGACAGCCACAGGTGGCTGTCCTCCTGATGCCTTTGTACCACACAGGCCACACTGGCTCCCGTCTGCTCACTTGCGAGAAGGGGAGAATGTCTTCTCATGTCCCTCTCCTGCCAGATGGGACTCCAAAGGAACAGGGCGCTGTGACTTCCCAGAGGATTCCCCGTTCCACGTGCATGACAACAATAAATCCGTAGGTGTGTACCTCTCAAAGTATTAAAGCACGTGGTCCCACGAAGGTTTTTATTCTCATGAACTTATTCTTGAGAAAAGCAGGCTTCCTAATTAAGTTACACTTAGTTAGGAATTTAATGAATCGCTTTGATTGTGAAGAATAAAACCTGAGCCACCTTGGAAAACGTAGACCGTACGGTCACCACAGGTGCAGGTGACAGGCTGCCCAAGAAAGCACGTTATAGATTTGCCAGTCTGCCACCTAATTTTAACCAACTCCTTGGGTGATATTGAAGAAGAAAGCCTGTCGTGCACAACTGTGATCACAACCACAAGCCGTATCTTGGACAGCCCTCCAAAAGTTTCAAAGTGCTTTTGCACAAATTATCTCGTTTGATGCGATCCACATGTACAACAACAATGGCTCACACCAAGGCAGAAACATCGGGACGGGTCAAGTTCAAATTCTCCCACAGGCAACTCCCTGGCCCAACCAGGCCCCGCTTTCCCCGCATGCGTGTTTATTGCTTAATGTCTGTCTCTTCCAAAAGATTATAAACGTCACAAAGTCACGGACTAGGTCTGCATCCCTGGCACCTGAGATAAATTCAATAAATATTCAATAAATATTTGTTGACTAAATGAATTAATTTTTCTTGCCCAAGCTTCCTCCCTCTGCTTTTCTTTTAATAGAGAAGGAAAATGAGGTTTGTCCACACTGTCTCTGCCTAGAGGATGGGCTCACACCCCTGGGCGGTGGGGCCACCGATAGGAAGTCTTAGGCCGTTTCTCTAAGTCGGTGTCACGAGATCCGCTAGAACCTGTTTCAGCACATCATAGAGACATTAGGCATTTGATTGAAATCTAACAGCAGGTTACCTGTGACACTGCAATTGCTTCAGTCATTTCTTTGTCTTTAAAATGCCATATAATTGCTAATGTAATTAGTAATGTATACAGAGGGGGCTTGTGCAATTACTGAGTCCTAAGATCAAGTAATTAATGTTCTGTCAACAAAACAGCAACTGTTTCATTAACAACTGCTTGGATCTGGAAACAAGCATAATCAGATGCCGACAGACCAAGTAAGCATTATCAACTCAGCTCAGTTCTTAGTCGCTGAAATGTCAACCTCGCAACACTAAACAATAGGACTTTCAGACTCTCTTTCTCTCTCTCTCTGGTGCAAACAAATACATAGATTAGATAGGCAGGTACACAGATAGAAAACAGATCGATGATCAGTTGATAGAGATGAGATAGGCAAAACCGCATTGCCTAGGTTGTTTTTTAACCTCAAAGGCAACGAGAGTCTCATGCTTAAATATCACAGGAAACTGAATTCTGAAAGTCAGGAAGGATATATGTATCTTAACTCAGGCTGTGCCTCTATGTTAAGTATAATCTGATACAAAGCATTTAATCCAAGTGGGATGCAATCTTCTCATCTGAAAAACGAAATGATAATCTGACCTTGTGCACACAATGTGAAAAGTGAGGGCAAGACGTAAATATCTAAGGATAGGTCACTTTGTATTTGCTTTTGCTGCAATAATGCTGTAGAATAAACAATCCCCCCCAAATCTCTGTGGTTTCAAACAGCAAACCTCTGTTCTTGCCCTTGGGTCTGTAGGTCAGCAATTTAGCAGTGCTGATCCAGGCTGAGTTCAAGGTATCTCATGTCTTCTTATGTTAGGGCCTAGGAAGCTGGAGCAGTTCTTCTCTTTGAAGGGAAAGATCTCTAGAACCCAAAGCACAACTGCACTCCGCTGCTCAGATGCAGTGTTTTCATATCTGCTCACACTTCCTTGGCCAAACGGGTCCTGTGGCTAATCCTCCTGTCCCGGTGCAGGGAGGGAGAGGAGAGGGAATATCTGCTCAACAATAATGCCTCAAGGAGAAATCATTTTCCACTTCTCAGTTTATATCACAAATCATGAGCTCCTTGTTTTCAGGGAGAAGTGACCAAATGGGCTAGAATCTTTTATTATTTTTATTCTGCCATGGTTGCCTGGAAAACGTGGTGAGAGATTTCCAACAATGGGCAGAGCACCAAACTGGGAGTCAGGAGACCTCTGTCCCATTTCATTTTTACTATTAGCTAATAATGTGACCTGAAGCAAGTCACTTCGCCACTCTGTTTCTTCACTATTAAAGTAAAGGAGTTTGACCAAGTGAAGTCCAAAGTGCCTTTTATCCCTAAAATTCTAATCTAGAGTAACACACAGCGACTTGGTTTTATATTTCAGATGGACGACACTTCCAGAGGGTGTCTTGTCTGGAATAAGTGGGTGGGGTAGCTGAAGGCCTGCGACCCAATGGGAGGCCAAAAATAAACACTGCTCCCCAATGTCGTTAATGAAACGACTTGCCCCCCCCTTCCCAGAAATAGAGAAAGAAATTCCAGTCCAGGATTAACACCTGAAAACACCGAGACTCTCTGCAGCTTCCTTACATGACTGTAGCTTCATTCCAGCAAACCGTGAGTCTCTGAGGGTCACACATCCCTGTGTTTCAGTTTTCCACCCAAGGGCTCCGACACCCCTGGGGGTGCTGGGAGCGTGGCCTGAGAGCCTGCCACCACCGCGCACGCTTTCTCTGCAGGTGTGCTTTTCATCTTTAAGTCAAATTTGCATTCATTTTATTTTTTGATACTAAAATGCCCCTCCCCCCCAAAAAATCTGACTTTGAAAAAAGTTGGGGCAACATAATCGCTCTGCTTATTGTGGGCTTCTCTTATCTCCCAGCCACACACACAGTTTGGAACTTCAGCCTTTGACACTTCTAATTTGACAGATCAGACTGAGCCTTTCAGAACTGACTTCGTGATCTGTGCACTGAGGATTATAGTACCTTCTCTGCAGAGGGATCTGGGCAGGGGTACAAACTGAGACAACAGGTGGAAGCCACCAGCAAAGTGCCAGGCATACTGAGGACACAGCCAACGTTGTCCCCAGCGTGCCCGTGTTCCCACCCCATGGCCACCGCTTGTTCTGCCACCCACCCTCGGAGCGTTTCTTTTCAAAGCTGGAGGGCAGCTCTGTGCTCTGAGCATGGTTTGCATCCCCTTCCCTAGTGGAGGGTCCCTGGATTGTTTCCCAGGAAGGTCTTTGAGAACTTTCAGAGCAGAGCGGAGGCTCTAGATTCCTGTCTAGAGACAGGGCAGAGACGGGGGGGTGGGGGAGGCTGGTACCCCGCTCCAGCCCTCTCCCACAGGCCCTCGAAGGGATCCAGAGCAAAGAGGCATGACACCCGCATTCCCCTCCCCTCCCGCTGGCCCTACACATTTCCACATTAATTAATCCACAGTCCTGGATTAATACTCATGCATTCAACATGAAAAGTGGAGCACTTCTTCGAGGAGCCTCTCCCTTATTCAAATGAAACAAAGTACCAATGCCTGTTTTGCTGGGAAGGTGTTGGAAATGAGACAATGAATAGGAAACCGTTTTTGCCCTCAGAGAGCTCCAAGTTTAGTGGAGGAGATAACTGAGAAAGCTTTCATCACAACAGGGTAAGTGTGGACGAGAACACAGGGAGGGGCAGCTCAGCGGCCTTGGGCTCCCAGTGAAACTGTGTGACTTACGGGGAGAAGAGCAGGGACTGACTTCTGAGCTCACATTAACTATAATCAATGCCACGTGGAATCAAGTGACGTCAATGCTGAAAGGAGCCTGAAGCGTCTTTTCTAATCTGAGCCACTGAGTCTGTAAGATCAGGCAAACATCAGTTCAGGATCACACGGCTATTTCTGCCATATAACAGCAAACTTGGCTTCCATTAGAAGGTTCACATGCAAAGGCACATCACACCGCGATCCTAAGGAACAAGCTGTCTCCTGACCCACATAACCTGCCACACTTTCACCCAACACGTGTTGGGACGGGGCTCGAAGGTTTCTGTCTGTTTTGGTGATAGCGTCATTTTGGTCACCTCTAAATTTCCACACTGCAGAGGCAGCTACAGTTTACTGACATCGTTAACTTGCTTTCTGTAAGTCCTTTTATACGCTTTTCCTCACCAAAGACTTGGGATGAAAACCCATTAGGGCAGGACTATTGAACGTGTCTCCCCTTATGCATGCTCGATCCTATTTGACATTGGACAGGGCACGATATATAAAGAGCCAACTTATTCAACTAATATCCAGTGAGCAAACATCTCCAAAGTTCTATGCACTATCCACACCCACAGGCAACACACGGCTTAGGAAGGACTCAGATCATAAACATTATAACAACGTACTTATATATAGCATGTTTTGCAATATGCAGAGGCATGCAGTATGGGAGGACGGAGGATGGAGAAGCATTCCTTTGCCCCTGGCTAGCTCTGGCTAGACAATAAGCTTCATGTGAGCAGAAACCCATATCTGCCCGGTTTACCATCTAGTCCCCGTCCCTGGCACATAGGACGAATTCCATAAAAATTAGTGAAATGCATTAATGGAGGAATACATTTTACTAAGAGGAACTAGAGGCCCGAGAAGGGAAGTGATTTGACTTGCCCATCATGCCCAGGACTAGCGGAAGAAATCTGAACCCAGATCTGCATACATCTAATCCAACGCACATCACAGCAGATCGGCCACCAAAAGCTTCGGTAAAATTTCCCAAGAACCCTGGGCTCACTTCTTTATATAACTAGGCTGGATAAACTTATAACAACATGCATCCTGGCATTGGACATGGCTGACTGTATAATTAGCTTATTTCCTACCCATATGGAGCAGCTCAGCTCCTGTGCCTCAGTGGGGAATTCCTCGTATGTTGCTAAGGTCGCCTTCTGGGATTACATCTTCAGAAGTGTGCAGGAGGAGGAGTTGGCTGTGCTGATAAATGAATCAGAGAGACAGGAGGAAAGCTGGCAGAGTCCCCGCGGGCGAGATGGATGGGGGCCGGAGCGTGCTCGGGGCTGCTCTCTTCCCTCGGCCCCTTCTCCCTCTGTCTTGAAGTGGGCCCAGTGGGGAAATAGTGCCTGCTTCTCCAGGACTTAGTGCTTACTCATAAATCTCCATCCCGGGACTGTGTATGGGGTAGGGGGAGTGCATGCGGGAGGGAAGGACCCAACAGAAAGGAATATGGGAGGAGGGGAAAAAAAGGGAGACAAAAACGTCTAATAAAAGTTGAGGGGCCAGCAAAACCTCTTTAACTTGTGTTTCATAAGCCAAGAAATATTTTATCACCCTTGCAAGTCAAACCTCCGAAAATCAATAGGGCTCGAGAGTTGCTTGTATTGATCTGAATGCCCGAGATGTATTGAAATATTCATGGCTGGATGTATGTGCTCCGAGGAGGCGCCGGGGGGTGGGGTTCGGGGCAGAGAGAGGGAAATGGGTAGGTAGATTTCTAAGTAAAAGCCATTCTCATTTTCATTAAAAATAGATTAATTCTATTAGTTGGACTAAAACCTCATACTTAAAAGGAAACGAGCTTGTTTGTCAGACAAATAAGCCACTGGCAAACCCAGAAAAAAAACAACAACATTTATTTATTGCTATTTAATAGCAGAAGAGCCAGGGAGAGTTGATAAAATTAGCACGGTATCCCCGGGGGAGAAGCAAGGGGCTGCTTTGTTTGCAAAGCCAATTTGGACACTGCCGCTTTGATCTCCACTTTGAGCATTTGAGCAGGCATGTTAGTATCACTCATTTCACAGGAGAATTGGGATTCAAGTTTCCCCAACAATCTAAAAAGCAGTACATTAGAAGGGGATTGTCTGCCTGTAGTCTCAGAGTCTCAATACCCTTGATACTAATTTGATGTGATGCATTTCACCAGATGTGTCTACCTGAATGATATCTGATGCCCAGGAGACTGTGGTCCTGTTCGAGAGTATTAGGCCTGGATTTTTCTTCCTCCTTCGAAAATGATTGGAGGAAGGCATCCATAATTTAAAATCTGCATATAGATACGACATATGTTACAAATATTTGAGAAAATTCATGCAAGGAGTTGAACAACAACAACATATGGAAAATCGGTTCCAAATAACAAGGCAGAATTAAAAATAATCTGTTACCTGTAGCTACCCCTCCTCTTACATTCCAGAGCAACTGGTGGAGAAAGCGACGAACGAACCCTGGCTCTTGAAAGAACTCAAGCCCCACAAGGCGTTGCTCAGTGGGGCAAGCGTTTGGGGGTCTGAACGAATGTCAGGTCGGTTGACATTCCAGCAGGGCTCATCATTTCCACATTATCCAGGTGTAAGAATGATCCTACAGAAAAAGCAGCAGGCGTGGAATTGGATGGATGGGCGTATCAGTCCGTCGCAACGTGACTTCAGGGAGCCTAAGCCCATCCTGAACAGCTTGTGCCCACTTTATAAGGGGGACAGCAAGTGCCTGCCATAGGCTCTCTTGGCTTCAATGAAATTCAATAAAACTGAAATATTTTTATAAACACCTACAATGGAGCCAGCCCTGGCTTCCACAGGCAGCTATTTCCAAGAGGTAGTGAGGCTAGCTCCAGCCTCTAATCCCTAACTGCTGCTTCGCCCCACCGGGACGTCCCCTCTCTGGCGAGCACAGGGTCGCTGTTGCAGGGCAACATAGTTGCAGAAGACAACGAGAAAGAGATACAGAGCTCCCTCCCTTCTCAGAGCTTCCGGGAGGGCCTTTTCTGACCCGAGAAATCAAAAGTCTGCCAGAGAGTCAAGCACGGCTATCATTCTGTTTCTTTTACTGAACGCAACCATCCATCACGGCTGTGTCTCCTTCATGCCGTATTTACAAAGTGCTTTATAATCCCCTCCTCGGTCCTCCTCCCCGAGCAGGTTAGCATTTTTATCGTTATTCCCATTTAATAGATGAAGGAAGCACAGAGCAGAGACCCTTTCCGTGGGTCTCACAGGAGGAGTAGGGGTTAAGTTCAGATCTCAAAATCCCTATCCCATCGCTAAATGAATGCACTCTTCCCTCTCCGCGTCCCTGTCCCCCGCCCCAACACGCAGAGGAACCAGGAGCGCCCTGTTACCTGAACGCTTCCTCTTTTCCGAGTGAGATACCACCGTGGTTTGTCAAAAGCAGACAAATCATTCTGGGAACATATTCTCGAAGACGAATTTCCGAGGTGTCAGTGTACACGATCTGTCCCCTGGCGATACCACCTGGGGATCATAGCTTCTCTTCTTGGCCTCCTCTTACCCTCCCCTCACAGCTGGGGGTAAGGCCACGGGCACCATTGTCACCAGAAAGGATGGGGGTGGGGCAGAAAATGCTCTGAGTCCAGCAAGTGGGCTTTGCAACACCCAACCAAAGTTTCGGAGATGTAGGAGTGAGAGCAAAACCCTTACAACAGGCTTCTAGCGGTGGTCCATCTCCCTTGCCCTCTAGACTGTACCTCTTCCAGCCCATCATTCCTGTCGCCATTTCAGTTGTCCCCATAGGTTCAGTTATTTGAGGGACACAGCCCTGCTCAACCCGAAATCTTCCACTGATCTCGCCTACTGCTGGGTGGGGGTTTTAATTTGGAGACCGTTCATAATGGGTGCCAGAGAGTCTACAGTGCTGCCTGAAGTCGAATGTAAAATGTAAAAGTGTGCGCGTGCATGTGTGCTGCTGTACTTTTTATTCCCCGGAGAAAAGGATCACAAATTCCACTCGACTCTGTGTCCCAGGAAATATTAAGAATTATTCATGTACAGCAAGAAGCTCAAGTTCTTAACTGTGACATTTGGGGCCCTTCATGACTCAGCCTTTCCTCGTATGGTCTCATAGCTCATCCTCATTCTCCTACTTCCTGGAGCAAATTCTGAGCCTCCAGGCCAGTGCACAAGCTGCTCCCTCCTAAAAAGCCCTCCCAGCCATCTGTGAGTCTTCAGGGAGGTGGTTCAGATGTCTCCTCTGTGTCTCCCCTGCAGTCCCCAAGCATTCCTTGCTTCCCACCATGGCATGTTGTAATTGCTTGTTCATTTGACTGTCTCCCTGCTAAACCATGAGCTCCTAGAAGGTAGGGACTGTATTTTTATTTGTTTATGAATCCCTAGCACTTAGCACATGTCCCCCAAATAGCAGATATTCAGCAAATATGACAATTTACCACAATAACATGGTAAGTGGTGTCCAAAAAATTCAGTTGTATAATATATGGTCTCTCATTAGTCCAAGGTTAATGAAATGAAAGGTGGACTCTGTACACACTACCTGGAGGCATTCCAGGCAGGTCTGACTATGCAGTCCAAACCCTTCCTGGTCCCGGTTGGGGTTTGATGCCACCTGAGAGTAAGTCATTTACTCTAGCTTAAATGTTGATCGAAATCATTCTAGATTTGCAGACCCTGAAATATCTAGGAGCGTGGAAATGATTCCAAGAATCTCCCAGATAGTTGGTGTCTAGTTCCATTGCCCCATACAGACAATTTGGGCTGGGAGAACACCGGGTCCTGGGCACCCACCCTCTGCCCCCAACACGGGCCTGTTTACCCATTCTCGGCGCTGTCCAACCCTCCCTTGAAAACCGCCCATCTGCGCCAAGAACAACTGCCTCATCCAAGAAGATGAGGGCTTCAGCCTCCATTTGAGACTGCGCACTGGGCAAAGGGCGTGAGCGAATCACCAGACCCATCATAGCTAAATGTGTGCATGCTACGGAGGTATTTCACTCCGTTCACGGAAAACATAAAGGAATCAGTGGGAGAAATTTAAGTCTCATTTCCCTGGGCCATGTCCGCCTTGATGAGAACATACAAGGGCAGGGGAACAACCTCATTAGTCCCTGATTCTGAGCACCCGACAGCCCCCCCTTGATACCACTGGGACCTCAACCCAGTGGGTACACATTCTCAGAGGCACCGGCCCAGAAACCAGACTCATGTCTCATACATCATGTCTCATCCCCAAACCCTTAAGGCTCTGGCTTCTAAGGATTTGTAAGGCAAGGATGATACAGGTGTGGGGAAATTAGTTACCTACTTTGTGTACTGTCCCCAAAACCTCACATATATTCATTCGCTTAATCCACACAAAAACCCTGTGAGTTAAATACTATTCTTCCTATTCTATAGACACATGGTTCCCAACCCCTAGGCTGCAGACCAGTACCAGGCTATGGCCTGTCAGAAATTGGGCCACACAGCAGGAGGTGAGCGAGTGAAGCTTCGTCTGTATTTACAGCCGCTCCCCATCGCTGGCATCATTGCATAAGCTCCACCTCCTGTCAGATCAGCAGCAGCATTAGATTCTCACAGGAGCAAGAACCCTACTGTAAACTGTGCATGCAGGGATCTAGGTTGTGCTCCTTATGAGAATCTAACGCCTGGTGATCTGAGGTGGAGCTGAGGCAGTGATGCTAGCACTGCGGAGTGGCTGCAAATACTGATCATCATTAGCAGAGAGGTTTGACTGCACAAGAAATGTGATGCACTTGAATCATCCCCAAAACCATCCCCAACCCCATCCCTGGTCCGTGGAAAAATTGTCTTCCATGAAACTGGTCCCTGGTGCCAAAAAGGTTGGTGACGGCTGCATAAAACAGAAGCTGAGAAACATTAACTAACACATCCTATGTCATAGGCCAATGGTCAACCAGTCCGATTCCAAAACCCATGTTCTTTCCACAATGGAGGCAGAAGGGCACAATACTGACACAGCCGGGCTGCATGGGACTGCACACAGACGTCACCATTAGCTGCATGAAGGGCACATTTCTTAACTGCTAGGTGACTCCATTTCCTGAGTAACACGAGGAGAACATCAATACCTACTCTCAAAGTATGACACGAAGGATGCAATGGGCTAACACCTCTGAAGAACTTAGAACACCTATCAGGGCTTAGTAAATGGGAGTCGCTATGGTTACCGTGACATAGGCTGATCACTTGGTGACCACATTTTCTAAACAAACATTAGGACAAGTAGTCTGACGAGCAAAAGTAACTTTAGGGTTTGGGTTGGGTGACAGCCCCCAGTACTGAACCCTGGCTCTAAAAAGTGATGATCGTACCTCTCTAGTTTAGACACCACTGATTGGCATTTTCCTCCCACTGGTGACACATTCCATATAGTCACTCTTTAAGCCCCAGAAAAGCATTAGGATAATAACTTGAAGAGTTTTTTTTCCTCCTACAATAACCTCTAAATCCCTTTCCTCATCAGTATGCTGGGAGACACATCTATTTAATATGGATTTTTTCTCATTTTTCCTCCCAGTGCTTCTCCCCCATGCTCAGACTGATTATTCTGTGTTTTCATTAAGAACATTTTCCATTTGCCAGCCCAGAAAACAACTCCTCGATATGACGGCATCATTTCCTGCAGAGAGAAGCCTTTCCGTTTGCAGCCAATCCCAAGGCCGGATTCGAACGAGAATTAACTTCCAACCCTTCTTCCTCAAACACAAATGGAAAGGTCACAAGCTGACCCCAGAGACAGCCTCTTGCCCACTTCTGCATGTAAATTCCAAAGGTGTTTATAGTGCCCAGCTGGAGAATTTTCCCTGTTTCTGTCTTATTCCTCACGTGCATGCTCTAATTTGGTAAAAATAATTCTAGCAGCTTAACAAATGTCTCTTGGACATCTTGCAAGGACGGCACTAGAGGCCGTGTCTAAGGAAGTGTGGCCTGATGACTGGTTTTATTGCGATGTATTATTTTGGTACAGAGAAGTCTCACTTATCTAATAAACTTTTATTAAGTATCGATGATGAGCCACAGACTAGAACAAAGAGTGAGGAGGGTTATAGGCCCACGCCTTCGAGAAGCTCAAACTGAGACAATTTGGGGAATAAATAGATATCTTCAACATCCCATGGAGAGTGTTGCATGAGACATAGACACTACAGGCTGTAGGGTACAGAGGAAGTGACTCGCTGCACCAGGAAAAGGGGCTGCCCCTTTCACAGAAGAGACAGCCTTCTCTACAAGCTGGTCTTGCAACACTTGCAGAAATTTGCTACAGTGGATATAGGGAGGGACTGGGTAGGTACTGGGATAGGGTGGAGGGAAGGGAACAAATGCAGGGACAAAGTATAATTACACTAAGCAGAATATAGAAGAAACTATAGTTAGGTGGACAAGATGGTTGAATTTTCTTTGGAAAGACTATGGAGGTTCCAACACAGACAGACCCATAAAACACCAGAGAATCATTTCTTTAAATGAGAGCAATGCACTAGATTAGTATTGCTCCAGGGTAAGTTACAGACAGACTTGTTTTAATGGGACAAAAATTTTGGCAGAACCATAGTGTTGACTTAACACATTTTTATTATGTTTTGTGCAAATATAAAGCTGGGTATAACTTCTTGTAAGTATCAAACAGCTATAAAATCATATTCGCTAAGTGAACAGAAACAAAACTTAAAGAGCAATAAAATTCATTAATTTAAAATACTAAATAATGTGTTTGGCAGAAACTAAATTGCTATCCCCAAAATTAATAAGATGCCGAAGTCTATAACCCAGTTACTTTGTAGTTTGGCATGTCTATACTTCTGCGTGTTAGGCGATGACTAAATTCTCCTATCGCTTCGCTTCTTTTCTTTTAAAATTACCAGAAACTTTCATTCGTACAGCATACCTGATAGCGTTTAATCTTAAATTTACAAAATGCATAATTTACCTGTTAAACCTGACTCTGTTCTTCTAGCCATGTGTTATAGGACGTCATTTCTGTGACGTCCACCCAAAGTCTTCATCAGTTAAAAAAGTTTAGACACAAACATCACAGCCTAGGAAAGTGTCTTTCCATAGTAAGTCATCACTAGAAAATAAGTCTTGTGTTTATTACTGGTAAAGAATTCAGCGTGAGGACAAGAGGACCCAGGTCGGTAGCTGTCACTGAGACTTTAGGACCTATTAGCCTACTACTCACTGTCACGCAAGCCCAAGCACAAGTTCCCTTTGGGGATCCTTCCAATGACCATAAACACAGTCCCGGGATCACGCAACTCCAGGTCCTCAATTAGACGCCCTAACGATTCTGATACCAGAATTATATCATCAAAATGAGAACACAAAATTTAAAATTTCATAAAGAACGTGTAGACTCCTAAGATTATTCCAGAAGTTTGCTGAACCCAGTTTGAGAAAAGCCGGACCAGATGATCTCGAAGGATCCTTACAACTCTGACGTTTCCCCATCATTCTAAAAGCCAGGAATAATAAAAACCAAACCAGACAAGGATGAGCCTTTATGGAAACCATCAGATTAACCAGATCTGTCTTCGGTGCCCGCCCTTCTCTTTTGTGCCCACCTCTTTCTCACTCCCCCGGAACTCAGAGAACTCTGTTCTCACAAAAATCTGCTCTTGGAAAAGAACATGATCTTGGCCCTTCATGTCCAAGCGTGGACTGAATCAACATCACTTCTTCCAAAGGTCGTGCATCTTGAGCTTGAGCCCTGTGTTTTCAAAGTGTTTCTTTTTCATCCCTTTTATTTTTAAGGCCCCCACACAGGTATTTCGGATATGAATAAATAAGTCCAGGGGGAAAAAAAATGCTTGGTGGGGGAAGAAAGAGAGGCTGGGGCGGGGGGGAGGCATACCAGGGAGGTGGCGAGCCCTGGGGACATTTCAACTCTGAACATCTGGAGCCTGAGTCACTTGAGTGATGACAGCGAAAGTCACACAATTATAAACTGGGCAGATTTGAAAATTGATCCTGAATCAAACAACCGCTAATTTTCCTGGTCCCCTCTGGTAATCATCCTTTCAAACTATTCAGGGCTTTAAAATATGAAAACAATAAACCTCTGGCAATCCCCCTCCCCATCCGCCACCCTCACCCCTCCTTGGAGAAACCCTTCTGGTCGGTTATATCTGTATTCAAATTACACTTTTCAAGCTGTTCTCTCCGTTAAGTTCGAGAAGAGTTGATTTTCCCTCCACGATTGCCGCGAAACTATAATTGCCTGCTATATCTTTTGCCCCCTTTTTGAATAAGTGGTGTTAGATTTGCCACTTTGCCTAATCCTCAGGAATCTGACCTGTCATTATACAAACTTCTAAAAATACCAGCTTGTGCTTCACAGTTTCTGTTTTGGTTTTATGTAATAATTCCTCTTCAGTGTGTTTTATTTGAACCTGCTAACCTGCTTTGAAGGGAAAAAAGAAAATTGCTAGCTGGCGTGCCTGTCATCTGCTGTGTTTGCTTCCTTCTCAAAAGGCCTCAGATGAGAATGCTGGTCTCTGGGTGGTTGAATAAAAACGAGAAGAATGAAACAGAGGAAAAACTTATTGACGCACACATTTCCCTTTGGTCTCCCGTGATTGCGGCTAAGAACACATTTCTCCTCTATCTTCTTTCAACTAAAATATTCTGGAAAGGCCACCGTAAAAGGCAGAATCCAGCGTCGAGCACCTGCTAAGTGCAGGACCTGTGCTAATTGCAGGTAATGAGCAGAGCTGGCTGATGCAGATGGTTAAGAGAGATTCTTGGGGTGATGGGGCAGAGGGGGTAGGTGGGAGTGGAAGTGCTGACGATAGGGGTCTAGAAGCATGCGGGGCAGGTAGAATGATGTCTGTTACATGAAAACAACTGTCTCTGCCTAATTTGGCTGTCCATAGTGCGGCATAAGGCAGGGCCTCTCCAATTGTGGAGTTGCTCTTGTGAGAGCGGGGTCACAGCTGGTAGGGGAAGGCTACCATGGGACAAAAAGTGGCCAGCCCCCTCCCACATAGATACTGCTCATGGTTCTCCATAGCCTCCTGCAGGCTGTAACTGTGAAAGGGCAGGAAACGGGAGTACCTCCATTCCATCCCGAAGAAGCTCGCTGAGTGACTCTTAGCCTGGACTCTGCCGCTCCAAGAGCACACACAGTGAGGGCTGGACTTCGTCCCTGCCAGACAGCTCCCCATGTGGAGTGACCCACTGCACCTCTGCTAGCCTCCACCTCTTCCTGAACTTGGCTTGGCAGACACACGCTGGGCCCTCAGGTTTGGTTAAGCTCTGTGGACTCTGGGCTGCCTTGATGAGGAAGACCACTGTGCCTCTTTGACCCATGCCATGCCTGAAGACCCCAACACGTCTCACAGAGTGTCATCACCCAACATCCAGGGCCAGTCCTTGCATCCCTGCACTGGTGGCCAGAGTTCTGACCTGCAGGCCTGGCTATACCTGTCCCCTTCTCCAGGCCCAGCCTTCTCAGTGTACCTGCCCATGTTGGGTTGTTCAACAGCTGAAGGGGTCCAGTGCTTTTCTCTTTTACGTTCAGTTCAATAAGTAGATTCTGAATATCTCAACATGGGCAAGCCTGAATATAAAAATATGATGAGTGATGGACATGATAAACAATCTTACAGAAATATAAAAGGTTTTATCAAGTAGTACTATAAATAATTGCATACGAACCCACCGGATACTCTAGCTGAAATGGACAAATTTCTAAAACCATCCAACCCAGTAAGACTGAATCATGAGGAAACAGAAAATCTGAAGAGACCTACAACCAGGAAGGAAATTGAATCAGTAATCAAATCCTAAAAAGAAAAGCCCAAGACCCAGACGCTTCATTGGTGAATTCTACCAAGCACTTACAGAAGAATTAACATCAACACTCCTCAAACTTCCAAATATTTGAAGAGGAGGGTGCACTTCCAAACTCATTCCCTGAGCCCAATATTATGCTGATATCAAAGCCAAACAAAGACAACACAAAAACTATAGACCAATATTCCAATAAATATTGATACAAAAATCCTCAACAAAATAACTAGCAAACCGAATTCAACAGTATGATAAAAGGATTATATACCACGACCAAGTGTGATTCATTCATGGAATGCAAGGATGGTTCAACATACAAAAATCAATCAATGTAATATACCACATTAATAGAATGAAGAGAAAAATCACCATGATTATCTTAATTGATGCATAAAAAGCATTTGATAAAATTATCATAAAAATACTCAACAAACTGAATAAAAGAAAACTATCTCACATAATAAAAGTCCTATGTGAAAAGCCCACAGCTACCATCATACTCAGTGGTGAAAATCTGAAAGTTTTTCCTCTAAAATTGGGAACACGACAAAAATGCCCACCAGGGAAGCCCTCAGCAATGGAGGGGACTGGGGTGAACATCCCCCCTAAAAATGTTTCCATCCACCTATACAGAGAACACAGTTTCAGGACCCAACGGCAGCAGAGTGAGGCAAGGGACACCTCTCCACGTGGCTGAGGACAGGCACTTCTACTTCCTCTGTCCTCCCCTCCCGTCCCCCAACTTTTAAGGAAATGCACCAGATGCACTTCTGGGACATTGTTCGATATAGAGGATTTGAGAGCATCAAGTGGGGAAAAAACAGAATCATTTATGTCTCTCCTCAAGGGATTGAATTTAAGCCATACACGAGGTTACCCTAAGATAAAGCAATGTACAGGGTGCCGTAGGACCCCAAGGAGGTGACTTGGGTTTTTTGAGGGATGCATGGAAACATTGCAGAGGGGATGGTGACTGAGCCCCAGGAGGATTTGGCTCTGGGCCATCTGGGTGGGTCCATCAAATCCCCTCTTTTCAGACCCTGGTGACTTGTACAGGGAGGCCCCTGAACATGTAGGACGCACCCCTCATTCTCTCAGCATGTGACTTTCCCGTACCCCGTGCAAAGGCAGAAGGCTGCCCACTCCCTCCACACAACCATGGCTCCTTAACCTCAAGCACTCTGTGCCGAGCAGCATTACCCCTCTCTCAGTTTCTCTCTACCGGTTTCCTGCTATGGCCCAAGAACACACAGGTGTCACAACCCCTCCATACCCTCCTATCCAGCCCAAGCAGATTTCCTTAGTAATATTCCTTAGCATGCACAACTCTCAACTCTTGGAGCAGAAATATTAAAATATTTAAAAATATTTGTGTGTCTTTTTAAGCTCTTGGGTTAAGCACATATATAACAACATATAGCATGGGATAAGCGAACAAATTATTTGCTGGGGCTGGGGAGAGAGAGGAAGCTCTTTGAAAAAGACCCTGAAGGACAGTGGTAGGACTGTAGGACTAGAACAGTAGTAGTCATCATAGTAATAATATTAATATTAATAGCTCCTTTTTATGGAGAGCTTTAGTGAGGCAGGCATAGTGCTAAGTATTTTCAATATATCATCTCTTCTCAGAACAACCAGACACCTATGCAAATGACTGCTGGGTATCTGTTCACGACATTCACATGTCTTCTTTCTCAGTCTTATGTTAAATACTTTTATTAACTTCTTTTCATTGATGGGGAATTTAGATGTAGAGTGATTAAATAACTTGGAAAAGATTATCCAGACAAATTACATTACTTGTCCTCAAGCGCAAGGCATTAGTGCATCATAGTATTTTGGCCAAAAAGAAAGTGATTTATGTCCAAAAACTTAAATTTTATCAACTAAGCCCCAAATTTAACAGCATTAAGTGAGGAAGACATTTTCATTTATCTGCATAACATAAAACCCTACAAAATTTTCTAAAACATTTTCTGGAAAAGGAATTTGTAACCATTTGCACTTCAGTTTTGAATAAACATACATTAGAATGTATATGTAATATTAATTTTATGCATCACCCTTGTGATGATTTTTAAAGCATTCATATGCATTAACTCTTTTTTCAGAAATAGTCTGATTATGAAAAAAAACAATGGGTTTACAAATTCTAATTTAATCATGGTGTTCTAAAATAGCATATTGTTTACTAGAATAACCGAAAAGATAACCGGATATAATATAGCTTGCACACAGGGAGTTTTAGAAGAGATTCTAAGAGGTTAACCAACTTGAGCAATGTAAGTGATGGAGATGAGATTCAAACCCAGACAGGCTGCCTCCTGAGCACACAAGTTCTTAACTCCTCCACCATAAAATATGATAGTATGTGTAAAAAAATAAAGTTCCCATCCAATCAGGGCACCAAGAAGGTATCTCGAATATTAGTTTAAGCCCCTTTATGCCTGAAGGGGTTAAAAATCTCTGTGATCAAATATTGCTTCATTGGAACTTGGTAACCACTCAGTATGGGTTCCAAAGGCCCTCTGAAAAATTAAAAGCATTGCACAAATGTTAGTATTACTAATTTTTTTGGCCTGTGATACCATTTTTAATAGTCCCTGAATAGATGATATTGATACTCCAAATCAGCACTGAGTGTAGATTGTCCAAATAGCATCCAGCATGAAGTTCTCCTGGAATGCTTGACATTATTCCTCCGAACACTTCCAAAACTAAAAATCTTAGACTCTATGATGTCAGTCAGAGAGATGAAGCTAGAGGGGAAAAAAGGTTTCATAATTATGTTTACCAAAAATAATAATTTCTCTGCCCCATCACCTACCATTCTAGATTGAGGACATTATGAATGCTGGCTCTTCCTCAAATCAAATACATCCACCAAGAATGAAAACGCACCATTGATGACATGCAAAGAAATGTAACAAGTTCCCCCAAGATCATTTTCAAAGGTGACAGTAAGTGTGTTCAGCATTAGAATCAAGTTGGCACTAGTTTACCACTTGCCACAGTAAGTATTACACGTTGAAATTGACAGTATTCATTTAAAAGTGTTATCTTTTAGGTATGCTTTCTGAAAAAAGAATTCATAGCACAGATCTCATAAATTTTCCCCCAAAGTAGCCCCGTTCTGTGTTAATAATTCAGAGTTGTGCCACCTTCTTAAAACTTCTTGGCAAACAATCCACAGTACGCTACACGGCACTCAGAGTCAGAGCAGCAACTGACCCCGTGAACTCCCATTCCACCCCTACTCCCCGACATTTCACATCCCGAGCTACAGGAAAGCTAACGGTGCTTCTGTTAGAAACAGCCGGGACAAAGGTCAGCTGGTAAGGAATGTCCCCAGGACCCTACTCAGCCAGCTTGGTGGGGCTGATGCAGAAGGGCGTGTTGATGAGAAAGTTAAGACCGAGACTGTTGGAGCCCTGTTATCCGAGCCAATGTAAACACCGGACCACAAATACTTCCCCTTCCGCCTCCAGGATCCAAATGTCAATTGCTTCCAGCTTCAAAGTTCTGAATCCCTACCACACCTCCCTTTGATTCCAGCTTGCTTGGAAAGAGAACAACACGCCTGATTCCATCTGTGTGGCAAAACCGAGTCTCTTAGCTAAGTCATTAGAAGAGGGTAGGCGTATCCCGAACCTGGATCCCTAAAATATCATTCACCCTAGAGAAAATCCTGGCCATCTACCAAACGACCACACAAACAACAGGTCAACCTCTGAAAAGGCCATCCTCTAGGTGGGTGGGACTCAGGACAAATCAGACCTAGTTCTGGGGCCAACCTGGGAGGGCTCAAGTGGGCAGGCACAGAGGATGCCACAGTGCTGAACCAAAGGGTCACTCACCTGGGAACTGGGACAAAGAACAGATGACCAGCTTTTCCCTGCTCTGCTTCCCAACCCCCGCATTCTTTTGGCCAACAATATTCAATGTGTTATATTTGCCATCCCTTTTCATGAGTAAACTTATCCCCAGCCCTTTAGCTTAAAAGCAGTTGATTTTATGATCTATTATAACCAGTTTGCCAAACATTCGACCCCCTTTGAGTGCTTTTTTGCATTGGCATGGGTGCTCTAAAAATGATTGGGGGGCATCTTTTTGGCATTTTAAGGATCCTTCGTTATCTGTGCACTGAGTTTGTGGTCTAAAGCGTGCCCTTTTCTACTCCACTTCAGCAAATGTTGCTTTGTCTCTCAGCCCAGCAGGTGGAGAACCACCGGCTTCTAGACAGGTGCTAGGTTTAGACAGTTCCTCTTGGTTTTTTGGCAGCTGGCTATGTGGTGAGGATAGAGGAGGAGGAAGGGAGTGTGAGGCCAGAGTGGAAGCCAAGCCCTTTAAATGAGCAGTGTTGAGCCAACTCTTAATTCTTCCTGGTGGCACCTTCCAAATGGGGACTGAATTTTTCACTTTGCCCATCTCCCCATGACCCCAGTGTAGCCGGTCTCCAACCCTGCCTTTCCTTCCACTGCTGTAATTCTCATTTCTATAACACACATTTTTTTTTTTATTGCAGCTCCCAGGCCCTATTTTCATGATACATAATTTCCCTGGAGTTCGTAGGTTGGAATTTGACCTCTGGTTTCATAGGGCTCTGGTTCCCGGCAAGGCTGCCTGTGAGAGCAACTTAGAACGACAGTTGCCATGGTCACCCGCTCCCAGCATCCTGTGTGTTAGCTGCACATGCTCAGCTTTGCTCATTGTCAGAAGTGAGAAACTGCCTGACCACAGCCTGCTTTCATAGGATTCGTAGGCAAATGGAAAGTAGCATGCGAGGAAAGGACATAGGTTTGAGAGATTGATAGGGTGGGCTCCCAGTTTTGTTTTAACCACCTCTTCTGGTATTAATTTCCTCATCTGTAAAGTGGTAATGATAACAATAATAGCTTCCTCCAGAGCTCTTGAAGACAGAGCTTCCTTGTGAAGAAAGAACAGGATGATGGATATGAGATATTGGACTTCTTTATTTTTCTGTAGTGCAGCATGCATTTTTCTACCTGTGGGTCTTCCCGAGTGTCACCCTTTGCCTAGAACATTCTTCAACTTGTTCTCAACTCAAAACTCACCCTTGCGTTGGCTAATTCTTACTAACCTCTCAGGCTTTAGTTTACATAGCACTGCCTCAAAAAGTCCTTCTCCTCTTGTCCCTTTCTAGACTAAGCCAAATACCCTTTTTTGTATTCCCAGAGTACTCTAGATATTTCCTTATTTCATTCAGATTTCCTTAATTGTTTACCTAATGTCCTTTTCCTATTCCAGGATCCCACCATATTAGCAAAACCAAGAAGTAGAAGGGAAGTGGAAATTTATATGCTAAATTCCTCTGTTACCTAATGCTTCTTGGGCTAGGAAAGGCAAGAGAAAGCAGATAGAGCCTTAACACCAGGAAAAGAACCAAGCCCAGACAGCCTAGTGGCCAACGCTGTGACCTGCCGAGTGTCACCAAAGAGAGTTCTGGGGACCAAGGGACAGTCATTTCAAAGCCATGAAATGGAGAATGAGCCAAGGAGAGAGTAAAAGAGAAAAAATATCCACCCATTTAACATGAACCTAATAATATAAATTCCAAATAAAGTGATAGATAGGGAAAAAAAAGCCAACAAAGTCAACAATCAGAACATGAATTCACTATGGATAGAAATTAAAAAACGTTCAACACCAGCCTGAGCAAGAGCGAGACCCAGTCTCTACTGAAAACAGAAAATATTAGCCAAGTGTGGTGATGTGCACCTGTAGTCCCAGCTACTTGGGAGGCTGAGGCAGAAGGATCACATGAGCCCAGGAGGAGTTTGAGGTTGCAGTGAGCTGTGATGATGCCACTGCACTCTAGCTGGGGCAACAGAAAGAGACTTTGTCAACCAATCAATCAATCAATCAATAAACAGTCTGAAATAGATTTCAAAGTAACTATGTTTGGAACCTTCAAAGAGATAAATGAAGTAATAATGTCCACAAATAAGAATAAAGTTATGAAATAAAATAGAAATATAAAAAGAACAAGTGGACATTTTAAAAAATTAAAATTATTAAGTTTAAAAATAGAGTTGATCTAATAAACATATAATAATAGCTTGACTGGACATAATTAAAGAGGGAATTAATGAATGGGAAGAATACTAAAATGTTTTCTCTGAAAGAGCTGTTAAAAGATGAGTAATATATTGAGAATTTCCAATGTCCATTAAATAGAAATTCTGGAAAGAGAAAATAGAGGTAAAGATGGAAGGGCAATATTAAAAAAAAAATAGCTGAGAATTTTATAGCATTGAAGAAAGACATAAGTCCTTGGATTGTAAGTATGCACCAATATTGCACAAAATAACATTAAAACAAAATAAAATAAAGTCAGTGAAACTGGAGAGCACAAAAAATAAAGAAAAGTATTTTAAGAAGATAAATGTCAAAAGTGGACCTTTGTAAGTCCCAGCCAGAGCAATTAGACAAGAGTAAGAAATAAAAGGCATCCAAATTGGAAAGGAAGAAGTCAAATTGTCCCTGTTCACAGATGACATGATCTTATACATAGAAAGCTCTAAAAGCTCCATCAAAAAACTCTCAGAACTGATAAAGAAATTCAATAAATTTTACGGCCATACCAGCCTGAACGCACCCGATCTCGTCTGATCTCGGAAGCTAAGCAGGGTCGGGCCTGGTTAGTACTTGGATGGGAGAAACTCAATAAATTTGCGAGATACAAGATCAACATAGAAAAATCAGTAGTGTTTCTATATACCATCAGCAAACTAGCTGAAAAAGAAATCAGGAAAACAGTCCCATTTACAATAGTTGTTAAAAAATAAAATAACTAGGAATAAATTTAACCAAGGAAATAAAAGATCTCTAGATTGAAAACCATAATAACTGATGAAAAAAATTTAAGAGGACACACAAAAAATGGAAAGACATCTCATGTTCATGAATAAGAATAATACTGTGTGAATGATCATGCTACTAAAAGACATCTACAGATTCAATGCAATCCCTATATCAAAATACCAATGACATTCCTCACAGAAATAGAAAAAAAAATCCTAAAATTCATATAGAACCACAGAAGTCTCCAAATAGCAAAAGCAATCCCAAGCAGAAAGAACAAAACTGGAGGCATTACACTACCTGACTTAAAATATATTACAAAGGTATAGTAACCAAAACAGCATGATACTGGCATAAAAACAGATAATAGGCCAACGGAACAGAATGAAGAACACAGAAATAAATCCATGCATTTATAGACAACTGCTTTTCAAGAATTCATTGGGGAAATGACAGTCTGCTCAATGAATGGTGCTGGAAAAACTGGTTATCCATATGGAGAAGAATGAAACTAAACCTCTCTCTCACACCATGTACAAAATTATGAAACTACAAAAAGAAAGCATAGGAGAAATGCTTCAGGACATTGGTCTGGGCAAAGGTTTTATGAATAAGACCTCAAAAGCACAGGCAACAAAAGCACAAATAGACACGTTGGATTACATCAAACTAAAAATCTTCTGCATAGCAAAGAAAACAGTCAGCAGAGTGAAGAGACAGGCTAAAGAATGGGAGAAAATATTTGCAAACTATTCATCCAACAAGGAATTAATATCTAGAATATACAAGGAATTCAACTCAATAGCAAAAAAAAAAAAAAAAAAAAAAAAAAAAAAAAAAAAAAAAAAAAAAAAAAAAAAAAAAAACAAATAGTCTGATTTTAAAATGGGTAAATAAGCTTAATAGATGTTTCTAAAAAGAAGACATACAAATAGCCAACAGGTATGTGAAAAAAAATGCTCAATATCCTAATCCTCGGGGAAATGTAAATCAAAATCACAATGACTCCCCAGTTAGAACAGCTTTTATCAAAAAGACAAAAAAATAACATGATGGCAAGGGGATGGAGAAAGGAGAACTCTTATATACTGTTGATGGGAATGTGAGTTAGTATAGCCATCATGGGAAACAGTATGGAAGAACTACTATTAATATATGATCCAGCAATCCCAAAGGAGAGAAAATCAGTATTCATTCAAAGGAAAGCAAATCAGTATGTTGAAGAGATTTATGCACCCCCATGCTTACTGCAGCACTATATACAATAGCTAGGATATGGAATCCACCTAAGTGTCCATTAGCAAATGAATGGATAAAGAAAAGAAATGGATTCATTCACACACCGAATGAAATACTATTCAGCCATAAAAAAGAATAAGATCGTGTTATTCACAGCAACATAGATAAGCTTGGAGCACATTACATTAAGTGAAATAAGCCAGTCAGAGAAAGATTAAAACTGCATGTTCTCACTCTTATATAGAAGCTAAAAAACATTGATCTTACAGAAGTAGAGAGTAGAATAATAGTTACTAGAGGTTGGGAAGGGTATGGCAGAGGGAGGATGGAGAGAGGTTGGTTAATAGAGATGAAATTACATAGGAAGAATAAGTTCTAGTGTTCGGTAGCACTGTAGAGTGATTACAATGAACAACTTATTGTATATTTTCAAATAGCTACAAGAACAGATTTTGAATGTTCCCAACACAAAGAAGTGATACATATTTTAGGTGATCGATATAGTAATTATGATTTGATCATTACACATTGTATACATGTATCAAAACATCACACCATACCTCATAAATATGTACACTTGTGTCAATTAAAAATAATAAGAGCAAAAAAATTAAAAATCAAAGAGGAAAAACTGATTATCAAAAATTGCCTCTCACATTACAAATCCCTAAGCTGAAGTTTACAAACATAGACTGAAATAAATCAAACCGAGGCTTGTCTTACTCCATTTGGGCTGCTATAACAAAATACTATGGGATAGCTTAGAAACAACGGAAATGTATATATCACCGTTCTGGAGGCTGGGACATCTGGTGAGGAACTGCCTTCTGGTTCATAGATGGAACCTTCTTGCTGTATCCTACATGGTGGAAAGGGCACGCTAGCTCTCTGGGGTCTCTAGTCCCAATCATGAGCGCTCTGCCCTCATGACTTAATCACCTCCCAAAGTCCCACCTCCTAACACCATCAATGTGTGGGTTAGGATTTCAACATATGAACCGGGGCAGGGGGACACAAAGAGTCAGGCCATGTGGCAAGGCTGATAGCCTGTACTTCAGAATACTTTAATATGGACAGACACAGGAAAAGGTAGTTTTGTTTTTTTTTTTTTTAGTATAACATTTAAACAATGCCTATTTTGTGAATTATAGGAAAACTGCAAATGCAGGAAATAAAATGGAAGTAGAGGAAACAGGCTCTATCCTTAAAAGTGTTTACAGGGTAGTTAGTGGAGAAAGACATTCATCTAATGAACAGCTGGAGACACAAACACACATTTGGTAACGTAGAACTGACTGACTGCATTTATAATGTGCATGTTTACTTCTCCAAAACACTTAAATATTTGCTTCTCAGGGACAATTGTGTCCAGTAAGAAGGGTGGATAATGTCCTCATTTTTTTAAGTGGAGAAAGTGGAGGGCTGGTCTATGTTTTTCAGCAAGTTAATGAAGAGTCACAGTTACAACCAGTTATTCTGACTCTTGGATACGTTGAGGCAAAACATCACCCAGGGAACCCCCAGAGGATTCATCTTTCAGTAGCTCCTCTTTTATTTCATGGCAAGGGCTCCCCAGAACTCATTTTAAAAAACAATATGGATTTTTGCTTCTGGTTATGTTGAAGTCGTTTGCAGCAGATCACTCTAGCCCAAAATAACTAGAACAGCTAGATAAAACAAAACAAAACAAAACAATTAGTTGCAAGGCATCAGAAAGCTGCCCAAACAACCAGAATAGGAGAAGAGGAGGAATGTTCTAAAAAGGGGCAAAACTTCAGAAATTTCAACCAATATGCATGCATTTTCGGGTGTTTTTTTTTTCCTGGGGGCATTGCTGATTCTGGGCATGTGAACAGAGGCTGAGAATGAATCTGGAATACGAGGGCTGTCCGGAAAGTATCAAGCCATTGTTAATATAATGAGACCATATTACAGGGCTGGATACTGTCTGGACAGCCCTTGTGTATAGTATCTCCCACAGGGAGGGCTGCTGCTACAGATAAACCAGCAGAGACTTTTGCAGCAGGGAGGGAATGGTGGAGTGGCTAAGACAGAGGGGGCAGAACCCTGAGACGGACACAGGGCCAATACACAGAGCTCAGTGCATTTGCTAAAAATCTAAATCTGTCACCCAGAATGCTATGCAGCAAGCCTACAAAACGCAGAGAAAATATCTCAGCAGTCTTGCTGTGCTGAAACATAAGGATCAGAGTTCAGGACCTATCCAGGAGTGAAGTAAACCAGAGACAGACTTTGCCAAACCAAAATTGCAACCAGCCTCGAGTCAGTTCACTCCCTGATCAGATGAGCTTGGTCAGCTTCCGTTCTGTCTGTCTGTCTGTCTAGCGGAGAAAAGATGAACTCTTTCTGGATGGAGTTAACATTATATGAAGCCTCTACAGTGTGTGTGCTTGTGCATGTATATGTGTGTACATATATGTAGTCTAGTATTCTGTAAAAAAAAAAAAATTACTGGGTATGCTAAGAAACAGGATCAAATGACCAAAAAAAAAGAGAAAAAATTAGATAACAGAAACATACCTACAGGTGATACAGATATTGGTGTTAGTACACAAGGACCTTAATTTTGATTATGATGCTAAAAATTAGAGAAAATAGAAGATGAAATATTTCACCAAAGAGTTGAAATCTATTAAAAAAGAACTTTTTAAAAAACAGAACTTTAAAACTTTTAGAAAAAATATAAGTGAATGTCTTTTCTGGCCTTGTGGTAGGGAAGGAATTCTTAAATAATACAGTACAAGCACTCCCCTAAAAGAGAAAAGATTCATAGATTCAACTACATAAAGATTTTTTTAAACTTTTGCTCCAAAAAGACACCTTAAAAAATGAAAAATCAAACTACAAACTGATAGAAGATACTCATATAACCAACACAACATTCTGAGAATATATTTTAAAATTTTCTGTACGTCGATAAGAAAGAAACAATCCAATTAGAAAAAAAGAATATTTTTCTGAATTTCCCAGAAGAAATATATATGGTTAATAAAAAAGTGTAGAAAAGGACTTGTTTTAGAACTTAGTAATTTTTTAAATTTATCTAGAACAATAAATAGACGAGAAAAGCCAGTAGACCCTCTAAAAAGAAGAGTGGAATTACATTAGTAAGTATTTATACTCGTCACAATTCCACAGTGAAAAGTGTCCTCGCCCACAGATAATTGAAACAAAATAGAAAGTCTAGAGCAGACAATGGCACACATGAACATTCAATATATGATAATGGCAGTGTTTTAAATTGTTCAAAGAAAGGAATTATTCAATAATGGCACCAGAAGGGTTAGCTAATTATTTGGGGTGGGAAAGTCATAATCCTATCTTATAACATCGTCAGTATGTACTAAAGGTTGGTTGAAAGGTTAAAATATTTAGAATAAAAGAACATGAAAAAGCACATTATTCTTACATATACATAAAGGCAGAATTTATGAGGAAAAATTGATATATCTGACAACATTAAATGAAAGGGTTCTACATGTGAAAATTCAACATAAAGTTCACAGGCATATGAAAACTGGGAAAATATTATCAAATGTGGCAAAAGATTAGTATCTTTAATATATAAATAGCTCTTACAAATATCAGTACAAAGAAGGACAAAAGATACAAACTGCCAAGTGGCAAAAGAAGAAATAAAAGGGCTTAAAAGATCAAAGAAAATCTCACAAAGTACTCAGATAAATGTAAACTAAACAACTGTGAGCTATAATTTTTTACCTGCAAAACTTGTGAAGGGGATATGGGGAAATAGAAAATTTCACATAATATTGATGGGAGTGTAAATTGCTCAAAACCAATATAAAATAAAATAAAAATCTTTCTGCAGCTAGAAAAACCCTAAGATTGTGCACACTCTTTGACTCAGCAAGTCCACAACTGGAATTTACCAAAATATACTGAGATAGGTACTATAGCTTTGGGTCCAGGGATGTCTATCAGAGTTATATATAATTACGTAATGTTCAAAATAAGCTAAGTGGCCAAAAATGACAAACTGAATACGTGACATGTCAAGATGATGGAGCATATGACAGCCATCAACAGTTACATTCTACTAAGAATGCTTAATTACATAGAAAATATTCTGAATATATTAAGAGAAAGAAAGCAAGTTAGAAGATGCTATTAACTCATATTCAGAGGGAAAAAAACCTTATATGAATATATATCAACATACTAATAGATTTGTATTAAAGAGGGGATCTTATAGATGATTTTAATTTTATCTTTATGCTTTTGTGCGCTTTGCAAATTTTCTACAATGAATTCATTTATTTTGTAATCAGAAACATATAATGTTTGTTTTTATAAATTATATTGAAGCAATGGAAATATAAATTTATTTTCTGCTTCCACATTTTCTGCTTCTATTCACATTTAAATATATTCAAGTAAATGTAGTATCAGGAAGCATTAATAATTTATATATAGTAAGCCTGGAAAAATATAAGCATTTCACCTGGCTTCTGTTTTCACTATGTCTAGTCTACTAATTGGCACAAGAGTTCTACCCGGGACCAACAGCCACTCCAAGCCATAGATCAATTAGCCCAAACTTTGAGAGTCATTCAGACATGCTGAATTTCTTGGCCTCTTATTTTCTCATGAACAACGCATGCTTAATTCAGTATTGGCACATTCAATACAGTTATTAAGAACTTGCTGAAGGGTATGCATGTAAAAGCAACTGAGGAATAATTATTCTCAACTACTTCATCCATTCATGCCTTCAGTTACTCATTCATCTCTGTTGGAGCCTTTGATTTTATAATTATTTATTATGCACTTATTATATGCCACATGATGGGCTAGTTACTTGGAGGGATTGAAAATAAAAATGAAATACATTCTCTACCCTCTAAAAGCTTTAGGTCTTTTAGGTGTAATAAAAACATATACGTGAATAGCTACACACAGGTAAGAAGGAATGTTATGTGATCAGTACGTGACAAGACTGATGCATCCTCAGAGGTGAGAGTGTCTGGAATAATTGGAAAAAACTATTCTAATTGTATAAATGCTATTTGAGTTGAGAGACAAAGCACAGGCAAGAATTTGACAGAGAGGGTGGAGAAGGCGTGAGTTCCAGGTGGAAGGGGTGGTTCAGGAGGTGGTTCTGAGGCATACTCGGGAGGACAGAGAGATTTTTGGTAGATGGGAAGGATCTGAGATTATTTGGGAAAGTCAGGAAGTGAATTGTGGAGAATTTTAAATTTAAAGATAGGAAGTCTGACATGGACTTGGTCAACAGTGAGAAATCACTGAAGGTTTTTGAACAAGACATGCCAAGATCAAACTGTGCTTTAGGAGGTTTACCGTGGTGTCAGTATACAATTGGGATCTCAACCTCGACATGCTCAAAATTGCACTTAATTCTTATTTTCCTTCTCCATTCCCTATCTCAGTTAAACACCGTCATCTCCGCAGTAACCAAATAATAAAGTAAGGGTCATCCTTTATACTTACTACCTGCCCATCCCTAATATCTGATAAATCCCTAAATTCCACACCATGGAAGACACCATGCTCGACACTGTGCTAGGCTCTGGGGATACAATGATAAAGTTTCAGAATTTGCCATAAATAAGTTGGGCTTCAGAGGGCAGATTTATCGATCTAAGAACATTTCAAACGGCAGAACTAGAGTTCTGAAAGGGCAGGGTGTGAAGTGACAGATTTAAATTTCCATATAGAAACGACAGGTAAAGTCTTGGGATTAATAGATTACCCAGGAAATGAATACAGAAGGAGAAGAGAAGATGGCCTAGAAATAAATGTGTAATATTTAGTGAGCAAGAGAAAGAAGAATCTTGAAGGGGTCAGAGAAGAATTAACAGGAAAACAGAAGAAGAAGTAGGTTTGTCTGGTCTCTACTCTTTGATATTGCACAAAGAGTATCAAAGAGTTTCAAGACAATGGAAGCAAGCAAGAGTAAGGAATACTCCAAACAGTTCAAGGGTAATGAGGAAAGAATAAACTGCCCATCCAGTATGCAATTGGGAGGACAGGGATGGTCATCTATTGAGAGAACAGTTTCTGTAAAGTACGGGCTGCTTTGGAGGGGACAAAGTAATTAATGCAAGGAAGAGAAAGAACCCTGTGTCTGTAAATACTCTTTTTAAAAATCAACTTTTTGAGATATAACTTAAAATCAGATGTATAAGAATTTAAGCATATTGCTTAATGAGTTTTGAAAAATATATCCACCCACATAATCATCACCCCAGTTAAGATACAGAACATTTCAATCACCTCCAGAAAGCGCCTGGTGCCTCCTTTGAAGTCAGCTCTCACCGCAAGTTTCAGGTGCCCAGTGATCTGATTTCTATTGCTATCGCTTAAATTTACCCATTCCAGACTTTCATATAAATGGACTGATACACTATCTACTCTTCCATGTCAGGCTTTTTTTCATTTAACATAACTTTTTGAGATTAATTCAGGTGGAGAGTGTCAGTATACTGTTTATTTTTATTGCCAAGTAATATTCTCTTGTATGTATGGGTGTACCATAATATGCTTATCTATTCACCTCTCAGTAGACATTTCAGTTTTTCCTAGCTTGGGGCTACTACAAATAAAGTTGCTGTGAAAAACTCATGCACAAGATTTTATGCATGTGTGTTTTACTTTTTCTTCAGAAATAGGTAGGCTTAGCATTTCCAGGTCATTGCCCACCTTGGAAGAGCTCGTCCCTCTAGAATTTAGCTTTTTTAGATTTTCTTGTGTCCACAGCTCTTCACTGACATTAAATGAATTATGATTTCTGCCTTCTCCAGTGATTTTTTCTTGATTTGACATCAGTGAAGGCCTCTGACATGCTTCTATTTGCTAACCAGAAGCAGAACTCTGCATATTCTTTTTAATAGTCTTATTTGTGGCTGCATAGTTTATGCCCTTATAATAAATGGATTTTTTTTTCTTTTCCAAATTGGAAAAGTCTTGGCCAAGCCAACTTTTGTAGAAAAGATAAAATGTCGGACTGGGCAATGTCATGCTTGAGATGCACGTATATAAAATTCCTTCCTGGAACACCCTCAACAATGTTTGTTTTTCCTCCTTTCAAGGAATTTCAATTGTTTAGAAGTAGCAATAAAGAACTAGCTTTTGAAGTTGTTCCAAAAAGAAGCAATTCCTAAAAACTACTGAGCAAAGCGGCACCATGGAAGGAAGCACTTGGCTTCTCAAGGAAAGTACACCAAAGAACAAAGCCAATGATGGCAAGATGCAAGTGCTGCTATATTTGCTTTTTAAAAGAAAACTTAGGTCTTTATAGTAACTTCTTACAATGGTGCAATCAAATTTTACAAAAAGACGACGACTCAGGGAGAAGCCGTAGGAACTGACAGGCATGAGATGACCCTGGAGGCCATGCATTGAGAGGCGAAACCCATTTCCGTATTCTTAGAGGTCGGCAGCATCCTATCTCAGAACAGTGTGCCCTTGGGTTGTCTCACTGTGATGGCCATCAAAGGGGAGAAACAAGTCAGTTAATGGGATGAATGCAGGTGGGAAGGTGGACCTAAGCAGGTGATGCCAAGTTCAAACTAGAGCAACTAGCAGAACCAGATTCTAAGACCCAATCAAGATCTGAACCACTAAAAAAAGACAAGGAAGACAGACCGAAATACTCAGGCTTCTGTCCTGCTGTCCTTCTGCTTCCACTGGCCCTATAGATAGAACATTCCAGACCCCACATCTTACCCTGTGAGCTAAACTATTAGCAATTCACTATCAGTCTTAACATTTGTTGAGCAACAACCAAGCACTGAAAGGGCAGTGACTGTTTGAAGATTACCCCAAAGCTTGTCTGGTTTATGTTTCCTTTACCTTCCTGTAGCTTAGCAAAAAAGAGAAGAAATGAAAGCAAGTATAGTTGCTTTATTAATATTGAAACAAAGCAAAAGTAGCTGGGGGAGGGGAGGAAGGAAGGACTTCACATTTTTTTAAGATGTTAGTTATTTATAAAGTTTTTGAAAGCCAAAATTTAGCTTCTTCGTAGTTCATGAATCAGTCCATCAGTAGCAAAGACATTTTGAGCTTCCAAATTCTCATTGTGGGTCCTTCCCTGAGCCCTGGGTGGGCATTCTTTGTGCTCTGAGCTTCCCCAGCATGTCCCTCATTTCTTGTCTACTGGAATTTGCAGTGGTAACATAAAACCCAGGGAAACGAACCAGATTTTAATATCCAAACCACCAAGACTAAATCTGGGTTTGTGAGCCTCCGAGGCTTCATAAAAGGGAGGATAACGTCAGCTTAGGCCTCACCTCAAACCACAAGACGTTTAAATTCTGGTTTATGATCTAGGCCGGACCAGTATAAGCTATCAAAAAGTCTCATGTTCCATCACTATTTTTTTTTTTAATGTGAAATAGAAGTAAGAGGATTGAAGTTTCTCAGTTCCTGTTTGGTTAATAGACTTGCTCATGACATTCAGGGAGGCAGTTAGAGGCCGAAGGAAGAGTCCGGAACAACTTGTGTTTCCTGCTTAGATTTGCTATCAGTTGACCAAAGGATCACAGTGAGGTTCCTCTTACTCTTTAGAAGCCTCACCTCCAGCCTCAGTAAGGAAGGGACTCTGCCCTGGATCTGCACTTAGAAGACCTCTTTCTGGCCCTCCCCCTGCAGGGCCAAGGTGACATTCCTGCCTAGAAAGCAGGGGACATCCTTGCCCTCTAGACTACTCTGCATGGGAACTCCTTTCCCAAATGGCCCCTGGTCCACTTCTAGGCCATGCACAGGCCTCTGAGCCAAGACTGTCCTCCCAAGTGTTGACTGAGCCACCAGTGCACTTACCTTTCCCCAGGGGGCAGCTGTCTGCAGAGCATGTAAACGGTGCTTGGCCATGTATGTGGCTGTCATGTCTGCGTGCCTGTATGTGTGCAGGTGGGGTACCACAAAGACCAGACGGATATGACTGAAGGTAAGAAGACAAGCTGAAAGATGGCTCTTCCTGGGCTGCTAAGGAATTCCAGAATTCTTAATGCAACCTGGCCTTCCAGGTCCTGATGAAAGTATATTTATTCGTCAAGCTATGAGGCTAGAGTATATTCTGTTTAACATTGTTAGGCCAGGCGCGGTGGCTCATGTCTGTAGTCTCATCACTTTGGGAGGTCAAGGAGGGAGGATTGCTTGAGGCCAGGAGCTTGAGACCAGCCTGGACAACATAGAGAGACCCCATCTCTACAAAAGTTTTTGAAAAATAGCTAGATGTGGTGGCGCACACCTGTAGTCCCAGCTACTCAGGAGGCTAAGATGGGAGGATCGCTTGAGCCCAGGGTTTTGAAGTTAAAATGAGCTATGATGATGCCACTGCACTCCAGCCTGGGTGACAGAGCAAGACTCTGTCTAAATAAATAAATAAATAACATTTTTAAAGCTTGAGTTATAAATTTTAAATATTTAGACATATGTATGTGGGGTACCATTTATACTCTTGCCTTGGGACCCACAAATGTCAAAGGAGGACCTGTCTCGAGAACGTTTCCTTTTCCTCGATCATAAACGTCCCACCTATAACCAACAATGGGTTGTTTAAAGGTCTTTAGAAACCTCAGAAAACTCAAAACTATTTTTATTTCTCTCCTTTCAAGTTTCAAGTGGTTACAGATAGCAGTTCAAGATTTGTCCAGGTTGATAACTAAGTCATTCATTATAAAACGTTACAAAATTTATAGCAAACTGTGAAATCTCTAAAAGATCTGCCAAAGGATCACAAGTAATTTTTGTTTTCATTTATAGAACAAAAATCAGTTGAGTTTCCATAATGGGGCCTGTTTTGCTATATGCTATGGATATACACAACTAACTATAGAACAGTGTCATAAGCGGTGTTATGGAAGGATGTCGGTAGTCTTGTGCCACAGGAATGTTAAACTACTCAGTTAAAAATAGCTACCAAGAGACTCACTAACTCTCAGGATTAGAGGATAATATAAGGACCATCTAGTCTAATCCCAGCACTAGCACAATAAAGAAAAATAGACTCAAGCACATCGCCATGACATTTCAGAGCGCTAGGGAAAAGAGATCTTAAAAGCCTATCAAAAGAAAAACCAGGAGCATAAAAAGCATCAGAATGGCCCTGGACATTTTAACAGTAATTCAGGAGCAATGCCATCAATATTAAAAGGAAAATTTATTTCCAACTTAAATTTCATAACTGGTCAAACTATAGACTAAATATGTTTTCAGATATATAAGTTCTCAAAATATACACACTCACAGGAAGCTACTGGACAAGGTGCTCCATTTTAAAAACAAGAAAATAAGCCAATAAAGATGTAAACATTGGGCCCAAGTAACAGGGAATATACTTGAACATGTAAGAAATGAGGGGCTCAAGAAAGATTATTTCAGGCCACCAAAATATTATTAAGTGTAAAAGAGAAGAATTTGATCCAGGGAGATCATCTTCTAAATTTCCTTGAGTTGCTAAAGTACAGAAGTCTTTGTACCATTCTGACAAGGTAGGACTTATTTTTATTTTATAGATGATTAAACCAAGGCACATAAAGACAAGACGCATAGCCTGGATTCCACAAACAAATGGGGCTTTTCTCCGAGCAATCACTTCTAGCCCATTCCCTCGGGATAGAATCCTCATGGACTGTGTCACTTCAAGAGAGTTGAAGTTTTTTTTTTGTTGTTTTTTGTTTTTGAGACAGAGTCTCACTCTGTTGCCCGGGCTAGGGTGAGTGCCGTGGCGTCAGCCTAGCTCACAGCAACCTCAAACTCCTGGGCTCAAGCGATCCTCCTGCCTCAGCTTCCCGAGTAGCTGGGACTACAGGCATGCGCCACCATGCCCGGCTAACTTTTTCTATATATTTTTAGTTGGCCAATTAATTTCTTTCTATTTTTAGTAGAGACGGGGTCTCGCTCTTGATCAGGCTGGTTTTGAACTCCTGACCTTGAGCGATCCGCCCGCCTCGGCCTCCCAGAGTGCTAGGATTACAGGCGTGAGCCACCGCGCCCGGCCAAGAGAGTTGAAGTTTTGCTGGATAAGCCTGGTCCCTGGGTGCCACTTGGCCCCGCAGAACCCCGGATGCAGTGGGGTCCTTTCCATGGTAATCAATCAATTCGGTTCCTGGAATGAGCAAGCCAACTACAAGGAAATCCTCACCACGGTTTATACTTTCTCTCATTATCAAACGGCCTCATAGACTGCTGCTTCCAAAGCATTTACAACGCGGCGACCTGACAGCTTTCTACTGTCAGAAATGATCACGTAAAACAGTGCAGCGACAGCCCCGTGCACGGCCAGAACCGAGGGAGGTTCATTGTGCTGGCAGCGCACACAACTTTCCAAACAAGTAAGTTTCTTTTTCAGGTCAATTAAACCTGTGTTCAATAAAATCACACGGGAGATGAAGAAGAGAGCTGGGAACGTCAGTTATTGATTACAGCTCGGTCACACCTGGAGAGAGGCTCCCCTGGCTGAACTTGATTAAAAATCATTTCCAAATCTAAATTTCCACAACATCACATCATCTTCCATTATTCCTATCCGCCCTCTCCCCTCGCGATCCCCCCCACCACCCCTCTGAGCTTGCAGACTGGGGGTTCTGCGGAAGATGTTCCAGATGTGTGCGCTCCCCGGATTGTACGCTACTTAATTGACCTGAGATGGGCCAGGCACCGCTGGGGAAAGTGATGAATGCTTTCCTTGTCAAGGTAAGTAAAAAAAATTAGAGCAAAGAGCTGTAACACTTCATTTACTAGCATCATCATGGAAGGAGGTCTGCAATACAAGTGTACTTCCCGGGCCTTAAAACCTAGCTGTATTTCTTACCTTATAGAAGTTACTTAACCTCTCGAAGCCTCCATTTCTCAACCATAAAATGGAGATAATCATGCTTGTCTCACCCATTGTTGCGAGTAGTAAATGAGAGAATGTATCTTATGCCCCTTCTTACAATTCTTTGTCACGTTGCAGGTACGCTTTCAGTGTTAGTTGGCTTCTCTTTGCAACTGTCAAAACTCTAAAAGAAAAAAGCGTATCTACTACTTTCCCGGCTGGTCAGTAAATACGCAGTATTAACACCTTGGTCAGGGGCTGGCCTCATTTGTCAGTAAGGCAATATCTCACACCCAGTGGTAGAACTGATATAGAGAGATTTAATAAAACAGAGTTGTATAACTGAAACTGGACAAAAATAAAACTACTTAACCCCTGGACTGTTGATGTTTTTCTGAGAATATATGAAAATAAGAATTTTTTTAATGCCATCCTGGATTCAGTCGTATCGTTAGCCAACTGTGCATGTCTGTAGCAGTGGGCTACCTCTATTGCCATACAGTACAAAACCTCAAACACAGAAAGGGAGGACCCACGTTCGAATCCACATTCTCCCACTCAGCTGTGCAACCTTGAACCTGAGTTTCCTTATCTATAAGGTGTACGTAATACCTTCCTTAAAGGACAAACACATGGTTCACACCAAGTCAACAAATGGTAGCAGTCATTTGACTGTTTTATCAATAACAGTCATAATGCAGGTGAGATTATTTTGCTCATCAAAATTAAAATCCAGTTATACCATACATTAAGACAATTCAGTCATTTCTGCTCCTCTCAAGAGCAGACACTTCTTGGAATTGATTTATACTCGTGAAAATGAGATTAATTCCACGGATACATTCTTCCATCAGGTCTCGTTATTTAGTTGTATTGATCATCTATGATTACCAAATTCACACTATTGGATATACCTATGGGAAACAGAGAAAGGGCACTAATATTTATTATCTATTCTACGCAAGCACTGTGCTAATTGCCTTTGCATACATCAGTGGTGCTATTTGTTGCTACTAAAAACTATATGGGGAAAGAACCAAGTTGCCCTTTTTTTTTCTCTTAACACCCACAGCAACTGAGGTATGCAGAGGCCAAATGCATTGCCAATTGTAAATGGCAGAGTTTGGATTCCAATCAGGGCGTGTCCGATTCAAAAGCCCACACCCTCCATTTCATCAGATATGGAAGTATTCCTCAGGATTACAAAGGATGGCAGGGGGCAGGGGGAGCCACATTTTTAAGAGCATTTCTTCTTCAGAGCCCTGTGAAAAGCAAAGAATCTCTGTTTATATTCTAGTATGAGCAATATTTTCCCCAATTTTCTGGTTCTCTTTTATTTAGCATTTTGCAAATGTCTGAAATAAATGAATAAGGATAAGAATTATTCTTCTAGTTGACTGTGAAAAATGAGTTCTTCAAGATGCATAACTGTTCCTTGATGACTATGGGATTGTCTATAACTCATTTGTCTTACATACTACCTGCAAATGTCACCTTCAGTAAGATGTTCCCTTTTTTTTCTTCCTTCTTTTCTGTTTGAAAGACACCCAGGAGTTAAAGGATGTACACAGAGAAAATTAGAAGTAACATCTTTATGGAAACATATTTCTGTCTATTGGAAGGAGGAAATGGGTGCTGCTTACCCATGCTTTACCCATGCTAGCAAAACAAGTGATCTATTAAGCTAAAGTAAAACCTTCAAGCTAGTGTATGTAATATCTACTGAAAGTTTCATTCAGTTAAAAAAAAAATTAAAAAGACACATCAGGTGAAGTTCAGACATATCCAGCAAGGCATGTCTTTGCCAGAAGGTATAAGAGAAAGAACGTCTGTTGAGATCATGTACACTTGTCTTATATCCTGCCCGTTGCTCCAGGCTTCCTGGGAATCCTATAAGACAGGGGCTTTTGCCCCCATTTTACAGATATGGAAATTGAGATTCAAAAAGTGCTAGCATGTGGGAGAACTGGGATTTAAATCTCATGTTCAACTGACTCAATATTTTACTTTCCATGGCCCCAGCAGTCTCCTGACAGAGATAATGACCACAGTGGCCTTAATTAACACAAATTGGTAGTGGATGTGGAAGCAAGACGGCCCTACAAGCGAACACTACTGTCTTCTTGGAATGCACGTCCACTAGGAAGAGAATGGAAAGCGTGCTATGCAATGTAAGAAACAAATATTTGGAAACGTATTTTTAAAAAAAGAGAGAGGAAGAAAGAGTCAACCCATGGACAGAGAAAAATAAGAACCAGAAGCTTCCAAAGCAAAGTTGTGACAATACAGTCACAACTAACCTCAAACAGAAAGATAAGTACAGTCATTTAAAGAAGTCCATGACCCATGAAAGCCTCTGATATTAAAAGAACAGGAACAACTATGAAATGTCTTTCTAAATTAGGTGGGCATCATTCATGCACTCTCCCAAGGATATTAAGGACAGCGAAATGTAAGATGCATGAAGAAAATCTAAGCAGAGAGGCTCTTTGTGATCGACATACGTTATAAGTGATGTCGGAGGTAGGTGTTCACAGTAATATTCTTCTGCATTATAGTTAGAGAGAAACACTTTACATTTTAGAAGTACATTGTTTTACCAATTGCACATTAAGGTAATAAAATACAGTGGATTTTGAATTGCTTTTTTAAAGAGTATGTGTGCACATAATTTGTTTTAGTAAAACAAAATTGTTTCAATGTGTTAAAAAGAAAAATAGGAACAAATGAGAGAAAGGAACCCTCTGAGAACCTAGGACAGGCTTTGACTGATACAATAAAGTTCTCAAGGTAACAAAAAGGTGTTTTTGTAGGTAACTTTGGGAAAATAATTTTAAAATAAAGAAAAAATATTAAAAATTAATAATAATACTGTATCAGAGCCAGCAGGCTACTGCAGCCCCTGCCCCAGCTGTAGCTATACTTGTTTGCTGTCATTCTGGGAAGAAAGGGATCCTGAGGGTCTTTTTTTTTTTTTTAATTTAAGAGTTTTAGGCATTCTGAGTTTTCATACTAACTTTAGTGATGGTTCCTGAGAGCCCCACGCAGCACTGTGGGAGAATACGCAGGATCCCCAAAGTTGCCAGCCTGGAAGTTCTGAGTTGATGTTAAAATATTTTGTGGAAGGAAATTGGTGAATAGAATAAAAAGGGTGCAAGCATGGGGGAAGGGAGGCAAAAGGAAAAAGCAGAGGAAAATGAATAAACTGCATCTGTGTATACATATGGTTGAAACTGGAGTTAGATCAGAAATTACTCAGAGGCTAATTAGCGCTCAGAGAGAATCCCTTTGTCAAAGGCTTGATCTAAGGACTTTATCTCGGGAAACAATGGGGGCCGGGCTGTGCTGCCTTAGGGTAGTGAGTAATGGTCTCTGCCATCTGCCTGTGGCTGCTCTCCGGCAAGAGCCACCCTGTGCGGGAACCAGACACCCTGGGTGTGGTATGTGTGCTCATCTCCACCGCCTGCCCTCAGGCCCCTGCAAGAGTAAGGAGCCCTGATCTTGGAACAAGGAGGAAGATTGTCACTGGCCATAGCCTGAAATCACTGTCTTGAAAAGATTTTATTTCCTGGCCTTTTCTTTCCTTTCCCTCTCTTTTCTTTTTCTCTTCATTTCTTCCTTTGTTTTTTAAACTGTGTGAAAGTAACAGATGTCCTACCACTAGTCTATGAAGAAGGAAAAGGAGAAAGCAATGCAGAGTGGAACTGCATAAGATAAAGATGAGAGAGGATGAGCAAAGTGGCCACAGATGAGGAATGTGGAAGAGGAGGAGTAAGAGGAAGATGGAGGAGGAGGAGGAGGAAGAGGAGGAGGAAGAGGAGGAGGAGGAAGAGGAGGAGGAGGAGGAAGAGGAGGAGGAAAAGAAGACACAGAAGCAGCAGATGCAATAGGATTTTAAAAAGATAAATACAGAAGAACAATTTTTAAAACATTAGAGGTAAGTATGAGATACAACGTATTATTGTTAGGTGTTGGTGTCACACCTGAGAATCACATTTTCTCACCTGTAACAGTGATAATTGGAGTAGGGTGGGCCCATATAAGATATCCTTATAAGAAGTAGTATCCTTATAAAAAGAGGGAAACACATGTGAAGATGGAGGCAGAGATTGGAGTGAGGCATCAAGAAGTCAAAGAACATCAAAAATCGCTACCTATCACCAGAAGTTAGGAGAGAGGCATGGAACAGATTCTCCCTCAGAATCCTTAGAAGAAACCAATTCTTCTGACAGCTTGATTTCACATATCTAACCTCTGGAAGGGTAAGAAAATTCATTTCTATCATTTTAAGCCATGTAGCTTGTGGCACTTCATTACAGCAGCCCTAGGAAACTAATACACTTAGCAAGAAGAAAGAGTGAGAAGAGAGATTTATCCCGAGGCACAGGTACACAGAGAAGCTTAAAGCTGATAGTGCAGCAGGAACATTAAGGGAAAAACCCTCTGACAAGGCAGCCTCTGCCTTAATTATAAGATAACACTGGGAGAATTTGCAGCCTTGGTGCACTGAAGGTTAACAATAACAAAATGCAAAACTAGCTCCTGAGTAGATTAACACTACCACCCCCTACACTAATGACCTAGCAGAAGAAGAGCATGCCAATTTCCAGACACAAATACTATTTAGGTCACACTTTACTGTGCTACACACAAAACGTGAAAAACAAAAAACAAAACACTGTCGAGAGCCAAAGCAATCAATAGTACCCACTAGCTTCAAATATGACCAGATGTCAAAACTATCAGATAAGGAATTAAAAATAACTATGATGAATATGTCAAAGGTTCCCATGAAAAAGATGAACAGCATGCATGAACAGGTGAGGAGTGTCAGCAAAGAGATGGAAACTACAAAAAAGGGTCAAATAAAAATACTAGAAATTAAAAAAAAACACACACATACACAGAGTAGTAGAGATAAACAATGCTTTTGATGGACTCATCAGTAGACTTAATACAGGTGAAGGAAAGAAGTGAACTTGGATACAGGTCAATAGAAATTACCCAAACTGAAATACAAAAAGAAAACAGTGAAGAAAAATAAAAAAAGAATAGGATATCAAATAAGTATGCAACAATAGAAAAAGGTCAAAATTTTTAAGTCCAGATGGAGAAAAGAGAAAATTGGATAGAAAAAAAAGTTTTGAAAAGATAATGGGCAACAATCATTCAAGAATAATAAATGGCATCAATCACAGATCCGAGAAACTCAGAGAACCTCAAGCAGGGTAAAATCTCCCTTCTTTCCCTACCCCTAAAGACAGATTACAGGCTGTCCCTTATGATGGTTCAACTTACGATTTTTCAACTTTATTATGCTGTTTTCTGCTATGTATGTAAATGCCAAGTACCCATACGACTGTTCTCTTTTATACTTTCAGTATTCAACAAATTATGCCAGACGTTCAATACTTTATTATAAAATAGACTCAGCGTTAGATTATTTTGCCCAACTGTAAGCAATGTAAGTGCACACTTATGGTAGGCTACACTCAGCTATGATTAGGTGTAGGTTAGGTATTTTGATTTACAATATTTTCAAATTACAATCAGTTTATAAGGATGTAACCCCATCACAAGTTGAGGAGCATGTGTATATCCAAACTGCTAAAAACAAAATTTAAAGAGAAAATCATGAAAGCAGCAGTGGAAAAAAGATATATTAAATATTTACACAAAGAATTATAGCAAATTTTTGTCAGAAAATGTGCAAGCCAGGAGACGATACAGTGGCATCTTTCAAGTGCTACAAGAAGGGAAAAACCTATCAATCCAGAATTCTTTACCTAGTACAAATATATTTTATAAATAAAAGAGAAATAAAGATTTTTTTTCAGACAAACAAAATCTGAGAGAATAAATTATAAGCAGATCTGTCCTACAAAAAAATGTTAAAGGAAGTTCTTCAGGGAGAACTTGTATCTGAAAAAAGAAAACTTATTTCTGAACAAAGAAAGGAAGATGTCCAGAAATAGTTAAAAATAAAAGTAAAGCAAAAAGGACATTTTATTTTTAATTGCTCTAAAGAAAATTGACTATAGCAAAAAAGTAGCAAGATGCTAGATTTTAATCCAAACATTATAGTAAATGTTAATGGCCTAAACATACCAATTAAAAGATAGAGATTGTCAAAATGGATTTTTTTTAAAAAAAAGATGCTTTCTAAAAGGAACACACTTTAAATATACAGACATTAAAAGGAAGGAAAAGATATATCATGAAATTTTTAATTTAAAAAAGCCAGATTGGCTATATTAATCTCAAAATAAACTACATAACAAGAAATTTTTTTAAAATTACATAAAGATAAAGAGATACATTCACCAAGAACACATGACAGTTATAATTGTGTATGAACCTAAAATGGAGCTTTATAATTTATAAAACAAGACTGATAGAACTTAAAGAAAAAATAGACAAATCTATAATTATAGTGGGAGACTTCAACATTGCTCTATCAGTAACAGAGCTGATAGACTAGACAGAAAAATCACTAAGGATATAGAAGATTTGAAAAGCATTTATAATAGGTTTACTCTTGAACTGACGAAAGAGATTAAGAAGACCTAACTTAATAGAGAGGTACATCATCGTTCATCAATTGGAAGACTAAAACTCTTGATTTTAAGACTTATAAGGCTTCAAAAGTTGGCACAGTGTATTAGTGAAAAAACATACAGATAAAAAGAACAGAATGGAATAGAGTCCTGAAATAATTTCTCTCTCTCTCTCTCACACACACACACACAGTGAATCAATTTTCAACAAAAGTGCAAAGACAAGTCAATGCAGAAAGTATAGTAATCTTTTCAACAAAAGATGCTGAAACAATTGGAAACCCAAGTGCAAAAAACAAAATTACCTCATCCCATACTTCATGCCATACACAAATAACTAAAAACAATCATAGACTTAAATGTAAAACTATAAATCCATAAAACTTGTAAAGCTATTAAAACTTCTAGAACAAAATGTAAGCAAAAATCTTTGTAGTTTTTGATTAGGCAAAGATTTTTGAGATATGACACCAATAGCATAATCTCAAAATTAAACATTGATAAATTGGGCTGCATAAAAATTAAAAGCATTTTGTGCCCATCGAAAGGCACGATTAAGGAAATGAAAAGACTGAGAGGAAATATTTGCAAAGCATTTATCTGATATATGTCTTGTATATAGAAACATTATAAAAACCTCTCAAAACTCAATGAGAAAACAATGCGATTTTTTAAATGGGAAAAAGTTTTGAGCAGACACTTCCCAAAGAAACTACATGTATTACAAATAAGAAATTAAAAGATGCTCAATGTTATCAGTCATAGAACTGTATACTAAAAAGAGTATATTTTATTGTGTGTAAATTATGTTTCAATGAACCTGTCTTTTTTCAGAAATGCTAATTGGAAGCTCTGTGTACATGTGTATATTGTAAGCCTGTCTGATAAAGCTTCAAACCAGCTTTTTCATTGAGAGGTCTCTAAATGTCAGTATCTTAGGGTCTTTTTCCCGTAGGTAGGCATTTCCCTAGAGAGAAACCCTCCACTTTGTGTGTGTGTGTGTGTGTGTGTGTGTGTGTGGTTTGAGATTAGTTTTCAGCATTCAGGGAGCTGAGGAGGAGAGGACTGTGTATCTCATAAGTCAATACATGGACTGACTTAGTCCTTCTCTTTTCAGTACGGTGCCCTCAGCTGTACTCGATGCTCTGAAACCCAGAGACACACTGGTTCAACCACTCCCCAAAAAGTAAATTTCCATCTTCAGTGATCCCGAAGGGCAGTCACTTGGCCATATGGAATGAGGAGAGGAATCTGCTGCCTCTAGTTCCTAAGTCTTTCCAGGGCCTGTGGCACTAACCCTCTTGATTCATATGTTGGCTTCCCTTTTCCAGGCTGGTGTTCATCTTCTCACGTCCAAGTGGGCACCCATTCATCCTCCAGCTTTCTAGTTTCGGAAGTGCTAGCTAGTTAACATTCTCAATCCCTATTATCTCTTCTTCCAATTTCTTTGTATTGTGGGTTTATCTGTTTTATTTATGTTTTTATTGTCATTTGATTTGGGCTTTCGTGAAGAAGCAGAGATACACAAGTGGTGTCCAATTTGTCATGTTTAATCAAAAGTTTGGGGCTAGTATTTCAAATCAGTGAGGAAAATGTGGATTATCTGATAAACAGTGTTGGGCAATCCCATAACAAACTTGATTCCTATATACCATTTCCCAAAATAAGTTATTTAAATTTAAAAAGCTATTACTATGTATATTAATATAATCTTGTGATAGGGAAGGCTTTTTAAGCATGGCACATACTACAAAAACCATGAAGGAAAAAATAATATATCTGAACAGTTAAAAGTGTCACCTTTCTGAATGTCCAAATAAAGTAAAATAAAATGACATGTAAAATACCAAAAATATGTTTCTAATGTTCATGATAAAGATTCATGTCCTTAAAACATAAAAAATTTCTGTCAATAAAAGAGAAAAATATAAGAACCTAATTTAAAAATAGGCAAAAGACATGAAGAATGGTTCACAAAAATAAAATATAAATGGTAAATAAAATTATAAATTGTCAACCTTCTCTGTAACTAATAAATTCTAATTAAATTATATTCTTTTGTCCTGTGGACTGAAAAACTTTTTTTTTCTTTAAGGACAATACCTAATAACTGCCAATGGCATAGGGAACTTGTTATTCTCATGTAAATGTAAATTTGGTTCAGCTTTTTGTAGAGCAATTTAACAATCTGTATATTAATGACAATTTAGCAAGGCTATATATTAAATCTTAAATTCATAATATACTCTATAGCCAGCAATTCAATTTCTAGGAATTTTTCCTCAGGAAATTACTTAAAATATATGCAAACATTTTTATTATGAAAATATTAATCACAATACTGTTTATAATAGTAAAATTAGAAAAACATGAACAATTGCAAGATGATAAAATAAAACACAGTCTTTAGTCTTCTAAGAATAATGTTGTGAATTTCTTTTTTTGCCATGGAAAAATATTGGTTATATATTGCAAGTAAAACAAACAGAATTGCAAAGTTTTCTGTAGAGTGTGAAACCATCCTGTGAGGAATACAAGTGTGTGTCCACACACACATAGTGAATGGTCTGAACAGAGATTCATGTAGGAATTCCACAGGGATTATCTCTGAGTGTTGAGATTAAGGGTGTTTTATTTTTCTGTAGCTTATCATTGTTTTTAGATTTTCTATGATGACTATGTGATTCTTTTTTAATTAGTAGTAAAACAAAGAATTTTCTTATTTAAAAAAAACAGATCAAGAGTTGTAACAGAAATGTCAAATACTTAGGAATAAATTTAAGAAATGTAATGAACCTACAGGAACAAACTTTAAGGGGAGGATAGATAAAAGACAACTTGTACTGTCCATCTGACAAAGGATTAGCAACCCAAATATATAAGGAACTCGAACGACTCAATAGCAAAAAACCCCAAATAATCCAATTTAAAAATGGGTAAAAGACGTGAATCAACATTTTTCCAAAGAAGATATACGAATGGCCAACAGGTACATGAAAAGGAGGCTAAACATCACTAATCATCATCAGGAAAGTGCAAACTGAAACTACAATGAGAGATCATCTCACCCTAGTTAGAATGGTTACTATCAAAATGACAGAAAATAACAGATGCTGGGGAGGATGTGGAGAAAGAGGAGTGCTCATACACTGTTTATAGGAAGGTAAATTAGTACAGCCACTATGGAATACGGTATGGAAGTTCCTCTAAAAACTAAAAATAGAATTATCATGTGATCCAGCAAGCCCACTGCTAGTTTTATATCCAAAAAAAAAAAAGGAATTCAATATATCAAAGAGGTATAAAGAGATATACGCACCCCCATGTTTATTGGAGCACTAATCACAGTAGCCAAGATATGGAATCAACCTAAGGGCCCATCAATGGAGGAATAAATATGGTGTACACATGTTCTCACTTGTAAGTGTGAGCTAAATGATGGGCATATACGGTCATAAAGTGGTATAATGGACATTGGAAACTAAGAAAGGGGGAGGTTAGGAGGAGGAGGGATACAAATTTACCTATCAGGTACATCATTCACTATTCTGGTGACTGGTACACTGAAAGCCCTGACTTCAGCATTGTATAATTCACCCATGTAGCAAAAGACATTAAGACACAATGAAAATATACAAACATAATGAGTGAGATGTGCAATGTTTGGGGGATGGTCATGCTTGAGGCCCTGCCTCAAGGGAGGGGGAGGGGCATGGGCAATGTACGTAACCGTAATATTTGTACCCCCATAATATGCTGAAATTTTAAAAAAATAATTAATTAAAAAGACACAATGAAATATCATTCAGCAATAAAAAAGAATGAAATCCTGTCATTTGCAGCAATATGGCTGGAACTGGAGGTCATTATGTTAAGTGAAATAAACCAGGCACAGAAAGACAAATATCACATGTTCTCATACGTGGGAAAAAGTGGATCTCACGAAGACAGAGAATAGATTGGTGGTTACTAGAGGCCAGGAAGGGGAGGGAGAAGGAGAGAATGAAGAGAGTTTGACTAATGAGTACCAATAAACAGTTTGATAGAAGAAATAATACCCAGTGTTTGATAGCACAATAAGGTGACTATAGTTAATAATTGATCATATATTTCAAAATAGCTATAAGATTTGGAATGTTCCCAATACAAGAAATAATAAATGTTTGAGGTGACAGAAATCCCAAACACCCCGATATGATCATTATATATTGTATGAATGTATCAAAATATAACATGTACCCCATAAATATATACAACTATTATGTATCTATAAAAAAGAAAAATATAAAATTTTATGTAGGAATTCTATGAGGAAATGTCATGTAATCAGATGGGAAGTCACATAATTTTAAAGATGACTCATCAAAACACAATCTTTTGCTCATTCACACTGAAATAGTTCCAATTGTTTGTTTTTTAATGAAAATCCCTAGGATTAGTGAGAGTATAGGGAAAATGAAATTTACACACTCTACTAGTGAAATTGTATATTTATACTGCATTTTTGGAGGACAATTTTTACAATTCTTAATAAAGGCCTTAACCTTTGAATCAATAATTCCCCTACTAGGAATTTGCCTTAAGGAAATAATTGAAGATATGCACAAATATTTAGCTATTAAATCAATAATTTTACAATACATGAAGCAAATAACCTATGCTGAATTCATTAAATATATTGATTACATAAAGTATGTTATGCTCATAGAATATAATGTAATCAGAAATTTGAAGGAATTTGAAGGTAAACAATCAGAGTTCAGTCAGGAAAATAGAAGCCAAGCAAGATATTTCAAACAGACATGATTTATTCTAGGGAATCAGTTATGTAAGTATCAGAAAACTGAAAGAGTAAAAGGAAATGCTGAGGCTGGGTACAGTGGCTCATACCTATAACTCCAGCTACTTGGGAGGCTGAGGCAGGAGGATCACTGGATCCCAGGAGTTCAAGGTTGCAGTGAGCTGTGATGGCGCCACTGTACTCCAGCCCGGGTGACAGAGCAAGACCCTGTCACTTGAAAAAAAAAAAAAAAAAAAAAAAAAAGCAGGTAGGAATGCTGAGATCACCTAGATCTTAGTCTTTCCTTCAAGGTGATGTTAGCCTAAAAATAACGGTGGCTATGTAACAATACTAACAATGAGGAGATTTATCATTTAGCCCAGTAATCTCTGCTGGGCAAAAATCCTTGATATAGGGTGCAACAGAGCAAACCCTGAAAGTTCAGGACTCAGACTGGCATCATTTGAAATTCACGAATAGAAGGAAAGGCAAAGATGTGTTCTAAAAGGCCCTCGAACAGAGGGTAGGCCTAGTCAGGCTGCAACTAGCTAGGGCATGCCATCTTGCTCTACATGGAACACTTACTACTTCATCATTGCAGTTAGCTGTGTGGCTTATATCTGTGTGTGGGATCTTATGCTTTGAGTTTTGTAGTTAACATATGTGGATATTTTTGTTGTTGCCTTGTTTATAAACCCTATCTCATTCCCACCCTTACAGAAGTGACTTTGTGACTTGTAGTGAAGCCATATGTCAAGGGTGTAGAATAGAATAGCTCATCCCTGAACTCTGAGCATATCTGGGCCTGCCTAGGAACGGGTAAGATGGCCAAACCAATAATACCAGGTTCACCTGCTGATGTGTATGTTGAACAAAAGCAAAATTTTTATTAGCACATCTCAAGACTTCACAGGTAGAACATTAGAATTTTAAGAAATAAGTGGAAGACTTAGGTGTTGGTATTTTGCATCAAGAACTGTGTATGTTTCCACTGGTAAGGAAATACCAGCAGAATTTATGGGAGATATTTCTGACATAGTATAAATACCCACTGCTTTGGAGGAACATGTGTCATTTCAATTCATGCTGTGCTAAGGGGTCTTGATTGACAATCCGTGTTGCTATATATGCCTCACAGTGGGACAATGAGAGGCAGGAGTAGCTGCAATGCAGATGGGCATCTCTTGCCTGTTCCTTGCTAAATTACTAATTTTGGTTACTCTTTACCAGTAAATGAATCCATATTTAATTTTAGTTATCTAACCTAACACTTTTTCTACCAGGAGTGAGGGTCAGATGTTGGAACCTCATGGAGGGGTATATGCTGAAGGAACAAAAGGGGACCAAAGAAATTTCTCCATTTGGAACTATGAAGTATGTCACCATATTTGCTGACACCTTGCAATCCGGGAGATAATCATTTGCACCCATGTATGGGCACTAAGGATTGCCCCCAGCAATGGCAGCCCCTTAAAGAGATGTGAAAGAGTTAACGAATTAAGGTCAGGGCAACTTCTCTTCATGGACTTAGATAAGACAGTGCGGAAAGAGATAGTTCTAGTAGAAGAAAATCAACTGCTTTAAGCTTAAAATAAAATTAAATTGGTGAATGTGGTCCTTCAACAGGAAAGTCTTTCTTAGGTAAATGAGCTAAACTAGCAAGAGTACAGGTCTAGCAACCACTATGCTCTCATTTTCCCCAGTAGGGAGAAAATGGAGTGGGGAATATCTCCCAGAGGGAAATAAAGACCAAGAGAGAAGAGAATTAGCCAAAGTCAACTTACTCTACATTTTGCAGCTTTTATGTACAAATGATTTCCAATGTCTATCAGAGGAAGAAACCAATTCTTGAATCCTATAAACATCAGTAGGAAAGGAAGGAAGGAATAAAAAAAGAAGAAAGGAAAGAAGGGAGGAAGGGAAGGGAGAGGAAAGGAGTTAATCGATTTACTATATGCTAGGAACTGATACCAGTTAGTTTCTTGTAGGTTAACTCACATTTAAATTTCACAAAAACCTTAAATTTAGTTTTTGTTTTTCCAATTTTAAGATGAAAACTGACACATATTGTTTTGCTTGGGGTCAAACAGCTAATAAGTGGCAGAGCTGAGATTTAACCTGGATCTTGGTGACTTAAAATCCTGCATTTTTTCCATTTAATTATAATGTAGAGTTATATAACTAAATCTATGGCTGCAGCCTAGCATGGGCAGGGAAATAAAGCTTCACAAAGGAAGTAAAATTGACCTAAGTCTTGAAAGGAGTTGGATATGATTAGACTATAACAAGCAAGGAATTCATCAAAAGTGTGCTTCAAGAGAACTTCATAGCCGTAACTTATTTTAACAGAAATGAAGAAAGCTTCAAAATTAATGATGCAAGTGTCCATCTTCAGAAGTTAAATAAATGAATAGAATAAACTCAAAGAAAGCAGCAAGTGATAATTAAAGTAGGAGTAGAAATTAATGAAATATCCATGCAACACAAAAAAAATAAAAAAATAGTCAGTAAAGCCAAAAGTTGATCCTTTGAAACTAAAAACAAGGAAAATCTTTAGTAAAACTTTTCAAGAAAATAAGAAAGAGAATACAAATAAACAAAATTATCAACTACAAGAGTACATAACCACAGATGTAGTAAGGATGCTTTCAACAACTATGTGTTGACATTTTGAAACTTATGTAAATGGTCAAATTCATAGAAAAATATAACTTAGAATTGACGCAAGAAAAAACAAAGTTTGAAAAGTCTATGTTTATTGAAGAAATTTAAATGATGATTAATAATTACCTATAATAAAAATACTAAGCCCAGATAATTTTATAGGTAAGTTCTACAAAACTTTCAAGTAACAGATCATTCCAAATGTATACAAACTTCCTCTAACAGTAAAATGATAATAAAGAGAAATATTTATATTTTTCTATGAAGACAGCATAATTCTCATTCCAAGCTCAGATTAATATATTCTAAGAAAGGAATATTAAACTAGCCTATTTCACATGTGAATACAAATGCAAAAAAAAAATCCTAAGCAAGATATTTGCAAACGGAATTTAACATTATATATGAAAGATTATACAACATAACCAAATAGGGTTTATCACAACAAAGCAGGTGGTTTTAATAACAGAAGATCCTAAAATATAATTTACCACATTAGCAGGTCAAAAAAAATCATATCAGCATATGATAGATGCTGAAAAAGTATCTGAGGAAATTCCATACCAATATATAATAAAGACTCTTAGTAAATTAGAAATATAAGGAAACTTCTTTAAGCTGATAGAGATCTATTTTTAAATGCTCTGTAACAAACATCACCCTAAATTTGGAAACATTAGAATTCTTTTAAGATCAGGAATAATTTTAGCATATTTCCATTCAATATTAAATAGGCCATCTTAGCCAATGTAATAAGACATGAAAAAGAAATTAGTCATAAATATTGGAAAAGAGGGAGAAAAGTTGTCATTATTTACAGATTATGTGATAATTTACAAAGAGAACACAAAATAATTTATAGAAGTTATTTAAAATGACAAAAGTGTTAAAATTTGGCTAGTAAATATGTTTTTATGTGTGCTTATATATTTATATATACATATGTATTCAACAGTCAGTTGTATTTCTAGGTAACAGCAGCAAACAACTAGAAAATACAATTAAAGAGAAGGTAGCATTTACAATAGCTTTAGAGAATATCAAGAATCAAGGACTAAGCTGGGCATGGTGGCTCATGTCTGTAGTCCCAGCTACTCGGGAGGCTGGGGCAGGAGGTTCGCTTGAGCCTACCAGTTCAACTTAAGAAAATATGTGCAGGATGAGAGATGTTACAGAAGATATAAACAGAGAGATAGAACATGAACAGAGAGATTTACTATAAAAATGATTATTCCCAAATTGAACTATAGAGTCAATTCCAATTAAAATGACAACAGGGTTGGGTTGGGGTTTTCTGTGATAGAAATTGATAATATTATAAAATGTATATTAAAAAGTGGAAAGCCAAAGATAGCCAGGACACTTCTAAGTAAGAACCATTAATATATATAAGGAGTAAGCACATGCCTTATTTAGATATAAGGACTTATTTATGAAACTATAGTAATTTTAAAAGTATGGTATTAATGCAAGGATAGACAAATTGATTAACAGAATAGACTTGAAGGACCAGAAATAGATCCATGAATATATAGCACTTTGGATTAAGACAAAGGTGGAATGTCCTTCGGACAATCAGTGAAGAAAACTAAGTCTTATTCAGTAAATGGAACTGGGGTTTGGGAGGGTTATCTATGTAGAAAAAGATACAAATGGAACCTTATCCCACTTCTTGGCCAAATATCAACTCCAGATGAATCAAGGGCTTAAATGCAAAAGCAGAACTTTAAATCACAGCAAAAAAATTAAAGGAAATATCTTTTAAATGTTGAGGTAAAAAAAAGTGTGTTTTTAGACAAGACATCCAAAAAGGATGACTATAAAGACAGATACATTTGACTATATTAAAATTAAGAACTCTTGTTCATCCAAAACCTCATAAAGAAAATAAAATGACAAGTCGAAAAGTGGGAGAAGATATTTGCAATGCACATGACTGACAATTAAGTAGTATCAAGACCATATAAAGAACTCCTAGATGTCAATTACAAAAGAACAATTCAATATAAAATGAGTGAAAGACATGAACAGGCATTTCAGAAGAGGACGTAACCAATAAACATCTGAAGATATGTTCAACACCATTAGTGACCCAGGAAATGCAACTCAAAGCCTCAATATATACCAATTTACACTCATTTAATTAGCTAAATATGACAAACCAGTGCTGGAAAGAATGTGAGTCCACCGAATCTCCTTTGCATTGCTTGTGGGAGCAAAGTGGCAAAATCATTTTGGAAAACAGTTTGTCATTATCTCCCAGAGTTAAACATTTATGTATCTTATATCCAATAATTCTACTCTTTGGTATATACCCAAGAGAAACTCTTGCACATTTACAACAGGAAATATGTGTAACAATGTTCATGGGAACACTGTCCACAATAACGAAGCCCTGAAGTAATCCAAAAACCCATCAACAGGAGGGTAGATGACTAAACTGTGGCATGTTCACACGATGACTAGCATATTACATGTCTGAAAAAACAAACGACTGCAACATGCAACAATATTATGCAAAGCTTCAAAAGCCCTCCCAAATTATATTGAGCATGGTATTGTTTTCACAAAGTTAAAAATAAAAATTGTATGTGAATACATTCATCCATACATATGTATATCTACACACAAATTGTCATGAATATACATGAAAAGCAAGGGCATGAACATAAGAATCGGGAGGACGGTCATTTCAGGTGGGGGAATAGCAGCAGAATGGGACGCAAAGAACACTAGACTATATGCATGCCGTTTTCAACTTTAATTCTGAGTTGTAGTTTCATGGATGCTTATTACAGAACTGAAACAGATAAGTAAATATTGGGCCATGCACGGATCAGTGATAAGAACGTGTCATGAACTAAAGATTGTGATTAATCCATTAAATCATAGTTAGGGAAGAACAAGTGACACTTTCTAGTTCTCTGAACAGCTCCATCTACAGAACTCTCTGAGATGATGGAATGTTCTCTGTCTGCGCTATCCAATGAAGTCGCCACACTGAGCACTCAAAATGTGGCTAGTGCGACTCAGGAACTAAATTTTCAGTTGCATTTAATTTGACTAACTTATATTTAAATTTACATAGCCGCACGGTGTGAGAACAACTTTCAGCAGTGGGAGAAAATAAGAGAGGGTCAGGGATCAGTGAGCAAGCCATCTATCCTGTTTAATTTAAGCAAATGGTTCTTAACAGACAGTAGCCTACAATAAGGTTGACTGAAGACACAAGGTACTTACACCTCATGGAAAATCCAGTCCACCATTTCCAAAGAATGGAATATGCATTTTTCTTTCCTTCTCTTACCATGCTATTCAGAGGGGTGTGAGAAGCCTTTTCATACCACAAAATCAAACTGCTTGCTTACAATATTCATTCATTCATTCATCATTTATTTTATTTCTTTCTCCCTCTCCCAAGCTCCCTGTTTCAGTAAACAAACAAGTGCCCTGAAACACAAGCCAGTTATCACTAAAGTCTGAGAGGAAGGCATGTTTAGATGTATTTACCTCCTCCTCGCTAATGGCATCATTCAATCACCGTTTAGTAGCTTCCAAGTGAGAAGATTAGAAGTGTCAGGGGAGCTGCTCACTCAAACCAGGAAATGTGGGGTTTTTAGTTCAAACAGTATTTAAAGGAAGCTGGTAAGCAACAGCTGAGAGGATGAAAGATCAGCTCAACGCCTCCCTTTGAAGTAAAGACGACTCAGACTGAGCGTATAACAATGTTCATTACTGCCAGAGCTCCAAGTGGCTGTTCCCCACGCATGCTTTAGCATGTATCATAAAATCTATAAAAATATCAACAAGATGCTTTCAAGTGACACATAACAGCTAGAGTGCCCTATTTGCAGGGACACTGCTGTTTAAAGGCAATTTGCTAGATTGTTTTCCATCTGGGACCAAGGCAAGTGCCTTCCCATCTTCCCCCCACCTCTCTCCCTCCCTCCCCCCCACTTTCCCCAGCCCCAGCTAGAAACTAAGATTTTTTTTTTAATGTTTCATTTCTGCTTCCTTTTAGGGCCAGGAGGAGAAAATGAAGCTTTTCTTGGCTAGCTTCTCAACTCTCCTAAGAGATTCAGAGACAAAAAGATTGCTTTGGGAAAATAATAATGCCAAATGAGCATTAAAATAATAAATGGGTTTTCTGGAAATTAGGTTCTCAGAGGTCATGCAATTAAAAGTTAGGAGGAAAACACACCTCGGGCTTGATTGGAGGAGACATCGAGAGCCAGGGCAAATACTTCCACCATACTTAAAGTTCCATTCAAGGTTTTAAGCGTGGGAGCTGGCTGATTAATCTATTTGCATACTTCCAGGACTTGATAACATGCCAGAGAGTAGCGTAATTTCATAGGCACTGATTATTAATAATAACGTGGAGCGTGATTAGGGTCTTGAATATCTGGGGGGTCACAGCAGGGCACAAGACAAACATGAGTCAGCAGCACAACGTTATTTGAAAAATAACAAAGTCCCTGAACTGCCTGCAGAGATGCTCTGATGCCCTTCATCATGCTGCATGTTGATCTATTAGATCTATTAGATCTATTAGATCTATTAGATTTCGGAGCTGCACAGTTAAAAATCAAGGAACTTATTTCCTATATACCATGTTCAGAAAGGATTTATGGAAATTCAGGAACCCTTGGTCACTTGTGTTTCAGCAGCTCTCCTTGTGGCTAGGTTTATGAGGGGGTCCCTCAGTCAGCAGGGTGTGTTGTGATTCTTCACTTTTGTGCCCAGCAACCCCGATCACACACAGTCTTTGATCCCAAGAACTGGGAAGAATCTTTCAGAGCTTTTATAGAAGACCCTTTGCCTCGCTGATGCCGGCACTGAGCTTCAGAGGTCAAGCGACCGCCCCAAGGACAGAGGGACAGTCAGGGCTGAGCCTCAGATCAAAACTTTGGTCTCTCCCCTGCCTACTCAGTGCTCTCTGAATCATAGTCCAGCATTTTTGCCCTGGGCTAGAAGGCCATACCTGTGCAGTCCGACAGAGCTACATAGCATCCTGATATAAAATCTTGGGGACCTGAAAAACCAGCTTTAAAAAGGCATTGCACTACCTCAGACCAAAAATCCATGCTTGAAATATTGTGTTTCGTAGGAAAGAGTGTTTAGTAAGAACAGAAGCAGAGTGATAGTTTAGGTCAATATGTTCGCATGAATTATAGTTGAGGTCTTCATTTGAGCAAATACCTTTTTTGCTTGTTCCCTGTCTCTGCAGAGAGAGGATAACCTGAGAACTGTTACGTTAATGAGCGTGACTCTACATCTAAGTGGACTCTCCAATGCCAGACTGAAGATACTTTCCATCCCCCAGTTATGGGGTCTCTAGCAAACCTTTCTCCCAAGAGTGGGTGCTACACCCAATGAGTACACAAAGGCATACCTCTAAGGGGGCTCTGAGGTCCTTTCAGATTTAACTGTCTCTGGGTCTGTCATTTAAGACCTCTAAGCTCTTTCGGTAAACTTAAAAGACAGTATTCATCCACTTCAACATTTAATCAAATTTGAGCCTAAGTAGAATGTCCTGCAGAGTTCCTTTTAAAAGTATGTTATAAAAGCCTTGCTTGTTAATGCCTCAATCACATACTTTCTCAAAGGACTGTGTCTTCAACTCTATATCTGCTTCCTGATGATAGGGTTTCTCTACGTTGATTTTTTTATTCCATTACCTTGTTTCCCCCAAAATAAGACAGGGTCTTATATTTTTCCTCAAGAAGACACCCTAGGGCTTATTTTCAGGGTATGTGTTATTTTTTTTAAGTATGGTACAAAAATCTACATTTATTCAAATATAGTTAAGTCGTCTTCTTATGGAACATCATCATAACTCTCCATACCCCGAATTCCATCCTGAATTTCTTGCAACTCTATTTCCTTTAGAGCCATTGACCCCAATCTCTCATGTCGAGCGATAGAGCTCTCATAGGGCAAATGAGAAGGGCTGCTCGTGTTCTTTATCACTCCGCAAGGAAATGCATGGGTTGTGCAGATACGCTGCGTAGCCACGCCCATCACTAGGTCTTATTTTCGGGGTAGGGCTTATATTGCACAAATGCTTAGAAATCCTGCTAGGGCTTATTTTATGGGTAGGTCTTATTTTCGGGGAAACATGGTACATGGGAGACAGAAGATGGCCAAATCCTCCCTATGGAGAGGTGGGGTCTGTGTCCTCTTCCCTTGGATCTGGGTGGCCTCGTGACTCATACTGAAGGAATAACTCTTATCTAGGACGTTGCCAGGACCACACCTGGGCTCCCTTTCACTGGCCAAAGTGTGTCCCAGGGCAGCCCAACATCAATGGGGACAAGAAACCAATGGGGTCCCGAGAGAAGGGCAGCAAGGATTACGAATACTCACAGCTCTACCACAATTTCTCCAGCCTGACTTGAGATCGTGTAGCTAATTCCTCAACTCACTATCAGCACTGGGTGTATAACACCCTTACACACAAATCAGGCACACCCCTTAAGCTAAGGTCCCGTCCCCAAGAAGGTTTTCTGTCACTGAGTCGGATAAAGGAAGTATAGTGTCTAGTATACTTGGCATGCAAAGCCTTTCACGTTCTTTTGCCAACCCGAAGATCCAGTCTCATCTCTTATCTCCCCCACTCGCCCATGAACGTCATCTTCTGGAGACAGATGTTCCCCGACATTTGCCGATGTCGGGTCTCCCAGCCTGGCCATCCTCCACCTCTGTCACTCTTGTCCACTGACATTGTGTTTCCTCTACCCTCAAACACCACGTGCTCACACAGACTCCTAAAATTTGATATATGCAAGGACCCTAAAAATATCATAACTTACTTCAGAATTTCCTGAAAGGAAAACACACCAATGGTTGAAGATGCTTTGGGTCCCTCCTCACAAAAAAAGTGGCAGAAAAAGTAGGTCAGAAACTCTCCGTGTGTGTTGCAGTCTCTTAGTTATTAACCATGTCCATTAGCATACTAGAATTTCTGAGGTTTTTAAGAAATTACTATGATTAAGAAATTATATTAATAAATGGATACATTATACAATATACAAAATATGTAATTAAAATTATAAGAAATGAATTAATTTCCTATTAAGAGATTATTAAACTTTTCTTTAAATTGGCATTTTCTAAACATATTTGTCACTGATTAATGTCCTGCACAACAAGTAAGTATTGCCCGTTCCTTGCTTTAGAAAATGCTGATGTGGGCTGAACGCTTCATTTCATAAATTACATTGCTGAGATCCAGAGAGGTCTAGTGGCTTGTGCCAAGCCACACAGCAACTGTGGTGGAATGGAAAGAGACCTGGGCTTGGAAGTAAGACTTGGTTTGAGTTTCTGCTTTTTCACTAGGTGTTTCAATGTGGGTAACCACAAAACATTTGGAACATGAGTTATGTGCTAAATGAGGGTCATTAAATGAGGATCATAATATCTACTTCCCAGTGTTGTTATGAAAACTAAATGAGATAATGTGTGAAAGCATTTTATTCAATTTCATACAAATGTACTTACTGTTATTATATTCAGAGAGTTAGACCTAAAACCCGAATCTCCATGTTCCCAGTCCAGTATTCACAGTCCTAACTACACCATCCTAGCTCCCAATCTCCACTATTCCGTGGGTCACTTAATTCTTTTGCTACCTTATTAGTCATTTGGCCATTTCAGGTCTGTGTGCATGTGGTATCATCAAGACTGTAAGTTCTTCCAAGTTAGATAATACATCTTCTACTTCCATTGTTTCTTCGCAGCACCAAGCACAATATTGTATACATAGCAAGCATTTGAAAACCACTCAATAAATTGAATTTCCCCCAATGCTAACTAGAAAATGGCATTCAGTATAAAGAAAGTAAAATTTTCAGAAATGCACAAATTTCTTAGTCTCTACCTGAATACTAAGAAAGAACTAAAGACAATTCAATGCCCTATAAGAAGTATGCCAATGCAGAGGGAGTTTCAAAGAAAATGAGATAGATAATTTAAAACTGTGACCTATGGAAGGAAGGTTTAGGAATTGAAAGGTTCTTTAGTTCTCATTATGAAAAAATTCTAATTGTGTTTCATAATGACAAGTGCTCGAAATGTTAAGGTTCTATATATAGCTTCAAAACACTTAATGTAAATATACATTGGCACTTATATGTTCATAAAAGACCAGTGCTGACAATTACAAAATCTGGGGAGATTGGTAAAAAAAAAAAAAAAAAAAAAACAACTGGGCTTATTATTCCTATTATCTGAGACTGGATAAAACATTCAGATTATCCACAATTCTAGAACTTCTTATGTTTAAAGCATCCGTTTCCAAAATAAGTGGAAAATGTTTCAAAATCTATAGAGAAAAGCCTGCCTGGTGCCAGATTAATACTTGAGGAAGAAGTAACATATTGCCATTACTATTGCAGGATTAAAATTTTACCTGCATATATCCCTCAACAGACACGGATGAGTAAAATTCTTTTTTGAAGCTGACTTTAAAAATTATATTTATTCTACTTATTTATGACATATCTCCCTTTATTCAATTCATTAATATGCCCAGGGGAATGAACTCATGGATCGTTAATGAATGGCCTATTTCCTATGTACTCTAACTAAAATTCCTGGAAATATTTAAAATATAAGATGTATACTTTACCAAAATTATATTTAAAAGTTTAATTAGTCAAAATACAATTTAATCACATGTATCAGTCAGGGTAAGCTAAGTTGTGCTATAGTAACAAACATCTCCTGAGTCTCAGAAATAAACGGTTTATTTCTTGCTCTCATTACGTGTCCAACATGGGTGGTCAGGGGGCCCTGCTCATCCAAATCACTCAGGGACTCAAGCTGGTGGAGGGTTCATCTCAACAGGTGCTCCCACACTGGCCACAGGGGTGGACGGGCAAGCTCCAGTGACTTATACTGGCAATTAAATGCTTCCACCCATAGCAAAAAATGCACATCACTTCCATTGCATTGATTAAAAATGTAATAATCTAATTGTGTTCAAGTAAATCCTATCAGATTAGCAATTTTTTTTTTTTTTTTAGGTTTGGCTCTTTCTGCTTAAATTCTAGTCCTGCACTGTCTGATACATCAATCACTAGCCACATGTGGCTAATGAGCTCTTGAAATGTGCTAGTCTCCATTGTGAGGTGCTGTATGTACAAAATACACTCTGGATTTTTAAGACTTAATACAGATAGGAATGTAAAATACTTCATTAATCATTTTTCAATATTGATCACATGTTGAAATATTTTAGAAATATTGGGATAAAAAAAATAGATTACTAAAATTGATTTCCCGTATTTCTTTGTTTTGGTTTTGGTGCCATGACTTGGATTATTTCTTTTCAATTTATTCAATATGACTATTAAAAAACGTAAAAGTCAATACACGCCTCACATTGTCTTTCTATGAGATGGTGCTTCTTTGGTTAATTCAAAGATTTGTCAGCCAATTCAAGAGTCTACAGAGTCAAAACTAATTTTTACAATAATACAAAGATGATATTTGCTTCTTTTGCTCTCATTTTCTCAAGAGTATACAATAGATGTTTCCAGAGACCACATGACGAATGATGTCATTACTGGGATAGCTAAAGGAATATATGTTTTGGTATTCTTGAGTTTTTAAGAATGTTTCAAGCTCATAGGCTTAGGGTATGTACATACATTTTCAGTGACTAACTCCCTGTTTTCTCAGGGTGTACACTGAACTCTTGCGAGTGACCTTTGGTTACACCTGCAGTAACCTCTGCAATTTCATCACTGCCCAATAAATCAATATTTTGAAATTCCAAAGTTGTCTTTATGCTTATGTGCAAGTTTAAGAAGAAGAGAGTCTATTTTATTGTCTTCTTTTGCAATGTTATCTTTTAAATGTATTGTTTTTAATTTCTAATAAAGTAAATATCCGTATATGTAACCTGCCCTAACTCCTCCCCTACCCCTAAAAAACCTGGGATCCTCAATAATTTCTAAGAGCATAAAAGTTCTGAAACCAAAAGCTTTAAAATTACTCTTACAGATAAATTTTATGCTGAGTGCTTTGGGGTTTTTATTCTGTTTGGATACAAAAACCTCTCTCTCTCTTAAAAGAAAAAGTAAAAAACTTCTTACAATGAAAAAACCATAAGTTTCAAGGCTATCCCGCTTTTCTAGGGTGTTGAGAGTTTATCTTGCATGAAAAGGGCCAGGAATTTGATTCTATTTTCAGCAGTCCACTTTCCCTACTGATGTCTTTTTAATGGTAAAGTGGCTGAGGGAATAAATTGACTTGGAGGGAATTAAAAATAATTGTTTAATAGTTCAAAATATTATATTATTCTTACACATTGGTAAGTCACATTGGGAAGGAAGGGGAGTATTTGGCCAGGACTCACGGTTCCAAACCCCTAAAGCCTGTCTTACCACTCTCGGCACTTTGAAACGGTCAAAAGATACACGAACAGAGAGAATACAGCCTGACAAATGAACACTTTTGACCAGAGGCCTGGCTTCGAACTCCAATACGGAACCCCAGCCCTGGTAAACTGAGTTAGGTCGCATGCCGCCTAACTGCTACAAGGACTCTTGACTGCAGGAGTGCAGCTACCTAACCCTATTCTCTTTAGAAGCAATGAGTATGAGGACCCCACTCTGAGCCACATGTCTCAGAGGGAGAGAAGCTGTAAATTTTCGGAGATGACCACATTTCTGGTATCTACACTTTCTTACCCCTAGATTAAAAAAAAGTTAATTCCAAGACAATAAAAGGAGGTAGGAAGTGAGCAGGGGCGTCATTCTCCCTAGAAAAGCTTATATTCCTCCTGCTAATACCCTTTCCCCAATAATCTTGCCCAACACTAATACTGGGGTAACCCAACCTTATCAGCATTCCAACATTCTTCCTTTGTGGGGTGGTGGTGGAGGTGCCTTACCTCTCTAGGTCAAGAGGCTAGCAAAGTCCTCGATTCACTCGTAGACAGTAGCCAGCTCAGCCCACTCCATCCCCGAGACAGTAGGTATCAAAGCTACCAGTATCCCAGCATCCCTAATAGCAGGTGGAATTTGGAACCAGGGAGCAAACCTATTTGTAATGTGCTCCCGAAGAGTGCCAACGACGCTACTGCATCTTGCCTCAACCAATCAACCAATCCAAATGGGCCTCAGTGGGACCAACCCCCTCCCAACCTCCCAGCAGTGAATCATACCAGCGCTGGTACAAAGTCTGAAAGACCCTCTTGGGTGACGAAGTGAGACCAGTCAGTACTCAGAGTGCCACTGGCATTTGAACATTGTCATTTGGGAGACTGGGATATCCTTAGAATAACCTAAAATCAGGTCAGCTCCCTTAGTCCAAGCCACGTTTGTTCCTGGTTAATCCCCTCCCCCTGCCAGCCCACCATTTTGGTCCCCAGATTCCTCACTAATTACGTGCATGTGACCTAAGTTATCGCCTCCTTGTATCTTCTCAGTTCCTAGTGTCCTCAGGTCCTTGATCTTTGCCCAATAGAGAGACCCAGCTGCAGTCACTGCTGCCTCTTCCCTTGGTACCACCAGCTTCCCCAGCCTCCCCCAGGAAGAGCTAGGCTGTAGCATGGACCCCCTCGCATCTGCCGTGGTTAGCCACCGAAGCTCCAGTTCCCAGACTCAGCATGTCTAGAACCTCGGAGACTTTGGCTTCCCCACCCACCCCCGACTTCCACATTCAGACGAGGTGCTGGACCAGATGTTGATGGGAGGGTGTCCGCAGCCACATTTGGTGCACCTAGAGCAACAGGAGGTCAAAGAACGACTGAAAGTCCTGAAACAGTACTCACCTGCTAGGCGGCTGTCGTCTGGAATCTGGCAAACATAGACACCCTCGGACTCTTCTTCTTTCTACTGTTGCATCCCACACTTTGGCCTTTGGCGTCCTGTTCCCTGCCGTTCGGTTGCCAGGCCTCTCTCCTATGGTTTGTTCCACCTTCACTGCCTCTTGCCAGTCACCAGACTTGCCCTGCACCTGGGCTCCTTCCCGCCCAGATCGACAACCTGGGGCTCCTGGCTTCTCTTTCTCACACGTGGCCCCCTGCTCAGGCCTGGGCCAGCCACTGCCCACTCCAGATGCTCTGCTTGCCAGCTCCGTGAGCCTCAGCACGTGGCCATAACATCCTATGCCCTGGAATAGAAAAGAAACATCCAGCCTGTTTAGTAACATGGGAAAAATTTTAATGAGATGATATCATAGGGAATTAATCTATAATCTACATATTTGTTTCCTATTGCAATAGGAGGGCCAGGTTAGAGTAATGCAACCCTTATAAGACTCTCAACTGGATAATAGGTTCTGGGTTAAAACTTGGTTAATATATACAAAGTATTCGGAAGGGAAGGGTGACTCAATTTTGTGAACCAATTGACCTCTTTTAACCTTCGTCCCTACATATTCTTTCACCAAAAATTTGTCAAGCAGACACATAATAAATGAAATGCAATGATTCCAACTGGTTTCAAGTTAATCAGCTAAAAACAACAGTACCTTTAGGAAACAAATTGATAACTGCAGATAGGTCTGGCTTAGAATATTAGAGTTAGGGAGGAAGATTTTACAGGTGAAGAAACAGAGGCTCAGAAGACCAAAGTGTAGTGACAGCTAAGGATCACACAAGCATTTAGTGACCAGGCCCGGCCTAGACCCAGGACTCCTGTCCCCCAGCATACAGAGTGAAGGTGGTGAAACCAAAAGCAGGCTCTCCTATGGGGTCAGAGGACACATGTGTTTGTCCCTGGGCTTCCAGGCCATCTCAGCCTATACGGCTCCTCTGTCAGCTTCCAAACATGGGACACAAAAATGGATTTGTTCGAGTGGTGGCCCACAGATTCCAAGCCTTAGCACCTTTTTAAATGAGCAAGTGACATAGTGCCAAGCAAGATTCAACCTCCGCAAACGAATTAATTAGACTTTCGAAAAGAGCAAGCAGGCTTGCGGTGGTGTTTTATTACACAGTATTCTAAGTGGTAATTGAAAAAGAAGCACTTGATTTTAAATTCCCTCCCCGAGGTGCTAATTGTGGCAAAGAGGGCCAGGGACAACGAGAACCCTCTGTAAGATGAACCGTTCCCTCGCTCGGGGAGTGATGGGTACAGAGCCTCTTGTACTTGCTTTGGGAAACGGAAAGGGATCAATGAGGGTGCAAGTAGCAGGCTGGCTTAGGGAGTCCTCGCCATTGCTGTCAAAGAGAAATCTGAAATACACTGTCACGGCGCTCTGCTTCCAAACTACCATAGGTCCAAAGGTTAATACGAATCAAATTTAAGGAAAGCACTGTGCTTGACCCTGGAATTGCTTTTCGAGTAGCCCGCCACCTCTCTCCCAGTTCTACTCCTCCTCCCTTTCCTTCCATCAGGGAAACTTAGTCTTTGTTCTAATGATCCACTCAATGCCATTCAAGTTCCTTAAGATTTGCTGAACAGCCATAACACATCAGGCATTAGAGATCTACAAGGGTGAATACGATGCTCCATCCCCTTAGAAGATGTAATAAAGCCCAGCTGGGCACAGTGGCGCATGCCTGTAGTCCCAGGGACTTGGGAGGCTGAGGCAGGAGGATCACTTGAGCCCAGGAGTTGGAGGCTGCAGTGAGATCTGATTGCACCACTGCACTCCAGCCTGGGCGGAAGAGCAAGACCCAGTCTCTATAAATTTTAAAAAGAAGCTGTAATAAGGGGAAGACGGGTACGTGTGATGAGTCTGACTGGATCGACCGTCCCAGTGGTACAAGAAATGAGGAGATACAGTGTCAGTGGAAAACCACGGATGTCAAAAGACCTATCCATGGTGCAGCTGGCCCCCATGATGTTAGGAGACAAAGTCAGAATGGAAAGGTACTAAGAAATCATCTGAGATGGTTAATAAAGGGCTTTGTTCTGCAAAGTTTGGATTCAGTTGAGGGGCCACACTTGGAGATCTGGAGGGCCACATGTGGCCTTGAGGCTGCCGGTTCCCCACCCTGAATCCAATCCTTTCACTAGGGCAGGAGTCCCCTGGGACACCTGAGATGTCAAATGGAGTCAGACCAGTAAGTGTGTGGGTCTTGGACTCAGGTGACACACTGAATCATGGCTCCACCATGTGACCTTGGGCAAGCTATTTGTCCTTTTTTGTGCCTCAGCGTCCTCATTTGCAAAATGGGAATGATAATAATACCCACCTCTTAGGTTTTCCTTAAGGAAGGAATAAGTTCATATGTGTAAAGGACTCGTGGCAGAGCCCGGCACATGGGAAATGCCACCTCTGTTTGAACTGGCTGGAGGACCCGTTGAACCTCACTGATGAGAAAAGGAAGATGGAGAGACACTCACAGGGATCTCTGAGGGGTGTGGGGAGGGGGACTTCAGGGCACACAGCATAGGACCAAGCCATGCATGCACACTGTGCACAAACACGCGCACACACGCCACCCGGACAATAAATCTGCTGACCACTCAATGTCACTTTTGCACAAGGGAAGGAGGGGGAGGGGAAGGAGCCTGGATCAAGTGAGTTTTTACACCAAAGACACTGAGGAAACAGGGTGGAGATGACTGCACTTAAATCTGAAAGTAGGCAGGTTGTATGCTATGGACACGGGAGAGCTGAAGAGCTCGGTCCAGCTCAACCGCAGAGAAAAAGGTGCTGCTTTGCACAGCTCAGCTTGTGACTGCCACAAATTGGATCAGTGAAACTACCCGTGACGTGCCCACTGCATGCCTGCTTTTTACGCCCTTGGCTTATTCCTCTGGTCCTTGTCATCTCAGCCCCCGCTGCACCTCACCCAGCCTGCTCTCTTAGAAGCACCATCTTACGAATCACAAAATGAACCCAGCATGTCCTCACCACCGAGGCTGGCGATGGCCCCACACGGCACATGGCAACGATGGGTTTTAAGTCTCAGATGAGTCATGAATAAAGTGGACGCGATGGTGCCAAACAAGATTTTGAATACTGGGAACTAGAATCAGCTGCCCTTTCCTACGGGCCAGAGCCTCACCTGCCTTACAGGGATTGTGAGATACATAAATGAGGGAGTGCATGCAAAGTGCCAGGAATAAAGAGGATTTATTTTATTTTAAATGATAAAATAGGTGCTCAGAAAAAAATGTTGTAGTTCTTATTTTACTCCTTCCGTTCTAAGGTCTCTGACGCTGTGAAATGCATGACACGTGGTTATGTGTGAGCTCACCTCTATGCAAATGATGCACAGTTGTGCACAACTTAGGAACAGGCTCAACGAACCCAGAAAGAAGGTGTCCCTAATGAGACAGATGTTCCTGGGAAGGTTTTAAACATCCCAGTGTCCAGGGTGCTTCGCAACAATTATATCAGAATTTCCGGGGATGGGCCCCAGACATCAGTAATTTTTTAAACCCTGAGATAGGTCCAATGTGCCAACGAGGTTAGGACCCAGCACTGTAGTCGAGATCCTTGCTTCTCAAGGTGTGGTCTTAGACCGGTGGCATCCCTTGGAGCAGGGATCCTCAAACTTTTTAAACAGGGGGCCAGTTCATTATCCCTCAGACCGTTGGAGGGCCAGACTACAGATTTTAAAAAAAATTATGAACAAATTCCTACGCACACTGCACATATCTTATTTTGAAGTAAAAAAATAAACATTTTATTAATCCACTCATGAATTGATGGGCACTTGGGTTGTTTCCACAGTTTTGCAATTATGAATTGCGCTGCTATAAACATTCGAGTGCAGGTGTCTTTTTTGTAGAGTGTCATTGGATCTTTTGGGGAGATGCCCAGTAATGGGATTGCTGGATCAAATGGTAGATCCACTTGTATCACTTTAAGGTATCTCCATATTGCTTTCCATAGAGGTTGAACTAGTTTGCAGTCCCATCAGCAGTGTAGGAGTGTTCCTATCTCTCCGTATCCACGCCAACATCTATTGTTTGGGGACGTTTTGATGAAGGCCATTCTGACTGGAAATTAGTGATATCTCATTGTAGTTCATGAGTGGATTAATAAAATGTGGTATATGTATACCATGGAGTACTATTC
>VBSM01001927.1:7690334-7701774 GCA_008086735.1 Cheirogaleus medius
GAAACCCTAAAATTTGTACCCCCATAATTTGCTGAAATAAAAAAAAATAAAAAATAAAAAAACCGGGAACAAATTGTCCTCAGCAGGCCGCATGTGACCTGCGGGCCGCAGTTTGAGTACCCCTGCTGGAGAGTGTGCGTAAGAAATGCAAAATCTCAGGTGTCATCCCAGATCTCCTAAGTCGGAACCTGCATTGGAGCAAGACCCCCACCTCTCAAGTTTTTCCTGAGGATTAAATGAGTGTGTATATGTCACGGATTGCAGAAGTGACACTCCTGGGAAGCAGGAGCTCCACTCTCTCTGGCTGTAGAAGCTTTGGCCATCTCTGGGCCTCAGTTTCCTCACTGGTAAAATAGAACGCCGGGCGGGACAGTCCAGGCCCTGGCATCTGAGCAGTCTGTGCGTAGACGCCAGTGGCCTTCCACCCAGCAAAGCTCCTAATAATGGCGAGCTCCCTCCCCTGTCCCCAGCTGGGATCCCCAGGGTGTCCCCGCAGAGGAGTCTAACCCAGGAGCGACTGAATCTGGCAAGGGCTAAAAATTAATTCCCTTCAAATCAATAATTTGCAATTAAGCACAGAAGACACTAAAGCCAAGGGGGGCAGGCTTCTGGAAAGAGGACAGCTGAGCACTTCAAGCCTTTGGAAAGGAGAGGGGTGTAAGCCCAATGGGTTCCAAGCAAACAAATGAACATTCGGCTCCATTGTTTGTGAGGAAGCAAGCACAGGGACTTAAGTGGTACTTGAAGAGTGGGGGGGGGGGGCGGAATCAAGAGATTATATCAGCAGGACACAATGCCAGGAGCTAATTTACTTTCCGCAGGGCTCTTTGCTCATACACTTCCCGTGGCTCAGTGCCTCACCCCGCCACACCGGGGTCCTCTGAAGCCTTCAGAACAGGGCTTCACGGTTTCCTGGCTGCAGGCGGCACCCAGCTCGTGAAAGGATTGGAAGCCTGCCTGGGTCTCCTCCCCACCCTCAGCAGCAAGTGTCAGACCAGCCTGGGTGAGCGCCAGGCGGGCAGTGCCAACGGGGAGCGCAGACATCACAGAGGCAGGCAGCTCGGTGGAGCCGGGGTTTAAAGACGGTTGATGCAAAACAGCAAAGGCTGCAATCTGGGGCTCGGAGCCATCCCATAGGTCTCCAGAGATGTGCTGGGGATATGCAGAAATTCTTGAAACAAAACTGAAATGTGTTTAATTTTAGAAGTAAATGCATGCCATGCAGTGCTGGGGGCTGGGGGTGGCAGAAATAGAGTCTGAAGAACTGCAGCTCGGAAAAGATAGGAAATTCAACATATAGAGATCATGAAACCAAATGCAATTCTTTTGAGTCCCCTCAAAACCACAGCAAACGAGGAAGGAAATGACATTTCCTTCTCCCATGGGAGTTAACAAATGACTTAAGCTGGACTCCTTGCCAGGAAGGCCAGGAAAGGAAATAACACCTATTAATATCTAGGACCTACTGTGTACCAAGGGGTAGGGGCTTTACAACAGCATCTTATATGGTATTCATATTTACCCCCCCAGAGGGAGGTTTTAGTATTACCCCATTTTACTTGGGAGGAAATTTCCCAGGATTAATTGTTCAAATCTGAAATATGAATTGAGCTCCACTCTATGGAAAGTATTCATCTAAAACACAAAGAAAGATACAAAGAATGATAGTTCTACATATGCAGTCCCTATTTAGGATCTAGTTAGGAAAGCAAAATTCACAGAGCAAAAAGGTGACATAATCCAGCAGATGTCAAGTGCCAAAGAGAGTAGAGCAGAAGGCAAGAACTGTATGGATGTGATCAGAGAGAAATCAACCAGGACCTGAGTGGCCAGGAAGACACAGTACATGTTAGTGTTAACGGAACCCTTGAAAGAAAACATGGCTTGAAGAGTGAAGAGGAGGGAGAATATTCCAAGTGATGAGCAGGTCCTGGATCTGTTAGATGGTGTGGAGACCATTCATTATTTATTCCTCTTTGAGGCTACTGTGATAATTCGGAATAAAAAGCATTGGCACTATAAAGTTCATTTTTAATTCCAAAAGGAATTCTCACCCTGGAGTATAATAAGAAAATATAACTATCAGTCATTTAACAATTATTTGCTTGCCTGCCTTGGGCCAAGACCCTAAGGCACATCCACTGGCTTTGCATGTCGTTATGAGCCCAGACTCCTGCAAGAAGACTTGGTATGAGATTCTAATCTCCTAATAGGTGACATGGAACTGTACACTGAGACTCCCACCCAACCAAAACTACTTTAGATCATGGGTGTGTGCTGTGCTGTTCTAAATGTAGAGTGAGGGCCATGGGGAAGGTTCCAGTCATCTCGTTCTAGACAACTGGAGTTATTCCTGTTAGCACCCCTGGAGACCCAGATGTGCCATGACTAACCTTTACCTAATGGTCAAACCCAAAGTCACTGCCCAATGAGGAAAGAAGTGACAGACACTAGGAAGAGGCCAAAATACTCTACGGTAGAAGTTTTGCATTTCTATTCCCCCGAGGAGGCAACGAGAAGGCTGGTTAAGATCTTTCTCTACTTCCTCCTCCCTCTGGAGGAGACAAAGCATTCCACCTCCAAGGAGGACAAATTCTGGTCTGGATTGTTTCAATTCCACATTCTATGAGGCCACTGTTCTACTGGGTGGAGCAACTAATGGAACAAAAGGTCACAGGGCACATGAGTGTCGTACCTTAATGCCCATGTGGCAGGGACATGAGATACCCCAGGTTCAAGGTCTGTTCATCTTTTCCTCTCCTTTTCTTCTCTCACTTCCCTCTTCCAAGCCAGAATGGAAGGAACCCCTGGCCTGCTCTGAGCAGCTCTGGCCACGTTCTCCTCCCATGGGACACACACTCCCTCTTTCTCTTGGGTCGGGGAGGCCCTGGCGGGCAATGTAGGCCAACCCCACTGAAGCACTTAGCTCTGTATCTCTTTGACTCCTTTGTGCTGAGAGTCTGACCTGTTGTTCCACCGCAGATGTAAAATTTAAGACTTATACTGGAAGTTGAAAGGAAAATAGAGGGGTTCACACAACTTATTTATTGTTGCCTGCCTGATACAGGAAACACTGAAGGAGACACTGGAGTCCGAGTCAGGGTTTGGGGACATGCTAAGCAAGAATGCTCTTCCACGGCCGAGCTTCACCTACGTCTTGCACCTCCGTCCTTTGAGGGAGACCTCATGGGAAGGAGAACTTTCTAGACCAAGGCAGAATTCAAATCTTTCAGAGCAACCCAGACAGGCCGAATGGCCACTGCTTCCTAACACAACCCCTTAACCGGACACAGTCTCCTCCGCGGTGCTCAACACTCACCTGAAATAATCAACTCCCCGGGAATCCAGGAGAATTGGGGGTTCGAGGCAAATTTCCTCATCCCACTTCTCAGCCCCCCTTCTGTGGCTCACACACACACACCCCCCAAGCTCCACACAAATTAGATTGAGACATTTTCTGGAAAAACAATCCCTGGTTCTGTTTCCATGGAAGCGGTCGCAGGTCCCCAGTGGCAGCGAACGGCAGGCAGACGGCGGCGAGGGAGCCGCTCCCGGCCGCCCTGCAGGGAAGCGGGAGGCAGAGCTGAGCTCCACCACAACAGCCAGACCTCCAGGGAGGCGGCGAACTCCAGCTGTGCCCCCTCTTCTGGGGCAAGTGTACATCTGGGCGCTCTGGGCACAGCTCCAGCCAATCAGCCAGGCTCGTCCGCCCGCAGCTTCTCTCAAAAGGCTGCTCGTCCCGGAGCAGATGGCGGGGCCGGGGACGACGCCGAATCCAAGATGGAGGCCGCCCGTGGGGCTTCACGGGAAAAACATGGCCGCCCTATGCAGATGCCCTCGCCGCCAGCCCCCTGCTTCCCTCAGACTCTGCAGTGGGTGTCCCAGAAGGGGGTCCACCTTCTACTAAGGGTCCGCGAGAGGATGTGAGGTAGGGCCCGCGTGAACATCCCCTCAAAATTTGAAGACTTACCTATTGGTTGGAACGTGTGTCAGAAAACATACACACAAAGACTATGGTTTTGTCGCCACGACTCCTAGCATCAAACTAAAGGAGGTGTTTAAGTTACATGGGTCAATTTGAAGGTATTATGAAGTCGATATTAACGATAGGGTAGGTATTGCAGAGATATGGCAACAAATAAACGTGAAAACTGTATGGGAATAAAGAAAGTTTGGGAACTCTTGTGTTAAAGATTCCAATGTCTTATTTTAAGACTGGACTGTTCAACCAGGAGGGAAAATGCTTGAGGTGATGGGGTACAAGGTGGGGGCTCTGGGAAGGGGACCCCGCCAGACAAACTTGCCCTCAGGACCAGTTGGGGGGTCCCTTTGCCTCTTCGGTGCCCTGCTGAGGTTCTCCAAGAGCTATGTCAGACGGGAGGCTCAGCCCACTGAATTCTACTTAGGACTGACCAGGACCCTGCCCTAGATCACCTTTCCTGGCACACGAGGCCGGACAACACAGAAGGCCTGTCATTGTAAGGCCTCTTGGTCTCCCCGCTGAGAACCACCACCCAGGAGCCAGGTCTAAGCAGCCAGCAATTGGCTCCTCTCTTCCCAGCCTCACCCTGGCTGTTTTCAGCATTTAAGACTCAAATGTAACTTCTAAAAAGAAGTAGCTGAGGCTGCCATCACAAAACACCATGGACTGAGGGCTTAAACAACAGACACTCATCTTTTGCAGCTCTGGAAGCTGGAAGGCTGAGGTGCCACCATGGTTGGGTTCAGGTCAGGGCTCTCTTTCCTTTTTTCAGACGGCCACCTGCTCTCTGTCCTCCCATGGCAGAGAGACCACAAGCTCCCCAGTGTCTCTTCTTATAAGGACACTAATCTCCTCATGAGGGCCCCACCCTCATGACCTCATCTAAACCTAATGATCTACCAAAGGCCCCACCTCCAAGTACCATCACACTGGGAGGCCAGGGCCTAGACACAGGAATTTTGAGGACATGAAATTCAGTTCATAGCAACTTCTTTCCCTGAACCAATGAAGCTTCAGAAGAAAAAGTAAAGAACGAGACCCTCAGGTCCCCATGGTAAGGTACAGTCAGCCCTCCATAGCCACGGGTTCCACATCCCAAGGATACAGCCGACCTCAGGTAGAAAATATTTAGGGGAAAAAAATTAGAAGTAACAATATCACAATAAAAAATAATACAAATAAAAAACAATAACAGTATAACAATTTGCACGGCATTTATGTTATATTAGGTATTATAAGTAATCTAGAGATGGCTTAAAGTGCATGAGAGGATGTGTAGGTTCTATGCAAATACTACATCATTTTACATTAGGGACTTGAGTGTCCTCAGACTGTGGTCCTAGGGAGGTCCTGGAACCAATTCCCTGAAGATACTGAGGGACAACTGTATTAAAAATAACAACAAAAGTAATGATAAAAATTGTGCCTTATTAATCTACCTACATTCACTACAACTCTATGAGGCTATCACTAGTCCCACTTAATAGAACACCGCCTTAAGACTCAGAGAGGTTAAGTGATTTGGCCAAGAATGAACAGCATGGCCAGGACTCAAACCCAAGTCCACGTGACTTCAGATATTGTTCTGTTTCATCGCCTTGGCTGCCCCCTTTCATGGTCTTCCTCTGGCTCCACGGTGTCCTTTTGTGCCTCTTCAGACCCCTCCCTACTTCCTCTGTGCATGTAATTGGGGGTCCCTGGAGAGCCCATCAATCTGAACCCCTGTAAAAGGCCATTTCCTCATAACACACCCTGAACATCTGTGAAAACAATTTCTCCTCAAGCCCACAACTGAACCTCATCATAAAAACTCACCATCCAATAGAGCCTTGAACGAAACGTCCTGATGGCATTTTAACTGCTTAGTGATGTTTGTTTCCTAGTTATTCTGGGAACATGCTTTTGCCTCTGTTGTACAGTGCTGTCTAGGAGACACTGGGATTTTTTTTTCTTTTCCCTCCATGGGGAAGATTTTGTTGGATGTCAACTGTATAGACGAGATCGTGCTGCTGTAACAATCTCCAAGTTTATTGGGCACTTAGGTTTATTTCTCTTCCACTCAAAGCCTGCTCTGGGTTTAGGCAACTTTCCGGACAGCTAGACTGCTGTTGACTTAACATTCTGGAAGCTTCCATCTTACAGCCCTCTACCTTCCTAGACAGCCCAGGCAATGGAAGAGAGAAAGTGCACATCAGCTCAGGTTGCATCGTCCAAAGCAAGTCATATGGCCATGCCTCATCCAGAAGTATGGCACATATGCTCCTCCGTGCTCCAGGAAAGAGCAGAGACTCAGAAACATGGGGCAGCAGCACCGTTTATCTGCCCCCCAGCACGCAGAGGCTTTCTCCCCACCCCAAGTGCAGGAGGAAGCAGACTGGACTAGGAGTCAGGAGACAAGAGTTTGAAGCTCTTCTCAACCACTTCTTAGCCGTGTGGCATTGTGGAAGTCACTGGGCCTCATCAGCCTGCTCATCTACAGAGCAAGAAAAATGCTGATTCTGCTCCCCAGCCCCCCAGAGTTATCATCGTGGGGGATAATACGAAGCAAGCAATGAATGGGAGTGTTTCTCCACGCAAAAATGGGTTACTCTTTAGCACTCTCTCAAGTCTAACCTGTGGAAGGCGAAGAATGAAAATGGAAACTAAAAAAACAAAACGTAACCAGCTTCAGGTGTCCTGAGTTCATACCCTAGGTCTCCCTCTGTAGTAAAGTCACTCGATCTCGCTGAGCCTCAGTTTACCCATCTATCAAATGGATGATGATGATGATGGCCGTGTCTATCCCCGTATGAAATACTGAATACAAAAGCGCCATATAGACTATAAAATTCCCCACAAATGGAAAGAATAATTCCCTTCCCTGCCCTCCTGTACCTAAGGGCTCTTCCCCTCTGCACACCGTCCACTCCTTCAACTTCTCAACAAACTCAAGACTCTTGTCCCTCAGAGGACCTTCCTTCCAGACTTAACCCCCCTCATGCATGCACACGCACACACACAAGTACACTTAACTTTCCACACAACTCCTTTGTGGACGATCAAACTTCCTGCAAACAAGACCACACATACACCTGGCCTTATTATCTTCCATCCACTCTCCATACACTTTTACTTGGCTTCCGCCCACGCTTAGTGAAAAGTGCCCTTTAAAGGTCGCATAACCTCATCATTAAGTTTCTGTCCTGTTTTCCCTTGATCACCTGCAACATCTGACAGCTGGGACCATCACCCCATAATCTGACAGATCCCACATCCTACAGCCTATTCAAGTCCTCCTGGCTGCAGCCACAAAACCTCTCTGTCCTGCTGCTTCCGCCACTGAAGCTTTTCTCGTGCCCATCTCGGACTTTCCTCACTACTGCAACCATGTGCCCTGCTGATCACACCCGTCATCGGCTCTGTTCCCGACACATCTCCCTCATCCTTCTCCTCTTCCCCATTCTCACTGCTCCTGCCCTGCCTGATCCCCCAGTGTCTCTGGTGTGGATTATGCACTTAGCCACCTGACTGGTCCTTCTCTATTCAGCTATAAAACAGTAGTACAATACCAACCACGGAGGCTTGCTGTAAGAAAATTAATTTATGAATTTAAAGCAAGTAGTACTGCCAGGCACCTGGTACTTCCCTCTTCCCCAGCATAACACACTGTCTAGTTTTCTTCCTTCCCCAGGATTTGACTGGTTACCATTCACCTGTAAAATAACTTACAAAGTTTCTCCATTTCTTCAAACTCTGGTCCAAATATCTCTGTCCAGTCTCATGTTCGGGGACTCTCACATCCATTCTTCACTCCTCCATGTTCCCCAAACATGCCACCTTACATGTATTTGGATGCATTATCTACTCCACCTGGAATTTATCTCTTCTCTGTCTAGGAAAAAAAAAAAATCCTTTTCCTACCCTTTGCATCCCAACGTAAACATCAAGCCCTTTGCAAAGCTTTCTCCAACCCACACTCACACCCGCAGGAGCTAATCAGTCCTCCTTAGCCCTGTTTCCTGCACTCGATCCACATCCCTGTGAAAGTGTAGCATTTGTTCCTCCTTATTAGAGTCAGCTCTGTGACTTGGATCGTGTGTGTAGAGCCATCAGGTCACCACTAGCAGGACAGCTCCCTAAGAGGCGTCATACCTCAGGACTAGCAAAGGGCTTCTTCCAGGAGGCAACGGGGCCTGGAAGAGGGAGGACAAGACAAGAGCAGGTAAGGAGGCCGTGGTGCAAGGGAACAGGAGGGAGCAGGCTCTGGCTCTGGGAATAAATGGAGTCATTTCTGCTGGAGGCCCAGGGTCATGGGGGAATGAAATGGAAAGTGGAAATGGACAGGGGAAGAAGGGATCCACCAGGTGAATGAAATGGTGCCATCCCTGATTTGGAGTCTGTCCATTAAAGGATGTCAATGTGATTTTTGCTGTTCGCTAGAGTTTACCAGTCCATGCCTGTCACTGTGATGTAGATTGTGCTGGATGGACTAGACGGGCTAATGCCAAGTGAGGTGAGATGTCCCAAGCCCAGGCTCTCAGGAGAGGGCAGGTATGTGAGCTGGGGCTGCCTTAGCCTACATTCTCCTGTAAACCTGACAGACAGTGGCTGAAAGAGTAAGGAGTTTATTTGTCCCACGAAACAACATGTGGACACAGCAGGCCAGAGCTGGCACCATCGATGAGCCAAGCTCCACGCTCTCCTCTCTGCCAGCTTCAGACAGGGCTGCCGCCCTCGGGCCCCACACTTGGCCCAGGCAGGAGGAAGGGAGAGGACAGGGCCTTGCTTCTGTGATGGTTCACTGCCCACAACTGTAGCCAGAACACAGTCACTCCAGGCTGTAGGGAATTTGGAAGGTTCGTCTGGAGCTTTCCAGACTCTATCTCAGGGAAAGGCAAAGGAAGAGTGGCTTGCAAGTGAGCTACCTACTACATCTGCCCCAGCTGGCATGATACAAATTGTAGTGATGTCAATCTTTCCTCTGTACTCCAAGTCCCCAAATACAGGGACACTGGTTTAGTGATCTTGAAACAAACCAACAAACAAGCAACACTGGAGACCTGACATATGTGAATGTTCAAAAAACACTTGTTGAATTAATGTACCATTGAAGAAAATTATGGGAAATAGTGTCCCTAAGGTGGAAGATGATGCCCAGAATAAGTTCTGCTGAACAGAGAATGTTCCTAAAAGCCACTGAGCAAGGCTATGGTGAAACGGCTATTCCAATGGGGATTTATTTCTACCTAAGCCTACTTCTAAAAAGATCAAGGTCTTATTACATGACTTAAATTATCCAAAATAAAGCAATTCAGGATAAAAACAAGCAAGGTAGAATCATCTAGGAACAGCCTAGGGAGAACTGCAATCATGCTGTAAAGTAGAGTAGGAAAGTACTGAGTATGAACCATGCCCGGTGGAAGGTTAAACATCAAAGAGGAGTACATATAGCTGCAGTTTCCAGCTGTGGTTTCCAGACATAAAAAAAAAAAGAGAGAGATCACGGCAGAAGATGAAAAAAGTCAAATAAATACAAAGAAGTCATGTGACAAAGCCTGATGTGGGCATTAAGGCTCCTTAAAGGACCGTAACCCAGCTGAGGTCAAGTGGCTGGAAGACTCCTCCTAAAACACCTCCAGGGTCACAGGAAGACACTGCGAACATCTAATTTGTTTTTGTGCATCGTCCCGCTGGACCTTCTTCAGGGATTTAACAAGGTTTAAGCAGCTACTATGTGCCAGGCATGGGGACAGGCACTTCCTCTGTCTCATCCCATCTGATTTCTGAGCCAGGAGATGGATTAGTAACGTTGATGTTGGCTCTGCTACCGGCCTGACCGAATATCACACTAGGAATAATATATGGGGTGCGCATGCAAGAAAGGCTGCCTCGAATAAACACAGCACTGTCTTGTGATTACGGAGAACTTCGGTTTATAAAGTGCTCTCACTCACGGGGTCACACTGGTTACTCAAAACAAATGTTTATCTTTTGAGCAGCTTTCTGGGGATGGACAAAAGAGAAAGAAGGAAAAAGTCCATTTCTACCACCCAGGAGCTCATAGAGTTGCGAAAAACACACACAGAAAACTGCAACCCAGTGGAACACGCTATGGACGTGCAGAATGGGAGAGGCTGGCTCTCCCCGTTTCATTGGGGAGGGAGACTTGGAGCTCACAGAGGCAGCTGGGCTGCAGACAGAAGAGCAGAGAGAAGTGAGGAGAGGCCACACAGACCCAGAGAGAGGCTGCAGTTATACAGGTCGGGGTCACTGAGACGTCCCTGTATCCTTTTATAAAGGCTTTTTTAAATAAACTTTAGGCTTGAAGGAATTTTTGTTCCTTGCAACCACATGATTCCCGATTATAACAACTCTGTAGGCCTCTCCTGCTTCCTGGCAATCAGACTTAAAGATCCCATTTTGTAGCAGGATTTCTTGGTGAACCCTAGATTCCCCTGCTTAGGTCCTCCCTCCTGCCCCTTAACCTACTTCTAACCTCTCATCCCAATGACATCGCCCCCTGGTCCCCACCCAGCAGCACACTGGCCCTTCCTACAGCAGGGCCACCCTCCTGCCGTTGCAACATCCTTGCTCTGAGCTCCCCCCTTTCAAAGGCCTAGGAGATACCCGAGATATCTACCTAATCAGATTGTCCGACTCTAAACCGTACAAACCACTGCTGAAGGTTATCTTTTCCTGATAACACACACATAATTCCATAAGCAAAAAGCAGAAAATAAATTGCATTCATACTCCCACTGTCTAAACATAGCCATTGTTATCATTTTTAAGGTATATCCTCCCAAGCTCTATTTTATAGACATTTACACATACTTGTCCTTAACAAAAATAGGGTCATGCTAAACTAAATGCTTTGTAACTTGCTATTAATATTTTCACGATTATGTTAGTAATGCTCACTTGTTATAACTGCAAGTACATAGTAGAAATCTGCTTCAAAATGGCTAAAGCAAAAAGGGAAAATAAAGCATCAGGTGGATTCAAGGAAGAAGTGGACATCCAAGTGGCCAGTGGGAAGGACAAGGGACTGGCTTCCTTTTCCCTCCCACTCCCTTCCTGTCCCTTCCTGGTCTCTCCCTTCACTAACAATTAAACAGTTTCTTTATTTGTGTTTCTGTGTCCTAGCTTGGGCCTAATGTTGAATTTTTTTTTTTATTCAATTTTTTCCAAGGTTTGCCTTTCTCCCCCTTTCAAAGAACCATCTCCTGGATGGTTTTAAATCAATTCTACCATCTTTCTGTTTTAGAGTTTATTCCCTTATTCAAACACATTCATTCCTTCCTTCCAGTTTCCTTGGGTTTTCCTATTGTTTTTCTAGTCTCAGTTCTTTTCCATCTTCCTTTTAAAAAATGATAAAAAGGCACATGTGAGCTTTTACGAAGAACTTTCTCTACCTAATGCCCCATCCTCTACTTTCTTCCCCAAAGAATGGCCCTGGCATGGGGACTGCAGGGACCC
>VBSM01001927.1:7705756-7716796 GCA_008086735.1 Cheirogaleus medius
TGGGAAGCGCCGGCTCATTGCTGATTCCCAGCCAGAAGTGAGAGTGGCTGGAGCCAGCCTCCGCGTGGAGTTTAGGGGCCGATCAATATCCGCTCTCGGCTAAGGAAATCCACCTGAGAGCGCTGAGCAACCTGCGCTGCGAAGGGCCCGCCTGGACCCGGAGGCGCATCCTTCACCTGCCTGCGCGGCCGGCCAATCAGCGAGCGCCGAGGACGCCCCGCCCATGCGGGACCCTCGTGGCAGGTGCAGCCCCCAGCACCCCGGATCCGGGCTGGCCTGGGGTCCCCCGCTCACTGCCCAGCTGCTGCCCAGTTCTTTCTCTCTCTGCAATAGGAGATACTGTGCACACATATTAATAGGGATAATAATAGCTAACATTTATTGAACGCTCAACTATGTTTCATTTGATCTTCGCAATAACTATTGGAAGTGGGGACTTTATTACCTCCATACAGATGAGGAAACTGAGGCACAGAGAGGAACACTAACTGACCCTGGCTCCTGGATAGAGCCAAGATTTGAACTCAAATCTGCCTGACTTCAAAGCCTATGTGTCTAACTCCTAAGCTTAGCGCTTCTCATAAGATACATCAATAAACGTGTTGAGTTGATGCTTAAGAATGAGTCCATGGTTTTCAGTGAACATGTGTTTCCTCGTCTGTCTTGTTCCCTTCCATCTCGCAGAGTTTAGCTCTCCACTTCTGTCCTGCACAGTCCCGGGTTGGTTTTGGTTGGGGGCAGTTCAAGTGCATGGCCACTAAATCCTCTGAAACTGACAAGGAGTCCACCAGCAGGCCCCACCGAGGCCAGGCCTCCCTCTCTGAGGGCACGTCTGCCACCACCTCTCCCGGGCTTCCGGCTCACAGCCCATCTATAAAGCGTCCTCATTCTGAAACTACACAACTGCACAGAGAGAGATCACCAACCAAAACAGATCGGGTCGGACTGCGTTTCTGAATTTAATCATCACATTCCACAGTTCTTTTAGTCCCCAGTTTCTGTGGAATGTGCCAAAGGTAGACAACTAGAGCTGGGCAAATATCATCTTAAGACTGCAAATAACAACCTCTTGCATTTAAATAGATGTTTCCATTTCATAGTGTTTTCACATTTATTATCTCAGTTGATGTTTCATCAACTCCGTGGAGAGAAGGAGGCGGCTATTTTTGTGCCCCTTTTAGACCAGCCCAACCACCATCTTTTGCAGAGAAAAGGGAGATAAAATGAGATTTAGTTACCTGGTGGTCCAGATCCAGAAAGGAAGGGAAGGAAGTCTATGTCCCGACCCCTGGCAAGTGTTGAATATCACAGGACTCCGGCGTACGGTGTTCTACAGTTCACCGGCTCACATCCATTCTATCACATTGCAGAAAAAGTTCTGAAGCTCCATGGAATACAGAGAGGTTGAGTGGCCCTCCATGGAATGCAGACCACATGGAACTGGGCCTAAAACCCCAAGACCAAACCTTGTCCCACCAGCCCCATGCTGCCTTCAATTGCTGTCCTGTTTTGAGGACCGCCTGTAGCCTGATGCCAGGGTGAATTTGTCTCCTTTTTATTTCTCCTGCCATGTTTAATCTACAACTCTGACCTTCAATGACAATGTCTCTCCTGCACAGGAAATTCAGGAAGAAGTTCCTTCGTAGGTCATACGGGATAAACTCAGACTGATGATCAAATAATGTCTCCCAGGGCTGAAACATCAAAGCAATATGTATTTATTCAGGACAGTGCTGGAGATTTTGAAGTTACAACAGAAAGATGGGACAGTTCCTGCCCTCAAGGAGGATGCAGATCGGCTGCGAAGATCTTTAGAGAAATACTTAAGATTTGTTTAAACGTTTGAGAGAGTAAATGAACTTACAGTGAGAATATGGCTGGTATGTTGCCGAACCTTGGGAAATACAGTGGTGAGCAGGAGACACCAGATGCCACCCTTAGTGGAGAGAGTGATGGGAATCAAATCCTCCTAACACATATTACCAACCTGTTAAGTGGGATGAAAGAAAAGTATAGGGGTTGATGAGTATCTATAGCAGAGGGATGTGATTGTTTGGGTAGTCAGGGAGGACCTCCTGGAGGAAGAGTGACCTTTCAGCTGAGATCTGAAGAAGTAGGAGTTTACTGGGCTCTGTGTAGAGTGGGGAGGCTACAGATACTAGGTGGAATGCCATTTCAGAGGAGGGGAGGCCACTTAGTTTTGTGATCCTGGCAGTCCAAGGAGATGAGATTTGACATGGATGTTGAAGACGGCTGGATGTAGGAAGGAAGAGGCAGGTGTGGAAAGCGTGTCTGGTGACGCTACAGTAGAGAGGCAGAAAAGCGCAAATCCTGTTAAAGCCTGCAAAAGCTTACTAGTGTCCTGAGGGCTGGACAAGTCCCATTTCCTGACAATGGCAAGACAAAGGAGTCCTGCCAATGCCCATTTCCTCCTCCCTGTCCATCCGCTCCTGGCCACCCTAATTTACATGTGCCACCCAGGGGAACCTCAGCTTTGGTCAAAACAGTGGCTCAAACTAAGTAACTTAGGGAAGCTGGTTATATGGGAAGGGTAAGAAGAACAATTAGACTTCCCTCCAGGAGTGATCATGGAGGGAAGTCTAATCAGGCAAGCCCAGCACATATGACTACTGGGCCGTTAGCCAGGAAGGAGCAGAGCCACAGGAAATCTTATGCGATAGGACCTAGCATTCCAGGCATGCCATGCAGGAGGGCATGGACCCACCCCGCCCAGCTTTGGCCAGTTTGCATGTAGCTACCAACTTAAATGCAAACTCTCACTTTCCCCCAACTGGCTCCTCTTTGGCCTCTGAAGGAAGATCTCAAACATAGGCCTAGGCGACTCATGCTCACCTTCCAGCACTCCCCGGTGGCTGCCAACAGGTGCGACAACTGGCGATGGATCCCCATCCTTCGTCCGCAACTGCTTCCCTCTGCCTAACAACACTTCCACTCACAGGTGACAAAGCCACAGCCACGGACTGCCCAGAGCCCAGCCCCTCCTGTCCTTTTACAGATCCACTTTTACCTGGAGGTTCACAAAGCACAAGAGGCTTTCTGGGGCTCATGTGTAGTGGCAGTGAGCAGATCTTCTCCCCCGGCCCCTTTTCCGATGTCCCACAGCCTGGGCAAGATGCTTTTGCATATACACATCATTTACTCCCGATAACACTCCTGCAGAGTGGGTGTTGATAACCCCATTGCATAGACAAGGAAACTAAAGATGCATCGTGTTCAAAGACACACAGGTGGTTCGGGGTAGAATTGCCATTCAAGCCCACACCCGTGACTCCAAAAGCCGTGCTCACTCCGTGACACCAAGCTGCAGGCAGCAAGACAACTGCCGGTGATCAGGCCTTGTCAACCGGGGTCCCCACGTGCCGATGGCATCACAGATGCAGAATGCCAACCCCACGGTCCCTATTTCTACGCTAATTCTAAACAGAGGGAGCCACTGTCTGTTGATCATGAGAGACTTCCCAGCTGGCAGGATGGCTTCCCAAGAGAAACCCGGGGGGAGTCCCACTGACTTCTGCATGTAAAGTGGGGTTAGATAAAGCTCCCAGAGACATTCCAAAGGAACAAATCTGTAATTAGGGAAGAAAGAAACAACCAAAATGGTCTTTCCAAACTCGCATGCCTGTCATTAAGTGTCTCCTGGGGAAAAGGAGCAGAGAAACCAAGACAGATTTAGGGATGAAAGGTTGGTCTACTTCTTTTCATTTCCTCAGTAGAGGAGTTATCTGGTTCTAAGTCAGTGGAGAGCTACCAGTGTTAACTGCTGGTAGAGGAACTGCTTCACCACTCTGCTGTCCCTTCCTCATGCCAATTTCTGAGAGGAAATTCAAGGTGAGGATGACTTTGCAAGCCCAGAGAATGGAAAAGGGGTTAGCCCCCAACCCATATCTGTGTTCTCAAATGTGGTTTTAGGACATTGGTCTACTGTGTCCATTGCAGTATATGGGGACAGGAATTTGTTAATGTTAACGCCTATTAAGGTTTGCAAATAATTTTTTCCTGCAAATTAGAGAAAATTCAAAAAATGTGCCATCCTTCTCACTCTAATATGCTTTCAAGAATAGGACAGCCAGGAGTGGAGGGAAGGTCAAAGATGTGGAGACACCCGTGGCTTTGCCCACAGCAATGTGTTGAGAATGTGAATATATCATTTCTGTCTAGATGGGAGAACATTTGAGACTACAGCTTCTTAAAACTACCTCTCTCCCCCATACCATTAGCAGTCTATCTTTAGTACCCAAGATTGAATAGAATTTATTTTTTAGTGTAACTTCTTTATTTCTAAATAAATAAAAACCAAGACCATCTATGGCCAAGAAGCATAAAGGCAATAGTTTAGACTCATTTCCTACATGGATGCATTGGATGACTTTGGGCAAGTCATTTAATACCTCTTCCTGTAGTTATTTCCCATACAAGATGTGGGTAATTTATTATATTATCCTGCTTTGTGTTGATCGTGGGAAGGAGCGCCCTGATTCTCAGATGCAAAATAATAAAAGCTGGTGCTATGAAGCATCTATTGTGTGCTAGATGCAAAACATACATCATCTCAGTCAACACACACAAAGGTACTACAAGACAGGGCTTATTATCCCATTTTACAGATGGAAACTAAGACTTAAAGAGGTGTCCCGTGCAGAAGTGCTTTGACAGGTATAAGGAGTTGTAATCAAATACTAGACTTTTTAAAATTATTATTACTAGCATTGTCAATGATAGGTGGTCTAAAAAATAAGAATTAAATATGAAATGAAACATAGTTTTTAAAACATAAATTAAACCAGGCTGAGGAACCACTAAAACACATGGTCTTTGGGGAAATATTTGCAGGGGTGAGGGAGGCTTCTTGCATTCATTCCTTTATTCTTGGCACTGGGACACAACAGTGAACAAAAGACCCCAAACTCTCTGCTGGTATGGAGCCTATATTCTTGTGGTAGACACAGACAGTGAACAAACACATTAGTAAAAAACAGTACTGTTGTCCCTCAGTATCAGTGGGGGATTGGTCCCAGGACCCCCCAAAAGTACCAAAATCCAAAAGGATGCTCAAGTGCCTGATATAAATGGCATAGTATTTGTATATAACCTACACACATTTTCCTGTATACTTTAAATTATCTCTAGATTACGCATAATGCTATGTAAATTGTTACACTGTATTTTTTAAATTTGTATTTCTTATTGTTATATTGTGATTTATTTATTTATTTTTTACCCTATATATTTTCCATCCTCAGTTGGTTAAATCTGCGAATGCAGAACTCATGACTACAGAGGGCCAACTGCACGTAAGATGGTGATGAAAGCCAAGGAGAAAAATAAAACCGGGAAGGGGAGAGGGGAGCTACAAGTTGAGTAAGTGGCCAGGGAAGGTCTCGCTAAGAAGGTGATTTGAGCAAAGAGCAGAAGGAGATGGGGGGCAATGTATGCTGATGCTGGGGGAAGAACCTTCCAGAGAATGTGGCAGCCCAAAGGATGAGGTCCTGACTTGTCCCAACTCAGTGGATATTCCTGTGGAACCTGTCTCCCAATGGGGAGACCACACTGCTGAGGTGTTCTAAGCATTCTGAGGTTAACACTAGGAAGAAACACAATGTATCCACTACACAGCCTTGGCCATCCCTGGAAAGCCTAATTCTTGCTCTAGTATCTTCAATACAGATATCAACCCACCCTGTTTCACAGAGATGCTAACAGTCCTTGTTCGAAAAGCCGTCAAATGCAAGTGACTCACGTTGGAATCCCTTTTCAGAGACCCATGCAAGAAATAAACATTGCTTTAAGAACACACAGAAACTGCTAAATATTTCCCGCAGCTCTCTGATGTCTGCAAAACTGAACGGGCAGAGCGTGCCCTCCGGGGCTGACAAAGCGACCCCACTGAGATTCTGTTGCTAAGCAGAGTAGCCTGCTTTCAAACCCAAAGCGTTTCAGTCCTCGCGTGCAAGCGCAGCCCCTCTGCAGCTTGGGTGTCCTGCTGGCGGCAGGGCCACTGTCCGGCCGCTCCCCCTCCGCCGCCCCTGCCCCCATTCCGTTATTAGACATGCATTTCAGATTTTGAATGGATCTCCTTGTCTGGCGTTAATTGACAGTGAAAGCCCGGTTTTCAAAGCCAAGGTACAAGCACTGAAGGTAAGTGATCAGAGGACTGCCCTTGTAATAAATCACCGCGGCGCGGGTCACCGTTTGGAGTGTGAATGCAGTGTTCAATAAAGAAACACACTCCACCTTTCAGCTTCGAGCCGACCCTAGCTAATTGACCTCATTGTAGTCCCTCCATTAATCATTCTGGCACATGGGGCAAGAGGCAGTTTCACTGCTTAGGTTTGCAGGGAGGAGGGGTCCAAGTCCATTTGGGGGTGGGTAAGGGGCGAGGGGGCAGTTATAATGTAAAAGGGAATCATAGACAATTCTCCCTTAATTAACTCATTGGATTTCCAGGTTGACCAGATACGGTGTACTTTGCTAAAGGAATGTGGGCACTAACGCAGGGGCCTTCATTAACTTCACTCCAAGGCGCGGGAGTTTGGGTCTCTAACAAAAGCAGATGTGAGCATCTGTAGCCCATCCAGAGAGCAGCGTTGCCAAAGGACGGAGGGGGGGGGTTAGCCTAATGCTACATAATCATTCAGTGTCATCGATCTCCCCAGACCCTGATTAATAAATTGCAGCAGAAGTCTTTTACAACGGCGACTACAATTTTATTTCGCCTATTAGAAGCACGTCACAGCGCACACCAGCGGCGCGGGACCCACTTACCTTCCCCTTAGCCTCTCCCTCCCACCCCTCCCGGCCTGCCCACGGTTCTGCATTGCCCGTGTGCACCTCCATACGTCTGTTTTGGGGGGTTCTTTTTGTCAGATCCCTCCGTCCTGCCAAGCTAACCCCAAAGCTGACCACGGGGATCAGAAATGGAACTTCGATGGAGGGGTCAATTCGAACAGCAGCTCAAGCTTTGTTTTTTCAATACAACTCAACAAACATAATTTGGGCGCTTGTGATGTGCAGAGCATTGCACTTCACCAGAAATGTGCGCGTGCGCGCACACACACACACACACCATGACTTGGTCCTGGTCCTCAGGGAACTTAGCATCTACATTGATCCCTTTATATTTTCAAAATACAAGATCTGCCTTTTTGTACCAACCTGCTTTAAATTAGGCCTTTTTAAAAGGTCTTTTTCCCCATGATTAGTCACTATTATTCAGGAACGCAATAGTTCCACAGTTCACGGGTGGGTAAACAAAGCCCAGAGGGCCAGCAACTTTCATTTTAAGAGAAAGAGAGTGAAAAAGAGAGGAGGGTGGAGGGAGAGTTAGTGTTCATTTCACCCGGCTTCTCCCTGCTGCTGTCTTCCCCACGTTTCATTACTGTTAATGAACTTAATTGTTTGGTTTCCAAACGCTCAGCCCGAAGGCATCACTCGCCTCCCCCTCAGCGCGAGATTCAGTCTCGCTGATCTCCAAATTAATTTGTAAGCAAATACTTCAAGTCTGTGCAGTCCCTGACAAGCACCTGGAGGGGGAAATTCAGGACAAGACTCCAGGACAAATTCAGATGGAGCCTTGGGAGACCCGGAGTAGGCACGTTCAGGTCCCCGTTCAGTACTGTGGGTAATTCAATTCCACTTAACTATATTTATGGCGTGTCTACTATATGGTCCAGTAATTGTGCCAGTCATTGGGTTTAGAAAGTTGATAAAACACAGTCACTGACCTCAAGCAGCTCGTGGTCTCTTACCATCCCACCAAACAGATCGAATTTCCTTGGTGCTATTATCAACCACACCTGAGAGTTAAGGCAGCTCGGCTCAGCTCAGTTGGGAAACCACAGGCTTTGGCGTCACACAAATGTAGACAGAATTCAGAGCCTGTCCACTCACAATCTGTGCAGGCTTGTCCGCCTTACTTAAGGCCCCCCTTATAGAAATATATATATACATACAAATATAAATAAATACACATATGTTTCGATAATACATGCAAAGTGCTAGTTCTGCCCCACTGTGACGACTATGCTTTATATGAGAAAATTCTGATGGATTATTGCAAAGACTGCTCACACAGATAATAATATACCAGACTAAAATAAAGAGAAATCCATTTAATATGTCCTCTCCTCTCCTCCTTTTTCTGGAAACAAACCATTTTGTCAACCTTAGCACGTGAACCAGAACAGGACTCTCCAACATTCAGCGGGAACCCTTTGGAAGCTGCACCACAAACCTGACCTTCTTCCAAGCCCATCCCACATCCCACCTGTTTCCAGCCAGCTTTTGAATGCACTCAGCGTCTATACCATTCATTTTTACATGTGGACTAATCAAAACCTAAAATGTCAGACAGTGTCCAGAATTAGAGACCTTTCTTGACCTTTTGATGTAGGTATATTAGGCAAGGTTCTCCAAAGAAACAAAACCAAACCAACAGAACGTATGTAGACATATAAGAGGGTGCTTATTAGGAAAGTTGGCTCACGTGATTATTGAGGCTATGTCCCAGGATTTGCCGTCTGCAAGCTGAGTCACCAGGAAAGCTGGCGTCATAATTCAGTCCGAGTTGGAAGGCTCAAGAACCAGGGGCACCAAAGTCAGAGGGCAGGAGGATATGGCTGTCCCAGTTCAAGAAGAGAGAGAGGGAATTCACCTTCTGTCTGCTTATTTGTTCTACCTGGACCCTCATTAGATTGGATGATAAACACCTGCATGGACGAGGCTAGACCTTTACTTAATCTACTGATTCAAATGCTAATCTCTTCTGGAAACACCCTCATAGACACACCCAGAAATAATGTTTACCAGCTATCTGAGCATTCTTTAGACCAGCCAAGTTGACACATAAAATTAATCATCGTAAGTAAACCAAGACTTAAAGAAGTGAAAGGAGTTGTTCAAGTTTGCACAGCTGGTTAGGGTTAGTTAGAACTAGGGTTAAAGCTCAGATCTCCTGATACCAAATCCAGTGATCTTTCTGTGACATGAGGTTGGTTATGCCAATTACATTCAGTTCCATGCCTTATTTTAAGCTGCATTAAAATGTCCTCCACTAGTTCAATGTGCTATCATAGCCTCCCTTGCTAGTCTCCAGGCTTCCTCCCTCATCTCCCCTTTAATCCAAATATGCACATCACTCTCCCTGATTAAAATACACAAAGATAAAACGGTATTAGACTTCTAATTTAAAGCAGTACTTGAATCTGAACCTTCAATCTCTTCCAACTTGCCACTAAAATACCTATTTAAAAAAGCTCAAAAAATAAAAACTCACAACCAGAAGAAAAGGAAATCTGCCAGACAAAATAATGCTAAAATCCAGAAGGAATCCCCAGAACCTACAGAGTTTTGTTAAATAAAATCTGACTGATTATTGCCCCATGAATCTAAGTCTTTGCTTCATAAAAAAAGGAGATCATTTAAAAAGAAAGGAAGAAAGGAGGTGGTGGGGGAGAGAGACCAAGAGAGAGACAGAATGAAAGAAGATAAGTCATCCACCATGGTCTCCTGACTCAGAGACCCAAAAGTTGTAAGAAACCTGGGAGGGGAGGGGGGCTGGCCCCTATCAGGTGGGTGCCATCTTTTAGTGTTGGCAGAGTACCATGCTCCTCTGTCACACACTCCCACCCAACATTTGTTTTACAGCCATTCAGATATAGCAACCCCCAGAAGACATCTAGAAAGGAAATGTGGAGAAAAGTAGTAACATATTGCATCCTATGGTCAAGTTCCAACAAATCCCAACTCCTTAGCTAGGAGTGGTGGTAGAGCTATACAAGGTGCCTGTGTTTTCTGAGAGCAGAGGAGCTCTGTACTCCATCAGTTCAGGGAGTCATGGATCCAAATGGAGAAGACAGAACCTTTATAAAGCAGCTCTAACCCATGGTTTCAGTACTAGCAAGTCTGCCAGTTGTTCATGACTATAATCCTAGCACTTTGGGAGGCTGAGGAAGGAGAATCACTTGAGGCCAGGAGTTTGAGGCCTGGGCAACATAGCAAGACCCCTGTCTCTATTTAAAAAAAATTGATGGGCGTGGTGGTGTGTGCCTATAGTCCCAGCTACTTCGGGAGGCTGAGGCAGGAGGATTGCTTAAGCCCAGAAGTTCAAGGCTATAGTGAGCTATGATTGCACCACAGCACTCTAGCCTAGGAAACAGAGTGAAACTCTGTCTCTAAAAAAAAAAAAAAAAAAATTTAAATTTTAAAACTTAAAAAAAATTACTAGAAAATCCATTAATATGCCTCAAAATATCAACTGGGCAAAGAGGATAGGCCATGTTACAAATGTCACAAAAAGAAAGGAAGAATAAGTCAACATACATTGAAAATTCAACACACGTCTTTACTAAACTTATCAGTGAAAGGAACAGAAAATACATTTGTACTCTGATTTCTTTTTAAAAATCATCTGTACTTGCTTCAGGAAAATATATACTAAAATTTCGAAAGATACAGTGATGGATAATAAGTAAACTCTTCAAATCATCCCTACTTTTTATCTTGCTCAAGAAATACACATTTAAAAACATAAAATCTCTTTGACAACAGCATCTAAGATCATACTTAAAGCCAAGACATTCTTTTAAAATCAGGAACAAAACAAAGATGCATTTAGCATTGTTGAGGAAATGCTGGTCAATTCAGTAAGGCAAAAACACATTAATGAGAGGTAAAAATATTGACAAGAATAGAATAGAAAATTATCATTCTTTGCAGGTGATATTATTGTCTAAAACATCCATGTGAATCAATGAAACAATGATTGAATCTAATAAGTTTATAAACCTTTGCTTCACTTTAGAATCACCTGCGAAGATTTTAACATCTATCAATACCTGGGGCTCACTCCAGAAATTCTGATATAATTGCTCTTAAGTGAGGCCAGGCTCTGTGTATGTTTTAAAAGCTCCCAGATGCCTCCAATGTGCATCCAAGCTTGAGAACCACTGATAAAAACATAAGAAATATCCCACAGAATGGGAGAAAATTTTCGCAAGCTACACATCGGACAAAGGGCTGATA
>VBSM01001927.1:7732556-7789463 GCA_008086735.1 Cheirogaleus medius
AAAAAAAAAAAAAAAAAGAAGGCCCCCTTCACAATTTTTTAGGGGATGGGTCTATTTTACATCCAGCCTCACGTAGAGTAAAACATGGTCACATTGGTGAGAGTAAAAACTACAGGAGAAAATATTCCTTCAAGGTAAGGTCAACCATCCTGCAACTCATTTGTCAAAGGACACATGGTAACTGACTTCACCCATACAGGAACTGGTTGAAAAAAAGAAAACACTATTCATTTCCAGATCTTGCTAGGAAAGGTCATGTTAAAACCCAGGAGCCAGCAGGAACAGACGTATGTAAACAAGAGATTGAATTGTATTCTAGATCCATTCATTATTGCTGTTCATCCTGCGCGTAACCCCCCCGGCTTCCACGCAACCCTCGATATTTGTTTCTGAATATCCCAGGGAATGAAATGAAATAATATTCTCTTTCTTAAATGCCAGATTAAGAAATCAAAGGTTTTTCTTTTTACTTTTCACTTTTTGTTTTTCTTTTCTAGAAATGTGTGAGGGCCCAGAAAGCTTTGAAAATCTAATTTAGAGCCAGTTAGACTTCAGGATTTAGAGCACTTATTTAATTAACATTTATGGAACACCTGTTATGTGGAGGGCATGATGGAACGATAAAAAAGATGCTTAAGACACAATCCCCACCCTCGAGAAATTTTTCAGTCCCGCAGGGCGACAGTCTGGCAGGACAGCTGGGGAGCGGCAGGGAGAATCTGCCCAGGTGAGCTCGAAGAGGTCTGGTCTCCCAATCGCTTCTGGCTCTATTGGGGAGGGATTCTTAATTCTGTTTTACAGCTGACAAAACCAAGGCCTGGAGCCGTAACAGGACTGGATCAGTGTTTCTCAGCGAATAGAGCCAGAAGCGATTGGGAGACCAGATCTCTTCAAGCTCGTGGTCGGGCAGGTGGGAGGCGGGAGGAGGGGATGTGTATATATATATATACACATTATAAGTGTGATGTGCATTGTCCTGGGGATGGACACGCTTGAAGCTCTGACTCGAGGGAGGAGGGAAGGCAAGAGCAATGTATGTAACCTTAGCATTTGTACCCCCATATCATGCTGAAATAATAATAATAAAAAAAAGAATCCCTCCCCTACCTCCTTCTCCAGGACTGCTTCGAGGAACAAATGAGACACCGGGTGAGAAAATATCCTGACAAAAGTTTACAGAGCTCTACAAACATAAGAGAGTACCATTACTGATATGAGATTCGTGATTCCTACAACTGTTTTAAAACGTGTTGCAAAAGGGCTTTTACTTTCACGTACAAATGCCATCTTCCTTCCAGGCTGCTTTTGCACGTGAGACAGTGGAGCTCCGTGAAGAAGAGACTAGATGACGTTTTACCTGTGACCATTTTCCCTCCTGAGTAGGTGTCAGTGCGTGTAACAGTTTCTGTCTTCGGCCACCCCCGCTTCCTTTTCATGAAAATGCCTTTTATTTTAAGAGTAAAGGAATTTACAAATCACCTACTTTGGTCCCTGGAGAAACTTCAGCAAGGTATTTTGAGGAAGAAATTTTTATGTCATTTTCTTCTAAATGTCTCTTTATGAAAACTGAAAGGATTCAGTTCAAGGACATAGCAGCGAAGTGTTGACTGTTTACATGATTCAAAAATGGTTTGAAAACGGAAAAAAAGAAAGTAGACATATTAGTTCTCTGGCTTATTGAAATTCCCCAAACGTTCTATTTCACCTTACCTAAATTTACAAGTTCAGCTTTTTTCTTTGGAAATTCTTTTTTTTTTTTTTAATAGAAATGTAGGCTTTGGCTACATTAAGACAACTGCAGTTTCAAGTTTTGTTTCCAACGGTTGTGGATTCTTTGTTTATTCCTTGATTGGTTTATTTCCCCGATTTATGCTGCTCAAGAGACGTGATAAGGTGAAAGGAAAACAGAGTGCCGGCTAGCTACGTCTTCAGTTTGTGTTCTGGGGCATTCCGAACCCCAGCCTTTATCTCCCCTTTGTGGCGTCCATACTATGGCACGAGGAGCTCTCCACCACCACTACCACCGCCTGCCATCGGTGGTCAAACGTGACATGCATGTCCCTACCTCTGTACACTGGCTTATTCCACCTCTTTCTTCCCTGCCACATTCACCTGCCAAACCCTATCGTCTGTCAAGGGTCAACTCAAATGCATCCCCCATCTGATGTTCCCAGGTTACTCCAGACTGATGTCAACAGTCCCTAATCTGTGTTCCCACCACTCTTTCTTTGCAATTCTCCCATCAGTTATTGCATCTAGCCTAGTTTAAACTATTTTGTTATATGCTTAGCAGAACGTCAGGCTGGAGACTTAAGCTATGTTTTGGTTTTCACTGAGTAGGCAAGAGGAGTCCTGGAGATTAGTCCTGCTCATTCTTTGGAAGGTGACTCAATGCTGAGACAGAGAAGGCCTTACCTTCAAGTGACAGAAAGCCATTGAGTTGTGTTTCGAGGCCTAGGAAATCTCAGAGGCAAGGAGCTTATGAGAGGGAGGTAGGGGGTGGGTGGAGAGAATGGTGAAGAAGTTCTGGCGTTTCTGGGGTCGAAAGGAAGCGGCTGTGAGCCCAGCAGGACCCCTGGACCTCCCTGGCACAGCTCCTCCAGGTGGAGAGAAGGACAGTGTCTGAATCCCACGGGGTGGGCACTGAGGCTGTCATCTATAAACCCAATGAGAAGAACAGGCCCCAAGACACAACTCTTGGGAATTGGAATCAGCTGGGATTTACCCTCCCGAGAAAAGCCACTCTGACCCAGGCCAGCATTCAACAGTGGTGCAGTGGCGGTCCCGGGACAGACCGGCGGCTCCTACCTGTTTGCAGCAGGTGTCAGAAGGGTCTCCTTTATTGGAGGAGTTTTAGATTGTTCTGGAGACAGAGGGAGGGAGCCGTAAGAGGACGCTATTGGACTTCTGACAAAGACAGTAAGAGGTGGGGGCAAAGGGTGGGAGAGGATTTGAATTTAATTGTTGAAATTAACAGATTATAGGAGAGTCTTAAACCCCCTACTAAGTTGCAACCTCCTGGAGAACAAGAGACCATTTCCATCTCGGTGCTTTGGGTGCAAGAAGACACTGAGATGAGGATGTTAAATGTACATATTTTTACCTTGCATATATTTGAGGACTAAATAAATGAGACCCCAGAAGGAAGAGATGACTGATTTAACCACTTGCAGAACGGGCTATCCCCAAATATTGTTCACTTGCCTTTGAAAGTGATCGTTTTGCTTCTCCTTGGATGGACACACACACACACGTGTTTAATCAAAAGATCAGCCAGTTGGCGTACACAGATATTTTCCATGATCCTCTGCTAGGACTTAACCTTTGTTAAATTTTGTGATATTTACTCAGGACATAATTTTTGTTTTCTTAAGACCTTCCCTGCTCAGTCCTCCCTGATTTACTCACGGTACCAAAGCGGCAACCCAGTTCAGCTGACTCGGGTTGCTGCCACGTCAGGGTCCCCAGTTCTTGGCACCTGCCATTGCTCACTTTACCCTGCGTCAGACTCAATCGCATTCTCTGCCTCTTTAGAAGCCACACTGATACTTTCAGCTCATGAATATGCACTGCCACATCCTTTTCAGAGAGTTCGTGTTCCACCCAGGATGGCAGAGTGTTAGGTCACAATCCCCTCCCTTTACTCTGCATTTTGTACTCTTACACCTCCCTAACTGGTGGTCTCAATCCCAAGCGAAACTATTTTCAAGTAGATGAGAGAAGTGGGGCTTGAAATATAGAATATATCGTCATCTCCTCTTGCATGATAAATAGCTGTTACGGTCATTTATGGTTCCCATGTTCCAGAATCTAAAACTGCTTTACAGATGTTCTGTAGCCCAACTTCCCAACATCTGTGCAGGGAAGGCAGGGTGCAGAGTTACCAGCTCCATTTTGCAGATGAGAATAGTTATGGGAGGCCCAAGAGGCATCAACCTGACATTTTTAGGACATTGTGATTATGCTTTATTAGCCTTTACTCATAACATACTAGCTGGCAACCAGCATGTGTCAACGTCCAGCACCGGGTCATTCCATAAAGTCAGTAAGAGCTAGAAACAGAACCCAAGATTTGGGGACTTCATATCTCAAGTTGCATCCCCTATTTTCCTAGGTTTAGGAGGTGTGCATAAAATCACAAACTCATACAGATACACCCAGAAACAAGAACACACAGGAACCCACAGATGTGCACGTTTATACAACACAACAGAGTAATTTGCTTTACTTTCAAAAAGCAAAGCAGCCCGTTCTGTCTCTCTGGTCTCTTTTGTGACAGTTGACCTCAATCCAACAGGCTACCCCTAAAGACATGGTCCCTTTGTAGGGACTATTTGTCTTCTGGGCTCCTCAAGTCTCTAATGAATATAAAGTAGGACTGTACTCTTGCTGCATGCCATTGGAGTCTATCCAAATAGGAATCAGGAAGAAAAGAAAAAAGTAATATAACATTATGCTGGGATTTCCATATCAACACTTCAGAGATAGTTAGATATTCTCTCAATTTTTTTTTTCCTAAATGAGGTCTATTACCTCGAGGTATTTCCCAAGGTGCGATTATCTATTGTCTATATGAGCACTGAGTACTTCCAAGGCCGGGTTTGGGTTGTGCTGTGCAGCTGGTTGGAAAACTGCATTAACCTACGTCCCAAGGTGAAAACAGCCAAGCTCCCTGGAAGCATTTGGGAAAATGCCCCATTTCTAATTATTTCCCCCTTCCTTCCTTGGCGGGGGTCCTCGGTGCTCAAACCACACACTAAGTTGAGAAGCATTTCCAGGGGGGCGCGCCTACCTCCACTCACCCCACCTACCCAGGCGGTGACAGTGCCACAGAACAGGCCGAGACTCTATTCTACCCACAGGTCAGAGGCAGAGGGCCCGGCTGTAGCCTCGAGAAAATGTCCAGCACTTTATTACTCTATTTCTAGATGTCCTATTCGTCTTTGGCAGGACAATAAGCTTAAGTTCTGGGTCTGTGACGTTGCTCTCCAATCATCGGTGTGGTCTTGGAACTGAAGAAGTTATTTATTTCCTCCTTGATAGACCACCAGCAATCAGGTTACCCCATAATCTGAACAGAAGACTTCCTTTAGGCGTGTTTGACCTGACATGAAAATACCAGCATGCTCTTCCGTGCAGAAATTCTGTTTTCATTCATTGCTAGAGCTGTTCGATGTAGCCACACTAAAGAATACCATGTTTTTAAAAAAGGAGACTTAACTGCCCAGGTATAATCTGACTCCTTTTTTTCCATTATTCCTTAACCACTCTTGGTGATTTAATCTAACCTTGATTTATCTTCTTCGTTGTCCATTAAAATGCTATTTCCTAACTCACCTTAAAACATTCTCTTCTAGTCAAATCTTTTCCTGGGAAAGAAACGTACCAAGCCTATTTGGCATGAAAGCCCTGTGTGGTGTATGTCGTCCACTGTCAGAGTCCCTCTCTGTCCCCCAGGCTCACTTTTTAGTGGCCTGGCTGCTGGGGACGGTCTGGTTTAACTGGTGTTCAGGACAGGCGGTGCCAGGCCCGCAGGGGCAGCTGTCATATCCTGCAAGGGAGGAAGCAGAGAGTCGTCACCTTGCCTATCCTTGACATTATAAAAGTCTTCCCTCGTTTTTTATGTACTCAAAAGGAAAGATTTTTCTGTTCTCGGATGTAACAGGTTTCCTAAGAGAAGCCAACAGAGGTTTCATCATTGCACCCTGAAGCAAACATTTCAGAAAAGTTCCCTCTTGTTCTTTGTTAGTTGCAAAACAAATGCCAGAGGTCAACTGCCTCTTTCTCTGGCAACCTCAGTGCGTAGACGTGCGTGACCAGCATTGACCCCCCGTGGCTTCGGATGACAGGGAGACCGCTGCCTGACGTGGATCCTTGAGCAGCAGTCATAGCGGGAAGCCGCTTAATGAAGCGGTCCTTCCGCTGGGGAGAAGAACCTTTTACTCCATGGTTTTCGATGGAGATGGAAGCCCTATTTCAACTTTATAACAGGAACCTAGGAATGTTCTACTGGGTCAGCCCCACGGAACCCTCGTCCCCATCCCCCCCCCCACGTACCACGCTCATTCACGCCTTTCGTGTGCCGCCCAGAGAGGCTCAGAGGGACATAGAAAGAATGTTCTGGGTCATGAGTAAAAATATGGCCACCTGAAAACTCCAACTTTCATGATACCAGTAATGGAGACATAAAATTATTCAGCTGAAACTTCCTCATGCAGAAGCTACACAGCACCTTGGTAAAGTCAAGGTGAGGAAAGGTGTCTAAGTGGCCCTGTAATGTTGTCTGATATTCTGTTACAAAGCAAGGGTTGATTGGAGCCCTTTGTGTGAAAAAGATTACCCTGGGGGACAGGGGGAATGGGACTTCCTAGGGTCCTCTGATTGTTGATTCTGTTTGGAAAACTGTTCAATTTAAGAATTAAAAAAAATGTTCCCATCTGATTAGAAAAGATAATGCACCCCGCTCTCTTTTCTGCCTCTCCCTACCGTTGCCAGGCTGGGCGGAAAACCAGGGACAGACGTGGGTGGCCGCGGAGAGCTGAACGTGGCTTTCAGAGTCTCTGGCAGGAAGTTTGACTTTGTCTCAAAGGTAAAAATTGTCCCACCAAATGAGGCCAGATTCTCCCCAAAGTTCCTAGGCATTTTCCCAGTGGGCTGACAACATGTCACCCTTCGAGTGTGACCCTAAATCTAAGGTCTGGCCAGAAATGACATGAGAGAAGACAGAAGAGAAGTTAGAGAAGGAAGAAAAGAACCACAAGGAAAGAACCACCAGGATCCGATCTTAAGATGCGAAGCTTTACAGAAGTCAGAGTGCTGCTCACCCCCAGTCTGGAAGGGCTCACGTTTGAAAACCTTACACAAGGTACATGTCTCGCCAAAGAGCAGTAATTCAAGGGCAGAAGTCTGCAAACAACAGGATCTCCTCTCGGATACTTCCCTTCATCTGCGAGAATACAAAACATCCCCCATGCCGCTTCCTGCTACCCCCCTCTTCCCCATCCTTTTCTTCTTCTTTCCTTCTGCTTCCAACTCCCTTCTAAGATTTGAGCCTCAGAAAACAGGAGAGGATCCTGATAAGGTTTGGAAAGAAAACCCTTCCCACTTCTGGTGGTGGCCACGGAGTGCGAAGAATTTTTGAGGCATTAAGTAATTAACCCCTCACCACCTCTGCGTGTTAAGAGAGGCGTGCTACCGTTGTCTCCCGTTTTATAGCCGGCACAAGAGGGACACAGCAAAGTTTAGGGACTTGCCTCAAGCACCGGGGTCAATAAACAAGCAGGAAACGCACACTCCCTCCCGCACTCGCTACTCACTTCCAATAGACTCATTTATTGTCAAACGCTCGCTTGCTTTGTTTGGTTTTAATCCCCACGCCATTAACATGGGAGCCTGGAACATGTTGGCTTCTTAACAGCTCCCGGAGCTACGGCCGTTCAGGATGGAAAGTAAACAGCATCCTGTCCCGATCGGGGGAGACGGGAGGTCCATGGGGAGGGAGGCCACGAGGCGGCTGGCTGGCCTGTTAGCTCTGACCGGGACACAAGGTTCAGTTTGGGCCCCAGACCTGAGATGTCCTGACTGAGCTTCACATCATCCCACCATGTAGATCAGCTCCTGGTGCCAGCAAGGGAGGAATCACTCAGATCCCAAGGCTGTGAGCATCCCTCATTTCTGCCATTGGACAAACTGCCCTACACCTCTCCTTAAATTCCTACCTCCTAGAATCCAAATCCTGGCCAAAGCTAAGGTCTGATTCAGAAAAAAATATATAGCATCCAAAACAAGGTAGGATTTGGAGCCAGGCCCACCTGTCTTGCAAACTCGACTCCCGCACTCGCCGTAGCTGTGCAGACGGAGGGGAAATGAGTGGCGGGGCCCGAGACTCACTTTCCTGCCTGCTGTGTGGACAAAATAATGCCCAGCACAGAGGAGCGCCCTGTGCAACAAAGGCTGGGAAGGGTGTGTTTCGTGCCCGCTGTGGGCGGGCACAGGGTAGGATCCTTTCTACTGTCCATGTTTAGTTAAATAATCAGGAGTCCAAACTTGATTAATTTTGTCCAATGTCTCTGTTACTTTAGTCTGTCATTAACTGCTGAGAAACAATATTCTACGCAAAAATAAAAATTACAAAAAGGAAGGAGTAAAAGGAAGGAAGGAAGGAAGGGAGGAAGGGAGAAAGAGAAAGAGAAGAGGAGGAAAAGAAGAAAGGCGGGAAGAAGGCTGCCAATTAGTGTGGCTGTTAGTGCCGCAAGCCAAGAATGGGTATAGACCCAGAGAATCTAGATCTAAATCTTGTTCCTGACACATGCTGACTTGGTGACCTTGGGCAAAGTGGCTTAACCTCTCTTTGGCTTTCTTATCCTTTAAATAAGTTTAGAATAAGAATGCCGACCTCACGAGATTATTTTGAGGATTAAATGTAATCATGGTCAGGAAGGTGTCTAGCACAGTATCTGACGCTTGACAAATGCAAAAAAAGAAAAAAAATGCTGATCGGATTTAAATGTCAATTCTAAGATTATTCACCTAAACCCTCCTAGGGAGGATAACTCAGTTTCCTCACCTGAAATAATCAGAAGAGCCTTCCCAGCTCAGAGTGCGTAGTGTGGCACGTCCTAGAGGGACCAGAGAGCTTCGCGGGATGGTTGCAATATTAAGTTGTTCTTATTAAAATAAGCTCGCCAGACTGCATGGGGACGGAATCAAATCCAATCCTCCTACAGCCGGGCAAGAAGCAATCAGTCTCCTCCTCAGCACGAAACAATAAATAATTCAGCACGGTGGAGAGACTGGTACTTTTCTTCTTCTGCCGATGAATCCTGCTCATATTTTCTGGAACCATCAGTGGAGTATAATTTTACAAACTGAGGGAGAAATAAAGCACACTGGAAATGCAGGGGTGTCGTGACAAATTTTTCTCTAACACCAGTGCTCGGTGATCTTTTCTTTGATTTGAACTCCTGGAGCGTTGGGTTTACAAACCATACAATGCTGGTACTGACCAGATTATCAAACGCCCTGGAAGGATTCTCTTTTCACTTTGAAATTTTTCTCTTAACAAGCATAAGTGTTAACACTTATCGTGTACTCATTGTGCCGGGAATCGTTTTTATCATTTAATTCTCACAACTGTCCTCTAAGTCGATTTATCCCCATTTCACAGGTAAGGACGGAGACCCAGAAAGGTTAGTAACTCCCCAAGAGCCACATCGTTAATAGGCAGCACAGCTAAGATTTGAACCCGGACACGTCCGCTTCACCATTGCATGGTGCAAGTTACCAGAGTGCAAGCTTCTTGAGGGCCAGGGGCGTTGTCTTCCACCAAATCTGCTTCCCTGCACTTCCCAGAAGAGTACTGAGAATTAGAAGGAGTTGAATAGATGATCGGTAGATTGAACTCAGTAAAAGCACTCACTGGCTTCCACTAGACAACCTTAGCACACATCCTTTACCCTGTAAGACTACTCTGTGTACAACTACCGTGTTTCCCCGAAAAATAAGACCTGCCCATAAAATAAGCCCTAGCAGGATTTCTAAGCATTTGCGCAGTAGAAGTCCTACCCCGAAAATAAGACCTAGTGATGGGCGTGGCTACACAGCGTATCTGCACAACCCATGCATTTCGTCGCGGAGCGGTAAAAAAGACGAGCAGCCCTTCTCATCTGCCCCATGAGAGCTCTATTGCTTGACTTGAGAGATTGTGGCCAACGGTTCTAAAGGAAATAGAGTCGCAAGACATTCAGGATGGAATTCGGGGTTTGGAGAGTGATGATGATGTTCCAGAAGAAGACGACTTAACTATATTTGAATAAATGTAGGTTGTTTGTACCGTACTTAAAAAAAAATAACACATCCCCTGAAAATAAGCCCTAGAGTGTCTTCTTGAGGAAAAATAAACATAAGACCCTGTCTTATTTTTGGGGAAACATGGTACACTCACCGCACAACCCCAGGGGGCGCCTTTCACAAAGGCTACAACACCAGGCAGAACCGTTTTCCTCTCGCCATCCCAAATCCGAACCCTTTCCCAAGCGCTTTGCAGTACTCTCCAGCCCAGACTCACCCCTCTGCCAAACAGGAGCACTTGGGTTCCTGGAAGGAAGCAGTGACGCTGTATATAGCTCTTATATTTCAATGTTGGGCACACACGAGACCCGCGGCGCATACGTACTACAGAAAAGGAAAAGGGAAGTCCTGTCTACATCTCACTTTTCTGTATCCGAAAATGAGTTCGGAGTGTGATGGGGAAAGTTTACAGCCTTGAACACTTTCTCCTGTCCTCCAAAATAAACTCTCTGCCTGATCCAGAATGCTTGATCGTGGCTCTATTTCTATTCGCCTCGAACTTATCTAAATAGGTCGTCATCACTGGCACCAGCACAACCGAGAGCTTTAAATCAGGATGGCGGCGGCCCAGCCTACGGCGGTTTGCAGGGGGCTGCCAGCACCGTCAGGGGGGTGGGGGGGGACACAGGGACGTAGGTGTATTAGGGTGAGGTCATGTTGCACCCCTGGCCAAAGCCTGGGAACATCACAGCGCTCGTGACTCGTGACTCCTCCAAATATCAACTTAACTCTGTGGGTCGGGATGCACTCAGGAGCAACACCCCTGGTGAACAGATTGTAGATGATATCTGAGTGGTTTATACCCACAGATTCATGTGGCAGAACCATTATCATGTCAGTTACCTTTTAATAATTCTGATTAAATCAGACGGGGAGTCAGCTTTTGCGACCTCTCCACCATTTGCTATAAAAAGAGAGCAGGGCTCAACTTTAGACCCTTCAGCATGCAAATGAATCTAGATAGACTTTAATCACTTTTTTTTTTGTTTTGTTTTACTGTTACCTCCTCTGTGGGCCAATGATGCTGGTTTTCCATTTATGGTAATATATAAAGTTTTTGAATAAATGTATTTAAGTTTAAAAAAAAAAATTAATCGATCTAAAGAAAAATACCCAATGTAGTCTGTATACAACTATGATAAAATCTGCAACGGTGGCAGATGAATGCATGGAGATTGGGAATCGCAGCTAACGGCCCGTGAAGACAGACAGAAGTTCATGCAGGTGGCACAGGTGCTCGAGAGAGTGGAGGAGGTAGTCAGGGGAGCTAGAGAGAAATCTTAGAGGACCTGCGAAGGGAACAAATGCCCTTGTCCCCCCAGAACTGAAATCTGGGCTCCCGGGGGCTGAGCTCCTGGCCCGGTGGTTGCAGGAGGGAAACCCACAGAACTGTTAGCTACAACCCTCCAGGGACACGAGCAGCTTCAGGTGCCCGAGGAGACGGCATGGAAGTGTGGAAGAGATGAAATGCCTGGATAAAGACAAAAGCCCCGAGGCTCCATTTCAGACAGGCACTGTGGGGAAGGCAGTGAACACACAGGCTGAAAGCCCTGGGGTGCAACAGAGAGAGAGAGCACTGCACTGGGAGTCGCAAGACCTGGCTTTGGCTCCAACTCTGCCGTCTCTAACTGTGTGGCACGAGACAAAGACTGACTCTTCCTGGGCTTCCATTTCCTCACCCGTAAGACACCCCTTCCAATCCAGTTACTGGGTATTTTGATGCTACGTTCTTATATAAGTATGTTAGCAAAATTTCCAATTCGGTGTCAAGGGGATACGATTTAAAAGAGACAATATATTTGCTTCAAGAATACCAACTTCCCCAGTGCAGGCATGTGCACACACACACACACACACACACAATTGCATTTAGAATTATAATCATTTGACTGTTAATATAATCACTGGCAAATGTCGGTCATAAATATTAAGTGCTAACGGGGTCGGATTCCCTGGGGGACATTGAGGAATGTGCCTGGTGGGTGGTGGAGGGGAGCCCCTCTTCCAGGGAAGTCCAGGGGAATTAACCACCAGTCTATACCTCCGTGTCGCAAACAACACCAACGCTCGCTTCCTGCCCGACTCTCCTTCAGCTGGAGTCTGCCCAGAGTTTTGGCAAACGTACTTCGACTTTAAATCTTGGGACCTACGCAGGGTACACAAAATCACAATTCTCCTCTCTTAAGAATTAACAAAGCGAAAAGGCGAAGCATGGATTTTCGTCTTGGTAAACTGAGGTTCGGGTATTGCTTTTATGAGACTCACCCAGAGTCTGTTTACTGCCCACGGAAGGGGTATCGCATTGCCAGAGATGTGGAAATGGCACACCGAAAAGGAAGCGGCATAAAAATAAAAATCAAACTACCATGAATACTCACTGAGCGTCTACCATCATTTGTACACAGAAGGATAAAATATGGTTCCTGGTCTCAAGATGCTTGTAATCTAGCTTAAGAGTAAAAGCCAATACACCTAGAACAAAGAAAGAGAGAAAACTATGTAATTGAGCACAAAAGTAGATGATTTCCATTTAAGGCAACTACACCTGGATAGCCCCATTCCGATCCATTCTATCCCAAAGGCAGAGTCACCTTCCAAAACACAAATCTAATTATGCCCCTTCCTTGCTTAAAACATTTCAACAGCTCCATCTCCAGATAAGGTCCACATTCCTTACCATGGTGTTAAAGGCGATTTGGGATTGGGCCACTGCTTAACCTCTGGGGTCTCCTTTTTTTGTCACTCTCCTTCCTCCCTGGTCCTCCATGTGTGACCAGAAGGTTGCACTGTCCTCAAAGCATGTGAGGCTGAGATGTCCTTTCCTGCCTGGCATGACCCTCTCTCTCTCCATGCCTCTGTTCATGCCGTTCCCTTGGCCTGGACCATTCACACACACAGCCCAGGTGGCTGACAACTGCTTACCTGTCAAGTCTTAACCGAATTGTCACAGCAGGTAGTATACTATATTCTCAGTATAGATCTGACTGGCTGTTGCCACCATTAAACCGTAAGATCCATGAGGTCAGGAACCATGATTGTCTTAATTCACATGGTCTTCCCTCCGTTAGCACAACGCACATTTTCAAGTGTTCCTTCAATATGTTGGGATGAAGGAATGTGTGCTGTGGATAGTTAGAGAAAATGAAGATTAATAAGGACTAAAATACAAAGACAGGAAGATTGCATGGAGGAGGAGCTGCTTGATTTGAACGTTTAAGGGTGAGCAGGATTTCGAAAAGGGAGGGAGTAGATTAAATTATGGTCAATAGAAGTAAAATGCTTTGACTTCTATTAAACACACGGAGGAGGTTCAATAAATGGTAAGTAAATTAGTGAAGAATGAATAAATGAATAGCTTTTTTTGATGAAAGGAAGAACAAATAACGTGAATTAAAGGCATTTTTCTAAAAATGTAACCAGTTTCCTTTATCAACAGCCCCAAGCATACAATAATCGAGTATGTGTACAGGGCTGGAGGCAGAGTATTACCGACAGGTCACAAATAACCAGCACATTTCCATGTCCCTAGTCATTTCCAACATCCTCCAACCCTACCTTCACCTGGATGTTTTGTTGTTATTTTTTAAGAGGTCCAGGAATTTAGAAAAACATCTTCCAGTCTCTTTCAGACTTTATACATGCTCAGTGAGGTTTTGTCCCACGATTCTCACAAAAAGAAACACAGTCTTTTTACCAAAAGTATATACTGAGAACTGAATAGACTGACAGTTATTCAGAGCCAATCTAAAGAACATTTTTCAGATGTGATCACTTCGGAGATTTACCCACTTCTCAAATGCTGTGGATTATCCTGAAAAATTTTTTTTTTATTTCGTTTGCAATTCTCCTGACTAGAAGCCCTGATTAATAGGGGACACAGAGCCCTGTTTAGAAAAATTCAATACATTATGCTCTAGTCTAATATATCCTAAGCCACTCTTGCAAACCCACATTGCAGCGTTCACGTTGATTCTCTCCTCTGGGGGTTGAGGGGGCCAGGGAAGGGAGAAGGGAAGAGAAAGAAACCAGCTTCTTGGCAGCTTCTCAACAATAGCTCCAACTCCCCACTCCCTCCAAAAATAAAAGAAAAAGAAAAAGAAAGAAATCTTTTACATAGTTGCTGTAACCAAGAAAGTATGCATAGCTTCCTGACAGATTGGATAATGTGGAGATTTGAGAAAATTGTGCAATTCCTCTCATTTTCATTTCACCCCCAAATGCTTTGGGTGCAAGTACAACTTCCACCCACACATAACAGTAGTTTCATTTTCTTAAACTAAAGAGTGGGAACAGGGAGCAGTCGCTGAGCACAGGCGCTCATTTAGGCAGGAACAACATCAAGGTGATGTACAAGCCCGTTTGGAGCTGCCCGTGCAGTGAGCGCTCAATTGGAGTCCAATCTCTTAGCAACACCACCAGCTAACCCCAGCTTCGCCGAGATCAGATATTAATGGACAACACAAGGAAATCTTCCAACTCGTAAGCTGGAGACTCAGAAGGAACCTGAATCCCAGCTCACGGCTGCCAAGAAACTCTATATGATGCAGGTGCAAATTGGTTTTTTTTTCTTCCTCTTTTAAATTCAGACTCATTAAAATATGTATTTTTGCAAGGGGATTAAATTCAAACATCTGGGAAAGGGGTGGGGGGAGAAAATCCACAACGCTGAAATATTTTTAACTCAGTTTCAGATTCTGATTGTTTCGTTTCTTTCAAGTTGGGGAGAAGAGGCTGCTTGTCGGTGGGATGAGAGAGAGAGGAGCAGGGAGAGAGGTAGAAACTAACTTCGAAGGGCCCCAGACTTCATCAGCAGCCATAATTGTGGGAAAGTAACCTGAAGATGCCAAACAACAGGAAATTACTAGAAGAATCTGTCAGCACAATCAGCTGCTATTTTCATTGTTCTTTGGCAAATTTATACACAGTCGGGAACACCTGGGCTGGCCCGAAGCCCAGGTTTGACTAATTGCCAGGGGAGAGGAGTCGTCATTTGTCTTCGGAGAGGTTTCCTCCATTCGCTCCTCAAAACATGTGGTTTCACTTTTCCCCCTCTCTCCGCAGGAAATGGCAGGACAGTGAGACGCAAAATAAATGAGTTCACTTCCAAGAGGTTGCCTCCTAAGAGGCCACTCCAAAAATAACTGTCTTGTGAGAGGTTGTTAATAACCAAGATTCTATATACTGTCCTCGGAAAACAACATTTCAAAGGCACCACGATTTCCACCACCCCCGGCCCCTTCCCTTCCAAACGCAGCGCACATTAAAAATAAAAGCCATGGGAGACGAGAGAATAAGCAAGCCCTCCTCCGTCTTTCGGAGGTAGGGAATGTCACTCCTCTCACTCCTCTGCAAAGCCCCTCTCCCTGGAGTAGGACCTTACCCAAATCCTGTCCCCTGACAAGTGAAAGGTGAAACTGGAACGGCAAGAGACGTCACAGCCTGGTCTTCCGGGCACTTCCTTGCTGCCCACCACCGACGGCTCTGTCTCAAACTCAACATTTAAACTTCCCCGGTGGGAAACAAGGGAGATTCCTTGAAGGCATGAACTAGTCTTTGCTGCCCCCATGCCTGGCACAGAGTTGGTGCTGGATCAGTTCTGGTTGGATGAAGAACACCAAGGAGTCCGTACAAATCACCTGCTTTGTGGTCTGCTGCCCGGGGCTGGGTGTAGACAATTTAGAAATTTCTTGAACTTTAAGAGATCACCTTTTTACAAGAACCACCTGCCAGAATGACAGCCTTCTCCCTTAACCTCTCTACATATTTTTATAGGTTAACATACCACTACACACACACACACACACACACACAGAGCGCTTCTAACTCATTATTTAAGCACAGCTCTAGCCAAGATATCCTACTTGGGTAGCAAAGTCATGTTTTATATTCCTTCTTGAAGCCAATAGAGCTTTCTAACTTAATTGCCTAGTATTTTCAACGTGCTGATTGGGAAATGTCACGGTGACAGTATGTTTCGTATTGAAACGTACATCCGCCTTTGGTATATTTTCACCTGTGTTGTGTTCAACCTCTCCGGTGATTTAGGGGTTCTGGCAGCACATCAACAAAGAATCAACTGCCTTTTCTTTCTTTCCTTCTTTCTCTTTAAAGCATTTAGGGCATGCAGCAGATCATTACTACCCTAGGTGAAGCCAGCAACATTTGGGTTTGATTTGGTTTCAGTCTCAGGCCCCTTTCTCAAAGTTGAGCTGTGCTGTAATTCTAAACTGACCCACCTTCCCCCTAGCAAAGGTGAAAAAATGTTATGGAGCGTTTTACAACCCACAGCCCATCATTTATGCCGAAACACTGGGAGAGTTCAGACTTGGCTTATTTTCCCTAAATCAGAGATGTTTTGACATGTTTATTTGTTTAATTTGTTTATTTTGACTAGCTCTGATTATAATTGGCAGCAGTGTGTAGAATTAACATTAGACAGTGCCGTAGACTTGTCTGTTACAATAATGCAAAAGGAATGTGAAGAGAAATCTAACCACCACATAACAATAGCAGGCAGGAAAACCATAAGAGATTTCTTTCACAAAAAGAAATGCAACCCCAGTGTTAAATTTCATTGAAAAATGTGCACGGACAATTTTACCAATTATCCTTGAACACTAATATTGCTTTTATTCAATAAATCTGCCCCCTCTGCTGATATATTTGTGAAACAGTAACTAAAAGTAGAATTTAAAAAAATCTAACCTTTGAAATTTGTATTTTTGAGATTTTTTAAAAATTGTTCCATCTATGGGCTTTTTAAAAATAAAGGCACGATAACTACTCAATAATATTGCAGTAATATTGGAATGATCGCGTAGTGCTGAATGCAGTTGTATGGTTGAAAGTGTGCTTTCTGAATTCTTTGTCTAAAAATCTCTGCACAGTGAGATTTACATCCCAAACAGAGAAGTTTGTCTGACTGAGGCAATTTCTCCTGTCTTAATTGGCCATAACAATAATGATACCATGTTAACTTTCTTCTTTACCCTTGAAAGATCTACATGAAGTTTGTTTCACGGGGTTGATACATAGTCTACATATAAACGATCCATAATTCACTTTTAGAAGGAAAAGAAATCTGTGTTTATTGTTCGTGCCAGATCACACGTGGAAGTCTTTGCGTTCTTTACGAAGCACTAGTCCTAAACCAGTTAAGAGTGTCCTCGTCCCCCAGCCACATCCCTTGCCCCGAAGTTAAAGACCTTGGGCTCCGAGGCATATCTGGGAGGGCATCCGGCCACAGCCCCTTAAAGGAGAATAGAAGAAATCAGTTCATCTACATAGTCTACTGCCAATTATGCAGAGAGCACAAACATGCTTTGCTCACGTTTATTATCCCATAAATATTTTCCCATGCGCAGTATGGTACATTGCTGTGTGCGATCCTGACTCGGAACACCATATGCGCTCGGAGACGGGGGCCAAGTTCAGGTTGCCATGTCTACGCCAAGCAGCCCAGAGGTCTCCTGCTATGGAATGTTTGCTGTAAGAAGCCTGGAGTCTCTAGACAATTAATCCCTCTGCTTCTATTTCCCTTTAGCTTAAATCAGACTCATTTAGGGCAAGAAAAACCACCGTAAGACCTCGGGAGTGGCCAGTGACGCTGTGTGCAACTGGGGAGTTCCACGCTGGGCTCTGTTTGAGGCGCCAGCCCATGTTGCTATGGGGAACTGGGAAGACAGATCTGTCTCAGGAGGCATTAGAGTGTTCTTTACAGGAGGCTGAAAATGTATTATTTTCCCCCCAACTTTAGCAACAACTATAGGAATTGTGAAGCTATGGGGCACAGGGTGTGATATCAGGCCTCAAGGGCAGTTTTTTTTTTAAATGCAATATTGGGGTGGGGTACAGATTACAGGTGCAGTGGCTCATGCCTGTAATCCCAGCACTTTAGGAGGCCAGGAGTTCAAGACCAGCCTGGGAAGAATAGCGAGACCCCCATCTCAACAACAACAAAAAAATTTTTAACTAGCTGGGCATGATGGCATGTGCCTGTAGTCCCAGCAGCTACTCGGGAGGCTGAAGCAAGAGGATCCCTTGAGCCCAGGATTTGGAGGCTGCAGTGAGCTATGACTGTGCCACTGCACTCCAGCCTGGGCAACAGAGTGAGATCCTGTCTCTCAAAAAAAAAAAAAAAAAAAGACCATGGAGAAAGAAAGGGCAATCCAAAATCCACAGGACTGAAAACTCAGATGGACACTTTGTAGGGACCATGTCACTCACCTCCAGAGCTCCACACTCCCTGTGCCTTTGCACTGTGGTGAGCCCCTGTGGACCGGGGAGTCACCATACCAAGACTCCGGAAGAAGAACGGGGTCAGGGGAAGAGAGAAAAGTGGACCTGAGGGACAGGTAAATATCGGACACACAGCCGTGATTCTCCCATATTCGGTGCAAATATAATTCGGGGCTCCATCCGGAGACCAGAGCGTGGTCATTCCCATATGTCACCTTTGCCGTATCAGCAGGGCTCACAGTGAGGGGCTGGTCCCGATGGGGAACTCGGAGAGCCTGAATCAGCAAAGAGAGATGCGGCCAAGGTCTCCAGATACGTAATCCGCATTGAAACAGGAAGGGTTCACTGCATGGCATTCACTTACTATTTACTTGACAGAAATAAAATGCCTCACTCCCTGAGCACTGGGTTCATTGCCACTCCCGAGGTGTTAGGGTGGCTTTTCTTGCCCCAGATGAGTCTGATTTAAGCTAAAGGGAAATATTTAATAGAAGCAGAGGGATTAATGGTCTAGAGACTCCAGGCTTCTTAGAGCAAACATTCCATAGCAGGAGACCTCTGGGCTGCCTGGCGTAGACATGGCAACCTCAACTTGGGCTAATTGGGACTTAACCGCAGACGATGTTCTGCGCTGTTTCTGTCAACATCTCGGGAGAACTAGCCGGGACACAGAGATAAAGGACACAGCCCCACATCCGGAAGCACGGGCCGGGTTGGGGGGCCCTTCCCCTTCGTCAAGAAAAAATGAAACTGCACAAGACTTGCGACAAAGAACAACAAAAGGAAATCACTTTCCCCTTTTCTTCTTTCATTTACCACCACCGCGCTTGCAGACAGCGTGAATGGAATTGTGACAGGAGTCGGCAGTTCTGTCCCTGATTTCCACTCTTCCCCCTGTACTGTGCTGCCTTAGCCCGAGCGCTGACTTCAGTCTGTTGCTTCATTGTCCAAATCACTCTGCGCTTCTTGGAAGAGAAATGTGTCATGCAGTCAAAGTGCTTTTATTATTACCTATCTCCAAAGGGAGGGCTTAAATTTGCTAATATGAAATGGGTTGACTGTCTTTCCGGTTAAACTAAGTAATGAAGCATGGGATGTTAAGTGTTTTTAAGCTCCTTAGATATAGAGGTTATATAAATACAAAGCAATATTATTGAAATGAAACTTCTTGAGGGCGTTTGCCAAGGGACCCGGCGTTAGGAATATTTTACACGAGAAGATTAAATGAGGGATAGTCTAATGAAGTCTTGCTGCCGAAGGTTCCACGAGGGCCAGTTCGAAGTCCCACTGGATATCTGGGTGAGTTAGAATGAGGAGAGAGACCAAAGAGTGGCTAACTTGCAGAAGAGTTTAAAAACCCTTTTACCGCCTGCCAATGCAGTTCTTCGGCTTCGGAGATTTCCCAGGCTCATTACCTTAAAAATTATCGAGATATATTCAAAGAATCCTTCAGGATAATAAGACCTTGTATGTGTTCACCTTAAGGAATGATTCCTTCTTCTACTCCCCAGGTAAAAAAAAAACAAACCTGTGACTTTTAGAAATCAGACTCCATCGCATAAGAAGAAATGCTTTTAGTTTACTGTCTAGTCATTTTAAGATACATAAATGCTGTGTCTTACGTATGCGAAACAATTGTCATAGAAGAAGGAAAGTAAGCATTGTCCAGACTGGGAATGTCAGGGGGCTTCCCATGCCCTGACCATACCCTGCCGTACACACACAGCCAAGGACTGTTGTGGCGTGTGATAATGCTCTCTGGTGCCCCATTTTTAAGTGTCACTTTATAAAGTCAAAAGAATTGAGAGCAACTGTGAAGCTAAGAAGTAAAATTAAAATACAAAATATTTAATGAAGTATCTTATAAACATGAATGTGATACTCTGCAAAATATATAAAAATAACTATTAAGCTAAAAATGTAAAATAACCGCTAGATTTAGGGGATAGGGGACCTGACTTTTGGCCCACTCCTTTAAGACCTGACAGGTGACATTGGATAAGTCACCCAACTCTTTCTGGACCAGAATGTCTGTGCTTGGTGAACCAGGACAGCTAATAGTGTCCTGCCCATCACAGCTGCTGTGTGGATCAAGGCAGGTGATGAGGATGACTGTGCTTTGAAACGAGTTAGGTCGTATACAAATATGTAGTATTAGGTTTGCTGAGGGTTCAGGCAAACAAAAACAATTCAATGGTCAAGTCAGAAATATCAAATGGCCTGAGAAACACGGTTGATATCATATTTTGATCTCAATGTTACCAGCCGTGAAACATTCAGGAAATCTATGATGCTTTGAAGACAATAAATGGGAATGAATCTGCCTTTGAAATATCAAAACAGTGTCTTATTTACTCCAAAAGCAGAACCAAAATCCGTCATCTCTTGAGAGAAGTTACCCGTCTTGTCCTTCCAATATGTTCTTGGCCAAGAACGCTCCTCTTTTGCTTTGTTTGTTATATAACGTTATATAAATGTGAAGCAATGTTATTTGATTCAATAGATTATATTCTGTACCATTCAAAAGATGTCCCCAGAGAAGTCCCTTCCTTGATTCTGACTTCTTCCAGACCTCCCCACCTAAGGGCCTCCTTAATATTCCCACCCCAGCATTCAGATGGCCTCCATTCATAGCTCCCCTCTGTCCTTTCCTTTCGTTCTTTAAGTATGACATCCGGACCACGATGCCTCTCCTGCTGGTCCCAGACCCTTCCTCCAGAGCTCCAGGCTACAGGGAAAATCAGTGGCTGACCCTGTGTGAGCCACTGCCACACAACCTGGGCAGAGAGCCAGGCAAGTGGCCGCTGACACAAGGCTGAAGGCTCTGGGAGTTCCGATCAGGGTCGTCTCATAAGCACCAGTAGGTGACCTCTACCCAAGAACACTCCATCATTCTTCTACTCACTCTCTCTCCCTCTTCTTTCTTGTCTTCTCTTTCTTCTTTAACTTTCTCTTCTCTCTTTTCCTTTCCAAAATGATAGGCAAGCCAGTGGTACCTATACTTTCCTGGTTGCACTCAGAACCAAAGAGGTGTCTGGCTATTTCAAACTAGCCACATGGCCACAACAAGAAGTCCCTGTATTTTCTATTTCTCCCCCTTGCTCCAGCTCCTCCTCAGCAATATTTTTTTTTTTTGAGACAGTCTTGCTCCATTGCTCCAGTTAGAGTGCCATGGTGTCAGCCTAGCTCACAGCAACCTCAAACTCCTGGGCTTAAGCAATCCTCCTGCCTCAGCCTCCCAAGTAGCTGGGACTATAGGCATTATAGGCATGTGCCACCATGCTCAGCTAATTTTGTTTTTTGTTGTTCTTTTTTCCTATTTTAGTTGCCCAGCTAATTTCTTTCTATTTTTAGTAGAAACAGGGTCTTGCCTTTCCTGGAGGCTGGTCTCAAACTCCTGAGCTCAAGTGATGCTCCTGCCTCGACCTCCCTGAGTGCTAGGATTACAGGCATGAGCCACCACGCTGGGCCCAGCAATTTTTTGTTTTTAGAACAACACCATCAATTACATCCCAGGAGAAGAGCAGCCCCCACAGACCTTCGTGCTTGCTGTGCAACCCAGGGTTTCCCTCTTATGAGCAGGAAACCACGTGAGCTTCCTCACTCTTTGCTCAAACCTTCCAAAAAACTTCATATAACCTTCTCAGTGGTCAGATAGAGCCAGGTGGCAATGACTTGCCCAAGGCAGGAGACTTTGAACCTGGAGTCCGACAGAAGACAGATCTAATTGCTCTATGCAGGGAGGAAGCAAAACATTTCATACCCAGCAAGTCTGGCTATTTAGTTCTTTTTTGTTAAAAAAAGGAGGGAGGGGGGTTTATTTATTTATTTATTTATTTATTTATTTATTTTGAAAAGCAACACATCCTCTTGTCTAAAAGAGAAAGGGCAAAAATGTTGCTTGAAAGTTTCCTCAAGAGGTTAAAACAGGAGTAACTACACGCGCAAATCTATTTTCCTAATAATGAAAAATGCAAGTGTGGCCACAGTTGAACGTGAAGACATAGAACAAGAGCAAAGGGTGGGAAGGGAGGGTCTAAACAGCAAGAATCAGACACCTCTTAGGCAAAATTCTTGGTATTGTTCCACTCAACGAAGAGAGGGCATTTTCAATCAACTTCAGCTGCACAGAGGTGAAGCCGGTCCAGGAGCCGGGACGGCGGCATAGACGGCTCTCTGTTGCCACCCAGTGGCCAAACGCCGCATGATCGCGAGCGCCTTGGCTGAAAGGATCCAGCGCGTAAAATTCAGTCTGCATAAAAATCGCATTATCTCCTCCAAAGAACTGCCAAAGCTTCCAGAATGTCCCCTCTCCTTCCAGAGCCCTCCCACCTCCCTCATTAGCTTCCTTTGTTTGTCTTTGAGATAAAGGGATCTTGGCTGGCCTCTCCTTGTTGACTGAAAAACTCAATGCTAGAAAAGAACAGCTTTTGTGGCACTTGGACCAAATCTACAGTCCCCCTAATTGGTTTAAAAGGCGGTGGGGGGAGAGGGGTGTGGGGAGGGAATAAATGAGAACCAGGGAGAGAGCAGAGCAAGAGAGGCGCTGGCTCCACCCGAGTGCCAAATGGTAAATAAACCCTTTTTATTGGCTCATTTGGTCCCAGCGCTACAAAGGCTGCTCTAATTGAGGGCGGAAGCAGACAGATAGGCAGTGGCTGCCTTTAAGTCACACTCGATGCTTCCCCAGGAATGTTTGTGGTTGATCTGGGGAACAGATAATAGGGGATCCTCCCATGGCCCTGGAAGCCCCTGGGTCAGTTAACCCAGAATGGGGTGTGGACTTTGCATGTCTCTAGCGCATCTGGGATAAGCCCACCAGCCAGGTCCTGCCCGTCTAAGCCACCAGCAAGCTACATCTGTGGGGTCGGGGCCACAGCAGTCCCAGGGTCAGTTGTCTATGGGCAGGGGCAGCGTGGGGAACCCCAGGATGTACCGCAGGCATTTTCACACTGTGCACCCCTGAACCCCAGCTTGCTTGGAAGTTCCATAAGTATTTGACTTGAATGTCTTTAAAAATTAATTTTACTTTTAAAGAAAATTAAATGCACTGTCAAATGTCTCTCGTGTCAAATCTTAACACATTATTAGTACACCCCTAAATTAATCTGGGGGTCTGGACTTTTTACAAACCCAGGCCTACGCCTGACGCCTCGTGTCATATTGTACATGTACGTGCGTTCTTATTTTAACACAAACGGCCCGGGCTCCCACATATCTGCCCGGAGTGTGCTCTCCCAGCATCTGTCGGTTGCACAGTAACCAAGAAAGAGATGACAAGACTTGCGATAACATCGCATTACAAATAGCGTTAGCATTCATTATACATTTTTGGATGTTTTTCATTTCGCTTATCTCTTCGCGATAAAGAATATTAACAGATGTTAAATATTGGTAGTAATTCAACCTAAGCTTTTTAAAAAAAAAAAAAATCCAACTATTTCTCTTTTGGGCTCTGCACCAATATATTTGAAGGGTCTCCAGAGACTGCAATACGAACTATTTATTTTCAACTGTTACCATTTTCAACTGTTGGGATGAGAATTTTCCCCATATTGTTTTACCAGAACAAAACAAATACTGTACTAATAAAGCTAGAATGAAAATTCTTTTTTTTAGACATTGATGTTTACTACCAGTTTTCATGAGCAAACACAACTATAAACTATTGTCTAAAAAAGTGTATACGCCTTGATTTTAGACTTCCAGCCTCTAGAACTATGAGAAAATAAATTTCTGTTGTTTAAGCTGAACAGTCTGTGGTATTTTGTTATGGCAGCCTGAGCAAACTAATATACGGTCAAAAATAATTAGGTCTGAAATTTCCCACTTCACTACATATTACCTGCATGGTCTTTTTAAAAATAGCTTATTAGGATATAATTTACATACTATAAAATATATCTGTTTTAAGTGTTTTATTCCTTGGTTATTAGTATATTTACAGAATTGTGCAACCACCACCACAATACCTGTGTAATCTTTAGAACAATACTTAATCTCTCTGGGCCTTGACTTCTTCATCTGTAAAATGGGACTACACCTATATACACGACTATACCTTTTACATGGATTTCTATGGAGCATATAATGACATACATAAAGCATGTGACATGCGTGTTTGTTTCCTTCTTTCTCCCAACATTCTTGTTCTTATGACCAGAGGCCCTTTTACTCTAACCCTAAGCTGTACCAGGATTCCTGACTCACAGAAACTGGATGATATTAATAATAAATGTTTGTTGTTTTTAGCTGCTGAGTTTGGGGGTGCTTTGTTGCACACCCTTGAATAACCAAGGTACGCACTTTCCATTATGCTAGGAGAAAAAGAATCCAAACCAGACTGACCACCTTAAAAAAAGGTCCCCACTCAGCTTGGTGCCCAGCACACGGTCAACGGTCAAATAATCACGAGCCCACACTTGGCCTTTGAGAATTTGCTGAGACTTTAGCTGCTCACGGTGGCTACCTCTTCTTCCCACGCTCTGCAAAAAGCACAGCAATCCATACGTCCCACGTCTCCCTGGAGGGGCTCCCTGCCCCTCCTGTGCTAGAATATTCAGATCGGATTGCCTCTCAACCTCAGCTCTCTGATGAGCTCAAAAACAGCGATGATTTTGTAGATCATCCATCCAGCTTTTGCTCATTGTTAGAGTGAAAGCAACATTCTCTCGTGGCTTTCTGCATCTTAAGTGGAAATGGAACACCAGACTGGGTTTGAATTTTGATCTGCCCTTTCCTTCCCTTCTGACCAGATGCTATGCCACAGGCCCCAGGAAGCCCACATGACCGACACGAAGAGCTCCCATTGACCCTGAGTCCCAGGTCCACAGCGGACTGGCCCCACGTATTAACCCTAAAAGCAGATAAGCCTACGGACCAAGAGGTAGGAAAAGAGGACTGTCTTCACAATGGGGTTCGAAGACCATCAAGGCTGATCTTCCTGAAAACATCTCATTGGCTGTTTGAAATTTCTACCGTTAAAGTCAGTAATGAGCTGGATAACAATCTGTTAAAGCCAGGCCAACGCATGAAACAAACAGTAAGCTTGGGTTTAGGAGATTTGGGGTTTTGTCCAGTCATCCACCAAATGAGCATCTTGGACAACTCACTTCTGTTATCTGCAAATCAGTTTCTTTCTCAGTTAAAGAAGTTCCTAGATGATTTTTCTTATGACAATATAAAAATTAAATTCTGAATTTAATTTTTCAGAAAGAGACTTATTTTCCTCCTCTGATTTGCACGTGTGTTTCTCTGAGCTCCTTTGGGAGATTCCACTGTTGTGTTGGGCTCTAAGTAGATGAGGAACTGGCCAGTTATGCCTTAGGGAGGATTAAGGAGAACTACAGTAACAATTATTCTTTCTTTACACACTTCCCATTTTTCCTTTATTATTTATATATTTATTTATTTTTGAGACAAGGTCTTGCTCCATTGCCCAGGCTGGAGTGCAGTGGCATCATCATAGCTCACTGTAACCTCAAACATCCAGGCTCAAGTGATCCTCCTGCCTCAGCCTCCTGAGTAGCTGGAACTACAGGTACGTGCCACAACCTGTTAATTTTTCTATTTTTTTGTAGAAACAGGGTCTTGCTATGTTGCCCAGGCTGGTCTCGGAACTCTTGACCTCAAGTGATCTTCCTGCCTCCGCCTCCCAAAGTGCTGGGATAAGAGATGTGAGCCACTGCACCTAACTATTCCTCTTTTTTTAGACACAGTTTCCCTGCTTCCTCCACCACCAACACATGAACACAAGCTACAGGAGTGGACACGTGACCTAGGTCTGGCCAATCTTGCCACTTTAATCCCTTGGTAAATAATTCGTTGTAAGAAGTGGACATAGGAGAGCCCTTCTCTTGGGTTACTGTCAAGATTCTGGAGAAGGTAGTTTTTCTACTGAGTTTTCTAAGCCAGAAGAATGTGCTTTTGGACATGCTGGCTACCACATGGAGAGAATCTTTCTGTAAAATGATTCCAAGACAAGGAGAGGGGAGAGAAAGAGAGTGAGCCATCTCTGGTAGGGATGTGTCTCAGTTCCAATTTCTAACATGCTGATCCCTGAAGCTCTTTAGATTCTTCCCAGGCATGCGCGTCCATAAATAAGGCTGGTCTGAGTTGAGTTTCAGAAACTCTCCTGACAAAGACAGGGATTGAAAGGATGTGGGGGGAATTGAAACAAGTTCTACAGGATGGGACAAAAAAGGAAAGGCTTCTGACTGGTGATGGGATACCCCAAGGCGGAGGATTCCAGGGATCCAGATTTGATTCCTTTCAAGACTTACATGGCTGGCGGTTGCCACCTACTTCTTAGAAGGTGAAGGAAGAACTGAGGCTTGCATTATGGAAGATCCTAGTCAACCACTCAGCCAACAGGGTCACCTGGGCTTGGCTTATTTCAAGCTATACTTGTCTGCGAATACCGATTGGTAGGACCACCTGTACCCACTGAAATGACCAGAAACCTGTGCTGTCCCTCATGCAGACAGCTTCTGCTTTTTAAGTGCAAGGTGGCTCTGGACACAATATCATTGACTAGATTGTCACATTACGAAAGTCTGGCTACAGAAGCGTACTCAGAGAAGGGGCATCTTGTTAGAGGGGAAAGCGTGGCGTTGGAATAGCAGTGAGACTGGAGTCAAACACCAATACTCTCTCACCCAATCCCCACCGTGTGCAAGGGTGAAGGGCGTCACCTCAGATTTGGAGCCGTGAGACGCTAACAGCTCCTATGGGGATAGACCCAAGCGCCTTGGCCTTGGAATCATTAGTGTCAAGCTCTAGCCAGCTGAATCAATCACAGAAACTAACGCTTGTCTGTGTCACACACATTTTCCCAGGACACTTAAGCCCGGGGCTTACAGGGGAGTTATATGAACGGTAGTCATCCATACATAGTGCTGGGTTTTTCTACCCCACTTGCTGCAATGGAATATCCAGCCCCCTACCCAGTCCCCAGTGTTATGTCTCAGGACCTTGGAGGGGGTTTTACAATGCACAAGAACAAGCCCAGAAAGCCACAGTGTGGCCTCCATACTCTTTGTTCCAGCATTTCTTTCAGTGCCCCTTTAATGTCGCCAAAAGGGATTGCCATTGTGTCCTTTAGCCGCCAGCATCGCACCAACACCACACTCCACAGACGTCAGGAAAAATCTTCCTCTAACTCCTAACACCCACCTATAGCAACCACCCAACCGCTAGCACCACACCCTGTGAGCACACACATGTATCACATGCACACACACACGCCCCTAGTGACAAGGTCTCTCACAATGATCCCCAAAAAAGTGGTGTGTTCTACCCCAAATCTTAAGGGGATCCTTTGTACAGAGCACTTCTTCCATCCCCGTATGTACTTCCTTTCTTTTTATTTCCCATGGATGCAGATGTGAACCCGCAGTGCCGACGGAGGACCGGGCTCCAAAACAGCCCCGGTGTCATCCTCTGGCTGTGCTCCGACCTTTGCTCTGCCTCCTGCTGCCTGAGCATCCACCTCACCTGCCCAACGCTCCTACCCTCCCTATCAGCCCTCCCTGGGCTTCTATAACCAATCCCTATGTCACAGGCCTTGTGCTTCACTTTGGTGTTTTGGTGGCAGGTTGATAATATCTACTTTTGTGTAGCATAATAGATAATACGATGATTGCTGTTGGATGCAGTAATGTCTGAGAAAGAAGACTCATTGCTTTAGTTTGCCTTAAAGAAGGGAGTCACAATATAGTGTGATGTACAGTACACCAAAGAAGATGAATGTGATGGGAATTATCCTAAAATGACAGACTGGAATCTACTTCTTTTTCTCTGCTTCTTGCCTGCCATCTTATAGAGAGATGCATGAGCCATTGAAACAGACAGGCTAGTGACAAAACAAAAGAAAGCAATACTGGTTTGGGGCGCATACAATCAATCCACCAACTAGTATTATAAAGTACTTCGATCTTTGATGAAGAGTGGTAAAAAGTTCCTGGACTACTTGGTAACTTTTTAGATTCAAATTCCAATCTTAGGTACCAAAGCCCCCTTATATTCCTAATCCTGTGTTAGGGACTTTCTTATACATTATCCGTTTACTCTGATGATTAAACCATGATGGCTATAATATCTGAAACCAAATATAATATATTGCTTAAAAGAGTTTTACCTACATTTTCCTCTAGATAAAGGATTCCATTGGATAAAGGGCTAATAACCAGAATTTACAAAGAACTCAAGCAAATCAGCCAGAAAAAAAACCAAACAGCCCTATTGAAAAGTGGGCAAAAGACATGAACAGAAACTTCTCAAAAGAAGAAAGACAAATGGCCAATAAACATATGAAAAAACGCTCAACGTCACTAATCAACAGGGAAATGCAAATTAAAACCACAGTGAGATATCACCTTACCCCAGTTAGAATGGCATTTATCAAAAAGTCCGAAAACAATAGATGCTGGCATGGATGCAGAGAGAAAGGAACACTTATACACTGTTGGTGGGTCTGCAAATGAGTACAACCTCTATAGAAAACAGTATGGAGATTCCTCAAAGAACTAAAAATAGACCTACCATTCGATGCAGCAATCCCACTATTGTGTATTTACCCAAAGGAAAAAAGGACTTTTCATCAAAAAGACACCTGCACTTTTCATCAAAAAGACACCAACACAATTCACAACACAAAGATGTGGAATCAACCTAAAGTGTCCACCAGTTCATGAATGGATTAATACAGTGTGGTATATGTGTACCATGGAGTACTACTCAGCCATAAAATAGATGAATTAATACCTTTGACAACAATCTGGGTGGAACTTGAGACCATTCTCCTAAGTGAAGTATCTCAAGAATGGAAAAACAAACATCACTATTAAGTTGGAACTAACCGATGAGCACACATGTGACCAGAGGGAGGTAAAACTCAGTAGAAATCAACTGGGGAGAGGAGGGAGCGGGGGAGGGACAAAAACCTACCTAATGGGAACTGTGAACACTATTTGGGTGACGGGCACACCTTTAGCCAGGACTCAAGCATGACAAAAGTGATCCCTGTAACCTAAAACATTTGTACTCCCTTAATGTTTTGAAATTTTAAAAAAATACCTATCATTCCTGTACCTAGAGAAAAACTATTTTAGCATTTTCATACATATGATATATATTATTTTATCACCTTTTTCTATGCATATATAATTTATATTATAATTTTAAAACTACCTTTTCCTTAATAAGACAATAGTGAATGTTTTTCCATGACATAAAACATAATTATTTTCTCTAATATGTTATGGTTGCATGAAGTTCCATCATACACCATACACCATGATATAGTTAACCAATTACCTATTGCAGGAGACTTAAGATGTTTCCAATTTTTAGTTATTATGAAAATGCTTTGATCAACATTCTGATAGCAAAATCTTTGCACATATCCATGATTATTCCTCTCAGATTGATTCGTACAAGTAGAATTTCTGGGTCATAGCACATGTAAAATTTTAATACTTTTCTTTTGGATTACCAAAGAACCTTCTAGAAAAGTTATAGCAATTTACATGGCCACAGGTGGTATTAAAAAATCCTAATTTCCCTGCAACATTGCCAGTGTTTTTATTTCTATCTTGGCTGATTTTTTGGAAGAAAATTTAACTTTAAGTTGTTTAAAATGTACAATTCTTGACATTTACCAGGGAAGTTAAATATATTTTTCATGGATTTACTGGCCATTTACATTTTTCTTATGTGATGTTCATTTCTTTCATCTGTTTTCTATTAAGTTGTTCATCTTTTTCTTGTTGATTTCTAAATGCTTTCTTATTAAATCTTCCATATGTATTATAAATATCTCGAAGTTAACTCTTCTATAGGCACCAAAAATATTCTCTCCCAGTTTGCCTTTTAATATTATCTAGGATTTGATATATACATAAATTTTCATGATAAATTTTTATGGAGTCAAATTATTCCATTTTTTTCTTTATGGTTTGGGGGTTTTTGTACTTTTATGCACACATAGAAAGACCTTCCAAGATTATTTTTTAAATTGCTTAATTGTCTTTCAGAATCGTAAGGTTTTATTTTCACACTTAAATCTTTACTTTGGGTGTGGTCGGAAGCAGAAAAGTATCTTTATTAAATGGCTGGGCATTATTAGGCAAACTATTCTCTTCCCACCGAGTCGAAACGGTGGTGTTATTGCACACAAAATTTTGTCCTATTTTGAGTTGATTTCTATTCCATTTCGTTGATGTAGCACACAAGCACACTTGTCATTCTTGCATCCGGCCTTCCCCATTTAATCCGATTCCTTTTCTACACAAAGTGAGGACCGGTCACCTGTGTTTCGATCTCCTTGAAAAGGATGAAAATGATGATTAACCATGGACACTGCTTCGGACTTGGACATTTTTAAATCAAAGAGTGTCATTCCCAAGGAACTCACTCCTTCCTAAAGTAATGGACTTTAATCCTAGTGTTTTTGTTACTTTTAGCCATTAGCAACTTAGGGGGGAGGGGGAGAATAGTCCTGTTAAAACACTTGTCTCTCCCTTTTTTAACCCTTGAGTTACGGGAGGGGCCCGTTAAAGGAAGGTGAGGGCTGGCAGAACAGCAAGGCTGGGTGATCCACATGCAGGAAGCGGAGAGCGGCAGTGGCCTGTGTGCTGGGCCATCTCACCCTCTGCGGCTCCTTTAATACGGCAGAATAAAAATCCACTTATGCTATTGGGTAGTGTAAATAGGCCTTTGACCCTGCCCCAAACACCTCCATCACTCACTGTTTTGAATCTGTTTCTGGTCAACTCAGTGGGCCCGAATGCAGCTCTAATGAGGCTGGAGGTCACGGGTTCAATACCAGTGTGGTCTAATTACCAATAAGTCAACTGTTTCGGGGCCTCGGCTTATGCTTCTCCACCAAGCCAGGCATTTTGCATGTGCCCAGCTTTGGCCACACGGAGGACGACGCGAGAGACCAGAGATAAATCAGAACAAATCTCCCACCATACCGGGACATGCGCTCGAGGCCCTGCTGTTGGCAGGTCAGCAGCAGGGTTTGGGATGTGGGCAGCGACGGCACATTTCTGCACTGGCACTGCGGCCGCCAGTAATTGGCATGTGCTCCACCCCGCCCTGCGGAGAGGCTGCCAAGCTCCTGTCTCAAAGGACTTATTATTCTAATTCAGAGGATAGGAGTTGGGGGCCTGGGGGCCCGTGCTTTAACGGGAATGTTTTCAGTTACTATGGATGCCTAGGGGAACGCCATCAAAAAATTAAACAGAGATGGAACACTTCTTCCTAATTCCATTTTCTATTATGAAGTAAATAAAACTACGTTAAAGATAATTTGGAGAGCAAGCAAAAGAAGAAAAATCCAGTCTCACCAACATATCACATGCGCAATTAGAAATCCTTTTTTTAGACTTCTTACATTTTCATTCCCATTTCAATGCATTGCACAAATAACATGTTGCAAGAGGAATAAACATTTTTCGATGAGAAGAAAATCACCTACCATCTCTAACAAAGTGACCATTTTAAATTTTCTCCAGAAATGTTTAGTCCACTATGTCTTGGGTGACTGCTCATACATATAAATGTCTTCAAAGGCACTGACCGCCCCCCAACCCGACAGAAGGCCTGTCATTAAACTCCCCCAGGAAACAGAAGACACCTCAATATTCCTGATACCACGGACACTGCACACACCAAAGGAGTTTCCAATAACGAATATTCGGCACAATGTCATTTGGAAAACATCAAGAGGGAAAAAACTCCCCCTGCCTAACGTGCGTGAGCGGGATGGGTGCTCGCCTCCGGAACATACTGTAATTTCTCATGGAAACACTTTGTGAAAAGCCAGTCGTATATTCTAGCCCCTAAGTATGAAACCTCGGGTCCTTCTAACCACACAAAACAGCTGTGCCCTCAGCGGAAAGGTCATCTGCCGCAGTCGTGTTTCTTTTTACTTTTAAAGAAACGTCAGACCATGTTTTATGCGGCCCTTATGACAGGGTGCTGTTTATTGTATCACCAAGCTGCCATAACTTCGGGACGAGGAAACTGCCATTATTTGGAGAGTATATATCTTTCTGACTTGCAGGAAAAGATGAAAATTAAGAACGGCCCTTTTTCGGAGCGGGTGTAAGTATTCTTTGACAGTCCCCGACGATATTTCAAACATCTTCGTCAGACCCATAAAACCTGACTCCTTGGCCCAGCTGAGGCTGTGCTGGAGTGAAGACATTTATCCCAAGTGTGGTGCCAGGGCTGGGGCCTGGCAGATGTTGGAAGCGAGGACTTTAAACCCAGCTTGCCTGGTGCCCCCCGCCCCGAGGACGCCAAGGGGTTCATAAAGAAATCGCACGTCATTGGGAAGTAATCATGGTAGCTAATGTTTGTCGTGCGCCAGGTTGTGTGTGAAGCATCGTCCGTGCGTTATCTGAATCTGTCCTCACATCTGTGGGTCACTGTTAGCGTCCCTGTAAGCTATCTGTAATAAGATATCCTTCTTACAGGTAAGGAAACTAAGATATAAAGCAATCAAGTAGCTTGCCCCAAGTTCACGGCTGGATTCAAGCCCAGGTGTGGGCAACACGTATGGACCACGTGACGCTTCCCAGGCGCAGTGGTCCCACATCATAATAATAAGGACTGTCACCCCAGTCCTTCCACGTTGCTATGACTAACTAAATTGTATCAAAGAGGATAAGTCCCCTCCCCACGGTAACACAACCGTGTGACAGCTTGCGTTTGAAATCAGATCTGTATGACCTCAAACGCTGTAGACTCCGATGCCAAAGGTCGTGACCTGGAGAGTTTTCTAGACACCAGAAGCAAAGGGAATGTGAAACATTTTCGAAAACCTGCTCCAGTTCTTAATCGTCTGGGATCAGGAGGCAGCCGGGGTTGAGTGTGGGGGACGGAGCATGGGGGAGGGACTCCCTTGAACAGAACTCACTGGAGAGTCTGTTTAAAATGCTCATCAGATTCTGTTCCAAAGTGTTTTTATATTCTAGGGTAGGTGAAGTTTTAGGAACTCCAGGACGTTTCAGAAAACAGTTCGGATTGGACCAAACTTGCGGAGGACACCTGGTTCCTAAGGTGACTGCGGCCTGTTAGCGTGAGTTAACCCAGAAGCACCTCACCCGGGTCCTGCCACGGTCCAGGCCGGTGGAGGCCTCCTGCCAACTAGAACTCTCTGGAGGGATGGGGAAACCGTGAAGTTCAGATTGAGTAGGTGAAGCGGCTGTAAACTTTCTTCTGCTTAGAAAAAAGAAGGTCACAAAGGAGGCGAGGGCTGACATACAGATTTGCTTTTTCTCCTCCCGCTTAGCTGCCCCCCTCTGGGTACCCCTCCCTTCCCCAGTCACCCTCAGCGCCCCATGGTGGGAGATGCCCTGATAGGTGGGCCGGCTTTGAGCCCTTGCTCTGACACCCACTAGCTTTGTAACTTTAGACAAGTCGCTTAACCTATGTCTTTCGACCTCGATTTCTTCATTTTTTTTTTCCAGCAGATTTGTATTCAATGCCAAATAAAATGCTCATATTTCATCAGTGACATGAAGGAGTGAGGCCAAATGGATGCTAGGGTCCTTTGTGGGTTTGAAACGCTGTGGCTCCCCCTCTGATACGACGCCCCTTTCCTCTTTTTTTCTTACCTTCTCTCTTCCATCTCTACGTCCTTCTTCTGTGACCTGTGTTCTGGCCCATCTCTGAGTCTTTCTCTGACGGGGAAGCAGAGAAATAAAGATGGAGAGGGGAGAAATTCATAGGTATATAGAATCTTCCATTTCTTCCTCTCTCTCTTTCTTGCTTTGGTTCTTTTTCTTTCTGCCTTAAGCCCATAGTACTTTTCTTCAACTTTTCAAGAGAGCATTTTCAGGGGCCAAAGATATCTCTCTTCATTCATTTCTTCATTCAAGCAGACACTTTGGGGCACCTCTGGGTGCCAGCATTTTGCCAGGCTTGGTCTTCGCAGTGGCCACCAGTGGGACCTGGGAAATATTGGCTCACATGGGCTTGCAAACTGTGGTTCCTTGCGGGGACAAAGGAGTCCCTACAGGGAGTGCCTAAATTACGCACATGGACAACCTCAAGAGCCTGCAAACAACAGAGCTGAAGGTTGCTGGTGGTTCCGGTCAGGCTCATTTGATTATTATGAAGAACAGAGACCTGCTCACCTTAGCGTGAGCAAGTGATAGAGGCAGTTGTTAGAAGGCTATCTTTGTTCTATCCAGAGGGTAGGATACTGTGAATCTCCAAAATCAGGAGCTAAATAGAACTGGGTCTATTACAGTGACTGGGTGTTTCTGGAATAAATTTCAACAATTATTCAAAAAAAAAAAAAAGAACACAAAGTCAGACACCTGTAAACACTGTATAAGCACTTTTCTGGGTTTTACCCTGGACAAGTATCAACAAGATAACCAAGAAGGAGGCTTGTAAGGGTGTATCGAGGGCAAAAAGAATAAGGAAGTCTTGTGCTTGGGCCAGAGGTTGAATAATTAATTCGTTATGGCTGGAAATAGAACGACTCAATTCCAGTTTATTTATTTTTTCCTTCTGTCTTATCTCAAGGCAATTAATCTTCGTATTAAAGTAAAGATAACACAAACATCGTAAGAGAAAAGCCAAACTCGGTTTCATTATTGCTCTCAATGAGTTCCAATCTCCAGGTCTGAACAAATTATACCACCAGGGTCTTATAGAAACAATGAAAGCTGAAATGCTGTAGATACTTTCTGAACAGCTACGGAGAATGAGAGAAGTCTAGCAGGCTGGAGAGGATTAAATATTTTCCCAATTTTCAAGAAAAGGTAGAAAAAAAGATTCTATATACTGAAGACCAGTGGGCTTAATGATAATCTATAGGACAATTTTCAAATTGGGTTTTAAAGGAATCATTTGTAGACTTTTTTTTTTTTTGTAAGACAGAGTCTCACTCTTGTCACCCAGGCTGGAGTGCAGTGGCGTCATCATAGCTCACTGCAAACTCAAACTTCTGGTCTCAGATGATCCTCTTGCCTCAGCCTCCCAAATAGCTGGGACTGTAGGCACACACCATGACACCTGGCTAATTTTTCTACTTTGAGTAGAAATGGGGGCTTGCTCTTGCTCAGGCTGGTCTTGAGTTCCTGAGCTCAAGCAATCCTCCGGCCTCGGCCTCCCAGAGCGCGGTTTGTAGACATATTTTGAAAGGAAAGCAGTGATCACCAAGAGTCAGAGTGGGTTCACTAGGAATAAATCATGCCAGCCTAACCTCCATTCTGCTTTTGACACAGAGAATTGCAAATCACGTAGTAAATTACATTTCAGCAAGGCACTTGACAGAGTCTCTCCTTAGATCCTTCTGAACCAGATTTAGAAATCTGAGCTCAGCGCTGGTACCGTCAGATTAGCAAGCCCTTGGACGGCTGTCCTCAAAGACTTTGATTAATAGATGACTGTCAACCTGAAGGGAGGGTTTCGTATCGTGCCATAGAACTATCTGTCCTTGGCCTCCTCTGCCAAACATTTGACTTAGATGAGGGCTATGATGGTATGTTTATTAAATCAGCAGATGACAGGAAACTAGGAGGGACAGATAACAGACTTCAGGCCTCCAGATCTGCTCATACAATCTCAGACAATGGGCCAACCTTCATAAATTTGCAACGTGCCTATCTGCCCTAATCTGCGCTGACAACCGCCCCTTCGGCTCCTTAAAAGACCAGACAGGGTGAAGCCAAAAAAAGCTTGCCTGAGCGGTTAACACCCAGCTTCCACCATTTTTCCATGATGAGACCCCCAGAAACAATCTGTCTTCCAGCCTATCCGTGACCCGTTTTGCTCTGTGGTCGGCATAACGTGCAAAGCGCCTCTTATGTCATCCCTTGGCTCATGTGAGGACAGGCCTCCCGGATGACTCCTCAGTCCCTTATCTTGGCACCCTGCTCCCCTGGAGGACGTTTCCAAGTTTCAACCCATAGTTACAGCCCGGTGCTCTGCTCCCCTCCCTGGGGAGGAACCCGCAAGGCCTGTTTTTGCAATTTGCCTTGTGATAAGGGCTGGAGAGGGCTTGCCCTCAGTGACCATCTTGGGTTTGTCGTGAGAAGCTGCACTGTCCTCTGTCGGGCGGGCTCAGCTTGATCTCTGATGTCGTCTGAAGGTCTCACCACCAGGGCTTCGCTCCTGAACACCTTGAGACGAAGGCCCCTGTGAGATGTGACAAAGTCTGTTGAATTTGAAAACCAATAATACAATCGCTGGAACAACAGTAGCTTGTGCTCAGTAGCTTGTGATTATGATCCCCAAATCCAACGTGATCCTAAGCTCTGCTCTCAGAGATAGTGAGGCCATGGTAAGGGAAGTGACTGTCCTGTTCCCCCCATGCTGAGTAGACCATGCCCAGTACCACGAGGAGAAACAGTCACGAACTTCCTTGGAGAAGAATAGCTAGTAGAGTTAAGAGGCTTGAAACCAGTGAAATAAAGCAAAAGTTGAAACCTTCAAATGTTTAGCTTTGAAAAGATCCTAAGAGTTACCCACAGATTTTAGGTCTGGCATGTGAAGAAGACCTGGAGTTATTCTATGAGATCAAGCAAGCATCGATAGGTGAAATCTACAGGCAGTCAGGTATCTTACTACAATCTCTAGGAATTAGAACTGTTCAAGACTGGCCCGGCCTACCTTAGGATATTCTGAATTCCCTGTCATTACAGGAGAGCTCCAAAGAGATGGTTATCTGTAAAGTTACAGTGGGAATGCGTGAACCAGCCTGCAGTCAACTAGAAAATTTTCCAGGCCATTTACCACCAGACCTGTGACTTTATATAATAACTATACATCTGATTTAACTTGGGCTGTTATTTCCTAATTGTCCTCATCTACTCTTCCAAGAATATATTCTGGAGAAGATATACAACCTCCCTTTTTGAGTTTGTAAGGCCAGATAGAGAAAATTTGGAAGAGACCAAGATTCATTCTTCTTCGAAGATACAGCTGGTAAATATCTGTCAGGGTCTCCAAAATTCTCCTCATCTGTGACAATCCTTGCCCTCGCCCCAGCTCCCTTGGGTTCTTTGTAATGTGACCTCAACCTTGTCTTGTTATCAGACTCTGGACAACAGATCAGTTTCTCTCCCGAGCCTTCCTCTTCACAGATGGGAGCTGTTCCAGGACATCGTGGCCAAGCTTGGTGGAGGGGGCCTCGCTTACTCAGCCACTGGAACCCGCACCAATGACCTGATGGGCTCTGGTTTGTCTCAGGATGAGCTGATAAGGGGAACAGAGAAAGGAGGAGGGGGCCGTGTAGAAGATGCCATCGACTGCTGAACTATCATCCACCCCTGGGCCCGTCTCTCCGGCCAAACAGCCTCAAGGTGATTCCCTGCCTCTCTCCCATGTCTCTGGGCTGTTCTGCCCCAAGGAGTGTCCTGGCTGGATCTCCATCCAGAACCACTTTCACCTGGGCAGGAAGATCTGGCTCAGACAACGACCTGCAGACAAGGAAGCTATGATCCCTTTTCCTAAAAACTCACGATGTCAATACCGGAAGGTACTTCTTTTAACAGATAAGGAAACAAGCCAAGATAAAGAATATTCGGCTATTCTCAGAGCATGCACTAGAGAGAACCTAAAATATGTTAAGGGAGGTGAAACTGGAGTGAGAGACCCTTTCAAAGCTAGATTTGGACACTGTGATTTGCAATTTTCTAAGTTATCGGCACAAAGAAAACACGGTATAGGCCACAGGAGCTGAGTGACTGTGCGAAACAGGTGAGGAGGTAGAGAGAAAATACCTCCGAGGTGGAAAGTCATCATTCCCATGGACAGGATAATTTCTTCGCTCAGAAATTATTGACACTCAACGGCCACCTCTCCCAGCCTTGGTTTTCCGTCTTTCAGCCAACAGTGGACTGAGGGTAGCACATCTGGACAGAAGAGGTTGCAGAAGAGATGTTAGAGGAAGATGCAGAGTTTACAAAGATATTGAATAATGATTAAAAGCATACACCAAACTAATAAAAGTCAATGGGCTGAGGCCATTTAGCCTTGGAGCAAACAGCTCTTCACAGCACGAGAGGCCCCGAGGGCCCGGAACGGTGATGGATGCACATAATAAAGGCATCAAGGCGTCATTCTAAAAGTTAAATAACCTCCAATAGTCTTAGTTAATGAAAGCAGAAAAGTATCAAATACTTTCTGGAAATATTCTCATAAGATGCTTTAAAAGTTTTGCTGTTTTTTAAGTTTTGCTGTTTAAAATGGAACGCGTTCAGTTGTCTGGAAGATTCGCTGACACAGAACCCCTTGTTTTCTAATGATGTCGATAAATAAGCGTGCCGGAGAGCTCCGGAATTCTCAGAGTCCTGCCACGCACACTGCCTCCTTCTGAGGGGAGGGCAGTAAACCCCAAGAGGATTTTTCCCTTTTATAGATTGCCTTACTCTTGCATGTGTGTTCTCAGTTAGGTGAACCCATACGGGCCACACGGGACCAGAGATGGATGCAAACCACGGGCAACACATCCTCCAGGCATGAGGAAGGCCGGTCACCCCGGGGCTGGGTTGGGAGGTAGACACCGCTCAGTGGAAATGCTCTAAATTGAATGGTAGCAGCCGGATCCAACCAAACGCTCTCTTTGGGGAAGAGTAAGTGCTGTGAAATAGACAGAAGGTGGATTAATCAAGCTCACACCCCTGTTCCAAAGCTGCTGTTTACACTGAACGTGCCACTCCGAATGCTTAAGAAGGCCACCGGCTATTTTTTTTTTTTTTTTTTGAGACAGAGTCTCACTCTGTCACCCAGGCTAGAGTGAGTGCCATGGCGTCAGCCTAGCTCACAGCAACCTCAAACTCCTGGGCTTAAGCAATCCTTCTGCCTCAGCCTCCCGAGTAGCTGGGACTACAGGCATGCGCCACCATGCCTGGCTAATTTTTTCTATATATATTTTAGTTGGCCAATTAATTTCTTTCTATTTTTAGTAGAGACCGGGTCTCGCTCTTGATCAGGCTGGTTTTGAACTCCTGACCTTGAACGATCTGCCCGCCTCGGCCTCCCAGAGTGCTAGGATTACAGGCGTGAGCCACTGTGCCTGGCCCACCAGCTCTTTTTATGGGGACGTCAACACCCAAACTCCCCAAGCGATGGCAGATAGTCCTTGAACAAGAGAGAGTCTTTAAATTGGACCAGAAATGGGCACCTGAGCCAAGGCTGGCCAGTCTATAGGCTGATTCCTCAACCAGTGAGGGAGACTGGCATAAAACATTCCACCCACAGGTAATTAGCTAGGCCTTTCTCTCCCATCAGAATTTGAATAGGAAACTATGGAGAGATTCAGCCATCGTGCCTGGGATGCATCCCACAGAAGAGATACTCCCTGGCTTCATGGAGCTTTTGGAGAAGTGGTTTTGCAGGCAACTCACAATGCCGTGACCATAATGGCCATGACACTGTGTGACACATGCTGAGATACACGAACAGGGGGTGCCAAGAAACCACACATCTGGGTTCGAGTTCAGGAAAGGCTTCCCAGGGGGCGATGTGTGAGCTGAAACCTAGAATATAGGGAAAATGATGATGAGGACAGAAAAGAGAAGGCAGAACAAATCATAGGACAAGGCCAAGAAAAAGCCAGAGAGTCAAATAATGTAACATTAGAGTACAGAACATGCAGGGGAAATGAGGAGAGAGGCTAGAGAGAGGTGAAAGATTAGGGAGTCTAGGGAGAGAGGAGCTGTCGAAAGGTTTTAAGCAGAGAAGGGATGTGATTGGACTTATCTTTAGAAAGGCCATTGGAGTTGCAGGATGGAGAAGGACAGGAGAGACGCAAACAGGGAGTCAGGAAGCGCAGTTGGAGGATTTGTGCAGCAAGACGGAAGCGAGATGGTGCTGGCTTGAGTCACAGGGACAGCAGAGGGCCTGGAGAAGGGGGGAGGCCCAGATCCGCAGCTCCATGCAAGAGGAGTTCGTCATGGACCGGATTTGTGACACCAGCGGGAAGGAGCAGTCAGGGATCAGGTCTCTCGATTGGGCAATGAGGTGGACAGTGATCCCTGCCATAAGGCGGAGAAGGTGTAGGGGAAAGACGGTAAACTCAGGTTGGCATGGTTGATTTAAGGCCCGTGGGACAACCATGTGGAGCTGACCGGTCGGCGAAGTTACCCGGGTCTCAGACGGAGTGGGGATAAGTGAGCTGGGCTGGAGCCTCCCCTCCCTCCTCTCTCCGCTGCATCACCGCAAGCGCCTCTCAGCGATGCTCATGGCGGCCGGTCCTGCTCGGATACAGCCCATTCTCCCTCGACGGCAGATGTGATCTTTGGGAAATCTAAATCAAGTTAGATCACTCACTCCCCTGCTTAAAAGCTTTCTATGACTTCCTAATGTGATGAGAAAATATCCCCCTTTCTTCCTCTGGCCTACACGGGTCTACAGGATCTGGCCGCTGCCTGTGTCTGATCTTCCCTCATACATCTTGGTTTCTGCGCTGGTCATCTCTCAGTTTTGTGACTCTGTCAAGCTCCTTTCCTCCCCAGGGCCATCACAGGGTGTTCCCTCTGTCTAGGGGGCTCTTCTCAATAACGACGGTGTGGCTGTACACAACCATAGGAGCCTGAGGCAAAAAAGGAAAATATGCTCCCTTTTATCTTTTAAATGGTTTCTATGTGTATTTTAAATGGTTAATATTTTTCCAGAACATTGAAGGTGCTGAAAAAATATTGAAAAGTAAGTATATTCAAACTCACAATGTTATTTTAAGTTTAATGATTTTATTTGGGCCAGGCATGGTGGCTCATAGCTGTAATCCCAGCACTTTGGGAGACCAAGGCGGGAGGATCACTTGAGGCCAAGAGTTCAAGACCAGCCTGGGCAACAATAGCGAGACTCTGTCTCTACAAATAAATAAACAATAAATAGGCAGGTGCGGTGGGATGCACCTGTAATCCTAGCACTCTGGGAGGTTGAGGCGGGAGGATCACTTGAGCTCAGGAGTTTGAGGCTGCAGTGAGCTACGATGATGCCACTGCACTCTACCTGGGGTGACAGAGCGAGACTCTGTCTCAAAATAAATAAATAAATAAAGATTTTATTTATACCAAAACCCAGAATTTATTGTAATTTTACTTTCCTGGCTTCAACAGAAGCAAACTCATCAATAATATTTTCAATATCTATTTCTTTGTTTATCTCATTTTCCTTTGAGTGAATTACCATATTTGACATCTCTTGACCAAGTGACGATCTTAAATAATTTTTAATCAGCTTCGACTTATTGATCCTTTCTATTGAAAATTGTGGTTTCGTGCTCCTAACCTACACATTTGGTTGTATGTTTTTGGCATTGATTTTGCTTTTTAAAATTATCATGTTAAAATGATATTTATTTTTATTACTGAGATTTAGGTACTCCCTTAAATTCCGTGCTCACTAGCCTCACCTAGTCCCAGCCCTGCTCAGCTTAAGGTCCACCTCCTCAAAGATGCCTTCCCTGATCCCTGTATTCAAAGTAGCCTTCCAACTCTACCCCTGCCCAGTTACCTTCTCTTCCAGCACCCTGAGTTAGTTTTAACAGCACTTCTATTATTCTAAATGACCTTACTTAGCTTTTAAATTTTTTTCTTAATTTTGCCTTCAGACCCCAAGTGGAAGGTCCATGAGACTGTGTCCATCTTATTCGCTGCCATATCCACAGCACCTGGACAGTGGCTGGCACATGTCTGATGTAGTAACACATTGGGGAGTGACTGGCAAAAGGCCGTCCAGCCACATCATTGGCTTTCTCTCCAGAGCACAGCTTTCCTGACAGCAAATCTCTCTCTCTCTTTTTTTTTTTTTTTTTTTTTTTGAGACAGAGTCTTGCTCTGTCACCAGGCTAGAGTACAGTGGCATCAGCCTAGCTCACAGTAACCTCAAACTCCTGGGCTCAAGCGATCCTCCTGCCTCAGCCTCCCAAGGAGCTGGGACTACAGGCATGCGCCACCATGCCCGGCTAATATTTTCTATTTTTAGTAGAGGCAGGGTCTCCCTTTTGCCCAGGCTGGTCTGGAACTCAAGACCTCAAATTCCTGAACTCAAGTGATCCTCCTGTCTCGGCCTCCCAGAGTGCTAGGATTACCGGCATGAGCCACCGCGCCTGACCGTGAATCTCTTAATTTTAGCATCTTTTGCAATCTACATAGGCTGAGAATTTCCCAAATCATCAAAAGTCCTGTTCCTTTTTGATTAACAGTGCTTCCTTCAGTTTATCTCTCTTCTCTCACATTTTACCATAAGGAGCAAGAAGAAACCAGACTGTGCCTTTAACACCTTGCTTTGAAATCTCCTCAGCTAAATATCCAAGTACATTGTTTAAAAGCTCTGCTTTCCATATATCTGTAGGACACAATTCAACTAAGCTTTTTTCCACTATATAACAAGGATATTTTTCTCCAACATGTTCTTCATTGCCTTCTTAAGTCTTCACCATCAGCACCTTTAATATTCATACTTGTACCAACAATCTGTTCATGACACTTTAAATACTCTCTAAGACAATTCAGGCCTTCTCTACCACGATCCTGACTTCCTTCTGACCCCTTCCAGGGTCTTTAATATTCACATTTCTACTAACAGTCTGTAAGGCAATCTAGGCTTTTTCTATTATGTTCCTCAAACTTCCTCCAGCCTCTGCCCACTGCCCAATTCTAAAACCACTTCTACATGTTTAGGTATTTGTTACAGAAGCACTCTACTTTCACGTACAAAAATCCATGTCAGGGTTCAAACAGAGATAGAGATAGAGATATATATATAAGGACATTTATTGTAAGGAATTGGCTTACCTGATTGTGGAGGCTGCCAGGCAAGTCCAAAATCTGCAGGGCGGGTACTCGGGAAGGGCCTCCTAGAACTCTTTTTTTAAAGAAATTTCATTTTATTCTAATAAAGACTAATGAATGCCTGATAATCTAGTGATAGTTCATAAGTTTAGTGGTTCACAATATTTTTAGAAAACACATAATATTAATATTCAAATAAGGTATTATATAAATTTTATAAGGAATGAAATGTTTACTGTAATCCTTTAAAAAAAAAAAAGCTTTGGTCCATTTTGAAAGATCAACAATAAATTTTTGAAAAGTCAAACGATTTTCCCTCCCAGGATACATAAGAACTACTTGCTGGCATTTGTATATGCCTGGAATAAAATGGGCCCAATTTTCAAAGGCAGTTAATGACAGCACGTACAGGGCTTGTTTCATTTGATTTAGCACCAAGTAAGAGTAAATATCCTATGGAAGACATAGGCTTTTTCTTCCATCTCTCATATTGCCCCACCTCTCCTCCAGGTCTCAGTGCATAAGCATGCATCCTGCTTGCCCCACTAAGGAATCGAAAATGATTTACAGTTACAAATGGCTGCTCACATGACACTTGCCAGTTCTTTCTCCCTAAGACAGGGTGACAGTAAAAGCTAAAAAAGAATGTATAGGATAGGGTAACAAGGACCAGGCGAGTAACTGAGTTTCCTGAAGGAGTTCTTCATTCCCATAGAACTCTTGAGTATGAGCAGATGCTACAGCTCTCAGGAGAGCCTCAGTTCTGCTCCGAAGCCTTTCGACTGATTGAATCAGCCCCACTACGGTTATCGAGGATTCTGTCAGCTGCTTATGGGCCTTAATTACCTCTACAAAGTACCTTCACAGCAACACCTAGGTTAGTGTTTGATTGAATACCGGGGGACTGTGGCTTTGTCAAGTTGACTCAGAAACTGACCCTCACAGAGAACGTTCAGGAGTCAGCAAGGAGGCCACTGTGGCTGGACAGGTCTGAGCAAGTGCACGAGCAACAGAGGTGAGGGCAGACAAGGAACGGAGGGTGCTGTATGGAGAGGAACGAAAGTGTCTTGAAGTCATCAACTGAGGAATAAGCAGGCCCACTGAAGGCTGCAACACATGAATTTAGAGTCTATGTATTATAATGCTGTTTGCTTCAGCGAGGCAGCAGTCTAGGTTTAGGCAAGATGAAGTCAGACACTCAAACTGATCCAGGGTTTTTAGGGTGGATGTAACCAAAAAGGGAAATGTGAGAAAGGAAGTTAATTGGCAGGAGAAATGTGGAAACAATGAACCAAAAAGTCTAAGCTGGGCAGGAGGTAAAGTGAAGACTGAATAGGGGAAGAACTGAGCCTCAAGGGATTAAAGGACAATAGCCCACAAGGTCAAGGCACACGTGGAACAGGAGTAACTGCACGGGGCAGCTGCGAAATCAGGAGGTGCTGGTCAAAGCTGGGCATGTCCACGCTTATTCTTTCGGGGATGGGACAGTTATGGGGTCCGGTAAAGCGCAGTGTGTCTGTGGAAAGGCTGGCTGGGAGCAGAGCGAATGTCACAGAGATGACATTCAGGACTCACAGGGGAAAGTAGGAACATGAGCCTGATGCCAGTGGCTTCCCTGAGTGAAGGATACTCGTCAGGCGGACGGGGGTGATAGTAGTCGGAGGGATAAACCTATGGCAAAAACTGGACGAAAGCAGGGACTTTCTTCCCACCTTCGGGCATGTGTGGAGTCAGAAAATGAACAGGGGAAGCAGAGTCCTTAGGGCACAGCCTGGTTTTAGCTAAGGCATGGAAATCCAGGGAGCCTTCAGGGAAGAGGTTGAAGGTGCAGGAAATTTGCTCACCGTGGGGCCAGTGGAAGGCTTGGAAAGAGAGCAGGGAAGAGGTGGGGCCGGGGAGAGCGAGCCCAGAGCTATAAGATGAGGGAAAGTTGGAGGATCTTGGATGGGAACCAAGAATAACAGCGAGGGGAGGCGTGATGGATTTACTGGTGGTCCGTTTTCTAAAAGAGTATGTCATAGCAGTCCCCTGGTGCATGAGGAGAGGGACATTCAGGCTGTGAGTCTTCCAGAACCTGGATAGATTCCACTAGCAAGGGAGGCCTAGTCTGCAGGATGAGACGATTCTAGCTTCACTAGAAGAAGACAGCAACAGTCAGAGTGGAAGCTGTGTGCTGTCCATGGGCAGGATTGTCCCAGTGGTGGAACGTGAGGATGTAGAACCCCATGTATAGGGCTGACTGCTTGGTCAATGAAAATGAAAGGCCCAGCAGATAGACCACAGGACAAAGCCATAGTCACAAACATACATGCACATCTTTATATTTCTCTTTGGGTGCCATCAATACCAGCATCTAAATGAAAGTTGATGCTATGGATATAGACGAGAAAAAGTGCCATCCGGGAATATCACGTGGAATAACGATAGTAATGATAGCAAACACTTACCGAGCACTTCCTCCGTGCCAGCCACTGCTCTGGCACTTGACACTCAGTTCATCCGACAATCCTATGAGTAGGTATTAATTTTTCTCCCAGTCTACAGAGGATGTCTCAAAAGATGGGACTCAAACCCAGAGCCCACACTCTTAATCCCAATATTAAAGTACCAAAAGAGAGAACTGGAGATATATGAATAACCCTGGAGAACATAAATAATTGAGAATAAACTGCATTCAATACTCAATATATTCCATAGTAAAAAAGAAAGAAAAAGGAGAAAAAAGAGAATAAACTTCATATATAATGGAGAAAGTATACATAATTGGGCTACATGTTTAATGCATCCTACATATGGTATTGAAAGTTGATTTTAGGATAAGTTCCTGACAGCATCTTGTGTTCTTGCCTTTGATTCTTTTTTTTCTTGAAAGTAGAATGCACCAAAAAAAAAAAAAAAAAATGAGTTCAATTTGGTTGGGTTTCAATTAATGGAAGTTTTGTGGGATCTGCTTAATGGGTTAATAAAAGCAGCTTTAGCACTGAGAAAATTTCCTCTGGTCTTTCTGCATTCCCACAAGAAATTTTTATTTAAAAAATAATAATCACCATAATAATAATAATTTTTCTTGTTTTCTAAAGTAGACTCCTTGGACTCCACTGGCTAGAGCAGTTACTAAGGAAGGATCAGAGGTGAATTTTAGTTCTCCTGGGTTATGAACACTGACATGGGACTTAAGAAAAACCTTCATCCAATTTTTTTCCAAATTAAATCAAGAGCATTGATAATTAGTTTCTATCAAAGACATCTAGTGGGAAATGAAAGAACTGAAAAGCCATAAGCTGCCTTTACTTCTTCATTAATATTTGCTCCCAAATGCAGGTCAAATAAACCACACTCACAGTTTTAAATTAGTTGCTTTAAAGTTGATGAATTATTTTTTCTCTTTGGATTTATACCACCCGTTGTGGCTAATTATTCCCACTACATTCCCTTCTTTTACTGGAAGTTTTAGTCAAACAAAGAAAACAGAGCTCAGCTCCCTAGAAAGTGAACTCCGTTTTGCTTTAAAAATTTCTCTCGCCACATACGCAATCCCACATGGAACGCTGAGAGAATTGTTTTCGCAATCAAGACTCCTCCTGGCTCTAACAGATAGTTTGTGAGGTCAACTGATTTTATGGCTTTCAGAACCCCCTGAACAGAAACATGAGTTACGAGGCTGAGGCCTTTAGGAGATGCAAATGCAAACGCAACCGTGACTGTCACCGGACTTTTTCCTGGGTTGAGGCTTCCGTTTACTGTGCCTCAGTTTGCTCCTCTGTAAAATAAGGATAAGAACGCCGTGGTAGAGCAGCTAGCTGGCCGCCGAAAGTCATGCCTGCCCTCTCTTAGCGCAGAGTCCTTGCTGGGAAGTAACCGCTCCACCCAGAACTGCACTTCCCCACCCTTATGGTATCCAAGTGGAGCCACACGGCCAGTTTTCAGCCAGAGAAAGTGCGTGGACTTGTGTGGGTCTAGGCTTTGAGAGAGTGGGCGTGCACCCCCTCTTGCAGCAAAGTCGAAGTAACAGGCACTAGATTTGCCTTCACGCATGAAACAAGGAAAACCCCAGAGGATAAATATGATGCAATGGTTCTCAAGACATAGCACAGCAGAGAACAAAGAGCAGTGGTTCCTGAGTAACGGGAAACAAAGGAGGTAGGCCTTATGTTGGCCCAAATTGGTTGCCTGGAGAAAGTTTCTGATCTGCAGCACAGAGAGGGAGACTCCAGGCAGAGCCCTGTGGTCCCCCTGAATTGGGGACATGGAGCTGGGATTGTGGGGAGGCCAAGGCAGCTAGAGTCCACAGGGCAGAGGGACAGAGAGGAGAGAGCGGCACAGAGAGAACTCTGGAGACCTGCAGAGGGTCTCCATCGAGTATTCAATTGAATATGAGGTGAGTAAACTGCCTGAGGCCAGGAAAAGAACCACTCAAAAGGATTACAGGAAGCAATGCTCAGAGCACACAGAGGAAGAGGGCCTGCTTCAAACAGCCAGAGTAAAAAATCTCACAGTAGACAAGGCATCAGAGTTCTAAAACAGGCCTTGGCTCACTGCTGGAGACAGATTACTCTTAGAATAAACACTGCTCTTGTCTTACATAAACAGTCTTAAAAGCAAGACCCAAAAGGATCAAACCATTTTTAAGGGACTTAACTGTGTCCCAGAACAAAGCTCAAGGCTATTTGTTGTAATACAAAAATACTTAACACAAAGCGATGTAAAATTCACAATATCTTGCATCCAATCAAAATTTACCAGCCATGCAAATAAGAAGAAACGTACAATCTGTAATGAGGAGGAAAAAATCAATTAAAACTGACCCATAAATGACACAGATGTTAGCATTAAAAAGTTTTTATAATTGTATTCCATATATTCAAGATGCCAGAGGAAAAATAGAACAAGTTAAATGGAGACACAGAAGATATGTTCAAAAGAACCAAAGTAAGAAAGCTACTAGAACAAATACAAGAAAGCTACTAGTAGCAATAAATGATTTTTGTCAAGGTTTTGAAATGAAAAATTAATACACAAAAATCAATTGTAGTTCTATATAGTAGCAATGAATAATCAGAAATTGAAATTTTAAAACAAAATCATTTACAATAGAAACGAAAATATGAAATACTTAGAGATAAATCTGACAAAAGATGTTCAAAACGTGTGCACTGAAACCAACTCTCAGACCATACCCTGTGGCCAAATCACAGTCAGTAGAAAGCATCTCCCTGGACAAACACACACACTCTCTCTCTCTCTCTCTTAACTCCCTCATTGCCCCCTGCTATGGTTTAAGTGTTTTCCCCCAGAATTCATGTGTTGAAAGTTTGATTCCCAATGCTGCAGTGTTGGGAGGTGGGACATAGCGGGGGGTGTTTGGGTCATGGGGACAGAGCCTCACAAATGGATTAATGCCATTATCTCTGGAGCAGTTCAGAGAATGGGTTGTTATAAAGCAAGTCTGCCCTACAAGCTTTTGCTCTGTCTCATGTACTTACTTCCGCTTTCTGCCATGGGATAACTCTCACCAGATCTAGTACTATGCTCTTAGACTTCCCAGCCTCCAGAACTGTGAGCTAAATAAACTTCTTTTCATTATAAACTACCAGTTTGTGGTTTTTTTGTTACAGCAACAGAAAATGGACTAAGATACCTATGACCTAATCAAGCCTTCAATCTCCCCCCAACCCCCACCTCCTATCCCCCAGTTTGAAGCCTGTCCTGTCCTGAGGACCCACCTCCTTTTAGATTAGATTTAGATTTAGATCAGCCACTAACATTGGTGTCAGGAATAGGTTCTCTCTGCATCTGATGCAGAGTATCTGAAACACAATCACACCTTTTATATTGTGAAGATCAGCATCCTGCTAGCTTTATCTTCTTATGTGGGATGACGTATTTCTTCTTTGTAGTTTTGAAGTACAGCGCCAAGGGTCTCCTTTCATTCATTAGATGTCCAGGATTTCAAGAAGAGGGCATATGAGAAGGGGAAAAACTGTCTTACCATAGTGTAATCACCTAAACTGCAGGAGTTGTTGAATAATTCTCCTTAATATATAAAAAGTGCTTTAGGAATCAACTGACATAAGAACATACCTTCATCAGGGGAAATGACTCCCTCATTCATTGGATGCTAAGCCCAGACAGACCTCAGCTTTGGCTTTGGTTTTCTGAAGCAGCACTTCATTATTCCTTCAATTAAGACGTTTCCTCCTGGACAAAACAGGCACACTAACCTCACAGAGGAGACCAAGCTCACACACACATACAAGGGCTGTCCGGAAAGTATCCAGCCATTGTTAATATAATGAGAACTGTTACATGGCTGGATACTTTCCAGACAACCCTTATATTTTTGCTTCTTTTACTATGGAATGCTCTTAAGAGGCCACGTGATAGGTGCAAACCCAGGGGCACCGGCCCTCACCTCTGCCTAGCTCCTTACCTCCAGCCAAGGTCCTTCCTTGGGGCACCACTCTCTGAACTCCTGGTGACCTCCAGGAGCTCTGGCACCACTGTCCTCCCTAGAACAGAAGCTGCCATCTCTGCGATGGTGTTGAGAGGTTGCTCTCCCACATGGCACTCCACCCCGTGTAGACAGAGTCCTTTAATCCTCCAGCTCAGCGAAGACCAGGTATGATTTTCATCAAAGCCATGCGAATGCACCAAGGAGAGCGGAAGGGCATGAGACACAGAGGAAGTTAGAGCAAGTGCTGCACGTAGCTGCCATCCAACTGTATAGGCCAGCCTGTCTCAGCCATCTCCTCCCTCAGGCATCCTCCTAGGAACCTCTAGCATCCTCCTCCCATGGTCTCCTTTGCACTCCCAGATCTGTTCTCTTTCTGTGCGATTGGCCACAGGGATTCTCAGCCTCAGGGAAAACAGCCTCCTGGCCATAAATGTGTCTCACCCTAAATGTCTCCCTGCCCATAGGAGCCAGGTGATCCACCACCAGTACTCTGTAGGAGGCTGGGTTATTTGGCTTGGAATAACATCTTGGGGGTTGGGGGTTGGGGTTCACACATTAAGCGTTGAGCAGCCCCCTGATCTGATCTTAGGTTCCCTCCATCCGCATTCTCTGGGCTTGCTCTGATCACCCACTGCAAATGGCTTCATCAAGACCCAAGGTCAGTTTTGGCAAGAAAACTACAAAATCAATCAATCAATCTATCTAAAATTTTGTCCTAAAAAAGAAAATAATCTGTGGAGATACAACTTTGCCTACAAAGAAGACAGAGTAGCCTGTCTTCTTGGAGCCTATAGTCCATTTGAAAACTATACTTTCCAAGAGGAAAAAGATCTTTAAGTTTGTATAATAAAACAAAGTTTTCACTGAGCTGGTTTTCCCACAACCAAGAAATATTTGTCCTGAAGTTCTTTCGGGATCCCATGTTTTATATTAGTTTTTTTCCTCAAAGTTTCTAAGATCCCTGGACTAATTATTTGGCAAGCTCAACTTCACAGTATCTGCACTTGTCCTTTTCCAACCTACACCACAGTGGTTCTTGCAAGAAGGAAGTATTTCTAAAGCAGCAGTCTAAGATGGGAAGCTGCCCACCCACGGCGAACCCCAGGGATGACAGCCTGAATCATATTATGTGATACACACACACAGATAATACAATATGCTACACACATATTATAGATAATATATAACATAGGATACTTTTTATTGTGTTCCTGACTTACAAATAGCTTAAATATTAACAGCCCATGCCTATAAACGGCCGCCTGGCCCATCTCCCTGTTCCCCTAAGACATTATCCCCCCTGAATCCTTGCTCCTAACAGTAAGATGGGGGTCCCTCTACCCAACATTTATACTAGCAGATAAAATAGAAATTTAACAGACACAGGAGAGAGTGAACATATTCCATTTGAATTAAAGCATCTCTAAATTTATAAGCATATTAATACGAGAGGTGTGTAGTAATTATATGCATCCCACATTGTCAGTAGTTCCTGGGGATGACTCATTTTGTGTTCTAAATGAGTAACTTTGAACACAACCCTTAGTTGGTTTTATATAAGCTTATAATATACTATTTCCTGTAACATTCCACAAAAATATGTTCTCTCTCTCTACTTTCCTGTATAAACAGCAGGCAAATTGCTGGCTCCATTTCACAGATGAAAAACCATGAGGGACAGAGAAAAAAGGAAACAAAATAGATTTTCCTGAGGCCCAGAGCAGAGTGTCCTTGTGCTGAGCATTGCCGCCTTGCCAGCACTGACTGGGCTCCCCGGTAAATAAATAAGAACAGAAAGGAGAGAAAAGCAGAGAAGCAAACCTTGCCCAAAAGACAGCGTTTTATCACGGCCATCCAGCCCTGCAGACCCAGGAGTCTTAACATTTAGAAGTCTCTGCTTTAGCCAATCGGTAACGTTCAGTTATTACACTGCGACAGCGTAAGAAAAGAAACGCAAAACCCAAAAGGATGTTTTGACTGTGCTATGCTTCTATCCATCAACCAAGAACTTCCTAGCAGGAAATGAAGTATCCCAAACCCTAAGTTTTCCCTCCTCACTCCCAACCCTGCCAGCGCTGGGGAGAGGCCACCACGTTGTCTCGATGGTCCCCTCCAGCATCTCCTCTCACTGGGCTGCATTTCGTTAGAACCCCGGAAGAAACCCTTCCTTCCAGCCCGTTTCCTTTGCATTCTTTCTTAATAATGCATCCCAGGCGTTGCGTTTCGGGCTGATATTTACGTGGCCATGCGGGTTATTTCCAGGCCCGGCTATTACCAACGCATGCGGTGACATTAATATGAGTAAATGCAGGAAAAGGGATGAAATAAAACATATCCTATTGAAGGAAATGAGCGCTCCTTAAGAAAGGAAAACACACATAGGAAAAGACATGGGCATATCGGAATACAAATAGGCCCCTGGGGAAGAGTGGATTCCACAGGCATGATGTTATTGAAGTATTTGATACTAGAGTAAGCACCTGCAGATATGAATTACATCCTTGTTCAGACCACTAACGTTAGAGTACTGACATCTCAGGAAGCGCTTATGTTATATTTCAAATCCCCCTGCCCGCTGCATAAATATCCAATAAATCAATCAGTGCTAAAGGACACCAGCTAAAAGGCTTAAAATGCTGAACAAGCCACCTCTCCCACCTCAGAAAGGCTGCCGCCCTTAATTTATTGGGGGTTTCCAGAGTCACTGGCACCTCCTGCCTTGGGATGCAAGGAAGGTGAGATGGGCGATTCATGCCTTCCCTGCTGGATTGGGAGAAAAGCAATAGACTGGCCATCTGGGGACATTTCCCCAAGGTGGGCGTCAGCTTTGAGAGGGCAGATAGGAGTCCCTGGTGTCTCTTGGGAACCGCAAACACCTACCGCCCTTGCCACATTTATAAAGTGGAAGAAAAACATTTCTCCCTGCTTGGGGAAAGACATGGAACTTTGGGCCATGTTTATTTTATTTGGTTATAATAACACTGTCTTTTACATCTTCCAGGCAAATTTTCTAATAATTGTTTTGTCAATGGAAAATTAGAGGCATAATGGAAATCTTTGTAGTTTTCCCAAGTAAATAAGAAACTACAAGAAATCCCTAGTAAGACAGAATGGATGAGTAAAATATTGATCTGGGATTACATTAAAAAAAGACTAGAAGGAAATGTGCCAACTTTAATAATAGTTATCTTTGGGTAGCAGAATTTGGGGGGTTTTGTCTTCTTTCCTGCTTTCCCAGATATTCTACAACACTAGTATGATGGGTAATTTTATTTGTCAACATCAGTGAGCCAGGCGCCCAGATATTTGGTTAAACATTTTTCTGGGTGTGTTTGTGAGGGTGTTTCTGGATGAGATTAACATTTGAATGGGCAGATTGAATAAAGCAGATTGCCCTCCCTACTGTGGATGGGCCTCTTCAATCAGTTGAAGGGTTGAATAGAACAAAAGGCCTAAGCAAGAGGGAATCTCTGTGCCTGAATGTCTTCAAGCTGGGACATCTCCTGCCTTAGTTAGAACTCAGGCTGCAACTTATACCATCAGCTCTCCTGGGTCTTCCCTTGCTGACTACAGATGCTGGACTTCTCAGCTTCTATAATTGCATAAGCCAATTCTCTTAAATAAATCTCTTCATAGATACATATTTCCTATTGGTTCTGTTTCCCTGGAAAACCCTGACATGGAGTTGTGGGCCATGTTCATTTTATTTGGTTTTAATAACAGTGTCTTTTATATATTCAAGGTAGGTTTTCTTACAATTGCTTTCTTTATAAGTGAAAAGTCAGAGGCATATGGAAAACTTTGTGACTTTCCCAAAACTAGTTTTGCATCTATGCATTTACTATTAATTTCTGCTCCAATGTTACTTACATAATTAGAAAATAATTTAAAAAATTTATCTGTGCAAATTTAAGAAGAACCGTGTACTATGCAAAGAAAACCTAACAGATTTAATCCCACTGTAAACATTCCTATAATATTTTGCTTCAGCTTTAATTCTGATATTTATTCTTACCACATGAATCTCAAGGCACGTATAGAGTATTAACATCAACATTATTTAGAAAACATCACGCAAAACTTTTGCTGCTTTTGAGAGCATGTTGTTTAAAATGTTTGCATTGGATATGAAATCGGTTTTAATTATACACCAACACTATTATTCTTTAGTGATTTTTAAAATCAATAATAGCAAAAGTCTTAGCTTTGTCCTTAAAACAGATGGGTTTCAACAGAAACTTATGAGCACTGCATAGTGGTAAGCCGTGTGAGCAATACAAGTTACAATAATTAACATCAAGGGCTGTGTTCATTATTATCTTATTTAGTCTATTTTAGGAACCACGACCGCAGAGGTGCAGTGACTCACCAAAGGTTGCATGGCCTACCAGGTAGCAGAGCTGAGGCTCGAACCCAGGGCCTCTAACTTCTAAATTTAAGCTCTTTCCTATGGAGTGTGACACCTTCCCCTTGCCTGAGGAGCTTGTGGCCAAGACGAGACAAGTACACAGGAAACGGCGTGAGAGTGTACGGTGAAGCATTAAATCTGAGTGGTATTTTTATCGACTACCATCAATTATGGCAAGTCTCGTCTGGCTTGTTCCATTTTAAAAACTGAAGTTCAAAGTTGGGAAATAATTCACCCGCATAGTTAGTGGCAGCTCCAGAAAGAGAATCCTGGACTGATGGCTTGTGTTCCAAATGAGGCAGAAACACAGACATAGCCACAGCCCAAGGAGCTGTGTTTCCACGCCGCCCAAGTGAAGGCGGTTCTCTCGGCCGCCCAGATGTTCAGGAACAACAGAGTGTAATGATTCAGGGGGGAAAAGGCGTTATGTTTGATTGTTGACTTTTATTAAGACTTTATGAAATCAGTGATTCTCTTCAGGGTCCTTAACATCATTGATTTCTTGTGTGCAGAATGCCAAGAACCGGACGTTCTTTAATAATTAACATCTCATTTCAGATCATCCAGAGTAGGACTGAGGCAAAGGGAAGGTAGGAGGAGGGTGTGGGAAGAGTAGGGAAAGAACAAGAAGGGAGGAAAAAAGGAACAGAGAAGAGAAAGGAAAAGAATAGAGAAAGAAGTCAGTTTTTGTCCCACTCAAGTTTGTTGTTATTATAATTAACCACGCTTTTATGAGAATTGTCTAAGGGCCAGGGTCTATCCTAGGTGCTTTACTTACATCATTTAAGTCTTACAAAAAAAAAACTTGGTAGACATTGTTATCATTTCAGACAATGAGTTTGAGATTAACTTGCTCAGCATCACATAGTTAAGTGGTGGAGCTGGGGTCTGAATCTGGGTCAGTTTGACGCCAGATCTTGAGTTGTGAACCTCTATGGAGGACTGTTTCCCCATTTCCAAGCTCCATACGCCGGGGCCCCACATATTCCCAAATGTGCTCTCAATGTGGCCAAACGATCCTAACTATGGTGCCCAAGCTACTTGCAGTTCTTTACCTATTGAAGTGTATGGTCTATAAATTGACATTCTTTTCCCATTGAATTTTAATGCAACTGATAGCCAAGATTGCTGATTGAAGTACAGGATTTTATTTAAGCAGAATTAATAATGGTCCAAAAGGGTCCTGCCAGAATTTCTCAGGACTAAACAGCTCTAAAGGATATATCACTCCAGTGTACTGAGTTGTCTTTGTTGTTCTCTCTGCTTAGGTGTAAGAGGATTGAGCCAGACCAATTGACTATGAATACATTTATCTGGGAAATGAGAGAACGAGCTGACAGCTCTCCGTTGCCCCTAGCATCTCAGAGCAGAGCCACAGGTGTGCCAACAGGTGACACATCCAGGTTCCAACATGAAGCCCAACCACCCAATATGTTGACAGTATGCTTAGTACTCCCTGGGAAAATAAACCTTCATTTCAAAAATAAACTCCGCTAAAGGTATCTGAAGACAAAAGAGTTGGCTCCCAGCCAGCAACAAAACCGTGCAAGAGGATTACAATTATTTTGAAATAAAGTTCTGAAGAGCTCATCAGAATTAGAACTGTGAAAACCAAACCCCTACAGCTCAGGCCACAGAAGCATGTGAAATTTAGTGGAGGTGAGCACACTCTGACTCAAGGGTCCTAATAAAGTTGCTTCTTGTTTAAATAGTTTTCTTCTCATTTTTATAATAGAATACATTGCCATCTATTAGGTAACAAAAAAGCACCATTTTTACCAGCGTGCATTGGGTTCAAATCCCAGTGCTACCACTTCACTAAAGTCCTTTGCGCAATTTACTAACTTCCTGAGTCTCAGTTGCTACGATCTGCTACATGGAGTTAACACTCCAGCACTTCACCACGCTGTTGAAAGAATTCAAGGAAATATTTTTCAGAGCATTTAGCATTATGCCTGGCACATAATATGTGCTCCGTAAAAGTTAATTGGATCGTGATGTGAATCTGAGTTAGAGAGACGCCATAGAACTGCTTCGCGTATTGCCGTTGCTATCATCAACAATACCTTAAGTAAGTCATCACCTTAAATAAGTCACCTCTTATTTTTAGGAAATATACACTAAAGTATTTGGGGATAAAGAGGCGTCATGTCTGCAACTTTAAATTGCTCCGAAAAAAACATATATAGCTAGATAGAAAATATTTTATGTGTGTGTATATATAATGTGTGTGTATATAGAGAGAGAAAGCAAAAACAATAAAATGCTAACGTTGGGGAATCTTAGTGAAGGTTATTTGTATTATTCCTGTGACTTTTCTTGAAGTATGAAATTTTGTCAAAATGAAAAGTAAAAAATGAATGTTACCTTGTTACATCCCTGTCACATATCAAACTCCGAACAAGGAAGTTTGCATATTTTATCACCGTGTAATTCAACACTCACAATAATCGTAAGAGAGATAGACTTTGAATATCTTCATTTTAGAGATGGTGTTCCAGCAAGTGTTACAGCGATTGACTGGGAAACAACGGAGCAGCACACGGAGAATCGGAGAAGCAGCCTTTATTCCAAAGGCGGGCTCAGAGGTGCATTCTGAGCCCCTCCTTGTTTTCCTCTAGTTTTTATACCTTTGGTAGGATTCAGAAAGCGTCCAATCAGCAACAAGCTTTAACATCCAATCAGCAACAAGCTTTAACATCCAATCAGCAGTGGGATTCAAAAAGTATCTAATCAACAGTGAGTTCCACCATGGGGCCCCGAAGTGGGGTTTTTTCCCTGTCAATGTGACAATGGAGGCTCAGGGAGGCTAAATAATTTAACAAACAACACAGTAATTGGGGCACTGAGATTCACACTTAGGTCAAACTTAAAATCACACCCTCTTAACTCATATCAGTCGCATTGGTGACCAGGGTCAAAGGGACTGAGAAAGCAGGGAGCTTAAAAAGTTGGGATCAATGTGACCTGGGGTCCAGGGCTGCTTAGAACAGTAAGTCAAGAGACATTTCCTTGGTAAAATGCTGACCTCAAACTAGGACAAGGCCGGGGTTGATAGCTGATGCCTGTAGTCCCTACACTTTGGGAGGCTGAGCTGGGAGGACTGCTTGGGGCCAGGAGTTCGAGGCTGCAATGGGCTATGATGGTGCCACTGCACCCCTGCCTCGGTGACAGAGACCCTGTCTCCT
>VBSM01001927.1:7792114-7822145 GCA_008086735.1 Cheirogaleus medius
AAAAAAAAAAAAAAAAAGTCGAGCTTGGATAAACCAGAATGTTCAATTAGTCCTGCTACCCAAAAGAAGAGCTCTGGGCATCTACTGCATTTGAGTACTAAAAACCTAAATGCTTAAAAATTGAAAAAGAAGAGCCGGCTTTTCCCCAAGACTCTGGTGCCTCTCCCCTCACACACACACATCGGGCTCGTGGCAGCCCGAGAGCCACGGAATATCCACTTACCCACTCGTGACAAACTACGGAACACCCACTCCTTAAAATGAATTATATCCAGAACATGCCAGTCAGGTGAGTGTACAGGAATATAACTCGACTTCGCAGTGCTTGGGAAGTGGAATCTCTACAGCACTATGCAATGGACATTTCTAACTGAGATGCAAGATGTGGGCAATGCTTCATCTGTAGTGTTTATTAGATGGGAAGTTAACAGCCAGCGGAACTATCCAATGGCTTATTTCCATTCCCACAGATGTCTGGTACTGTTCAGTAGAACAAGCGATGAAAATTAGAAGTTTGTATTTTACAGGGAAGGCCTGAGAGGTGGGTTGGAATCTTTGCTACCACTGAGAGGTAGATTGCCCAGTTTACAAATTTGTTCCCAGTGTTTCTTGGTTAAGATGCAAAACCATGAGCCTGTTGGTTATAGGTAACCATAAATTCAAAGTTATTATGGTGACTAATAATAAATATATCTTGTCAGGGTCATGAAGCACAATGGTACATTACAAAATGAATTATCTTGTTGGTGCAGAACACTCTCCCCTCGATCCAGGGTGGGGGAGACTTAACAACCTAAGTGGGGGTGGCTAGAGTCAGTAAACAACGTTACAGGCTGTGTCATAAAGGAGCTATTGATGCTTCTAGAGTGGATTCTTTGGGGGGTCATAGAAGGCTACCATCAAGGGGATTTTAGCATGTATTTGCTAGGTCTGATGTTCCTAGAATTCTCAGATTCTTAGTGGTCTCTAAATGTTTAAATACTTAAATTCAAGCATTTATCACTCTTCAGGGACCTCTGTTGAATTTATTTACATTTGGAGTTACTATTATCAGAGAGTTCATTTTTAAAATATTAGCCAAAAAAAAAAAAAAATGTCTATTTAAAAGTATTACCACAAATGCAATTCCCTAAGACAAATCTCCAACTTTTAAGGAAAAATTGCCACCTGCAAACTGTAAATACGTGCATTAATTTTTCCCCACAGTATTTGCTTTGGCTATGACCTATCCTAATATTCAGTTGAACAAGGGCTAAAAATTGTCAAACCAAATTCTTGTTTGAGAGCTGAACCCTAACTACTGCCAGTTTGAGAGAAACACACATCCAGGTTTAGGGAATATGTTTTGTTTGTTTTGGCTATGACACAGGGCAGAACAGTTTCCATCCCTTCGAATGCATTCAAGAGAGTTTGAAATATTGCACAATAAAAGTCATTCATTATATCTGTCTCCTTCCCCTTCCAAAAACAAAAATGGCTGCCCAGTTCCAAATCTACACAGGGGGCAGGAAGAAGGGAGGCAGAGGGTCACGGGAAATCGCCCAAGACTAACACCAGGTTTTTCAGGTTTGAGTTAGGGAATACTTCTGAAATCTTCATTCCCAGCATACACCTAAAACAAGGAAAGACAGGACTGGTTGCCTTAGATTCTTGCTCTGTTATGAACAATTAGAAAACGGACACATTGTGTTTTGTACAAACCTCAAGCAGAACATCTTACATTTTACATTCAAGTGCCTGGCATCTGAAGTAAACTTACTTCAACTGAAAAAAATCCTTTTACTCATTTTCTTTATCACAGTTTCAACTGTTTTGACACCAATTTTTATACTGAAAAAATTATGCCACTGTTTGAATTGGACATTTGGACGAACCAGTTTTTGCAAACACCTGCTACTTAGCAGTTATTTGATGTGCCCAAACTTGAGAAGAAAGTGACATTTACTTTCTTGTTTACCAACAAGAATCTGGGATATCAGAACACTGGAAATGCAGTTCATTTTTAGAAGGCAAAAATAGGAATGCCACTATCAAGTCACTATATTTAAGATTATTAAGTATTGCCAAAGAATTTTTTAAAGCAAATTTTACATAGGTGAATAAACCCATGAGAATAAAGAAATTATTAGATGTGCGAAATATATGCTCTAAATTTCAGAGCTTAAAAATTCACAAACATTTAAGAATCTGGAACTTAAAAAAACTTTACATATAATTTCAATTTTCGTCAATTATATCTAAAACCAAAATGACAGCTGTTTGCATCCCTGTAGGCTACTTTTTATCACAGAATGTAAATTAAACCTTTTATTCAGACAGTTTGTGTGCCTTGGACAAATGAGAAGACTTAAAGTCAGTTCTCCAATTGGTCAGTGGAAATTTTGCGATGAAATCCCAACATACTGCCACTTAGAAAATGCAAACTTGTATTTTTCTTTAATGTGCATGGTCATTTATTTTCTCTAACCATATAAGTGATATAATGCTTAAAGTATCAAAAAAATAGAGGCAGCTCTAGAAAATACTTGCTTTCCAATTTCCTAAAAATTTCCAAAAACCTTTCTAATAAATCTTTAAATTCACCGTCAGTTTAAGTATGATCTTGGTTGAAGATATGAAACAAAAATATGTGTCAGTTGAATGGCAGTAAATAACCAATCATCTTCTCATTTAAGCTGTTATGGTACTTGTAGTCTGCATAATTTCATAAAAAACAGAAAAGCACCGAATAATGTACAAAAATGAACACACTAGTACTATACCAGACAAACTTGAAATTGTAGGCCATGGTACATTAGTAATTAGTCCATGTAGGGCCAAATGAAGGCCATGCAATAATCTTCAAATACATTTAAAACTGAAAGGGAAAAAACCGCCTATTTTTTTAATGTACAATTATTTGTTGTAATTTTATTCCAATTCTACTCACTTGATCTAGGAACCCAGAGTCAAATCCATGTTTTGTCCAGATGTGTTCATAGGTTAATATATAATGGAAGAAAAATACTTCAAACAAGCACTTGAGATGAAGCCAGCCTATATTGTCTAGTCTTAGTACAACAAATGAAAATTTTAAATCATTATTAATAATGAAAGCACATTTGGAATGGAACGTGCATTTTGGATTCCTCTAAAACTCCCATTAGTGAACTTTGCCCAAGCATTGCTTCTTCCAGGAAGAAACAAAATAAACTCACCTGATCTGTAGCTGGGGCCACCTGGAGGGCTGGTAAGTCTGGGGATTCCTTTATAACCAGATCCTGTGTTGGATGTTCCCTTCTTAGGGAAATCTGAGTATCTTGAAGGCAGGGATCACACTTAGAAATTAATGCTTGGCACACAGTTGTTAATTACCTGGCAAATGTATTAAAGAATCCATGATCTGCCTACACGTAGTGACCAGGTGCAGGGAAATTTTCCCATGTTAAGAAATAACTCTCAAATGCTAAGGTTACTTCCTGAGTAAGGAGAGTGACGATTCTTATGTTCCGGCAAGTGTTAACAGCTCTTGACCAGCTCTACGTCGGCAAGTGTTAACAGCTCTCACAACAGCTCCTGACCAGGGAAATAACCGAGCAGCACATGGAGAGTGGAGAACAGCCTTTATGAAGAAGTCATGCTCCACCGACTTCTGATCTTCTGACCTCCCTTCCCCGGTCTCCTCCTGCTTTTATACCTTTGGTAGGACTCAAAAAGCGTCCAATCAGCAACAAGCTTCAATATCCAATCAGCAACAAGCGTTAACATCCAATCAGGAACAAGCGTTAACATCCAATCAGGAACAGTGGGATTCAAAAATTACCCAATCAGGATCACGCAAGCAGCATGGCCGGAGGATGGGAGCAGGCGGCGGAGCATAGAGCGCCGGCCCGGACACGAGGCCCGGCTCCAGCAGCGTGCACCTGCTCGCCGTGGCCTCCAGCCGGCGCCGAGCAGCACCAGCCTGCGGGGATGCGGAGCTGCAGGGAGGTGGCGAGGGGCCGCATCCCAGCGCCCGATGGTTTTCCCCATCACTTATGCTAAACCAAACTATAATAAAAATCTCAATTTATGGAAATAAATGAATGAGGCTTTTAGATAATTTTTAGCCAATTTAATTTTTAACTTTATTTTAATTCACACCTTACTTCATTTTGTTACTGCTATATAGAGTACAATATTCAAAGAGAATTATTTCTTGATGACTGAATCTTTCAATGACTCCGGGTCACAATTTTACATCATGAAAATAATTTAAATTCTATAAACTACTTTATAGAAAAATGAGCTGAACGTATAGGTACCCCAGGGATGTTGGTTTCTTTGTCACACCTCTCATAACTTATCATTACTGACTTGGCTTCTTGTATCCAAATGGTAGTACAAGTATGTACAGGTAGTACATGGATATAAGTGAAGGCCCCACATAGCTGTGGTTGGTAGAACCTTTTGCTTCTACTGGCCTCCTCTTTCCCCACCCCCAAAAGAACTTTAAACATAAACTATGATAAAGATTCACAGTAAAGGAAAAAAAAACCCTTTCTTATAGTAATCAAATTGGCATGATATTGGTGTAAGAAGAGACATATAAGATCAATGGAATAAAGTCCAAAAATAGACCTACACACATAAGGTCAAATCATTTCAATGAACGTGCTGACTTAATTCAATGAGAAATGGACCACCTTTTCAACAAATGGTGTTGGATGATTTCCATTAAAAATAAAAAACAAAAATCCCACCCTGTCTTACACACAAGTAAATTAAAGTGGGTCTGAGACTTCAGTGAGAACTAAAGCTATAAACTTCTACAAGAAAACACAAAAGAAAATCTTTGTGCCCTGAAGTTAGGCAAAGGTTTCTTAGCTGACACACAAAAAGTATGAACCATTAAAGAAAAAACTGGTACATTAGACTTCATCAAAATGTTTTTCAAAAGACATTGCTAAGAAAATAAAAAGATAAGCTACAGACTGGGAAAAAATATTTGTAAGAAACATACCCAATAAAGGACTTTTATCCAAATATACAGAGATTCTTTCAACTCAGTAAGACAACAACAAAAAAAATGGGCAAGAGATTTGAATAAACACCTCAACAAGGACAATATAAGGATGACAAAGCATAGAAAAACACGTTCAATGTCATTAGTCATTAGGGAAATATAAATTAAAAAATCACAATGAGACATCATTGCACTCCTACTAGAATGGCTCTTTGAAAAAGACTGATATCAGGTACTGGTAAAGATGTGGAATAAAACTTAATGTGTTGCTGGTGAGAATGCAAAATCATGTGGCCACTATGGAAAAATTTGGCAGTTTCTTAAAAACGTAAACATATTCCAACCATACATCCCAGAACCCCACCTCTAGGTATGTATCCAAGATAAATGAAAACATGTGTCTATAAAACAGATCCATATTGTGAATGTTTATAGCAGCTTTATTTGTAATAGCCAAAACCCAGAAACAATCCATGTATCCATCAAATGGTGAATGGATAAACTGGCACATGTATAGAATGGAATACTACTCAGCAATAAACAGGTATCAACTACTTAAAACATGCAAATAGAGGAATCTCAAAAGCATTATGCTAAGTTAAAAAAGCCAGACACAAAAGGATATATATTGTATGACTCCATTTATATGACATTCTGGAAAAGGTAGAACTATAATGATACAACACAAATCAGATCAGCAGCTGTGAAGGGCAGGGGTTGGGAGAGGGAACTGACTGCAAAGAGGCAGGAGGAAAACTTCTTTTGGGGTGACGGAAATGTTCTTAATTAACAGTGGCACTGGTTACGTGACTGTATACATTTGCCAAAATTCAAACTGTGCACTTAAAAAAAAGTGACCTTTACTGTAGGCTAATTATACCTCAATAAACCAGACAAAAGATAAAATAAAATAGCTCTCTGAATCTAAAGCGTGAGCAAGGCATTATTAATCCTTTTCTCCTTGTTATGCCAGGTCTAAGACTCGCCCTCAGGTCCGTGGCTTAGGTAGAAGTGGGCGCAGCCAGAGGAGGTGGAAACAAAGTAGCATTAAGAGGCAGGAGAGAATGGGAAGTGGAAAGAAAGGCAAGGATGCAAAACCGTTTGTAAAGACGAATCTGCCAGTTAAAAGATACGGAAGAAAATTTAACCATTTTCTTTTCATTTCAAGGAATTTATCTTACAGACATTTTCAGCAAGCCCAGTGTGGCTTTATATCTGCTGTGAAATATATTGCTGTAATTTTCCATAGCAAAAGCCGAAGACAACGCAAATCCATTATTAAGGAGATGGCTACTGTCATGACAGATATCGAAAGTGCATAGTTCCATTGCAGGGATTGAAAACACCAAGGTAGCACAGGGCTTTCCAAAATAAGACTGCAGGATACTCATGGCGTATTTTGTTGAATAATAAGAGAATAAAAATAAATTTTAAAAAATCAAGTTGCAGAATGGCACAGAGTGTGATCCTGTTAGAAAACAACAAGACTGTACACTCAGGTTTATACCGGAAGGGTTGGGCTCTAGAGGTATGCCAGTTAAGAGTTTACATACAGTACGCCGGGGAGAGGAAGGTTTGGCTCAATGTTTTCCTGGGGTGGAGAAACGGAAGATACTTTGTCCTATTTCTTCTATTTATAAATTTTGTACAGTTCTCTCTTTTTTTTATTTTTTCAATAGCCACATATTATTTTTGTAATAAAAATGAGTAAAAATAGAGGGAAGCAAAGGCAACAGCAATTAAGGGTTGCCCAGCCTTGTAGGGGGTGCACAGGGAAGGAAAAACTTCAGATGTCATGCTGCCATCTCCTGGAACAATCAAGAATGTACATGAGCAGAAACATGATGGGAGAGATTCTAAGGCAAAACAAGGGTTGGTTACTGCAGAAAAAAAGATAAGGTTGTAAAATACTATTTGGAAGCCAAGTTTTTGATTTAACCATTAATGAAAAGAAACAAAACAAAAACAAAAATCAGCATGATCAAACAAAGAACTTACTTTCCACAAATCTCATACAAATCAGAATTGGTGGATAGAACTGCACCTAAATCACTTTGATCTTTCAGTTATGTTCTGTTTGGGAAAACTGCCTGTTTGTTATTTATAAATATCAACAAAATATTTATAATGAAACATTTTGAAAACCAACAGAACTATTGAATGTGCATTTTTAACCGCTGCTACAAATTGAGAACAATTTCACATCTGAAAAACCAAGCCAGAATCACAGGTCACAGTGTTTCCCTCATTCTCATACGAGTACTTGTTGAGAAATGAAACAAAGCATGTGAAATTGTAAAAATTCAAATACAATCAGGATCATATATCATCAGACAGTAGGCGGGAGGTGAAATAACAATCAATAGTTTTTAGCCTTCTTGTTAAAGAAGAAATGCAAAGATTTTTAAAAACCGAAAACCCTCCAACAGCTTATGGTTCTGAAAGTTGCTTTCTCTCTCTCTCTTTTCTTTTTAAATTACCAAAACCAAAAAGCTAACTAGTTTTTTTGGTTGGTTGCTTTTCAATGGTACTGATTCACCAACCACACCAACCCATAACTATAAATGGGAAAAAAGGTCCATAAATAATTTACATGTAAAAGATAAAAGAATTTTTAAAACAATCCACCCTTGAGCAGAAGAAATTGGGGATCACTTTGAGTGTTAATGTAAAATACATTAGTCTTTAGCAGCAGGAGTTCCAGACCTGCCGGTGCCAACAAGGTAACAAATAGTCTCTATCTAAGCAGGGGAAATGGGCCGCTCAGCGGGAGCTTTCTTCCCTGTTGTGTTATTTATAGAGAGCTCTATTTGTTAACATGTTTCTGCTATCATGGAGAGGGAGAGTTTAATGATTTAAAGGATTTCCAAGACAATTGTTTAATGATACAATGATTTATACACATTTGCAAATTCCAGACTATATAGCAATTTAGATTTTCAAACTGCTATCACCAAAATAGTCATGGGAGACAGCGCAAAAGCTAAACTAAATCTAGACAAGTGACAGTAAGAAATAAAAAAAAAATAAAAAGCCAGAGCCGCTGGAAAAGGCCATGTTAAAGAAATCAGTGACCTACCGCCATGTTTCACGTTAGTAAACTAATTTTCCAGGGCCCCTTCAATTGAGTTTCTGGTTTTCAAATGTTTTTATGGAACACCATGAATTAAATCCTAAATTACCTGTGACTAATTAGAATTATCTGGGAGTCCAATCTTTAACTAAACTGTTAAATTTTCAGCAAAAAACAATCCTTCCACACACAGCCAACAAAGCATATAAGAATCTTTTTTGAAGGAAAGAACGGCTTCACCTTAGAGTTACACATTCATTTATAATGATAGATTTATAAAATTTTGGTTGTTGAGAAAAATTTCTGAAATCTCATGTTTAAGATTTGATTTTAACTATTAAAATAAAAAATGTCATTTGAGACAGATAAAACAAGTCATCAAAGCTTCTCTTAAATTTAACCAAAAGGAAAACAAGTTTTGTAATTTACATTTCTCCTAGTTAAAATTTTTAACCAGTTTTGCCATAATTAAAATACACATCTCACCCCATTTTAAGTTTATATTACCTTCAATTTCATAAAGTTCCACTAATTCTATCAATTTGTCTTTTGTAAAAAACAACAAAAAACTAACTCTATTACCCAGATAAAATTCATTCAATTCTAAAAGATGCTTTTTACAACAGAGTCTTAAACCTTCAGTGTTAAATATGTACTTAAAAATGTATGTACTTAAGAAAATATATGTCTGTAAAAATTCAGAGATATTGTTGGGTCTAAAAACAATCCTTTAAGCACAACAGTAATAAAACATTTACTATCTGTGGGAGAGAAGAGCATATTTAATATAATGTTTCCTTTTTGAATGATGAAGAAATTTATTTCTACTTAAAAGTAGGTTCAACTCAAATGATTTTATTTATTTGAAACTTTTAAAACATTGAAGTTGAACAAAGGATGGGAACTAGATGAATCTTTTCAGTATAGATGGTTACCTTCTCTCTCACCAAATGCTATGCAGGAAATGTATAATCACTGCTTTGGTTCTCCATTCTGTCCAAAGTCCTTTAGAGAGCTTTCTTCCCTCTCACTGAGAAAGGTTCTTCTTCTGTAGCGTTTTGACTGTGTAGCGGTTTTAGTATTTGCGAGTGTGGATGTACAAAAGCTCTTCCTCCTCTTGCCAGGTAAATTAGAAGACTCAGCTGCAGGACCCTGGATGTTTTCTTTATCTGGGATAGAAGGTGCCACACACGGTTTTTGTCCGGAGGACACGGTATCTTTTCTGGGAGCCGTACTTTCAAATCCTCTGCTGTCGAATGTACATGTTTTCCTTTTGGTGTTTTGGGAAGTGGAAGGAAACGGAAGTAAAACCCATACAAGCCCTTCATCTTTCAAATCTTTCCGCAGCCTTGTGCTACGTCGCACTCTGGTTTCACTATTTGTTCTCTGGAAGGATTGCTCGATGGCATCAGATAAATCTTTATACAGTTCAGAATTTTCTAAACTCATTTCTACAGAGCTGCCCACGCTGCAGGAAGGTTCGTGATTTCCGTTTTTTTCCAAATGTAAACTCTGACCATCAGAATAACACATAGAGCGTCTTCTATGTTTCCTTTCTCCACAATTTGTAACACTGCTTTTTACAGATTTGCTCCCCAAATCCTCACTTTGGCTTTTAGATTCCTTCATATTTTCAATTAAGACATCTTCTAAACAATTAAATTCTTTCTGTGAGTCAGACATTAAATGATTGCACTGCAGTTTTCCCTCCACAGCTACTGAGCAGTCATCTTGTTTTTCACACTTTATATCTTCTGAAATTTTAAAGCTTTGACAAAGGTTTTCCGCATTTTGACCAGCAGCAGAAAATTCTTGACCCTGCGTGATTAAATCAGGTTTTGGATTATCTGATGCGACGTGTTCTTCAGTCACAGAAGCACAAGGAACATGACTGTCAGTCCCAGTTTTGGGGTTATTTTTATTTTCCAACTTATTTTCTGCTTTTGGAATATTTTCATTTTCATCAACGTCCATAGCATTTGTATTTGGATCTTCATCGGAAGTAGCACTATCAAGCAATGAAGAACTTATTATGTAAGAGCAGAATGCAGAAACATCAAGTTTACCCAAGAAGCCTTGATTCATATGCAAATCTTCTGGATTTTGAGGCAAAAGATTCTTTCTTTCAACTAGATTTTTAGGCATCTGTACTTCCTCAAGTTTACCATTTGAGTTGAAATCATCTGTGAGGCATATAAATAAATTTAAGTCTAATTAAAAATTAACAATGGAAATAAACTTTACTTTTATTAAATAAACAGGTGCCCTATTGTGTTGTGTTTTAAGCTTTGAGAATCACAAGACCTATTATTATACTGTACTTGTCCCCATCTGTCATCCTCCTCCTCTTTTAGCTGTTTCCAACCCACAAGTTAAGAAAACAGGTATTTAACGCTTGAATTAATAAGCACATAACCTCAGACCATGAAAAGGAGAAGGGCATCTTACATCGCTTCCTCCATTCTAACATACTTCGCACACTGCAAGGTCTGCGCAGCACGAGGCAGCAAAATTTCCCATTTCCCTAAAAGTTAGTAACTGAAAATAGGCAACTTTGCTATCAATTTATCTCTGGAAATAGAACGAGAGAAAATTTGGAATTCTGGGTGAGTTTAGGACTTAGTAGCTAAAAGGGCACGCCCGAAGATACTCAGGTCTCACGCCCTCTGTTAAAAATTACTATAAATACACTGTACTGTCAAGTAGAACCATGTTTATACTCTAAAAACCTACCCCTTATTCCTCAATCTTTGCTTTACTTTACCCTTCAGCAAGATACGCCATGGGTAGTCTTTCATGTGTTTCTGGCACATCACAGGTTAAAAAAAAAAATTATCAGGGTTTTTGAGATTGGTAAGTAATACAGCCTAAATGAATCCAGGCTTTATGAATTCTCAATCTCAGTACTGTTAGATATCAACTCTCTTGTTATCTCAGATAATAATGTTTTTAAGTGGCCAGTCAAATGAATATAAAAAGTGTTTTAAACAAAATAAAAACTGGAAGATATACAAAACATACGGTTTCACTTTGTAAACATATCCATGATTAGGGTACTTAAAATCATGTCATGTAAAGCCACAGATTAACACGGGTCAGGTACAATTAGTGTCAACCAATGTGTCTTTATGCTTTTATACAGCTTTAAACATTGGGCTCTTTATACTTCTTTAGAAATTAATATTTATGTATGTTTTGTAAAATTCAACATACTAGAGAAGGTAAAGAAGAAGGAGGGAGGAACAGAAAGAGAGAGAGAAAGGAAGGAAGGAACTAAATTGCTTTAAATCCAAGTAGCAGGTGATAGCAATAGTTAGAGATATAAAAAATGCTTCAGGTATTTTTAAAAAGAAATTCTCTAATAGGATGCAAGGTGGAAAATTATACCAACAGTCATTGTTTAAACACCTTTTGGCAAACTCCTGTTAGGAACTTGGGACAAAATGACAAGACTGTTTCCACTCTCAAGGAGACTGCAATTTCAGGTGTAGGAGTGGACACAGAAAAGAGATCATCACAAATCCAGGTGATAAAGGTGCATTGCGAACAGTTTTCCCAGAAAGGCAGACAGCACAGTGAAATCTTGGAAGACACGCAACATCAGGCCAAATTAAAAAGAGGTGGGGTGGAAGATCCCTTGTACATGAAAAGGCAGGGCAGGAAAGAGTGTGAACTGGGATGTGTGCAACTGTGAGGTGGCTGTTTACTTAAATTCTTGCACTATCCTAACATTAAGGAGTATGCAGAAGCCGAGAGTCTGTAGTGGCATGTACCTCATTCATTCGTCCTTGAGTCTATTATTAACCCTATACAGTATATGCAAATACAAGGCAGGCTATAGATATCTGATGACTGACAAAGGCAGCTATTTGTAAAATGATTCTATACAAAATCAACAAGCCAAATGGACACATATCCTTATTATTTTCAGCATAATTAGGTCCATTTAAAACTCAGGTATTATAAACCAGAAGCAACTCCAATCCATTTTTTACCGTATCCGTTGATACCCAGGGTATCAACTGACTTGCTCTTCACTTACAAACAAAACCTTCAAGGTCATTGCGCTCAATTTATAAATATTTCTAGAAGCTGCTTAGTAGTGCCAACTTGAATGAAACATCATGGGATGACTTTTTTAAATTTTAAAATTTTTGTCCTTAACTCATATATCTATTACTGAACCATCACCTTGTTTGCTTTAAATGATGGACTACATCACCAAATGGAATTCAATTTAACAAAATGCTTTAGAAAGCATAAACAAACAGGATGAGCAGAAATTATTTCCCCTGAAATTATACATGAAATCTTGTGTCTCACTTTTCTGAGGAGAGGATCCAGAGCTTTTATCAGATTCTGCAAAGGGTTTAAGCTACCTAAAAGTTATAAACGACTGCTTCTTTCACTTAAAATTTTCATGGTAACATGAGGAAATGGCAACATGCTATTTTTACTTACGTACTCCTTACGCAGTGAGCAGGAAAAACGGGAAAAAGTGAAATAGCAACAAACAGGGTGGAGGGAAGAGATAAAATATAACTAACAGGAAAAGGAAAGGATACCTGAACACATTCTTTGGAAGCTTGGAACTGAAGGTGTCATCTCTGAGACCTCGGGCACCTCAGGAATGGGACTTAGAAGGGGCTTCTTAGAAGCAATGTCTCTTTCCCCATATAAAGATTTCTCAACACTTTTCTTTTTCCTTCCTTTCCTCTTTCTGTAACCTTTTAAAACCTGGGAAAATGTATTAAAACACTGCAATTGAGAAAGATGTGGCATCATGTACAATTTTGACCCTGTAACTTCTATAACATCTCTAATCATCCTTCACACAGTATTTTATTTAAAAGATCATTTTTACAGAAAAATTTAAGATCAGTTATTCCATTTAAAACTGTAGTCATTTGAGTCAGGGGCTGGAGGAGTTAGGTAACTTACACAAAGTCAAATTATGAAGCAATAAATAAAAGTTGAGCAAATTATAAATTGTACGGTAGCCTTCTATACTTCCACAGAGCACTTGCCAAAACAAGAGCTGGATAAGGGAAAAATAGAGTAGATAGATGCTGTAGAATCGCACAGACGTTAAGACACGAGGCATATAAAGTAGGGTGTAGTAACGATGATTCAGGATTGACCTGGCACGAGTTCCCACTGCTATGTTATGGCTTTCTGTTCCTAGCTCTGGGCGAAGAAACAATAGGTGTGTACATAAATTGTGAAAATAACACAAAGCTAGCTGAACTGATCCAAACAACAGAGGAGTTAATCAAGATTAGGATGAACAAGTAAAAACAACACGGATTTTAACAAGCACAAGTAAAAGATGGGGTGACGAAGGTCTGACAATAATTAATAGAAAACATATGGGTTTCCATACAAATTAAAAACTGCTTTAGTAATATCCAGAATGCAGTATTATATTCGATTCTGAGAGCCGTATCAAAATTGAGAAACAATGTTCAATGTTAAAAAAAAAAAGTTTCATATGAAAGAGACTTCAGGGAAACTCAAACACTATACTGACATACTAGAAAGGCTGTTATGAGCAAAGGCAATGAAATGTGGGAGAGAAGCAGACTTTAGGTCAACATAAAGTGTTTTTAACAGTTAATGCTTCCAGAAAGTGGAATTCATCAAACACTTATTGAGAAATCACTGCGTGCCAGGTAAAAACTTGCTAGGTACGAGATCTAAAAACAAACAGGATGTGGTATTTGCGCAGCCCCCAGCCTAAGGCAAATACTTACAATCCATATGTACCGTAACAGACCGAGAAGATGGGTAAGTGGCCTGCGGGAGGTGTTCAAGACACACTCCACAGAAAATGCAATGTCCAAGGCAAATATCAAACAAGGGAGAATTGTGTTTGGCCAAGTGTGGGGGTGGGGAGGGGGCTTTTCAAAGAGAAGGGAAGGGCACAGGCTCGAGCTCGAGGTGAGGCAGCAGGGCATGGCCAGTGGAGCCACGCAGGGGTGGCAGAAGACACTAACAGAGCAGACAGAGCCCTTGTGTACAGGGGACCACACGAAAGCAGTGAGGGCTCACTGCATGGTGACTTAGGGAGCAGCAACACTTGATCTCATATTTAAGAAAGATCATTTGGGGGAGCACAGAAGATTTAGGTGAAACTAATGATGAGATTCTAGAGTACAGAAATGGCACAGAACTATGTGTTCCTAGAGATATCTATAGATATCCTGTAAAAACAAAACAAAACATTCCATGGAAAAATAATTTTAGAACTGTACAAGATGAATATTCCTCTTGGTAATTTACAATATACACCGAACATTAAATTCTCTGAGAAGTCCTTGGTATAAATAATCTCTATATACATTAGGAAAATGCTGGGTTAAATATTTTTCCATTAAGTTTTTTTCCTGGAACATCTGTTGACATTATATGGAACAGTCAGGAAAATGATGGCTTGGTCACTGGATGTGGAAACCAAGAGAAAGGAAAAGTCCTAACTTGGGGTTCACAGATGAAATGCAGAAGAGAAACATTTGGCCTCTGGTGCCAGATACTTTGGGTTTAAATCCTGACTCTGCCATTTAACTGCTTTATAATCTCAGGCAAGTTTCCTCAACTTCCTCCTCTGCAAAATAGGAATCACAATAGCACATATCATCACCTAAAGCTGCGGTGAGCATTAATTCATCTTGAACCATAGTAAGAGCTATGCGTTAGCTCTTCTTATTCTTTTATACTACTTCCTATTACTTTGAGAATTGATGAGGAAAAATATTTTTTAATGAACAAAAGTTGTATATATTTATGGTGTGCAATATGAAATTTTGATATATGTATTCATTGTGGAATGGCTAAATCAAGCTAATTAACATATCTATTACCTCACAAACTTTAAATTTTTAATACCAAATTATATTAGTATTATTGTAGGACACAGGCCTTATGTGGTCAACTAATATACCACGGTCAACATCATCAGGTTATATATAACCTATAGAACAGTTTGAGCAATAGGTAAGAAAACAAAATTCCCTTTTAGCATGATTTTGGAAGTTTTTGTTTGTATAATACAAGGTGTCCCCTGCACCTACAGTAGTGTCAGGCACATAGTGGCTACTCAACAAATATGAATGAATGAATAAATACCAAAGAAAAAAGATTACAGTTCAGCTTACATAAAATCTGCTAAACATGACTGAAAGACTAAAATTCTGTTTTTTCATGGTCATGAGCCAAAAGTAACAACCCCCCCCCCAATAATAATTGAAGCACCTCAGTTCTGGCTGTTGTGAAAATACATCTAGCAGTGCTGATCTTGTCCATAAGAAGATAATATCAGCAAAGACCAGAAACTCACCAAAATGTGAATTTACCATAGAACAAAAGCTTTGCTTATAGTGCAATAAACAAAAGAAACTATATATGATGGGAACCTCGGGGGAGCCATTCGATCTAGAAGTGGCTAGGCTGGCTTATGACTTGGAGCAAAGGACAACTGAACCTATTACCCTAAAGCAGCCCCATTTACTCCCAAATCACTGATACTTCTCACATCTCACACAGTGAAGGAGGTCATGAAACAGTAGTAAATGTTTGTCTTTTGACTTATTTGCACAATTAAGACAAACTGTTTTCAGAGAATAGCTTTAAAATTATTTACACCTAATTCATGTACATGGCAACAAATCAAATTGTACAGGAAAGTTATAATGATAAAGTATATACTTCCCTACTCCTGCTGTTTACTTATTTACTGATTCCATTTTTAGTTCTTGTGGACTGCTCCCTCTCTCTGCATAAGGGGTTTATAGTGCTATACTTTTTACTTTGTATAAGGGAAAATTCCAAACCTCACCCAAACAGAGAGAATAGTTCACTGAAACTCACGTAGTCCATCAACTAACTTCAACTACTAACATATAAAAATCATGATTCATTTATCTCCCCCCTTCTCTTGTATTATTTTAAAGCAAATCACAGACATCATCATCTCATCTGAAAATCTGGCAGTGTCTTTTTTTGAGACAGGGTCTTGCTCTATTGCCTGGGCTAGAGTGCAGTGGCATCATCAAAGCTCGCTGTAACCTCAAATTCCTGGGCTCAAGCAATTCTCCTGCCTCAGTCTCCCAAGTAGCTGGGACTATAGGCACGCACAACCACACTCAGCTACTGTTTTTTATAGAGACAGGGTCTCACTATGTTGCTCAGGTTGGTCTCAAACTCCTGGCCTCAAGCGATACTCCTACCTCAGCCTCCCAGAGTGCTAGAATTACAGGCATGAGCCACGACACCTGACCCTGAAAATCCTGTAGTGTCTTTTAAGAGTCAAAGGCTCTTTTTCTTTTTAAGACAATTACAAATACGATTCAGCAAAAAAGGAACTGATACATGTGAAATCCTGGACAAACCTCCAGAGAATTGTGCTAAGCGAAAAAAGCCAGTCTCAAAGTTACATAGCATGTGATTCCATTTTTATAATATTTTCCAAATGACAAAATTATAGAAATGGAGAGGGATCACTGGTCGCCAGGGGCTGAGGCGGGGTTCTGGGTAGGAAGTGGATATAGCTACCAAGGGGCCACAGAAGAGCCCTCTGTATCTTGACTGTATCAGTATTCCGGTGGCGACACTGTGCTGGGGTTTTGCAATATCACAATCAGGGGAACTGGGTGCAGGGTACTCGAGGTCTGTCTCCATTACTTCTTAGAACACCACGCTTATCTAAAATGAGCTCCAAGTAAAAAATGTAATTAGGCAAGACACAAAAAACCCTAATGACAGCGATGTTCCCTAATATCTCTTCAGAGTTTAAGTTTCTCCAAGGGGCCCATAAATGCTTTTTTTTTTACAATTGCTCAAATCAGGGACCAAGAAGACCCCCAAACATTCCATTTGGTTGATGTATCTCCTAAGTCTTTTACTAATGGTTTCTTCTTTTATTTCCCTTGCCATTTATTTGGTGAACAAACTGAGGCATCTCTTGCACAGAATTAGCCCGACTCTGTATTTGGCTGACCATAGTCACAGTATGTCTATATGTTCCTCTTCACCCTGTATGTCCTATAAATTGGTAACTAGATCTAGGAGCTTGATTAGATTCAGTTTTGATTGATCAATTTAAATATAATTTCTGTAATCGACCAAAATTTACATATATTAATGTACATGATATTCTGATATATATAAACATTCGGGAATGATTAGATCAAACTAATTAACAACATCTATTGCCTCACATACTTTGTGGTAACATTGAAGATGGAATTCCTTAGCAATTTTCATGTATACTTTACTGGTCAATAGGTTGTACAATACATCTCCAGAATTTATTCATCCCACCTAAATGAAACTGTGTACCCTTTAATCAACATCTCCCCATCCCTCAACCCCCAACCCAACAGCTCCCCCGGCAAAAAACCGTTATACTCTTTGCTTTGATGAGTTTGACTTTTTTAGATTCCATATATGTGATATCTTGCAGTTGGTTCTCTGTGCCTGAGTTATTTCACTTAGTATAATGTCCTTAAGGTCCATCCATGTTGTCACAATGACAAGATTTCTTTTTTTAAAGGCTGAATAGTATTCCATTACATACATACTAGATTTTCTTTACCCATTCATCTGTTGATGGGCACTTAGGTTGAGTACACATCCAGGCTATTGTGATTAACGCTGCAATCAACATGGGAGTGTAGCTATCTCTTCAACATACTAATTTCACTTTCTTCAGATATATACACAGATGTATTGCTGGATCATATGGTAGTTTTATTTTTAATTTTTTAAGGAACCTCCATACTGTTTTCCTAACGGCTTGTGAAAATTTTTATGAACTGGAGTTATCTTGTCACTGCCAACTAAATGAGAGCTGAGAGATGGGGTGGAAAAAAAGCACTTGGGGCACAAAGCACCAATTATATTGCAAGCCAGCTGCCGAAATTACCTGCTATAACCTTAAGACAAGTTTTACCTAGTAGCTGCTGAAATGAACTGCTGTGACTTATATACGACTAATTTTACCTACTGCTACCATTCACCAATCAGATCTTGCAGCTCCCCAAAACTTCCCCAGTGGCGATGAGTTTCTTTCAAAACAATATATAACATTTCTCTTTCTAATAAAACCCCCAACAACTTTCTCTTTGTTCTTTGGACATACTTAAGACAACTGCAGTCTGTGTGTATGCCCCGAAGTCCAAATCTGTTTTCCAAAATGTTTACTTTAGAGATTCAGCTCTATATTTTTATTTGACTTTGTCAAAATAGGTTGTACCAATTTACATTCCTACCAACAGCATACAAAGGGTTCCCTTTTCTCCACATTCCCCCCAACACTTATCTTTCATCTGTTTTGATAACAGCCATTCTATTAGAAGTGAAGTGATACTTCATTGTGGTCTTAATTTACACTTCCCTGATGACAAGTGCTGTTGGGCACTTCCCTATATACCTGTTGGCCATTTGTATGTCTTTTTATTTGTTTTTTAGAGGCAGGGTCTCACTCTGTCATCCAGACTGGAGTGCAGTGGCATGATCATAGCTTGCTGTAACCTCAAATTCCTGGGCTCAAGTGATCCTCCCACCTGAGTCTCCCCAGTAGCTAAGGCTACAGGCACATGCCACCACACCCTGTCAGGTTTTTTTGGTTAATTTAGAGACGAGTTCTCACTATGTTGCTCAGACTGGTCTCAAACTCCTGGCCTCAAGCTATCCTCCCACCTCAGCCTCCTAATGTGCTGGGATTACAGGCATGAGTCACTGTGCCAGACTGGGAAATCCTCTTAGTTGGGTAATTTTTCCATTCAATTTTTTCCTTCCTCTTTCTAAGATTCCTATGAAGTCTCCTAGACTGGTCTTTTATGCCTCTTACTACCAGTCTTTCTTTTGCTCTCCCTTCTGGGAGATTTTCCTTAACTCTATTCTCCAGCCCAATTATTAAATTTTACACTTTTGCAATTATTTTTTCTCTGTTCCTTTTTCGTAGCATTCCCTTCTTAGTTTTATGCAAATAATATTTTCTTAAACCTGAGTATATCAGAGTATATCACACATTTTTTCCCATTCCTTGAATAACCCATTTCTCTGGAGTCAGTTTTTAACTCATTAATATTGGTCTTTTTTTCTTTCATGCTATTGGTTCTACTCAGACATCTAATTCTTATTTCAGAAAAGACTGGATATGTTGGTATGCATTTCCTCTGCTTTCCAGCTCACTCTCTTTCCTGCATCAAAGTTTCTACTTAGGAACTCTGTGCAGAGCAGAGTAGCGCAGGGCAGGACAGCACAGAATGGGAAGTGTCAACCGTCAGGCTTTGCTTTAGGGCAAGAGCTGGCTGTCAAGACTGTGGGACTTTCCAAATGCCAGGATGAGGGCTTTAACCTAGATGACAACATCTGTTCTGAGCATCAGGGTGGGAGGGGGGGTAGCATGCCAACTGGTGCAAACTGTCCCATATATAGGACTTCAATTAATCTCTCTGTTTTGCAGCACCACTTCTCACTCTCACCATCCATCGTACCTGCCAATCCTGGGCCCAGGGTCCCTTGGGATTCCCATAAGCAGGCTGGTTCCCAGCTCCTCTCTAGCTCCCTCCTAGCACATCCGAGCTGTAAATCTTTCCACCTCTTTTATCTGTCAACATGCTCCCATCTGCTTTGTCTTCTAGAAATTCACTGAAGGCTGTCGTCATCTGTTGCTTAATACCCCTCCACATTCCCTTCCTCTCCTCATTGCTATTCTATGCCTGTTCCTTTTATTACATAAATTATAGTAATTCAGCAGAGTCCTCGGAAGGGTTGGAGCAACTTAATGCTCAATCCTTCTTGAACTTCCTGGCCATTTATTATATTAAGAAATAGAAATACAATCTTTCTAACAGTTTCTTTTTTAAAAAATATATGAAGTCAATTTCTAATGCAATAAGTTATACACATATTTAAAAATATATGTGTAGTTTTTCAGAAAGCGGACCTTTCATTTTATCAAAAGAGTATGTGACTTAAAAAAGGAACTAAATCAGGAAAATATCCAGTTTCTTCTGGATTTAATGACTCAAGATCAGAGCCATTCAACCAAGCAAAGTGGGAAGTTTATGGAATGTTTTGGGTAGTGTGTGGGGGGTGCTGAAATTGATAAGTTTAGTTTTGGAAATGTCGATTTTGAAAGGCTTATAGGGGGGTTTAAGAAGAGATGTCTAGTAGGTAGCTGAACATATATTTACAGGTCAGGAAGATGTGGTCTCCAAATCTGTTCACTAACCACACTGCATATGAAATCACCCAGAAAATAAACAATTTAGAAGGGCAAAGAGTAGAATTCTGGGGAACACACACACATTGAAGGATGAAGGGAAGAATATAAACCTTAAACAGTGACTGTAAAGGAGTGTTCAATTATGTCATATGCTGCTGAGATGTCAAGTGAGAATAGGACTTAACAGTATGCACTGGATTTTAGTAACAAAGTTACTACATACCTGGGAAAATAATTAAAGTGAAGTGGCAAAGTGGAGAGAAATCAGGCCAGACTTCAGATAGCATCTGAAACACTCAATGTGTAGTAGCACCACCCCCACACCTGTCAGGCTCCCCAGCAGCGATGTTAGATGGGACAGAGTGGAAATTCTGCGGGATGGATGAGCTGGAATGAGAAGGCTACAGAGCTGAGAATCCTGACAAGAGTTGTTGAAAACATTAAATACAGTCCAAGATGAAGAAGGAAGCATGAACCTAAGGGGTCTCTGAAAGCTTGAGAGTGTAAACACAGGGCTGGAGGATTAGTCTTAGTGCAGAACCCACACATGAGTGAGAGGATGGAGGGACAGGACTTGGGGTCAGAGAATGAGCTATATATGTGTGCACACATACAAGTGGGAAGGTGTTTAGGTAGGAACGCGCTGTAGAAATGGCAGAGGGAGTGAGCAGGTGGCTTCAGGTCACTTTAGTGGAGAGGGGAAGGAAGTGGGTTAAGGTGCTAGACTGGCCATAACCACAGGGATGGTGACGGCACCTCAGATGACTAAAAGTATTAAGGAAAACAGAAAGCTGGTTTCCAAAATTTTCTTACATGTAGGAAAGTAATTCAGCAACAGGAAGAGAAGTTCAACAAATAGTAGATGGCACACTCATCCCTGTCTAAAATACCAGAGGATTCCCAAAAGGTTGAGATGTTAGATTAGATTCAAAGATGAGAATCAACTTCCCGTTTGAGTGCTCATTATTTACTGTGCACGACATAGGTAACACAAACATGAAGAAGATGCAGAGGATGTCCTGTAGGTAACTAACAGCTGAGTGTATATCCTCAGTGGATCATTCTACTCTAGGATAAGATGATTTTAATAACCTTGGCCCAGTGTTCATTGGAAACCATTTTGTTTCTATTATTTTCCTAATCATAAAACAAAGACATATATCACTTCTACTCTTCATTGTATATTTAAACATCCACTTACCTGATTCTTTTTAGGTTTGTGTGTGCACTTGGTTCCTTGAGACTTCTTTCTATTAATTTTCTTTTCTTTACAAGGCTGTGCTTCTGTATTAAATAAGTCGCAAACACTCTCTTCTGCAAAATTGATCAATTGCTATAAAGAAAACTTAAAGTAAGGATACTATAAAGCATAAGCAATTACATTTTAATGTAGAGCTCTTTCTTCTTCCCACGATGCTTCTACAATTTTACATCCCATTTCTTATTAATTTACAAATTCCATTAGAGGCATTTTAACCAACACTCAAAACGGTGAAATAAATGACCAACTTCTGATCTTTCAAACATAGATCCAGAAGCATATATACACTACCCAATCATATTAGGGAAGAAAATTATATATTAAGAAACAGCATAAGAATTAGTTGATTTATTCATTCATCAAATATTAAGCAACCACAATTTAGCAACTAAGTGCTGTTGGGTTACAGAAAAAAAAACCCTATGAACTTTTAGATTATTTATGTTTGCCTTCTGGGTTTATCATCCAATCCTATCAGCTAAAAACCTTATGCTTTCAATTATAACAGCATAATATATGTTTATACAGTATGATGTTATGGATAAAAATCCAATTTTATCTAATTTAATAAAATAGCAAAAGACACAAGCATTCAATAGATGTTAAAAACCAGTGTTAAAAACAAACCAAAGCATAATTTAGAAAGGTTATATTTATGTCACTGGTTCTTTTAACTACATGCTAATCTTCTTTACTTTCACCTCAATGAAATTCACAAAATCATACGGATCCCAAACAAACTTTTCAAACAGATTACCTTCTACATTAATGTAACTCTGAAAGCACTTTATTTTATTGGATTTTATTTCTAAGAGAATTAATTAAAATCAAATCAGAAAAACATCATCCCAGGTTACATGCTAGGTAAGATAAGGTATTTGTTCTTAACGACATTGATCAAGCCAAGATTTTATCCATTAGCATGTGATCATGAAAATAGAAAAAGTATACCGCAAGAAATAAAAACAAATACATTGTGTTAAATGCAAGTACTTACATTTATTTTGTTAGAAGTCCGTGTTATTGTACCAACTTTACAAGAGGATATTTTCTCATGGTTATTTGAAGGACTTAAGGTATCAGTGCCTGATAAGCAAGACATAAGCAGAATCAGGGTAGTGAACACAAAATTATAACATGCAATACCTTTTGGATATGCTAGATAATCTTTTGTATACCCACCTTTGCTTTTAATATCATATCTAAACATAAACAATTAATTACTAAGAGGAATAAATTTTGAAACCCATTTTTTTTTAAACTTTAGGTTTACTGAATACTCAGAAACTTTCATCATTTTGCATGGTGACTGCTTAACATTATCATGTTAGGATGGCAGATTAAAGCATATTACAATAAATGTATGTATTTTTGTGAATGTCCAATTATTATTAGCTACATTTTGCACGATGAAATCGTAAGGAAGGGCATTAAGATAACCATGAAAATACTTTAATTTTACAAAGTTTAAGAAAATTTTAATTTGATCAGTTTTAATAGTATAAATGAAAGGCAGTAATGTGTTTAAGAGCATAAGCTTTGGAATGTGATAGACTATGGTTCACATGTTAGCTCTAACTTAATAATGCATGGCTTGGATTTTGTGCTAGTAAGCTTGGTTTTTGTCAACAAGAAGCCATTAAAAGATTATGACCAGGGAAAACACATGAATAAAGATACCAATCCTAAGTGCCCACCCCATGACATTTGTCAGCCAAGTCCTGGTTTGTGAGAAAAGCTGGGAGAGAGCTTTGTTGCCTTATCATGATCATAAAAAATTCAGAGACCTTAGAATGTACATGTGATAAAAATACCATATTAATATATACGGAAAATTTTGGATATTTAAGAATGACCCTTACAATCCAGATCACTGCAATTGTGCAAACTGTAAATAGAAACTTACTGTTGATAAGTAAGAGTCGAGAGGCCAACTCCACTGCTTATAGCAACTTGAAGAATGAGGGTACTTGTCTAAGAAAGTTAAATGTGAGTGATTATAAAGTATGGGACTTGGAATAAAAAGGGATGGACAGGCTGGACACAGTAGTTCATGCCTGTAATCCCAGCTCCTTGGGAGGCTGAGGCAGGAGGATCGCTTGAGCCCACAAGTTTGAGGCTGTAGTGAGTTATCACAATGCCACTGTACTCTACGCAGGGTGACAGAGAAAGACCCTGTCTCAAAAAAAAAGAAAGGTACCGTGTTTCCCTGGAAACAAGACAGGGTCTTATATTTGTTTTTCCTCAAGAAGACACCCTAGGGCTTATTTTCAGGGGATGTGTTATTTTTTTTAAGTATGGTACAACAATCTACGATTATTCAAATATAGTTAAGTCGTCTTCTGGAACATCATCATCACTCTCCAAACCCCAAATTCCATCCTGAATTTCTTGCAACTCTATTTCCTTTAGAACCACTGGCCCCAATCTCTTATGTCGAGCAATAGAGCGCTCATGGGACAGATGAGAAGGGCTGCTCGTCTTCTTTACCGCTCCGTGACAAAATGCATGGGTTGTGCAGATGCGCTGCGTAGCCACGCCCATCACTAGGTCTTATTTTCGGGGTAGGGCTTCTATTGCACAAATGCTTAGAAATCCTGCTAGGGCTTATTTTATGGGTAGGTTTTATTTTCGGGGAAACACGGTATGGATAAACCAGGGTAGTCTTTAACTCCTGGCTGGAAGGGATCCTGCTGCTTCAGCCTCCAGAGTTGCTGGGATTCCAGGTGTGAGCCACCATGCCCAGCCCTAATAGTTTTTTTTAAAACCAAGTATATATTACTATAACAAATATAACAATTTTTAAAGAAAATAAATAGATTAAGTTTCACACATACACACTTTGAAAACAACAGTTACGATAAGATAAACAAAAGTTACTACCTGAAAGAGTCTCAGAGATTGAAGACTTAGAAGGACTCAGAACTGCAAATGATACCTGAAATGGTTCTATGTTTTCCTAAACAAAGGAAAAAAAGAGTAGAACTTAGATATCACTAAATTCAGTGAATATATAATGTGCCTGAAAGAGAAATGGTAAGAATTTATTTTGGTAAGAGGGAACTGTAATAAGCATAAAGATGGACAGTCTATAAAAGATTTAAAAAAAAGTCAATGCAAAACCAAGATATCTGACATAAAAATATATATACTTTATATATATTTACTAATCATTTTTATAATGAAACCATGTTTATTAACTGCAATCCTCCAAATTAAAAAATAAAATTTTAAGTGAAAGTAGCCATAATGACCCACTGATAAGTTACTACTTGGTTAGTTTATTTAAAACATTCTAACTGCTATAAAGTAAATGTGAAAATTCATTAAAAAACACAATCTAACACTGTAATATTATTCAGGGAACTTCGAGGTAAAATGGCAATATAAACACAGATATCAAATCTTCTTTCCTACGTAACTGCCATAAGACAGTAACTGTTGATTTTTCGGAGATAAAATTTGTCACTTTGAAGAAATTCCCTTGAATCACTACCCTGCTCAGAGGCTTTTTGTGTCTTTAAAGCAGATATAAATGCTAGATTTTATTAAATGTCTCTTCTGCATCCACTAAGATGATCATATTTTTGTCTTAGTCTATATAAGGTATATATAAGGTGAATTAGACTGATTGTTTTTCAAACATTAAACCAACTTTGCATTCCTAGGCTAAATCCCATGTGGTTACAATGTAACATCTTTTTATATATTGCTATGTCTATGAGGACAATGAATTGTAGTTTTCTTAAAATACCTGTTGATTTTAGCATCAGGTTAATGCTGACATAAATGAATTAGGAAGTATTCTCACGTCCTCAATTTTTGGAAAAGTTGTGTAGCAACAGTATTAACTTGCTTAAATGTTTGGTAGAAGTCATCAGTAAAATCATCCAGCCCTGGAGTTTTCTTTGTGGTAAGATTTTAACTACAATTTAAATGTTTTTAGTTGATATAGGGCCACTGAAGTAATTGATTCCAACTTCAGTGAGTTTCAGTAGTTTGTGTCTTTCAAGGAACGTGCCTAGTTTATCTAAGGCGTCAAATTTATTGGCATAAAATTGTTCATAATATTCTCTTATTATCCTTTTAATATTTGTTAGGCTATATGTACTTACGTCACCTCTCTCATTCCTGATATTGGTAATCTGAATATTCTCTCCATTTTCCTGAATAGTCTAATTGGAGGTTTATTAATTTTTCTTAAAGCACTATATTTTGATTTCAATGATTTTGTTTTCTATTTTATTGATTTCTGCATTTATCTTTATTATTTCCTTTCTTCTACTTAGTCTTGCTTTTTTTTTGTTTTTGAGATAGGGTCTCACTCTTGCTCAGGCTGGTTTCAAACTCCTGAGCTCAAGTGATCATCTGGCCTCACAAGAAGTCATCAAAGTATTGTTTGTAATAGGGAAAAATGTACACAGAAAATAGATTAAACCATGGCATATCAATTAGTCCATCTACTGACTTCAAAGCATAATTATTGCTTACACAAAACATGTGAGGACTGATAAAAATACAAGCAAGTTTGTTGTATACTTTTCACACTTACAAGATCCTCCCCGTGGTCATCAAAATTTGGTTGAGGTAATCGCTCAAGAACTGGTGACTGCTCTAGTACGGAACTGATCCTGCTTAAGTCCTTCTTACAACCAGGTGTTCCTCCTTTACGCAGTGGAGTATTTGCTGGCAAAGATTCATCAAACACTTCAGGGCTTAGGTCCTCTCCAAAAGTAACTCTCTTCCTCTTCCTCGTATTTATAAAGGCCGGTGCTTTACAATTTTCTTGATCTTCTATAAAATAAATGGCAATGCCTTAAAAGTTAAGCTGTATTTCTTATCCAAAAGGCATATACTAGGATATTTGAACATGATTATATTCAGCTATTATTTGTATAATAAAAACAGTTTGTAGAACAAATACAATATGGAAAAAATAAATATCCTTCCAATTAAACGATGGTAATAGATTTTAAAGTAAAATTTTGCATGAATACCTTAAAAGTTTATAAAATTGGAATATAAATTTCCTTTACAAGTCCCGCCATTAAGTAAAAATGGATAGGCGAAATGGACAGACCAATTCTGAGGCTCTCCAAAGAGATTCTATCCCTCCCAGATGTTCCTCGTTCCCATGTAAATTCAGAAGCATCAGGGCATTAACAGATCATTGAAAATTCCATATACTATATATCAGATTTTATTAACAAGAAAATGATATATCCTCAGGATTAAAAATAAATATGAATTTCTTACCCACTTTTTGTTCTTTGTAACAATTTGCAAGATTTGAGATTAAGCTTGAATGAGTCTTATCACAGAGGTTGTTACAATGTTCCTAAACAAAATAAACATCAATGAATGTTTACCTATAGAAAAATATATAGTTATTAAGAATGGCAATTTTGAGTTTTTTCTCCTGCCAAGGGTAAAGAGATACTCTAACACTGAAGATTAACTTTATTTTCATAATCATTCTGGCATAAAACATGATATCAACCACAAATAAAAACAAGGTTCTCTAGGTATTACTTTAGAGATGGTATTTTAGGCCAAAATTAAAGAACAGAAATCCTTAAAATAGTGTTAAATTCATTCTATCTTTGATCTAGCAAATGAAGTTAAGGAACATGTGAATGGCTAGAATTACAGTGTATAGTCAATTATCCATGGGGAATTGGTTTCAGGACTCGGCAGATACCCAAATCCACAGATGATCAATTTTTTATATAAAATGGTGTAGCATTTGCATAGAACCTACAAACATCTTCCTTTAAATCATCTCTAGATTACTTATAATACCTAATACAATGTAAATGCTATATAAACAGTTGTTACATGGTATTGTTTGTATTACTTTTTACTGTTGTGCTCTGATTTTTTTAATTGATTTTTTTTTCAGAATATTTTCAATCTATGGTTGGTTGAATCCACAGGTGTAGAACCAGTGGATATGAAGGGCTTAATGTACAATATATGGTGCCAGATAGGAAAATTATATAAACGGCGTGAGATATAAGAATCACACTAAAACAAGAAAATACCCAACCAGGTTAAATGATATAATAGGGTGTTCTGTCTTTTACACAAGGGAACCAACCACACCTCTTATAAATGTTTAAATCTCCCATCTACATTAGTATATTCTTGAGGAAGAAACAAGGAAAGAAGGTAGCATTTGCCCCTGTATGTTTCTCCAAATGAAGATTACAGAGTAGGCAACTTAGTAAGGAAGGGATATTGTAAACCTTATAGAAAAACTTAGGGCAAGCCTAAACACAGGGCCACTAGAGTTCCTGCCAGGTCTGTGGACAGATCAAAGTCTTCTCTTAATCACCACCAGCTTGTCCAGCATCATTCTGAAGCCCTGATCAGTCCTTGTTATTGAGAGTTTTTCTCCAATATACCCATTCCAAGAATAGCACCTGCTCTAAGAAATAGTCCTGCTCCCAGGAAACCTCCTTAATCTGTTATCTCTCAAGTCAGTTCATTTTCTTGACCAATATTAGGAATACCAATATTGTTAACTAAGTTAACTTACACAACAAAGTTCATGTTTACTTTTAGATTTTTAATTAAAACAATCACAAAAATTAGCAAACAACTCAAATTTGTCTGTCTACCAAGTGCAGCCATTTAATATAAAGATCATTAGTTGTAAAAATCTTCACCTGATTCTAATGACAGGCCTTGATGTTTGCTGTGCCATAATTGCTAATAAATAAGAGTTATACAGATCATTAATATGTCAAGTCTCTGAGGAGAGGATAAACGAAAGATATGAACGAGCAATACTGTATGTATTACAGACCTAAATAAGCTCTTCAACCAAAATGTTGTTAAAACACTTAAAATAGCAATTGACTACCAATTATCTATGTAGATGGAAGGTAATCTAGTTCATTTTGGCTTTAGAAACAGATTTGTAGGCACAGTAATATTAAAATGCTTATGGTTTGAAAAAAAAGACTGGCATTTCTGATATGTCAGGTACCGATGGTGATTTCATATTATAATCCCATTTAATGCTCAAATTACCATGTATAAGGAAACCTGGCACAAAAAGGTTCAATAGTTTGCCCAGCTATTAATTTGCAAGTCCGGATTTGAACTAGGCATTTGAACAAGTCAGACTTGTCTGGATTCACATAACAACCTGCAAACCTAAGTGGGTGTCAAATGGGGCCAATACCTTTCTTCAAGTACTGCCCATATGCATGCCAAAACTATCAATGGAAACTACTCAAGAACTGCCAGCTAGTTTCCATCAATTTCCTCTTTCCTCAGGTTAACTCAGCTTAGGAGAAAAAGCACAGCTGTTAAGAGGCATTTTTAAGGCCAGATATTTTGGATGGATAGACAGGTAACAGATGGACACATTAATTATGATTAACTAATATCATATAAAACTAATCAGTGAACTATAATAATGTGAATGCATTGATAATTATAATTAAGATTATGAACCTTTTATAAACTACAGTCTACGTATATTAAGTTCTGCATACCATATCCATACTTTATTAAAAAAAAAAGAAAAAGAAACTCCACATAATACTATAAATGAGAAAAGATGAGGAAAAAGTTTATGGTAAGACATTTCCTTTTAAATCGATATGATAAGTGACATTTCAGAGGTATTGCTTTGAACCAAAATGAATTTTTACTCACTTGCTTTAGGAAATGTAACTCTCTTCTTACCTGTAAGCTCTCTGGAAACATCTTGACAGAGGGTTTCTTCAGCACAGAACGAAGTACAAAGGTCTCATGGGATGGAGGGTCCCTCCTACACACTGGAGTAGCTGGTGACCTGAAGTCAGGGACTGTGTCTGGGCTCACATCTGCAGTGAGGGTGTCAGGTGAAAGAGCATCACTTGATCCTCTGCCCTCTGCACAGTCAGCAACCTTGGGTCCTTCAAGATAAAAACACAAACATGACAGGTGGAAGGTGTCTAAATCTGTTCTGGACCAAAAATATATGATGTATTTGAAAAGATAATAACATGCTATTAAATTCAACTGTAATATATCCTGCTAGGGAGTAACATCTGGGATTTCATTTGGAAATAAAAAGGAGGTAAAGGACTACAGAACAAGACATTTGCAATTATCCAAGCAGAGGCATAAAAAGAATGAAAAAGAATGAAGAAAGCCTATGGGGATTATGAAAAACCATCAAATAAACTAATCTTTGCATAGTAAGAATTCATGAGAAGGGGAGAGAGAAAAAGGCCTAGAAAACATATTTGAGAAAATAATGGCTAAAAATTTCCCAAATCTGGGGAACTACGACAACATCCCGGTACAGGAGGCTCAGAGGTAGCCAAATTCAACCCAAAGAGAAGCAAGCTAAGATACATCACAAATTATCAAAAATCAAAAACAAAGAAAGAATACTAAAAGCAGCATGAAATAAGAAACATATCAATCTGTACCCATATGTTTATGGCAGCACAATTCACTATTGCACGGTCATGGAAA
>VBSM01001927.1:7822245-7856353 GCA_008086735.1 Cheirogaleus medius
AAAGAAAAAAAAAAAAACAACAACAAAAAGAAACATATCACATTCAAGGGAGTCTCATATGGCCTTCAGTGGATTTCTCAGCAGAAACCCTACAGACCAGGAGAGAGTAGGATGATATATTCAAAGTGTTAAAAAGAAAAACAAAAAACCCTAAAAAAGTGCCAACCAAGAATATTTCACCTGAATACTTCAAGAATGAGGGAAGAAGAAAACTTTCCTAGACAAACAAAAGCTAAGGGAGCTCATCAACACTAGGCCTGCTTTACAGGAATTGCTAAACGGAGCTCTTAGGCTGAAAGGAAATACTCTAATTAATAACAAAGCATATATAGAAGTAAAAAACAACAGTATAATACATAGTCATACTCAGAGTTCCCTAATACTATAAGGGTGGTAATATGAAGCAAGCTTATCCCTACTAGGAGGCTTTAAAGACAAAACTGTTAAAAACAACTGTAACTACGATAAATTAAGAGATACAAATTACAAAGACAAATGTAAATACTGACATCAAAATCCTAAAAGGTGGGGGGAATGGAGTGAAAATGTAGTTTTTGTGTGCGATAAAAGGCAAGTTGTTATCAGCTTAAAGTAGCCTGTTATAAGGATATTCCATATAAATTTCATGGTAAACATAAAGCAAAAATCTATAGTTGATGGACAAAATATAAAAACAAAGGATTCAACACATACCAACACAAAAACTATCAAATCACAAAGGAAGGCAGCAAGAGAGGAACAAGGTACCCACAAAACAATCAAAAAACAAATTACAAGAACTTGCAGTAGCAAGTTGTTATCTATCAGTAATTACCTTGAATATAAATGGATTAAATTCTCCAATAAAAAGACAGAGTGGCACCTGGACCTTTCTCCAAGCTGATGGGACTTTTAAAGGGTCTGTATACACCTTCCTCTTCCTCCTTTTCCTTTCAGCTGGTGAGAAGACACATGATGGCAAGAGCTTGACCTGCCGTCTTAGACCATGGAGGGAAGCTCCATTTCAAGCAAGACAAGGAACAAGATCAAATCCTAGTTAAGCCCCAGTGAAAGCCCTGGACTGCCTCCCAGACTTCTGCATAAGGGAGAAATGTCCATCTTGTCTAAGCTGTCATATTTTAGGGTCTCTTTGAAAAAGCACCCTAATTCTTGACTAGTACTAGACAAGTACTGACACATTTTAATAGAAACCACAGTTTCCCAGGACGGTAAAAAAAGAGTGGCTCAACAAATTAAAAACCAAGATCCAATTATGTTTCCTACAAGAGACTCATTTTGCTAGTAAGAACACAAATAGACTGAAAGTGAAGGGATAGAAAAAGATATTCCATATAAATGGAAACAAAAACAGAGTAGTGATAACTATATTTACATTAGACAAAATAGACTTTAAGGCAAAAACTATAAAAAGAGGCAAAGAAGGTCATTACATAATGATAGAGTTAATTCACCAAGAAGACATAAAAACTGTAAATACATACACACCCAATATTGGAGCACCTAAATACATAAAGCAATTGTTAAATGATCTGAAAAAAAAAAAAAAAGACTGCAGTATTATAATAGAAGGAGATGTGAATACCCCACATTCAGCAATGAAAAGATCATCCAGACAGAAAGGCAATCAACACCGGACTTGAACTACCGTTAGACCAAATGGATCTAAGAGACATACAGAACATTCCATCCAACAGCAACAGAATACACATTCTTCTCACGTGCCCACGGAACATTCTCCATAATAGAACATATGTTAAGTCAGAAAACAAATCTTATATTTAGGAAGACTGAAATCACAAGTATCTTTTTGGATTAAAATGGTATAAGAAATCTTAGAAAATACACTAATATGTTGAAATTAAACAACGTGCTCCTACACAACGAATGGGTCACAGAAGAAATCAAAAAGGAAATAAAAAATACCTTGAGACAAACAAAAATAGAAACACAACATACTAAACCTTATGGAATGTAGCAAAAACAGTGTTAAGAGGAAATCTATAGTGATCAACACCTATATCCAAAAAGAAGAAAGCTCACAAATAAAATATTTAACATTATACCTCAAGCAATGACGAACAGAACAAATTAGCCCAAAGTAGAAGGAAAGAAATAACAAATATCAGAGCAGAAAACATGAAACAGACACTTATAAAAAAATAGAAAAATAACAAAACTAAGAGTTGGTTTTTTGGAAAAAAATAAAAAATAAACAAACCATAGCTAGACTAACTAGGAAAAAAAAAAGAGACAGACTACTCATATAAGTGAGAAATGAAAGTGAAAACATTATAACTGATACCACCAAAATACAAGGGATCATAAGAGACTATTATTAACAGATATATGCCAACAGATCGGATAACCTAGAAGAAATGGATCATGAAGAAACAAAAAATCTGAAACAGACCAATAATGAGTAAAGAGATTGAAGTAATAAAAAGTCTCAAACCAAAGAAAAGCCCAGGACCAGATGGCTTTACTGTTGAATTCTACCAAAGACTTAAAGAACTAAGAAGAATTTTTCTCAAACACTTCCAAAAAATGAAAGTAGAGTGAATACTTCCAAACTCATTTTACGAGACTAGGGTTACCCTAATACAAGCCAGACAAGGCCATTACAAGAAAAGAAAAACACTGGCCAATATCCCTGATGAACACAGATACAAAAACACTCCACAAAATATCAGCAAACTGAATTCAGGAACACATTAAAAGAATCATTCACCATGATTAAGTGGGATTTGTCTGTGGATGCTAGGATGGTTCAGCATTATTAAATCAATAAATGTAACACACTACATAAACAAAATGAAAAATAAAATCATGTGATCATCTCAATAGATGCAGAAAAAGTATCTGACAAAATTCAACACTAACTCATGATAATCTCAACAGATTAGGTATAGAATGCATCTTAACAGAATAAAGGACAATTATGACAAACCTGTGCAGTTCCAACAAGAGGATATCCCTCACATAACAAAAATTCTAAAACATTTCTACTAGGCCATGAGATGCTATAAAGTAAAGAACCATTTTAGTTTTCCCAATCAGCGTAAACAGGAGCACTAATCATACATGTCTACTGAATGGGCACTGGCACATGTGCTAAGAAAAAATTAAATACTTACCACTTGAGGCCTCTGTGAGCTCTGTAAGGGGAACAGACTCTTCAACTAAAGCTCCAGACTGTGTTGAACCAAGTTCAGATGATTTCTTGGGGAAAACATTCAAAGAGTAGAGAAGTATTAGGTTTTATTACTTGTCGTATTACTGATAGCTTTTGAAGATTTGAGTAAGCATCATGGATTACCTGGAAATCTGGTGCTCAACCACCTTCATTATCTAATGAACTCAAAGTATCCAGGGATCTAACAATGGAGTACTCATCCTAATTGCATCCTAAACGTCCCACAAAACAATTTCCAATCCCCTAGGAAAAGTTTAAAGGACACATTTTTGTTGCATTATTAAAGCCTAGAAAGCTGTGTCATTTGCTAGCCTTTAAAGAAAAAAATTCTCAAAATAAATGTGTTATATAATGATTAATCAGACACCAAATGATACCAATAGCTAGGCTAGGAAGAACATTAACAGCTAGGATAGAAAATACATTCATATAGTTCAGAAATAATTTCTAAATCGTGGTGTATGGCCACAAAATTAATCAATGTTCTCTTAAGAAAAAATTACTACTGCCTCTGTCAGATGGTGATTTCACATTAACCTAAAGAATGCAGAGATAATAGGAGACTACAAGATACAAATGAAACCCGCTGGACCCTGAAGAATCTCTAATGACTATCAAACTTCTGTTCAGCCAGTTCAAATAAAATGAGCAGGATGAGTGCTGGAGCTAAGTGACAGAGAAGGTGCAGAAAGAGTTCCAATTGCAATGGCATTAGGTGGCCCCTCTCTCGAAGGAAATGAGAACCTACTGTGTCAAACTGGCACGAAGAGTATGAAGCAAAAGTCAGTCATTCGAGACTAGCTCCCTGCTTACATCTGTGGGAAGGTCAACAGATTTTCAATAGTATTATTTTCCTCCTAACTTCATAAGTCATGTTGGTTATCATCTTTTGATAATCTTGACAGGCTTTAGGTAGTAATAAGCCACAAAAATCCCTAAAACTACTTGAAAGAAGTGAGCAGAGCAAAGGAGAAATTGCTAAATAGCACCCTACTTCTCAGCAGTCAGCAGCAGAAAGATGTGTAAGAACCCCAGGCCTGAGGAGTATCCCCCATACAGAATCTTCATCCTATGCAACAGTTATGCTTAAATCATCTATTTATATGACTGCTTTCCCCAGTACACAAAAAGCTGCCCAAGGACAGGACTATTACCTGCTCCCTGTTGCACCATCACCTTCTAGAACAATCCCTCACTTGCAGAAGACAACAAGTCTTACCCTTGCCACAAAGTCCTTTTCCTAAGGTTAGGAATCAAAAGCAACGTATCCATCCAAACTGTTTCTGATAAGAATAAATACCAACCAATAACAATAAAATTAGCAGGTAGGAAACACACACACACTTTAAAACCCCAGCTACGACACTGCATGAGAAAGTGCTAAAATTGAAGAAAACACCAACAATCTTAAAATCGTCTATGCACAAAACCAAAGCTTCATTTTCCTATGTGTAAAGTAAATGAATTACCTGAGAAAGATCTGCAGAAGTTTCCGTTGCACATGTTCTGTCTGTATCAATATTGAATATCTGAAGATCAATTACTTTTCCTTCAGCATCGGTTTGATTTTCGTCAGAGTTGCTCTCAGGGGATATTCTCCGACGTTTGGATGATAACTCTGCAGGGAACTCAGATTGTTGGCATTCACTAAGATCCTCCTTTTTGGCTATAGGCACAAAACAGAATTTTTTTAAAAAAAAATGACACAGGCATATTTTAAAATTTTGTACATTATAATAATTTTAGTAAAATTGAGTGCTTCAGTCTAAATCAATGAAAAGGAAAATACATGATACTTTCTTCAAAAAAGGAAATCTAACTGAAAGGCAAGAGAACATGACTACTGAAAAGATATTAATAAATTTAATTATTTGAATTAAGTCTTTTCAGATCTTAAAATGCACAAAAATATACTAAAATATATTTGCATGTGTGATTATGGTGTCTGTTTTTAAATTCACAATGAAACCTTTTATTTTGAACATTTTGAAGGATATACTTACGTTCTAATACTCTGCATGATTTTGTCAAAAACACAACCACAATGTGCCTTAGTCCTTTCTAGCTACAAAAAAGGAATTTAATTATCTGCAGAATTATAACAATGAGGTAAATAAATCTTAAAACCCAGGGAAAAACCAAAAAGATAAGTTACTAACTACAAATACAAATTAGTACATTCATCTACCTCTGTGGTCATGTGCCATAGACGTAGACGAAAGGGACTTGTCTTGGGCTAACAGTGCACTGCATACAAGGAAGCATCGAAACGTGCACTTGAAGATGGTTCAAAAAGTCAAAACAAAATCATGTGGAACCTCAGAATGTAAATCACCAGAGAAATGGTTATAATGATTACAGTATAGCCAAGATTTTGTCCAATTCTGGTGTCTGAAATCCTTTGTGATTAATAAAAAATAAAGAAGTTACTGAAAAAGTAAATGAATTATTAATAAAATCTAAGAGTTAAAATATGGCAGATTATCGGATTGGATATATTCGTTTTTAACATCAGGGTTTGGTGTTCAGCATTCATTTTAAATGCTTGCTAAACTTAACAGTAATTCTGTAAAAATCAAGGTTTATAAACTCAAATTTGCCACAAGCTCTATTCTATAGGCGAAATGAGCTAATTAGCTCTGACATTTTAAAACTTAAAATTGTGACCATGTGGAAATGTAGGATCAGGAATGCCTGATAGTAGGGTTTTTAACAGAAAACAGAAATCCTTATTTTTGTGTGAAATGTTCCAAATTTTAAATATTAGGCTCCATTTAAAAATACACCTGGGCTCTGAAAAGATTGCTTTCACCTGTAGAACTAAATCGTCTCACATCTTAGATGCTTATCTTTATAAATATATAAGTCAAAATTGCATGTTCCTTCTACTTACACAAGTCTGTTGTGTCTTCTGCCTCTGACAATTCCAGGCGGTCAGCCATTTTCTCGTCTTCCTTTATGGAGTGAAAAACTGACTGGAAAGAGGATATTCGCTCTCTTAAAGAGTTAACATTTCGATACAGCACAGGGCTGCCCTGTGAAAGTACAAAACATACAGGGTATCATAAATCAAATCAAACATGGTTTCTGTATTCTAGGCCTAAAGCCATTGAATTCAAGGCTAATAAAGTAGCACAGCAAAGGCTTTCCGAAGATCAGGAGTTATGGATTCGTGTGACAGAGCCTCTTCACCCTGGATTTACACATTTCCAGTTTGAATAGTTGGTGAGCTGTAATCCTCTCACTCCCCCGCCCCTGTTCTTTCCCCAACTTTTAGTGAAACCTGAGCAAAGAGGAATAGCTGAGTGATGTGAACAGACGTACAGCTATATGCTGGTTAACACTGAGGAGTCCCTGGATCACACTGAAAGATGTCGAGTAGGTAGAAATGCTTTAAAGAGACTCAGAAAAGTACATCGGCCATTATTCGGGGAGTAAACAACTCCTAGAAGGATTCTGAGGGGTTTAAGGGCTTTCATTCATACCTTAGCTTCTACTGCCAGATTCACTTCAGTGAATCAAGTTTGAAGGGAAAAGGGAAAGATGTTTAGCACAAAAATGCTGAAAGGCTAGACTGAGATTATATGGAAGGCACAAAAACCCCACTGAATCCTGGGATGGGGCAAGGAACAAGGGACAGGAGGAACAGGCCCATTTGGAAATTCTACCAAAGGTGTGCTGTAGGTGTCCATGAGAAGTCATCTGCACAGCACGTGTGTCACACATACATCTCAGTGCACCTCCTTCAGTCCACCTGTGCCCTGCAGCCTGGGGGGCCAGGCCAGGACACAGAAGGTCCTATGTGCTCAGATACCCATGCTCACATTACTCTCCCCTTCTGCTCTCCCCAGCTAAATGTTCCTGATTGTATGGGACCTGGAGGATGCTTGCTTCCTTAGGACTGAAGCCAGCCATTTGCTGAAAATACAAAGTCAGACAGTGTAAGCATAGGAGCTCTCTGGACACCCCACTAACAGGGTTCCAGCCAAAGATTGATTAAAATGAAATTCATACTATCAGGGACAGAAGTGCCAAATAAAGGAAAGTAATATAAAACTTAAGCATTTGGTTTACATGTAAAATAAGTTACTGATTAAGTTCTCTATCCAGATTTTTTTCCCCTTTATTATTTGGACTGCGAACATAATTCCAATGATAGGGAGCACGTGACAATTTAAAAAATTACATCAATAGGCAAAAGTAAAAAGTTACCTCCCTTTAAGATACCGTATGGAGAAGCAGCAGTTAAAATCCTGAAGCCATGTTTGATGGTGCTCTGTTCACACACTGATTCTATCCCCAGTGAATACACTCATAAAGCAAATTCTCTATTACACACTAACAGAACATTTTAAATTCAAACATGCTTGATGATGTAAACCTCTTATGACATAAACAGCACAGAACATTCCAAAAAGAGATGTAACCAACTCATCTACATATGTGAGCAATAGAGAAAAAATTATCTCAAGGTCATACAGTTTACCTTGAATGTGCTTTTTTGGGTACTCTTATTTGAACATGGTAGGGGTAGGCTTAATACCCTAGGAACTTGGAACATTTTGAGATGCTGCTTAAAGCAAATCATAAGTTTCTCTAGTCAAAATTTTTTTCCTCTATTTCCTGCTGGAGAAAGAGACCAATGCTCACATACAAAATAAATGAAACATCCCAAATGCATTGCTTTTTGGATGCTTTTGCCTTATGAACTGTGTTGGTCACTCAACATTCCTTCCACGGACCAGAAACTATTCCTGGGGCTCTGTATCCAGGGGAGAAATTACATTCTAGAATGAAATTCTGAAAACCTATGAACATAGCTCCAGGTACAAGAGGTGCTACTACAGAAGAAAATAGTAATATGGTTGGGTCCCTAAAAGTGCTATGTTGGCTAGAACCAGGACAGAACCATGCCTGAAGTAAAATCTAAGTTGAAACCAAAACTCATAATGAGAAGTGGTTTAAGAGAAGATATCACAGGAGGGAAGCATTCTGCCAGAACAAGGCAGGACAAGAGCCAAAGCCTTGGGTGGAAAGAGGATAGGGCAGAACGAAGGCCAGCGTGCCCAGCAAATGGGAGAAGATGGGGAGAGGAGCCCAGAGGAGGGTATGAGGCTCTAGGAAGGGGTCTTGGTGTAATTCAAGGCATTACAGGAAGCCACGGGATGTTTCCAAGCAGCAGGGTGAATGATGTACTTTAAATAAATACACCTCTTTGACTGCTCTGTATAGCTATATACATTCCCATCAGAAGATGAATAATTTGCTCCTTTCCACAAGGCAATACATTTTGCCCTGGGAAACCCTTGCCCCTATAAACTAACACATAGTAGTCATGAAAAAACTAGAAGCTCAGGGATAAACTATTAAAAGAAAAAGGTTGTAGTGTCTCATTTCATTATAGAAAAATGGACACTGACTAGAAAAAAATTTGCAAAATAAAACAGAAAGCTCCTCTAGAAAGCCATTTCTATCCAGGGTCTCATAACTCTTAAAATATCCATTGCATACTCTCTGTTAAGACACAGAGAAAATTCTCTCTCTCCAGATCCAAAACAGATTAGATACACTAGAAGGCAGAAGCACTGCACAAAAGCTTCATGATGGAACCTAGAAGAAAATCATACCTGCGCAGGGGAACCCCATGCCCAAGGAGATCTCTTAGCAGTCCTTAAATTCTGCTGCTCAGCAATGAAACGAATCAGATGGTTTGTTTCAGGTGAGCCCCGAGCACCAACTGTAGATCGTCGTCTGGATTTTTTAAGATAGGATGATGACTTTCCTGTAATGAAACATTCTTATAAATTTCAACAACACAAGGAAATTATCAGTAATCATGTCCAATACTTGTGATGTAACAGACTGAGAAAGAAAACAAGATAAATACATGCTACAGAAATCTAAGTAGAGAATTACTGGCCAAGTTTTTGATACATAATCAGTTGGATAGGGATCTCTGCTTTGTCTACTGATTTAGTCCACAATCCTAGAATGGTGCTTGGTACATAGAAAGCATTTGTTAAATAGTTATTGGATAAATACATGAACACATTTTAATTAACAGTTTTCTTTTTTGTCCCATATTTCCTGCACATAGAGGTGGGTAATGTCTTGCTTTCGACTAAGAATTTCTCTCTTTCTGAATTAGTCATTCTTAGCCCCAATGACTGAATGGCAAGATCTCCACATAGGCACTCTCATGTTCTTAATTCTTGAAGATTATTTTGTTTCTCTTAGATATTTACCTACCTTAAGCATTACCCTGAATTTTGGCCATATGCCTAAGCACACAAAATGAATCTGGCTTTTTAAATGTCTAAGGGACTAATGTTCTTGAGAAGGAAAGACAGGATTGATGTGCCACTTGGTCTCATCTCATTCATGTATTATAATGCCCTGTGATTCCAAAGTCCTCCATTATCCTCTATTTCTAAATGTTGTCCTCTAAGGCTGTGGCCTGCTAGGAAACAGGTTGTGCATCACAGCCTCAGCTCCACCTCCCCTCCAAACCCCATCCCCAGTCCTTGGAAAAACTGTCTTCCATGAAACTGGCCCCTAGTGCCAAAAAGGTTGGAGACTGCTGCTCTAAGCCAATTCCATTCCCATACAGCATTTCTTTCTTCTCCATCTACATTAGACTTCACAGAAGAATTTCATTTCTATTGCTTGAAGGAGATTAGCCCCCAAGTCAATTTTCTGTTTGTGATTTTTGAAGGAGGCACAACCCAATCTTTCCATGTTATATTTTCTTAATTGCTCTTAAACTTTCTCTTATTTTTGCCAAATATGAAAATAAAATGCATCACTATTCATATTATACGCCCCTCTGTAGCCCTTGTGTCTGGGCAAAAAGTGATTCACACACCATTCTTGGCCAGTATGAGCATAAAGCACAACTCTGACCTAGGAACACCATCACACTTGGTGTCCCCAAACTCCATTAATTCCTGCTATGCTAGATGAGTTGTGCATGTGCATGGAAGTCTCCCTGAAAAAGCAAGTTTGCAAAGTCAATCAATTTAGACACCTACAGTAATAAAACAGTACATATGAGTCGTACTAGTTATTTTTTAAACTTGAAAAGCACTACAATGATAACTTCTCTTACCTGAAGAGTTCCTAACAAAGCTTTCAGGTGTAATTCCCAATTGCTCTACGGTTACTGTGGAAAAGTTCATAGGTGATTTAAAAGCATCTGGCGTGCAGAGATTAGGAGGTACTTCCGCTGCATGCTTCTGAGGAGTCACAAACTTCCCCGTCTCAAAAACGAAAGAGGCATTTTCTGAAACAGAAACATGTTGCAGGGGCTAAACATCATTACCAAGACAAATGCCTAAACCTTAAATTTCACAAGGGGGCAACAAGCAGAGCACTACGTACCAGCATTAGTGATAGCAGACTCTTTGGTTTCAGAGGGCCTGTCTTTTGACTTGGCATCCATCTAAAAGATGAAGGAGGGGAGAAAAAGAGAAAAGAAAAACAAAAAAATAACTCAACCAGCAAAATTAACGTGATTCGACCAAGAACCTCAATCAAGACTGAATTCTAATACAATCCATACTGCCATGAAAACACATGTTGAGGGAGTACTTTTGAAGCTCAAATGCAAAAGAAAGAAAAGGAGGAAACCAATGTTCGAGCTAAAACAAAGCAGACCCCAGAGCACAGACATATGCCGAGGCCTTTCACCCTCCGTGAACGTGGGGACCACCAGGGCACCCCGAGAACGACGCAGCTCCATGCGTTCCCAGGAATTCTACCTCAGCAGGTCTGGGTGGGCCCCGGGGCCCCGGAGCAGGTGCACAGAGGACCGCCGGCTCCGCGGTGCGGGGTGAGCAGAGCAGACTCCGAGAAGCAGCCGGGGAAACCGCACCGTCGTCCCGCCGTGGCAACCGGGCCCGGACACTCGCACGCCGCAGCCTCGGGGCCCTCCCGGCGCCGCTGTCTGCGCCTTCCAGACCTGGGCTCTCCGGCCCGGCAGCGTCCGCTCGGGAAGGCACCTGCTGCCCGCCTGGCCGGCGGCGGGACCGCTCCCCGGGCTTGTCCCGCAGTCCCGCAGCCCGCGCCGCCCCAGCCCGCGCCGCCCCAGCCTTGGCCCGGCCTGGCCGCCGCCGCCGGATTCAAACCGCGGCCCCGCCCCTCGGCGTCGGCGTTACTCCACGAACCTCTCCGCCGCCGCCCCGCTGGCGTCCGCGCGCGCCCCGAGCGCTCCCGGGCCCCGCTCCTCCCCGTCTGAGGCACAGGAGCGGCTCCCCCGGGCGCCGGGAGAAACCGCCGCCAGCCGCCCTCAACCCGCGGACCGGAGACACCAGCTGCTAACTAGGGCCCGCGGGGACTACTTTCCGTGAGAGTCTCGCGGATTAACCCATCGGTTACCTATTTAGCTCCGCCTCCCATCTTTCGATTGGATGCTGCAAACTTCGAAAAGAATCATTGGGCCAATCCTGGCAGAACGACGGGATGGCTCTTACCCAATCAGTCATTCCCCACGGCGGCCGTTTCCTCGGTAGGTTGGGCGAGTGGGCGGGGTTAAGGCAGGGGGAGGTGCTGACTGGTGCCCGTCTAGCGCTCCACCTCCTGTCTTCAAACCCCGCCTCCGCATGCAGATGAGCGCCACCTAGAATTGGATCTGCGCCTGCCCAGTAACGCTTGGCGCCGCCGTTCGGCCCCAGGTTCTGCTCTGATTGGCCGATACACCTTCCCGTCTGCTACCCTGCAACCTCTTTTCCCTCCCACCGTCCCGACAGGGTTAGCCAGAGCCCACCCAACGCCGGGTGCCGATTGGCTGAGTTCTGGCCGGCGCGGCGGGTTGATTGGTGAGACGCAGTGTCAGTCTCGCAGAGGTGGGGGAAGGGCCCCAAGCAGGCTGAGGAGCCTAGGGGCGGGGTGGGAAGGAGGACCGGCCAACCCCGGGGTGTGGGACAGAGTGCGTGTGTGTGGTGTGTCCGCCAGAGAAGGAAGGTGGCGAAGGGAGGAGAGCCCGAGTGGGTGGAGGGAGGGGACGGGAGGGAGGAGAAAAAGGTGGGAGGAGGGCAAGGTGGGAGGGTGGCGGCTCACTCAGGACCCGGCGGGGGCAGCGCGATGAGGCGGGTGACCCTGTTCCTTAACGGCAGCCCCAAGAACGGGAAGGTAAGGGGGTCGTGCGGGGCGCGGCGGCCGGCTGTGGGCCGGGGCCGCCGGGCGCGGACGCGGCTCGCCGGGCAGCGGCTGAAGTTGGGCTGAGGACTGGGAGGTGGGCGTGCGCCGGGGCGGGGGGCGTCCCGGGGGCAGCGTCGCGTCCCCGCGGCCTCCTGCGGACCCCGGGGCTCCCTGCCGGAGCCCGCCCGCAAAACTCCCCGGCTGCGCGGGGGGACCGGTGCGGGTCGCTCCCGCCTCGGTTCCCGAATCCGGGCTGCGGGTCCGGGAGGGCACGGAGGGCGTGGGGCGGGCCGCTGTCACCTGCGCGCTCGGCGCCGGGGTCCCCCTCCCTCGCGTCCCCGGGGACCCGCTCCCCCGGTTCGGCGGGAGCCGGCGCTCTGCCGGTCCACCTGCGTGCTGAGTAATGGTCAGCTCGGGAAGGTGGCCGTGATGACTGACGCGTGTGAGATGGGCCAGGTGGGAAGAATTAAACTCCCGGCGGATAAGTAAAACGCTCTTCCATCCTAGAAGATGTAAAACAACTGGGACGTGGTCAGGATGCTTTCCCTCCCTCTCTTTTAGGCGTCCCAATTCCCCCAAGCCCCGCTGCCGCCAAACTTCTGTACTCGTTTTATTATTTCGCCCTGTTTGGGTTCCTTAGGGGACCGTGACAACAGATCAGAATGGGCTGATTTGACAGTAGTAGCCTTTGCTGTGTTAGGCCTGTGTCGAGGGCGTGGTGCTGGCTAAATGTTTTTTTCCAACGCCGGAGCAAGCCAAGATGAATTCTGTTCCTTCTCCAGCCTCTTGCCCCACCCATGAAAGTTGTTGCTCTACTTTGGAAAATTTTGACTGTTGAAGGCAGACATTTATTGAGTGGCTAAATGATTACCAGCAGTGACTAAGCTTTAGAGTCGAAGGTAAAGGTGAATCGGCCTCACTCTGTTAATTTGCCCCGAGTACCCTGCTTCCTGCATAGTCTGGAAACACTGTAAGTTTTTAAATAGGGTAATTGTCCAGTGGCCTTAAAAATGGCTTTCCAGCTACTCTGCAGTTTTTGAGTAAACATGCTCAGAAAATTCGAACCACAGTGTGGTTTGTTGACTATAATTTTGTGTTCTTCTGGTCTTACAAGATTTAATACTCATGCAAAAAAGAGAATTGGCATAAATTCAAATTCTTGAGTTTTCATGAATGCCACCTCAAAAATAAGTTTCACAAAGTTTACATTATTTCTGACCATTATTAACTTTTTAAAAACCTATAGTTAGTTACTACTTATAATCTGAAACTTATGTTGTTACTGTAAGAAAGATTTAGTTTATCCAAAGTTAGAATTGTAATATAATCTCAAAAACAAACCTCTGATTGGCCTTTTTATCCAACATTTCTGCTTTGTTATTCCATGGAAGACAGAATGTTTAGACCCAATCGCAGGTGTTTATGCTCTAAATCTCTTCTGAATCCACCGAATTTTGTGGTGGTCAAAGATTAATTGAGGTGGTCTTCCCATATTGTTCTTAAAACTATCTAGTTTTGACTAGATTAGATTTTTGGATTTAAATTTTATTTACTTTCAAAATATTTTGCTAAGGAATTTCAGAAGATTGGGAAAATGCATCTCAAATAATTAAAGATAAATATATATTACAAAGATCATAAAAATCCAAACTGGAGAATATTGGATTAAAAAGAAACAATGCCATAATCCTTACTGCTCAAATGGAGAACCTATTCTAAGCCAAAGGTGTCAGTGTTTCCTCTCCTTTCAGCTGATTAAAACATATTATTATAATTACTATTATGTGACAAAACAGAATAATACATAGCCTACATTTTTAGATATATAAAATGACTAATTGGATTGGCATGATCATGACATGAATGTTCGTTAAGAATGTGCAGAAAAATATTACTATTCAAATAGACTTTGATTTCCCATCTACCAGTTGGAATATCTGTTATCACTTAAATTATCCCCTTTACCTAGCTTCTATTTTTGTTTCTTGATCTTACAAATAATTTTTGTTTTTTCAAATAAGTTTCCCTCTCATAGCTTGGTTAGTAGTTGCCAGACTGTGGGCCATGAAGCCTGGGAGTGGGGAGGCAATGAGTTGTTATAGGGTAGTATGTCATTTGCTCACTGTGAATTTTCTGTGTACTAAATAAATTTAAGTATAACTAGTGAATGTATTTGACGTTGAAGAGAGGGTTATGCATTCTCTAACTTCGAGAGTGAGATGGCACACCGCAGAGGATGTGTAAGACGATACATTGGAGTTTAGGAATATGCCTTTTGTTTAGCATATACCTTTTGTTTATGTGTTTAAAAACATGAAGCAATATGAAAACTTGATTTTTCTGCTCTAGCAAGGCACAAGTGCCTCCAGTTACTGAATGTGTTGGCTGGTCTCAGGTCTTTGAGAAGGGGGGGGTGGGGCCGTGACATGTGAATAGGTTGATAGTGACTTCTTGGATGATTGGCTCGCCTTAACATATTTTGTTGTAGAAGCTTACAAGTGCCACTTTAGGATTTATATCCAGTTTTAACTAAATTAACCTTCACCAAAATGCCAAGTGGCTTTAAAGAACTCCTTCAAAGAAACTGCAGATTGAAGACTATTAATTATGCAAGCACAAGTAAACAATTGGAAAATGGCAGAAGTACCTCTCTCCTAATATAAACTATGAGATTAAAAAAAGGATCTCTTTGGATCTGAGAAGTCAACCAGTTCCAAGTTTTAGAGACCATTTGAAGCCCTATTTAGAAACTGCTGTTAACAATTAACCTCTTCCTAAGTATATATTGTTCTTTGAAATATTAGCCAATGATAGGATGAGGTCATCCTAATTAGCAAGACATTTAGAAATATTTCTAGCACATGATGACAAATAGCTTCAGATTTTTTTCTTTTTTTTAATTTTTAATGTTTAAAGTCAATCTCGTATTTGGCAGAATTTCACTAAATTTAACGATAAATATTTAGAGGATTCTTACCGGCCAACTCATAGTCTAAGTCAGTAAAAGTCCTCATCATTTGGGAAAACATATACTTTCTTACAGTGGTATACAGTTGATAAATAGATAAATATACATATGTTTGAGCACATGCCCAAAAATGTTTTACCGATGAGGTTCATAGTCAGAAACATTTGAAGGCCATAGTTTTAAAACATTGGGATCTTTAATTTAAATGTTGGGTGTTGTTTTTAACTGCTCCAGAGGAGTTATTAATAATTATGCTTGGACCAATCCTCCTTTCTCCATGTGTCTAAAAATTCCCATTGTTCTCTTTTTAGTATTCCGTGTAAAACTTTGCAGTAAGGAAATTGAATGTAGTTTGTGGCTTGTGAGCAACCTGATGTTAGTGCAACGTTTCTATACATCTTGATTTCAGTTTTTTGGTTTCTTTTACTTCAGAAAATTAAATAATGAGCTGTGCAAGTCATAGGCCTTTTGTATACTGATGCATTCATTCATTCATTCATTCAGCCAATAATTACTGAGTACCTTCTGAGCGTGAGGCAACATTGCAAACATAGTGGGATAGGAAACGTCTTCATTCCGTACTATGATTGCATTCTTGGTCCAGGAAATAACTGTTTTCTTTCGGCTTTGATATTAGGTCAGAATTATCTTGTTGGTTTTGAGTATCCAGATTTGAACCCATTACATTTTTAGAATTGAAGAAAGGTGAAAAATCTATCTGAACCTCTCTGCCTCTTGAAATCTAAACAATAAGTAGGAACCCCATGAGGGTTCACTCTTTAAACCTAAATATTTCTTAATGTATGTATACGTACAAAAGAATACAGTAAAGAATATTAATATACATAAAAATGAAAAGGAATATCCTATAACAAATATCCTTAAACCTGCCACAAAACCCAAGAAATAGCTTATTACTAAAAATGTAACATGCTCATCCACTTTCCTGTTCCTCGGCCTCTCCCATAAAGGCAACCAATTTCGTGAGTTTTGTATTTCTCTTTGCCTTTTTTTTTTCTTTTTTAATCAATATTTTGCTACATATATGTATAGCAAAACTACATATTTTTGTTTTGTCAGTTTGGGGAATATCATGTCTCAAGTTGGTATCCTATCGTATATAGTCTTTTGGAACTTGCTTTTTACATTCAATTATATCCATAATGTCCCACATAGTGATGTTTATTCATTTTCACTGCTTTATTGAAGTTCTTTATTTAAAAATCCTACCACAATTTTCCTGTCAATGAACATTTGGTTGTTTATTTTCTTTATATTTTGACATTAACGATGCTGCCATGAATATTCTGTATACGTATCCTGGTGCACATTAGTAAGCATTTTTCTAGGGTAGTAGTTTTCAAACTTTAGCAGGCATCAGAATCACCAGGAGGAATTGAAAAAAACACATTGCTGGTCTTTATCCCCAGAGTTTAACATTCAATAGTCTGGGGTAGGGCTGGGACCATGAATTTCCAATTGCCATATAGAATTTCCAGGTGATTCTAATCAGGTTTGAGAGCCACCTACTGTAAGGCGTATATACCTAGTTGTAATTACCAGGTGTGAGGTTATGTCAATGTTTGATTTTACAAAATGATGCCAAATTGCTTTTCAAAGTCATTGCACTTATATTCCTCCCAGTATGGAATAATATACCTTCCCTTTGATCCATGTCCTCTCCAACACTTGATACGGTTAGAATTTTTAATTTTTATTAATACCTTTCTTCACCTTAGAGTTAGTTATATCATCTTTTTTAGGATTAAAATCATTGTAATTTTTAAAATATATTAGACTAAAAGTATAGGTAGAGTAAATTGAGTTCTACATTTAGTTGTTAATTGTGTTTGGGCTCGGTGCCTGTAATCCCAGCACTTTGAGAAGCTATGGCTGGAGGATTGTTTGAGGCCAGGAGTTCAATGCCAGCCTGGGCAACATAGACCTTGTCTCTGCAAAAAATAAAAAATATTAGCTGGGTGTGGTGAGCATACCTGTAGTCCCAGCCACTCAAGAGGCTGAGGCAGAAGGATTGCTTGAGCCCAGGAATTCGAGTGAGACCCTGTCTCTAAAAAATAAATAAAAATAAGATAACAGTTATTAATTATGATTGATAATTTTGTTGGGTAAATCAGCCTGCACAAATTCAACAAGTATTTAGTGATTATATACCATGTAATGTTGTGGGAACTTAAAAAAAATAAATGTTTTAAATACATGAGCAGATTTTAATTTTTAAATTTAAATAACATAGTTTACAATTTGAAAATGGATTTAAAGGCAAATTAAAATTAGCAAATCTTGCTAGGCATGGTATGCTATTTACTTTCCCAACTAGTAAATCACTTTCATTTGTCATGGAAATTGAAATTTAGAAAGGATTAAGTCTGAATCATAGTATGATATAGTCTTCATAAACTTTAATAGATGTACATCTCAATTTACTCCATAAAATGCTTCAGTTCTTAGTGCCTAAGTTATTAAAGTAAATAATCACAGTGACATGGAAACATCAGGTCCACATGGTAGAAATAATACATACAAAACAAATAACCTTTATAAGCATGATTATTTTATAAATGCTTGGCCTCTCTTTGGCTCAGTTATGAGGACTAAAATAAGCCCTAAAAAATAAATTAGAGCTTATATCCATGATATACAAGATTTTCATTGCTGCTTTTTCCTAACAAAGTTGTTATGTAAAGCAAAGTACATGTGCCAGTCTGTTTGAAACTTTCACAGTAACTTAAAAATCTTTTTCCACGTGTATGACATTTTTATGCTGATATATGTATTTTTAAACCTGATTTCTAATTAGTTTATATAAAATAGAGATTTTGACTATTAATATTGCAATATAATTCTTTTTTTATTTGGTAGTGTTAATATGCTTCAGTGATTCTAGTTGAAGAATAAATGCCAAGAATTGCCCTCTAAGTGAAGAACAAATACATTGGCTCAACTTAAGGGAAATTTTCAAATTTATAGAACTCTTAAGATTCTTCATATTAATTTTAATTGTTTAATTGATGACCCTTTGGTTATTTTATTTAAAGAAAATTGTCAACTGCTAGACTGCCAAATGCTAAAATAATTTTATTTGTAAAATTAGTATGGATCTATGGAGACCTTAAAATAATTTAAAACTTTCCCTCTTTATTGCATAAGTAATTAATACAGGTTCATTGTAACAAATTTGGAAAACAGAATACTCACAATAAGTCAACTATCATTCCATCATTCAAAAATAGCCACTTTTAATAGTTACATAAATATCACTTTAGAATCATATTTATTGCTGTGTACTTTGTTTTTCAACTTACTGGAAGAGACTTATTTAAGTATTTAAATATTTAAATATAACTTATTTAAATATAACTGACTCATACCCAAAAAGGTGTGTCCTAGTTCAGCACTCCGTTGGGAATGAAAATTTCACTCACCATTCAAGAAATATTTGTCAAAGGCCTGCCATAAGCCAGGCAATGTAACCTTTAGCTAAGTGGATCCTTCCATTTAAACTGGCAGCAGTAATTTCTTTGATGTCAGAGCTTGGGGCAGCACTCAGGGAAGCACTTCTTTAGTGCTGCTCATCAACTTTGCCAAGGGGTAGTTGTTCACCTACATTCACAGAATTAGGAACAACTGTTTTACAGATTAAAACTGTTCTGTTGCACCTTTAGGGTCCATGTAGAAAGTCAGATTGGAAAAATATTTGGTGAAATGGTAAATTGTTTTTGCTACTGTGTTAGGACTGATTTAAGTGATAGTAAAATAAAAGTTGAACTCAATTTATATTAGACTGTGCTCCTTAGCAGTTTTGTGGCCCACAAGGAAACACCTGTTGTGCTTTGATTGCCCTGAGAGTAGTCCTTGCCAAATAGTATGTGTTTTCTGTCATTTGGTCAAATTTGACTTCATTGGGGAAGAAAGGGAACACTCTATATAAAAACAACAAACAGGTCTTGAGTTAGACTCCATCATTTTATTACTTTTCATTGCTTTGTCATGGGAAAGCCTAACAGAATCAAAAAAGATTTTATTTTTTGTTCTTTGTTTTATTCTGGTTTTTAGGACAGCACTGTCCAATAGAACTTCTGTGATGATGGAGATATTCCATATCTGCACTGTTCAGTATGGTAACCACTGGCCACTTTCTCAGTTGAGCACTTGAAATATGATTAATGTAACTAATGGACTGCATTTTAACTTCTAATTAATTTTAATAAATTAAAATTCATATAGCCTTATGTGGCTAGTGGCTTCCACATTGGACAGTGCAGCTTTAGAACATGGTGAGTGGCCATTATTTTCATTAGAAAACAACTGACCTATAGGAAAAGCCAAGTCAATTATTAATATATAGAAGTGGACAACAATTTAATTTGATATATTTTGAAAAACAAGTCATTTAAAATCTTAAGCTCTAACATTTAAGTGAAGTACATGAGCATAACATAGACAGATACATTAAACTTGTGTCTATTTTACAGTATGGCCAAAAAAAGTGAAAGAAATGCTGAGGGAGAAAGTTGATGTTAGGGCAAGGACAGGATCTTATCTGACAGAAGAAAGCCACGTAGAGATATACAGGAAGCAAAGATAAAAGACAAAAGAAAGATTTAGAACATTTTCTAGTATAATAGCAGTCATGACAAGAACGTTGATGTTGGAAAGGAGGAGCTTCTTAACCCTCCTCTCATGGCACCTTCCTGACTGTAACAGTTGTTTTGCACCTGCCTTGGCTGATCTCTTAATCCTTTGCATTTTTGCTTCTTTCTTCTCTCTCTATACTCTTTTCACAGTCTTTGCCTTAACACACCAGATTTGCTGTGTGTAATGCCCTAGGTGCTGTACTTCTCTTCCCTTTCTCCCAGGAATGGGTGCATGCAATAACAGAATTACAGCCTCTGTTGCAGAGGTGAAAAATGAAAGGAAATATGGGAGACCTATTTTACTCCGGCTTCAATTATTTATGGCATGCCTGCTGTGTGCAGGACGCTGTGCCAAGTGCTTTGCATTCTTTTTTTAATCGTGGTAAAATATACCAAGGTTTACCATTTTATTCTACTTTCTGTGTCTATAAATTTGCCTGTTCTAGGTGCCTTCATGTAATTGGAATCATACAATATTTGTCCTTTTATGTATCTGGCTTATTTCACCTAGCATAATGTCTTCAAGTTTCCATATACAGCATGTATATGTAGCATATGTCAAATTCATTGCTGCTTATGGCTGAATAATATTCCATTGTATGTGTATACCACATTTTGTTTACCCACCCATCTGTTTATGGACACTTGGGTTATGCATTATTGTTTATCATCCACCTAGTTCCCTTTACATTGTTCTTGCTTTCAAGCCTTCCCCAAAATGCCCCAGCTGGCAGCACTGTTCTGGCCTTCATCTTTCAGATCCAAGAAAAAAAACTGGAATCTGAGTACTCTGCTTTTGAATGACTGCACTCCCATGTTAGCAACAACTCCCTTCGTGACCTGTTACTTACTTCATTTATTTAACTAAAAATTGTCTACCATACACCAGTCACTGGTAGGGAACTAGCCCTGGTCTTCCTTTCATGTGGCATCTTTATACAGTGTTCTTCTGAAGTCCATTAACTGGTCATGCCTCATACCTCCTCACCTCTTTACTTACAACTTTCAGAGGTCCTAATTGATAGTGGTATAACTATACAGCTCCGCCACCAGGAGCCCATAGTTACAGTTAGGACCAGAGCACAAAATTCACTTACGTGTAGAGATTCTCAGCCCCCTGCTTAATCAGTTGCATGTATCTTGCACATACATCAGACTGTGCCTGATTCATTGTCACCCAGCTCTCTTATGTATTCATAATGTTAGATTCTAAAACCTGGCTTTTATAAAATAATGACTATGAGTAGTTATTGAAGAATTAAATGAGGTGGAAAGTTATATTTTCTATGGTGGTTGATACAGTAAAGATATAATAAACAGCACTAAGTCATTCCTATTCTAAAAATGAACCATTTCTATAACAAAGGAATAATTTAAGAATAACATAATAAGTTCTTAATAGGCCTCCGGAGGCACTTATCTAAGCTCTTATCATGCATTAACTCATTTCATCCTCATAATAACCTTTTGAGGTGGGTGCCACTGTGTTTTTCATTTCTACTTAAAACAACCAGAAGCATAAAGAGGTTAAGTTATTTATCTCAAGTTGACGGCTAGACTGTGTCAGAATCTAGATTCAAGTACAGGTCTATCTTCAGAATGGAGTACTATTAATATTTAACATACCTTAAGATTATAGATTAGTTTTAGTCAGATGATTTCTTTTTCTCTAATTTTGCCTTGTGCAGTCTGCAGTATTAGGCACTAAGTAGAAGAAAAAGGGACACTGTAAAGGACCTCTTGAAATCTCCTTTTATGTGATAATCTGATTTTTTAGTTCTGTTTGCTGTGTGATGATTTATAATTTGTGATGAAATTTATTAAATAAGTTGTTCAAATTAATCTGGTGTGTTTACAGGTGGTTGCTGTATATGGAACTTTATCTGATTTGCTTTCTGTGGCCAGCAGTAAACTCGGCATCAAAGCCACCAGTGTGTATAATGGGAAAGGTGGACTGATTGATGATATTGCTTTGATCAGGTAACCTTCATCTTTTTATAAGCTGTCAACAGTGTGCCTCAGCTTCCTGGTGCTGTGCTGTTTCCCTTAAGCAGTAGTTTAATCACTCTTAAGTATACAGGATTTTGGCAAGTGATTGCCTAGAATTTGCTCTTTGAAATTTAAGTCATTTGGACTTAGGGCATATTGATCAGATAGAAAATTAGTACATTCCAGTATACCTATAGTCTTTCCGCATAGTTCATATATGGCTATGAGGAATTTCTTCTTTGTGGTACTAGAGATGGACCTAATAAGACATGTAGTTCCTAATGTTAAAAATCTAATTGATCACTTTACTTTTATATGCAACTGCTTGTTACTAAATTCATTCCCTAAAAATGCTTTGAATTTTATAAACATTATGGAGACCAGTTTTTGTGAAAACTTGCTAAATATGATAGAACTCTAGGTAGAGATATCATAAGTGATCCACCTCAATAGTGAGCTTGTTTTTTATTTTTTAAATAACCTCGGCGGATTAACAGAAGTGTGTAGTTCACCTCACTCCGTCTTCACAGGGTGGAATTTTGGAGCAGGAAGAGACTTAACAAAGATGACAGTGAAGGGAACACAAATTGAGTACTGACTATGCCAGTTGTAATTGCTTTGCCCAAGTTATTTGATTGGCAAAGCATGGGTTTTTTTTAATTGATGGTGTGAAGATGATGATGCTCTAAATTATAGTATATATAAAGTTTAGTTTCTGTATAAATCCAGATCAGAATGAACTTTCAGTATAATATACTGCCTTTGAAGTTAATCAGTTCTAGTCCCTTCATTTTATAGATGAGGAAACTGAGCATCTGTGAAGTGACTTACCCAGCTCATACAGCTTAGCAGTTGATTTTTGTATGAAAAGAAATTTTTATACTAATCTGAAAAGGTTAACTGGAATGGTGAACAAGTAGAAAATATTATAGGCTACATTTCAAATCCAAATAATTTAGGGGAATTTCTTAGATTTTTAATATCTATCTCCCAAGCTTCTTTCAGTTTCTAAAGATAATTGAGTCCCATTGTTGTATGATCTGCATCAGCATAGCTTTCTCCTTCCCAAACACAGATTCTGCTTAGAAAAACTCAGTGTTCCTCTGATGTCCTATAGTAAATAAAAAAACTTCTACAAAAGAAGGTCATAACTGAAGTCTTCTGAGCTATAAAATAGCTACTCGTTTATTAGGTTATAGTTCACAGTACGGTCTCAGCTCATTTATTTATACAAATCATGTGATAGGTTAGGGCAGAGGAGGAGGATAGATACTGATAATCCAGAATTGTGAGTTATGTATAATAATTTCCTTTTGGGTCTATGGTGGATGTATTGTGGGTAAGTGTTTATAGCAGAATTACTTCCAGTTATATTTTTCCTAGATTTAATATGAAGCTTTATTTCATTTCGAAAGCACATAGCAGCTAATGATACAGAAGAGAATCTCAATAATTTATTTAGGGATAAAAATTAAAATTAAAAAGAAAGAGTTGGCTATGGTTTTAATCATATCCTTTGAGCATAATAGTACATTCTTCAATTAATAAGCCAAATTTACATAATTTGTATAGTGGAATTTTTTTTTCTATTTTGAAAGTACTGTCATGTGTAAGATCTTATTTTTGAATTTAAATCCAGGGATAGTTAACGTGGGGGAGTAAAGCACTGGAAACGTAACTTCTTTGCTGTATAGATTGGTAGCCAAACCAAAAATGGGGAGGGGTTTTAAGTTAAAAAAAAGCAAAACCTATTTTATATAATTCTAAGGTGTGATTCCTATAATCAACCGATGATCAATGTGATTTCTAGATTTTGATGGTGGCTTTTTAAATTTTGATTTTCCCAGGGATGATGATGTTTTGTTTGTGTGTGAAGGAGAGCCATTTATTGGTAAGTGACTTCCTTAAAAGCCAGTTTTGTTGGTCAAAATAAAAAAGATGAAATGGCACATATTTTAAATGAGTTTATTAAGCTTAACACTAAAAAAGATCTTGTGTCTGTATTCAGCTCTTCACACCCTTTTTGAGTCTGCACTGGGTGTGTGTGCGTTAAATTTTTTATTGGAATTACATGATATTTTGATATGGATACTTCATATTTTACATGCCTTTAAAATGCTCTGGAGGTGTACATGTTGGTGTACATATTGATTTAACTATATCATGATAGGGTAGTTTTGATTTTAGAAACTACAGTTTTGTTTTGACATCTTTTCTTTGATAGTAATTGTCAAAATTTCTCTTAAGTATTATACCACATATTTCTAAGCAAATATTGCTTGCATAAGTAGTGTTTGACATTCCTTCATAGTGATTAGTCAAAAAATGATTTGGCATCACCTGTGCACACAGGCGCGCACACACACACACACACACACTGCCCTTTGATTTGGAAGAAAGTTTATACAATTGTGTATCTCAAAAGAAAAAACCTAAAGCTTAAGTAAGGTAAATATTCTTTTAAAAGTATTTGATTTATTTAGTTCCATATAGTCACACTCTGAATATCTGTTTACTTATCCTTTAAAGTATTACATTAATTGTATTTGATGCATGGAAGTAGTTCTCAGGATTGTTGCTCAGGCACTTGCGAACGTGTAAGTCAGTGCATTCTCTTCTCTGTCTCTACCTTTAAACTCTGAGCAAAAATTTTTCCTCATCTTCTTTTATCCACTTGGTTGGCAGACAGTGGTCACTTAATTGGTTCACTGCATACAAACAAAATGAAAAGTAATCAATTAAGGTTTGGTTTGTTTTTCTATTTTTACAAACTCTTGGATTATTTGGCATGTTTTCATCCCCTGTATTTATTGATGTTCAGATTGTCTTACTTTGGCCATAGGAAACCTCTTTAAGTCTTTTGAACACAACCCCTTTGGTCTTTAATAGATTACTTATTATCTAGAATAACAAGGTATTCATCTTAACCCTTTCCTGTCCCAGACCTGGATCTACATTTTTTCCAAGAAGCCTTGATTTCTTTTAGTGGGAAGTGTCATTTCGAGACAGTAGGTGCTAGGAAGGCTCTTTGCTGTTGTGTTCCTCATCATTACTAGGCCTTCTGGGGGACAGAGTTGGAAACGTGTAGCTAGCTAAAAACAAAATTTATATATAATATACATCTTATTGATATAAACTTTATATATCATATATAACTGCGGTCCCCAATCCCCGGGCCACACGGACCAGTATTGGTCCGTGGTCTGGTACCAGTCTGTGGCCTGTTAGAAACCAGGCTGCACAGCAGGAGTTGAGCAGCAGGCGAGGCAGCGAAACTTCATCTGTATTTACAGCCACTTGCTATTGCATCACAGCCTGAGCTCCGCCTCCTGTCAAATCAGAAGGGCATTAGATTCTCATAGGAGCGGAGACCCTACTGTAAACTGTGCATGGAGGGGTCTAGGTTATGCCTCCTTCTGAGAGTCTAACTCCTGATGATCTGAGGTGGTGATGCTAGCGCTGGGGAGCGGCTGCAAATACAGAGTATCGTTAGCAGAGAGGTTCGACTGCATAGTAAACGTAATGCGCTTGAATCATCCCGAAACCACCCCCGCCCTGTCTGTGAAAAATTGTCTTCCATGAAACCAGTCTCTGGTGCCAAAAAGGTGGGGGACTGCTGAATAACAAGGTATGGATGGACTTAATATCTCATGAGTTCACATTAATATTTCCAGTTTATATTCAGGACCATAGGGTTTTTACTTAACCCCTTCTATCTTATATCTATGTTTCCTTTCTTCCATATCAGTAATCCTGATTTTCAGGGACATAGGGATTGATAGAATTATAATGTCACATAATTACTTATCTACTTCATCCCATACAAAACACACATAAAAGTATCAGAGTAACAACCCCAATACTTTGAATACCAATATGATTACTAAAAACAGTTGAACTTTTTTTTTTACATATGCTAAATCCTTTTTTCCCTTACTTAAAAAATAATTGTATCGTTTCTACATTATCAGAATATACACCCTTTGTGTACTGTGCTGTCTCCCTTATCACCCTCATTTGGTTTAAGTGTATTTAAGGCTTATCTCCATTCCTTTTGTTCATGTCTCCAGTGGTTATCTGAAACTTGATCTCTAGTAGATTCCTCTCCAAGAACCTGTGAGAACAATATTCTTTGACATCTTACGAGTAGATAACATATGGCTTCTATCCTTGAAAATCAGCTTGCTTGGATATGAAATCAGGCCAAAGCTTTACAAATTATGAACTTTAAATATGTATAGTTTATTGTATGTCAATTATACCTCAGTGAAGTGGTTAAAAAAATTCTTGGTTCACATTTTGTTCTTTATCTTGGAATATGTTACTACATTTTATTCTGGCATTAGATGGTGGTATCAAAAAATCTGATCTTTCGTAAGTGATTGTTTTGCCTAGATCACCCATGGATTCTCTTTTTTTAAAGTACAGTAATTTTAATAGCCTATTTCTTGGTGTTCTGGGTTGATTTTCTTAGGTATGTGGTGGGTCCTTTCAATATGTAGTTTCGAATATATGTATTTTTATATTTCAGTAAAGTTTCCTTGAACTTTAAATTACATGTTTATTTTGTCCCCCTTGCTTTGATTTCCTGTTTTCAGTACTCCTATCATATGTTTGTTGGATCTTCTACATTTATCTTTTACATTTGAAACCTTCTATTAAATCCATTTGATCTCTTTCTTAATTTCTTTTTGATTTTTAAAGCTTTCTTTGTTACCTTTTATTTCCCTTAAGGCATTATTTGTTGCGTTTATTCACTCTTATATTTCTTCTAGTTTAGTCTCCATTTTCAAAATGGATTTTCTTTTTTTTCTAATTCTATCCTGAGTTTTCCCATCTCATTTCTGAATTTTGTAATTCTGGTTTATGCTGTTATTTTATACCTGGTATTGTTTATTTCTTTTCATGTGTTTTGGAATGTTAGTTTTTATCTATTTTGTGGGCATTTCTATCTGGCATGTTTTTATCGTCTATAGGAATGTAATTCTTATTCTTTTAGTACTTTTGTGTGGCATTTGATCTCAGTCCTTTTCTGTTACTAATTTTCATGTGAAATTAGTTTTCCTTAACTTGAGGAGGGAGGGCTGACTTAGGAAAGTTTTTCTAATTTCATGGTCTATAGTTCCCTTTTCTCTTGTATTTGTGAAGTGTTAAAAAGAATGGACTCATTTTCTGATACATTCTGGTCTGTAGACCTTTCTGACTTTTATCTGGACTCTTTTTTTTTTTTTTTTTTTGGTCTCTGTTGTCTCGTTCTGTTCAACTTGGATTCTTTCCTTAGCATCTTGTTAGTATCAGTATGGGGCTTTGTCCTTAGAAGTGAGTTTTGGCAGGTGGGTTTGGAGAGTTTATTTGCAGCCCCTTCAGATCTTATAGCCACTACTTGCATCACCTACTTTTGGTGTGGACATACCTCTCCCACTTGTAGGCTGCTCTTCTCAGGTAGTCTTACTGAGCTGTGAGGTCCTTATTTATGGATAGCTTTGGCATTCTTGGGTTCATCACGTACCCTGTAGCTTCTCTGTGCTTTTTCCTGCACAGGTGCTGAGAGCATGCTAGTCTTATAGCTGTTGGTTTTGGTGGGACTACCTTATCACCTAGTTTTGTTTTAGATGCAGTCAGTGGGTTTGGGTTTTGCTGTCCTAGTATCTCTGGTATGCTTTTATGTGTGTATTTAGTTTAAAAAATTAAGCAACTGTCATCCTCCCAGAATCTCCAATCTTAATATTTTTATTATTTTCTGCATGTCACTTCTAGATCCTCAGACAGATTCTAAACCACCTGAAGGATTGTCAGCATCCCACACAGACTGGCTAACATTAAATGTCGGAGGGCGGTACTTTACAACTACACGGTAGGTCTAGTGTGTGTATGTGTGTTAAAGAGAGAGAAAGAGAATGCAAAAGGAATGCTATATACCATTTTTTCTTTCCTCTAATTTACTGATTTCCTTAAAAGATATTCACATGCTGCTTAAATATACTATGTGATCTGAAACCATTTTTAGAACTTTTTTTGAAGAAAAAAGTAAAAACATGGTCACAAGTCATTCCAGAGAAAGCATAAAAAGCATGAATTGTGTTTTAGAACGTGCTTTTTCAATATTTAGTACACATGCAATACAAGTAAAAATTAACACTATTGGAATACATAGAGATTACAACTGCTTTTATTAAAGTGATCAGAAAAGTGTAAGTTTAGAAGATCAAGAATATTATTGTGTAGTAGTTTGCTAGCAGGCTAGATTAACATTTAAAGTAAAGGAAACTAAAATAATATGTAAGTCAAAGGAAGTGCCAATTTAGAAGGGATTTTGATAAGTGGCAACTTATTGCACGTTTTTGTTTCCCAGCATTACTCCTACCAGGTTGTAGCATGCATCTTTTTGAGAGAGCAGCTGGGATCGAGTATACTCTTGACTTAAATATGTTTGTTTATAAAGACAAATGGAGAAATCAATTTTTTTCCCTGAATTCTTAGGAGCACTTTAGTGAATAAAGAACCCGACAGTATGCTGGCCCACATGTTTAAGGACAAAGGTGAGTGTTTTCACATTTTATGTGATCTTTATAACTCCTGACCTTCTGTACTTTTTAATGATGTCAATAATTTTTACAAGAGTAAAAACTTACTGGTATATTACACAATTTTCTTCCCATAAATTTCTAACTTCATGTTTTGTTTATGTGGGGCTTTCTTCATTGCATTGGTAACACAGGCGTCTGGGGAAATAAGCAAGATCATAGAGGAGCTTTCTTAATTGACCGGAGTCCTGAGTACTTTGAACCCATTTTGAACTACTTGCGTCATGGACAGCTCATTGTAAATGATGGCATTAATTTATTGGGTGAGTTTTCAATATAATTATACAATTCCTCACATTTTTATCAGTTTAGGATTTTTATTTTGTTTTCACTTAGTATATTTTCATAAAGTGAAAGTATATCTTTTCCATTTTTTGAACTAAATGTTTTCCCATGTATATGAATGTGTGTAGATATAGACATAAATACCGGAACAAGCAGGTGGTCTTTCAGGTAGGTAGTCTTTGTACATACAGGTATATATCTAACCCATAAATTTCAATTTCATATTCTAAGTTGATTTCAGTTCTATCACAAAGGACTTTAAGGGATTTCGTTGTTTCATTTTTTTTTTTTACTTGAATTGTGACTGTAACTTGGCTCTAAGTTATGGACATTCCCATCATATTGAGAATTAGAGTAGTCAAAAGGGAAAATCACGCTTTGGATAATAGCCTGGATTAGAGTCTTGATGTTACAGTTTACTAGAAGATTAACTTGGGGAAAGTCTCTCTGAGTCCCCTTTGAAACATGCGTATTAAATATACTCTCATCCCTACTGACATCACAAGATTTTTGTGTACCTTCGTGAAGATGATGTAGACAGAAGCCATTATAAAACACTGGTTGCATATTTGGAAGTTTATTGGCCTCCAAGTGGCTGAATTTCTTCTGATGTTCGTACTTGAGAGGTGGGGAGTGTGACAGTCTTGAGTTCACCTCCCTGTTTAGCTTCAGCACTTTGTTGCCATATTGGAATGTGGACTAAAGGTGCCTTGATTTATAAAGCAAAGCTGGATAGCTAAAATTTATGTGACATTTTCTGATTTGAAAACACTACATGCTGAACATATCAGAATCAGTCCACAGACTACTAGTTTACAGTCTCTGTAATGAAATACAGAACACCCAGTAACTTTTAATGTGGCTGTATTAAACTTTATTCCTTTTCAAATGTACCTATTGCAAAAAAAAAATCCCATTATTTGATCCTGTCAGCTAGGTCCATAAACTATTTGTAACTAAATTCTTGGGGTTTTTTTTCTTTTACTTTCTACCAACTATTGCTTTAAATCCTTTACAACCTGTTTTATTATCTTAGTTATTCTGCAGAAGTTACTATTATAAAAATAACCAGTGATCCGCTCTTGTACATGGCCTTTTCTTTTCAGCACCTGTGTCACCCTGTGGCTTTTCACGCTAATGACCACCCTCTTCTGAGTACATTTTACACCTCAGCTTTGGATGTCCTATGGGTTCTTCTATTCCTCCCATTTTAATTTTTCCTCCTAGCATTGATAGCATTTTGTATCCTCCCTGCCTAGAAAACAACATGAGGAATATATTAAATATATCCATGCTATCTCAGACTTCTGCTATCCAAGCAATTACCAGAATTTGCTTGTTTTTTCTTTTTCGTGTTTCTCAACCATTTCTCCTATTTATTGAGTTGTTCAAAAAGCAGAGCTCTCTACTGGATTTGTTTTATAAAGCATTATTTTTAGTTAGTATAGTTTCCGTCCAGACTTTTCACATTGCCTACAGGTTGTCCCAAGTTGTCATATGCTTTAAAATAATCTACAGTAATATCTGTAAGACCAAAAAGGTGTAGGGAGTGGCAGCGCTGGGATTCAACTCCAGGGCTTACAGGTGCTAATAGAAAATGCACCACTTTCCTCTACTCTCCTCCATGTATGTTTTCGTGTGTTTCTAAGGCTTTTTGGAAGTTTCAAAGGTTTAATTCTAAACCTAGAATTAGAAAAGCATCTTTACCACATTCCCCGAGAGGTTATGATATACCCAGAAAATCTCGGCAAATTGAGAGTGAGGCCCACTAGACCCCTCCCTCTCTCTCTTTTTTTTTTTTTTAATTTTTTTCTACCTTCTCCTCCTCAAGACCCACTCTTATGATGGGTTTCTACCAGGGACAGATATTGTGGTGTGGCTGCCCTTTCAGGAGGAATCCAGAGATCAAGCTGCTCTGGTGCAGACTGGAAACCCCACACCAGGGTGGCTGCCTAAGTAGGGTGTTGTACATTGGAGGACCTTTGTTTTGCAATTGGGTTATTAAAGGTGGAGTTTGGTTTTTCACAGAAAAGATCATATTATTCTTCCCAAATAACTGCTTGTGGTTTTCTATAGCTGTATTTAGTTACCTTTGCTAGCTTAGAACTATTTGAAGGGTCAGATTATGTCTCACCTTCTATATAATTCCTGAGTCTGAGTCCTTAGTAGTTTTCTACCAAGGAAACAGCCACCTGAATGACTGAGGTCTTCATTTGAAAGATAATGGACCCCAAGTTTATTCCCACACTCTAAAGATGTGAGAAAGTAAGCATACCAAGTCACCTAAAAGTAAATAATAGATGAACCTCTTTTATCAGTTAGAAATATTTTAAAATTTATTCTCCCTTGAGAAAGATTTCTGAGTTACACCTTTGACTTTTGTTATAAAGCCAACTTAAACTTTCATTCACCTCTATTGTTTTCTGATTCAGTATGTATGTAAGAGGTATTTGTGGCAAACTGTTTAGATCTGCTCCATTTAAAAAGTCAAGTAAACGTTAAGATTAAGTGAACTAATCATATTTTATTGAATTCACAATGAAGTCACTAAGTCAGTTGTTTTAGGACTATGTGGTATTAGGATTTCTTATCTGTGGCCTATTTAAACTGATTATCAGAAATAATTTTGATCTATAAGGGCCAATGTGACAATTTAAAAAAAGAAAAATAATTTTGAGATATGGAAGGCTTTCATTCTTTTGTAAGACTTTTTTTATTGATACATAATAGATGTACATAGTTTGGGGGTACATATAATACAGTTATACAATTTAAACATCAAATCAGGGTAATTGGGATATCCATCACCTTCAATATTTGAGAAGGCTTTCATTCTACTTCATTAGTTTTCTGTTTTTCCTTTTTCAGAATATAAATAATTTAGACCTTTGTTTTTACAAGTATTTTTAAATATTCTATGTGTATGTTCTAAACATTACCTTTCTTCTATATTGTCTGAAAGACTACTTGTTAAATTTCAATTCCATTATGAGAATTTAACATAAATTCTTTAAATATCAAAATGAATAGTTTTCTGTAAAACTCAAATCATTTTTGTTCTGATAGGTGTGTTAGAAGAAGCCAGATTTTTTGGTATTGACTCATTGATTGAACACCTAGAAGTGGCAATAAAGGTAAGGGTCTTTTTACATTAGCCAGTGTTACATATGTTGGAGATATCTCCCCAAAGCTCCATTAATTTCTTAATATCTTTTTCAAGAATTCCCAACCACCAGAAGATCATTCACCAATATCCCGGAAGGAATTTGTCCGATTTCTGCTAGCAACTCCAACCAAGTCAGAATTGCGTTGCCAGGTAATTAAAGCAGGCTTCTACAAGAGTTATTTGTGTCAGCAAATCTGTGAGTAAAGTTTTACATCCTTCTAGGGTTTTTATGTTTTTTTGCTTTATTTTCCTTTTTCATGCAAGATATAATTTGAGGGTTATAGTATTGATTTAATTCTGAAGTGGTTAGCTAAAAAGAGATGCAGTAGCCTTTTTTATTGTCTAATTATGCCTTATGTAGCAGTTTGTGAGTATTGCATGGAAATTGCAGCAATTTTTTTAAAGTCAGTATTTGTACAGCTGCTACATATGGCCTGATCAGTGATAGATTCTTTTACTTTTGTGTGTTGTAGCATTACGGATTTTGAAAACCACAATATGGGCCAAGGGGTGGTGGCTCACACCTGTAATCCCAGCACTTTTGGAGGCTGAGGCAGGATGATTGCTTGAGGCCAGGAGTACAAAACCAGCCTGGGCAACAAAGCAAGATCCCATCTCTATGAAGAATAAAAATTAAAAAAAAAAAAAAGCTGGGCACAGTGGCACACGCCTGTAGTCCCAGCTACTCAGGAGGCTGAGACAAGAGGATCGCTTGAGCCCAGGAATTCGAGGTTACAGTGAGCTATAATGTGGCACCACTGCACTTTAGTCTGGGTAACAGGGAGAGACCCTGCCTCTTTGTACTCATTTTTTCTTAATAAAACTGTCTTGAATTACTGAATTAACATGATTTAAAACATAAATAACACTTATCAGCAGGTATATAACTAACAGCGATCCCTCTTTAGAAACTTCTGTACATAAATGAAGTATAGCCAGGCTATATTCTAATGTATGTATCAATGGGGTTTCTTTTTTGATGAACCCATTAAAGATACTTATTTGATGTATCTAAGTTCCATTTGATCATGTTTTATAATATATTCTAAGTGACTGAACTGCCAGTTGCTTCTAAAAAAGTTTGGTGGTTAGCTGTAGTAATCAAATTTAATACAAACAGATGGTTTAATTGTGACAATTAGTGCTTTTTTATTTCAGGGTTTGAACTTCAGTGGTGCTGATCTTTCTCGTTTGGACCTTCGATACATTAACTTCAAAATGGCCAATTTAAGCCGCTGCAATCTTGCACATGCAAATCTTTGCTGTGCAAATCTTGAACGAGCTGATCTCTCTGGATCAGTGCTTGACGTAAGTATCCTTTTTGGTTACAAGAGAAAATTAAATTTTTAGTCTGTTGAACAGTGTCAAAGAACCTTTAGAACAGGAATTATATCTGTCTTTTACTGGAGCTTTTACTTGAAAACAGATAGTTCATTATGTTGATGATAAAACTGAGGGGTCTGAAAGTGAAATGAGTTGGTTTTACAATTTCGATATCTTTTACTAAACATAGATCTGAAAAGTTTTTTTTTTTATTATTTCAGCATATTATGGGGATACAAATGTTTAGGTTATGTGTGTTGCCTTTCCCCTCCTTCCCCCCCACTGGAGTTAGAGCTTCAAGCGTGTCCATCCCTCAGATGCTGCGCATCACACTCATTATGTATACATATACCCATCCTCTCCTCCCACCTGCCCAATGCCCGATAAATGTTATTCCTGTATGTCCACTTAAGTGTTGATCAGTTAATACCAATTTGCTGGTGAGTACATTTAGTACTTGTTTTTTTTCCATTCTTGGGATACTTCACTTAGTAGAATGGGTTCCAGCTCTATCCAGGAAAATACAAGAGGTGCTATATCACCATTGTTTCTTATAGCTGAATAGTACTCCATGGTATACATATACCACATTTTATTAATCCACTCATGGATTAAAGGCCACTTCGGTTGTTTCCACAGCTTTGCAATTGTGCTGCTGTAAATATTCAAATGCAGATGTTTTTTTATAGTGTCTTTTGTTCTTTTGGGTAGATGCCCAGTAATGGCATTGCTGGATCAAATTCTACTTGTATTGTTTTAAGGTATCTCCATATTGCTTTCCACAGAGGTTGCACTAGTTTGCAGTCC
>VBSM01001927.1:7883884-7896459 GCA_008086735.1 Cheirogaleus medius
AAAAAATTGAAATAAGAAAATTAGGCAATGACTATAAGGTATGGAAAGGGGTGGTAGGATTTTTTTTTCATTTTTCACTTTTAGTAACTATTGTTATCATTACGTTAAGAATGACATTCCTCATGAGGGAGATAAGGAGAGTGACCAAAAGGCTAATAACCATGTACTCTGAGTTATTTTTCTCAGGGGGTGATGCACCTACATTGACTAAGCTACCCTTTTGGTGACCAAAGGCGGTACCCTGCCCCTCCTAAAAATTAAAGCTCAATCCCTTACCCATCAGATCCTGGTCTGGAAGGAGCATTGTCCGACGAGTTTGAAGAGGTGGAAATCACAGAGGACGTCACGGAGGTGATGGACAGCCTCCGCAGAGTGGAAGACATGATGTAGGGGAGCACAATGGAGCCCGTGCGGCTTGGCTTCCTGTCTGTCAAGCTGGATGGCTGAAAAACACACGGCCCCTCAGGGTGAGGTGGCTGGAACTCAGCCCCTGGGAACTGGCATGGCTGCCTGTTTATTTGGGGGCTGGCACCCCATTCTGGCACCAGTGGTTGGTGCCTATGCTGCCTCAGTTGTTAAATATTGTAAATGTTTATATTCTTAGCCATAGACACAACTTAGGTTAAACCTACCCCTTTTCTAAGACTAGAGAAAAAGTCGTCATAATTTTCGGCCAGATACACGACAGAGGAAAAACTAAGATGTGCTTTGCCCACCAATAAAACAGCAAAACCCTCTGCCTGCCTCTCCAGCTTAGCTTCTTCCAGTCTTTTTTATTAAAAAAATGAAATACTGGCCTAAGAGAAAATTTTTAGATGGAAGCTGTAGACCTAAAGCTCAAACTGGTGAATCTTGGGAGGTCTCAGAACACTGATCTAGGTTCATAAGAAATGCCACAAGCAGTATTACCCTACAGCTATCACTGTATTAAATTTACTAATACTGGCCTCGTTCTAACCATGACTAAGCTCATTAAGTCAAAAATCACAGTCTTTGCTTTCTGGGAAATTGTGTGCAAAAGACAAATGTTCCAAGAAGAAAATTCTTAACGAGTAGCAGGTTAGAAGGCAAATTCTTAGGAAGAAGGCAAGCATGAACTCTTAAAAGAGATGTTTAAAAAGATACCCTGGCGGAAACTGCAGTGGAGATGGATGTATGAGAATAAAGGAGAAGAGAACATAAAAAGAAATTCACAGCTTTGATTTGAGGAAGGAATCTGAAAATCAGGGGTTGAAGAATAAGGCAATTAAAGAGAACAGGGTGAACTCAAAGAAAAAGGAGATCAGGGAAGCTAGAGGAATGTTAAAGCTGTCAAAAAAATCATAAAATCAGCTACATGCATTGAAAAATGCAATTCACAATTCTTTCTCCCCTTCAAAGGCATTAAGACTATAAACTGTTCATCAACATAGATGATATTTTTAAGATCAGCAAAAACCCGTAAGAAATTTGGCTCGACAGGACAGGAATAACCAGGGTCTAGGCTTAGGAAAACCTCGACTTCTAGGGTAGTGGTTCTCAAAGTGTTGCCCCAGACCAGCAGCCTCAGTATCACCTAGGAACGTGTTAGAACTGTAACTACCTGGGCCCCACGCCCCGATCTACAGAATCAGAAACCCTGGGGATACGGCCCAGCAACCCGTGTTTTCAGAAGCCCTCCGGGTAGTTCTGGTGGCTGCTGGAGTTTGAGAAGCTCTGTCTAGCTCAAAGGCATCAAGAGCAAAAACCTGCTCTCCCCCACCTGCCCCGGTACTTTCACGCCGTATCTAAGCTATTATAACTCATCTGGCATCTGCAGAACTGATCAGCGTCACAAAAGGCCGAAGAAGCTAGAAAACGCACGAAGGCTGCTCAGCCCCAGCCTACCAGAGTTATGACCCCATAGAGCTTTTCCACTTTGTCCTTGAGTTCCCGGAAGCAGGAAGACAAGCGGTCATGCAGAGGCTTGAGCTGCTCCGTGAGCTTCTCCCCGTGGATGCGGATTCCTTCCGTCAGCAGAGGCATCTGCCGAGAGGGGCACAGAAGGGGGGAAATGCGGCTTGAGAACACGGATCGCTGGGATCTGGGGGCTGGGGAAGAAGGTCGGGGTGGGAGCTAGAACACACAGCACCGTCCACTGAGGCCACTTCTCAGCTCAGGGCTGGTGAACTGGACGGACTTCAGTCAACGATGCAGAGAATTACGCACGCCCAAGCTACGGTCAGCCCTCAACTGCGCACGGGCTGAGGGGCGAACCCGCCAGAGCCCTGGGCACCCCTGCGGGTGGGCGACTGACAGCTCTGAGCCTTGGGCTGAGTCGGATGGTTGCATTTTTCTACCAACGTCCACTGAAGCCGTGAGAGAGAAAAAAGAACAAGGCCGACATCTCTCAGCCAGAAACACAGGCCAGGAAACCAACGGATGGACTTTCATCCCAGCTCTCAGAAGGATCCCGTCAACCCCGTGTGCAGTTTAATCAGATCCCACTCCTGAGTCGCTTTGTCAGACAAACAAATGCATAGATAGGCTGCGGTTCCAAAAGGGGTAGAAAAAGAAAAGTAACCCTGAACGTGGGCTTGCAGGCTTAAGCCCAGGGAAACGCGGCGAGCCCCGTAGCCGGCCGCCCCACACTGCCCCTGGTACCTGTAAGGCTATCAGTCGCTTTAGCAGCTCGACCTTCTCTTGGTCTTCAGGATGCTCCTGCAAGTACTTCTCTGTAAAGAAAGCCTAAAAGCAGAGCATGTGCAGGTATTAATTAGAATTAATTAATTAGTATTAATTAGAATTAACTAGAACACATTCTTATTTGTGCATGTGACCCTAAAAGGGGGAGATGTGAAAGCCTGGAAGGATGGGAAATGTCTTGTGTTCTGATAAACCAAGAATGTCTACCTAAAAATTCATTCCTCTCCTGGGATGGCCCTTATACCTGAGTAGATAATTTTACAAAGTATGTGCTATTCTGTAGTCTTTCTGGAATCATGCAAATGGCTACAAGGTTACATTCTCAATAATCAACACACACACACACACACACACACACTCACTAATCAAATAAGAAAAGGCCAAATGATAATTGGTTAATAATTGAATTAAGGTTACTAATTAAATTAAGTGCATAGATATTATAAGGGAAGGAGCAAAAAGTTAACAGGCAGGAGATATAGCTGACAGTTTTTCTGCTCTTCGCTGTGACAAGGGCTGTATCATATTTTCCCCTATCTAAAGTGAATATTAACATCTGTATTTTCTCGCTAATCACCTATCCAAAGGTTATTTTGAAAACAAAATGAGGCATGGATATGAAGACATTTATTTTAAAAATATGAAATGCTGGCTACCCTTATCATTGCACGTCAGGACCATGTTCATGAATAAAAACATTCATGGCCCCTTCAGCTAAGGCCCTAGCATAGGGAAATAAAAACCAAACTTCAATTCCAAACACAGGCCTTATGTAGGAGATCATTTTAAAGACAGATTTCATTAGGAAAGAGAAATAGAAGTTTGCAGCACACGTTTCCAACAGAGTCTGAGACGGGAGTCACATGTTTCTTCCTTGGACATTAACCTTCTTCTAGAAGTGCTTTCAAAGTTCCCCTTCACTCTTCTGCCTTCCCGGTGTGAAAGCCAAAGCCCCATCGTGTGAAACCCAAGAACTCCTTAAACTCCAGAATACGATCAGAAAAGTGACTGGCTCATTCCGTGTGGCAAACAGAATCCGTGCAAATGCTATCATCTTGTGGGCAAATGTTATGGGTTGACATGTGCGCCCTCAAGATATTTGGAAACAGGCCTTGCTGATGGAGTAGGATGAACCCCTACTCCAATTGTGACTGTTGTCCTTATAAAAAGGGGAAATTTGGAGACTGGCCCGAGCGCACTGGGAGAATACCAGATGAAGAGATGCGAGGAGAGCCGGGCGTGGTGGCTCACGCCTGTAATCCTAGCACTTTGGGAGGCCGAGGCTGGAGGATTGTTTGAGCTTAGGAGTTTGAGACCAGCCTAAGCAAAAGCAAGACCCTGTCTCTACTTAAAACAGAAAAATTAGCTGGGCGTGGTGGTGCACACCTGTAGTCCCTGCTACCCAGGAGGCTGAAGCAGGAGGATCTCATGAGCCCAATAGTTTGAGGTTGCAGTGAGCTACAATGACGCCACTGTACTCTACCCAGGGCGACAAGGTGAGACTCTGGCTCCAAAAAAAAAAGGGGGGGGGATACAAGGAGAAGACGGCCACCTGCTAGACTAGGAACACCAGGGCTTTCCAGCAAACTACCCAGAAGCTAGAGAGAGACACAGGCACCTAGAAAGAACCAAGATTCTCTCCTTAGAAAGAACCAACACTGTGACACCTTGGTTTCAGATTTCTTGCCTCCAGAATCGTGAAACGATAAATTTCTGTTGTTTTAAGACACCTAGTTTGGGGAACTTTGTTACAGCAGCCTTAACAAACTAATAAAACAGAGAATAAAAACATACACAGTCCAAGTATAAAAATGAAGCATGAACAATACAACCACATGGCAGCTCATTCTGGCCACAATCCCATCTAGAGGGAGGGTCAACATAAATGAAAAAGTAGTATTTACTCACGTTGCCACCTACTTTTACCTTTCGATATATGAGCAGTTTAAATACTTGAAAGTTAAAACAATTTTTTGATAAATGATAAAACTGTACTGAAATCCCCAAAGCATCGATTGGTTCTATCAGGGAACATTAGAGCAGAGTGCCCCAAAATTCATTCTTCTAGCAGAGTTTTGCCTCTAACAGAAAAGGCTGATGAATCACAGCACACGGCTCCTGTGTTCTTACCACTTAGGGGATGAATAAAGAGTTGCCTTAAAACAGGTCACCTCCACAAGTGTACAATGATGAGTTTCTCAATTGATCACAATAGGTCACAGCGATGAATGAGTTTACCTTTTTCTTATGTTTAGAAATGTACAAAGCCATACCTATTAAAGTATAAATTAGTGTTTTAAGCCAAAAGTCCTGAAATTTATGTGTTTATATATCATTGCTTTTTCCCCCCATTTTAATTAGAAGACTGTCACATTGGAAAAACTTCATATGAAATTATATATTATTCACAGATATTGGCACATATAAATCGGTGACTTAGGGGCATTCTGTAAAAATTAATACTTGGGAAAAATACATGAAAATCAGTACCAGAGAGAGTATATGAAAAAGTACACACTAAAGCATCATAGTATTTAAAAAATATTGTATTAACACTTTGGATCCTATTTTTGCATTGACTTCCATTGTAACACTAGGTATTATTATTATTATTATTATTATTGAAATCGAACATGGGCAAACTGGGATTGCTCTCTGGCATTGAGTCTTTCCCAGCTGCCGAGTATAGTAAGACGAAAAAAGGCTAAAAGGTTAAAGGAAAACGGAAGAATGAAGATTATTATAGCAGCAGCCACCGAGCATCGGTGGCACCACTCAGGAAGAACATTTCAATTACACATTCTGCTCCAAGCACACAGACGGAGATTGGAAGAAACGGACGCTGGTGAAGCCTCTACTCATGTGAGCACTGCATGATGGCCCCTATGTACAGGAAGTCTCCCTTAACCCTCCAGTCAATCCTGAGAGCTAGGTTAATTTCCTCGCTTTACAGATACATGGAGATCAGAGAGGTGAAGTGTGTTGCCCAAGAGCACACAGCAGCTGACGGGAAGCCAGAATCATGTCCTGGGGAAGACTGATCACAAAGCCCCTGTTCTTCCCAGGGGACACCAGAGCGCCAGCCCACTTAGCACCCGCTCTTCCCAGATGACTCCTTTCTTTTCACCCATTTTCCAGGAGACTCCACGGGGGTTTCCTGGCCAAATGTCGCTTTGTATTCAAGAGGACTCCAAAAATATTTAGCTGCCGAACACATACCACGACAATGAAAAACGCTGCCTCTATGAATCGTACTTAACATACACTGAATGCATCACCTGCATTTTACATGGTGCTACATCCACACCCTATGCAAGGGATGCAGTTGTGCCGAGCACTCCGCTTACATTTGTTTAGAGTAACAACTAAGGGACTTAGCTGAGCTAATTTAATTATAGCCCTAGGGCCACCCTTTGTCCGTACAGCCCACGGCACACCGAGTCACACAGGGGGTTCCTAGAAGCTAATTCTGAAAAAATGGCTCTGCCTTCCCCAGCGATGCTGCTTCCCTTCCAGAGCACCCTGGCTCTGGGTCCACATGTTCGCTCCACACCTCTCAGGGGGCAAAGGCAGTGGGAGAGAGGACAGCAGGTGACGTGAGCAGAGGCACAGTGGGTTACTTCAGGGAGGGTTTACTAGGCAGTGGTCTGCACCCCTGGCTGTAAGAGGTATGAGGCCAGGGTCAATCTTTTCATTAACTCCACGTGCCTGTTCGTACAGAGAGGAGAGAGAACACCTCTCAGAGAAGTTGCAGGAAACGAAGTCACCGGTGGCACAATGGCCACAAGCGGGGTTCCGGGGCCCAGCCCACCTTTTCGTAGTTGGAGAACCCCCCCATGACAGCAGGGTCCACGATGCCGCTGAGCAGCATAGACAGCGGGTGCACCGAGAGCGAGCGGTCCCAGGCGTGCTGCTGCACGCAGTTGCTGATCCTCTCGTTGGTCAGCTCCATGGTCTCGATGGCGTTCTCCAGGGGGCTGATCTCCTCCTGCGTGCCAGAGCACGTGGGGAGAAAAGGACGTTTGTCAGCGCTCCGAGCAAAGAAAGCAAAAAAGTTCAACCCGTCCCCTCTAGAGTTGTAACACACCTGTTAAGTTACACGAGAGGGAAGTTTTGCTGCTCAAGGTCATGCATTATTAGGATTCCACAGCTTTTTGACAGGGCAGTAAGATGCAAAATAAGCTATTTAAAATCTCCTTAGGAGGAAGAACGAGGACTTCAAAATTGGAGCTATGGGAAGGCGCGCAGAGGCGGTTAGGAAAATGGACCGAGGCAGGGAGGCCAATTAGGAGGCTGGAAATAAAACAGGATTTAATAAATATTGAAAAGGTAAAATGAGCAGCTTCTGGGGAAGATGAAGAGGGAGGAGTCTGGGGTGACCGGTGGGAGATTAGCTGAGAATAAAAGAAGAGAAAGAACTTCGGGAGGGAAGATGGAACTGGCAGGAGGCATCAAAGAGGCATTCCTCGGGGCAGAGTGGCTACAGAAAACCCGAGTAGAAAAACACTGGAGACGTGGTAAGGATTATTTCTTAGGCAAAGCTTCCTTGGTGATTTGTGAGGTCAGTGACAACAGAACAGCAGATATCAGATCTGAGACGCTTCTGCACAACCAAGAATGTGCACGGGCAGAACCTCTGATGCGTCCTCATGAGCAAAGGCAAGTGACACCGGAAGCCAAGGACTCGGACCACACGTAAGTAACCTCGGCACGGATCCCGTGGGTAACACAGGTCAGAAATAACAGGATGTGTGAGATCGTTCTGGCTGAATTTTGGATGAAAATGAAATAAGACGCGGCGCAGATTCAGAGAGAGCTCTTCCTACGGAAATGCCTTCAAAACCAGCTTTTGAGAAGAACCATCTCCTCTTCATTTTACCCATCATAAGTGAACTGACCTCCTACTCCAGACTCAACCCCAAAAGCCTCTAAAAATCACATCCATGCTTGAAGAATAATGATTTATAACTCAGCAAACTTCAGTTGAGGTTTGTTCAAGAGACAATTCTTGGACACCTGCTTTACACTAAGTACCAGGCCACGCACCATAGTTACAAAAGTGATTAAGATGCGCTTCACAGCTGGGAGGGGCTTGCAGTTTTAGTGGGGTCTCAAGACATGTAAACGTGGCAGGTTAGAAACATGCCCGGGGTACAACAGGGCAGAGACATGGGCCCTCTAACCCAGCCTGGGTGTTCCAGAGATGGCTTCCTGGAGAAGGTAGTGCCTAAACTGAATCTCATGGGAGTTAGTGAGGTTCAGGAGTGGCGGGTTCCAGAGATGGCTTCCTGGAGAAGGTAGTGCCTAAACTAAATCTCACGGGAGTTAGTGAGGTTCAGGAGTGGCGGGTGGACATTTTACGCAGACAAGATGATCCAACATCATAGAGGACTGAAACAGCTTGGAACGAGTAGTTTTGTTCCAAAAGATTCCCTAGGAGATGAGGGGAAAAGCCGGGTGACTAAGGCCTTATGTGCATGTGCTAAGGAGTACGGGCTTTATACTCCAGCCTCGGGCAGCCCACGGGGGGGCTCTAAGCATGAGAATGAAAGAAATGGTCAGGTTTACTCAATGGGATTTGCACAGAGGTGGTTGGGAAAATGGACCAAGGCAGGGAGGCCAATTAGGAAGCTGGAAATAAAATAGGATTTAATACATATTGAAAAGGTAAAATGAGCAGCTTCTGGGAAAGATGAAGAGGGAGGAGTCCGGGGTGACTGGTGGGGGATTAGTTGAGAATAAAAGAAGAGAAAGGGCTTTGGGAGAGAAGATGGGACTGGCAGGAAGCTCCGAAGAGGCATTCCAAACATGCTTCTGCGGCTGGCAGGATCAGGGAGGAGACAACACTCCTCCGGTCACAAAAGAGTCATTCACTGTGAGTAACCTTTAGGGTTGGTGTTGTAACATCAGTTTTACAAAGGAGCTCTATAATACAGGCGTGCCTTTTATTTCTCTTTTGAAAAACAAAGTTGGCCAGAGGCGGCTGGCCACGCTGGTGCGAACTGCAGAGGCATCGAACAAAGGCTGTGATTATATTTGCAGACAGAGTTTTTTTGCTCAGTTCCAATTTCAAATGACTCACTGTGGAAATCTGTTTGACTTCAAACCACTTGAGAATCCCGGGAAAGGTATAGGCAGTCGTATACGTGGTCCGTTCAATCCACATGGTCTGGTGGCAGGAGGGAAAACGTGACATGTTGGTCAGTTCCCAGGCAAAACGGCCAAACTCCTGGGTTCGGTGAAGTGAGATTCCATCCCCAAATGCCTCCTAAGTGAATGGGCCACATTTTCATAAAATTAAATTTAAGGATTCTGGATGTTTAAAGCTCAAAGAGATCATCTACTTGGGACTTCTCACCTTATAGATGGAAGCCTAAGGCCCAGACAGGTGTGACTTGCCCAACGTCCTATTAGCAGACGGCCCCAGGTACAGAGCCCAGTTTCTGGACTTCCAGTCTAGAATTTTCTACCTAGATGGTAACTTGCTATCTAGGTAATTTGCAGGGGAGGCCTCTATTCCCAGGGGTTGCCAGTGTTTCTGCTGTCTTTGCTGGCTAGATGGAAGGCCTCCCTTTTGGATGTCCATTTTACCTTGTTTTAGAGGGAAAAAGGGGGTGGACTCACAGCAAATTCATTGTCCGGGTCCTTTTCTCCTTTCCGGAACGGCCGGGAATATCTGAACTGCTGCACTTCATTGGCTCTGTAGTAGCTGGAGCAAGACACGGCAACGAGGCTGTAACTCCTCTCTTTGAACAAGCACGCCTTGATCTGACTTCAACAAAACCTGGGATACCCCTGCCCCTGGCGAGGTGTACCCACTGAGCTGCCTCGCAACCAACAGAGTCTCCACACTGAAGGCTGGAGGCAAGTGCACGACTTGATTTTGTTTTGCATCTTACTTGCATATAATTTAGGAATTGATTTTGCAGCTCGCAGTTGTAAAAGGCATATATACTGACACCCAAATTTGTGACCTCATTTGTATAGTTTTATAAACGTTCTAGTAATACCATTAACACTGAGCTTCTCAAGAGAAGAGATGAGACCCTCAGTCACTGGGGTCTAATCTCCCAGTGATGATTCTGAGTGAAAATACTCAGGGATCTGAAACCTAGCAGTGATTTCCTTCTGCCTAACCCCCCCCCCACACCTGTCCCTTTGAATTATTAAGCTTTTATCTTACACTTAGAATAGACAGCTCTTCCAAACTATAATGAATTTAAGGCTTGGATTTTTATGTACTTCTGATTAAGGGTGTGAGAGAGACAAAAGACTTTTTTTTTTTTTTTTATTAAGAGAAAGGCCCTTGCTCTGTTGCCCAGGGTGGAGTGCAGTGGCATAATCACAGCTCAAACTCCTGGCCTCAAGTGACCCTCCTGCCTAAGCCTCCCAAGTAGCTGAAACTACAAGCAACTATATGCCTGGCTAATGTTTAAAAAAAATTTTTTTTTGTAGAGATGGGATCTTGCTGTGCTGCCCAGGCTGGTCTTGAACTCCTGGTTCAAGCACTGAAGTGATCCTCCTGCCTCACCCTCCCAATGTGCTGGGATTACAGGCATGAGCCACAGCAACCAGCTATGTTTTGTTTTGTTTTGTTTTTTTAAAAAAAGAACCACTCACTTTAAGATCTGCTCCGGAACTGGTTTATCCTTGTAGCTGGGCGGCAGGTTCATCACGGGCTTCACAGTGAAACACTGCATGTCTGAGGTGCTTGTTAAGGAAACAAAGGAACTGGGCCACCAAGGTGTCAGGCAGCAAGGCCCCCTGTTCTTCCTGCTTCCCCGCCGGAAATGCCACCGGCACCAGTTACTCCCTTTGACCCGAATGCCAGGATTGCCTTGAAAATGGGGTCCCGTCTGTATCACTGAAATGCTTTATTCACAAATTAATCCTACGACATTTCTTTTGATCAGACATCTGGCAAACACCCTTGCCATAGGGAAACAGCCATCCATGAGATTATCAGGAAACAAGTGGTTAGAAATGTTTTTAAATAATTTCTTTTGGACAAAACATCCCTCTGAAGGCCAGAGCCCAGGCAATAGGAGCTGCTTTGACCTTTGGATGTCATCTGTTTATCCATTGCCACGCCGGGCACTGTGCACTAGGTGCTTTGAAAATGTGTCTCTGATATACACACCAACACGACAAGATGGATATTATTATTCTCCTTTTACAGATGGAGAGTATGAAAATGAAGAGGTTAAACCCAACTGCTAAACGGTGAAGTCAGGCTTTAAAACCAGCTCAGCAGTAAGGGCAACAGCTCCTTCTCTGGTTTAACCATCTCCTCTTAGAAATAGCTCTCCCACCTTCAGCCCCAGCGCAGATACACTGTTTCAAAGTCTGTAACAGAATCCAGAATTCAGAACAGGAAGTCTATGTTCTAGTCAAGCTCCCTATCTGGCTACAAAGTATATCCTTTCTCTGTTCAAGAGCTGCTTATCATCTCTCCCCTTTAATGACATCATAACCCCCCCGCCACTGAGGATATTAGGGACCCAGGTATTTTACATAGAGTAGGAACCTGCAGCAGAATGTCTAGATGGGTGGTCTGCGGACACAGGACACCTCTGTCTGCAAAGAAGGGACTGCAACCCCTGGCCTCTCTGTGTTAGCTGGGGCGGTACCAGGTTGGAGAGCCTCTGGGTCTTTCTTCCCAGAAGCAAGGATGCACTGCTTCGGGGAGGACTTGATGTCTTCTCCGGGGGCCATGGTACTGGTCAACTTCTCCGCGTTGGGGAACTGCGTCAGCAGCCTCAGGCTGAAGTCCTCTCGCCTCTCATACTCCTTCCCCCGGTAGATAAAGATTTTATTCTGCAGGTCAGAGACAGTATGGGAAATAATTCAACAGGAGGAGCAAAGAGGCAACTGGAGTTCTGGGTACTGAGGGGGCCACTGTACTCCTGGCCAACGTTCAATCCACCATCGTTGAGTATCTATTACAGCAACCATCTAATCTGACCAGAGCTGTGGTTTATTTGGGGAGTTAAGTCATAGGTGTAAAAAATACTCAGCCCAGTGTACCTCATAATGTGGCCCGCGGACCAGGGCCAATCTGCAAATGGTCTCTTTGGAAAAAAGGGGCTTGCACCCTAATTTAAATCCACAACATGACCAGGCATGCTGATATTTTTCACAGCAAGACATTCTCAATGAAAGAAGTGCGTGCATTAATTTACATGCAGGTAAAAACTCTTATCTGTCTTAATCGTGATCCAGTAACAGTTTGTGGACCAGCACTGCCTTAGGATAGGATGATGAGAAGTGTATCACCGTATCACACAGTGATACGGTAACAGCACAGGTGACAGCAGTCCCCAGCCATCCTGAAAGTCTCATAGAAAATAAGAGCATTAAATACTATTTTCTCAGGCCAGGTGTGGTGGCTCACACCTGTAATCCCAGAACTTTGGGAGGCTGAGGTGGGAGGAACTCTTGAACTCAGGAATTAAAGACCAGCTTGGGCAACATAGTGAGACCCTGCCTCTACAAAAAATAGTTTAAAAATTAGCTAGGCATGGTGGTACACACCTGTATTCCCAGCTTCTCAGGAGGGCAGGAGGATCTCTTGAGCCCAATTTTTGTGAAAAGATAGGTTTTTATTTCACTTGGGTAAATGCTCCCGGGCTACAGATGCTTCCAGCACAGGATACTTTTTTTGGTTACAGTTGAAATTTCACATTCACATGTTACTAACATCTCCCCTATGAAGTTGTAAAGTCCAGGAGGGTGGGAGACCACATCTGAGTGTAATCTACAGGAAATTTCTAACGCCTCATCTGTGCTTGGCACAGAGCAGACACTCGGTAAATATTGACTGAATGAACAAATGAATCATCTCCTCATTAAGTGCTGTTAAGAATGTAAACTGCTTCTTTTTATCACTTTTCTTCTCTTTTTTTTTTTTT
>VBSM01001927.1:7910926-7923131 GCA_008086735.1 Cheirogaleus medius
TATTTTTCTTTACTCCTGGGATAAAGGAAACTGCTGCCAAGAAATGTACCTATTTATAGTAGGTAGTTTGGCAACATGTATCAAAAGCCCTAAAATTTTGCCAAACTGTTGAATCAGTAAATGCTTTTAGGACTTTATCCTGAAAAATAACTGGGCTATTTTAAAATGTTTAAAACAAGGAAGGCCATTATAGTGCTATTTAACATAACAGAAAATGGGAACCATCTAAATGCTCATAAGAAGAATTTGGTTAAATCAATCATGGGCCGGTCATATAACAGCCCATATTTTTAATGTTCAGCCATTAAAAATATTGTGAAAATATTTAACATCATTGAAAAGATCACAGATCATTGAAAAAGTAAATAAAATAGATTAATAGGTTACCAAAGAACTACACAGCTCAATTCCATTTTGGCCTGTGTACATATGCACACCCACATATATACTAACATATATATTTACATATGTATATGAAAGTATGTATATATAATTCTCCTCTACTTACAAATCTCTATTTTAAAACTTCTACAGACATAAAGACCCATGACACAGAAAAAGCACATCACCAAAAAAAAAAAAAACAACAAAAAAGTACAGTACTCTGGAAGGTAAGCTTTATGAGAGCAAGGACCTCATCTGCCTTCACCAGAGCCTAGAACAGCGCCTTCTACATATAAATTCTCTAATATTTGTTAGATGGGTGAATGAATGAATGAATGTAGAGCTCGTGGTCACCTGTTTTGCAATTGCTTTGGACTTTTAAGAAACTGTGCATACCAACTGCTCTTTAGAACCAAACCCATTTGTAGGTAGGAGAGTTATTTGTGTGGCTATTTCTAACTATCTACGTGTATGTGTGTGTACATGTACAGAAGAACACCACGAAAATGTTTACAGTGAAAAGGACTATTTGTATTTTTTATTTTCTTCTTTTTGTTTAGCTATATCGTCTACTATTACTTTTTAACTTTTTTTCTTTTTACATGTATTTTACAGACAGAAGAAAAAAAACCCTATTTTATTGTGTCTGGAGGACAGTGTGACAGGTGTGTGTCCTTTAGGAAATAAGAAAACTTTTATCATTTGAAAATGATGAAATCTAAGGCGACGTTTTCCAAAGCAGACTCCTTCTCTTGCTGGGGCTGAGAACTGCAGGAACGTGTCGGTGAGTCACATCCTTACCTGAAGTTCAAACCTTGCCTGATCCATGAACAATCTCATGAGAACTTCGGCAAACTGATTTATAGCACGCAGAAAAACCCTGCGGGAGGAAAACACTGGATAAAAAAAGGCAACTTCATGCCCTTTGAAACATTTTCCCCCTGGACTTGGCAACGTCAGACCTTATGATCTATCAATGTCCTCAGAGACCAACAACAGAGCAAACAAGGGCACAGACATTCAGTTTCTAGAACTGACCACAAGAGTAACTCAGGGCTGTATCAGAATGTAGGTAAATGAGGGCAGAGTTGAGTCTACAAAGCAGCCTCTTGAGTTTCAGACCAGGGCAATATGATAGATATTTCCTTTTTAAGCCTAGGTCTCTGATACAATTTTTTCTCTAATCCATACATCACTGGGAAGGGTTTTTCTAATTGGGTATCAGAGTAGAATCACTCAGAATCAGGTATCATGAAGAGTTACAATAAGGCTTATGATAATGATTTGATTTAGCTCGTTAAAAATTCTTTTGTTTTTGAGATGTGGTCTTGCTCTGTCGACCACGCTGGAGTGCAGTGGTCCAATCATAGCTCATTGTCGCCTCTAACTCCTGGGCTCAAATGATCCTCCCACCTCAGCCTTCTGAGTAGCTGGGACTATACATGCACACAGTTGGCTTAAGCTCATTAAAAATTCTAAAACTCTTTTAATATAACATATATTCAGTTCATTTCACTTCTATTCAGCAAGTATTTGCTGTGGGCCAGCAATTGCAAAGCACTGGCTCAGGTACTGTGTTGAAAATCAGTTCTTGGTCTTAAGATATTTACAGCTTGGTGGGGGGGAAATTCACAACATGTAAATCAATCTAACCATGACCCAATATGGAATATGAAAAAAGTTCTATGGGAGGGTCTGGGAAATCAAAGGGAGAGAAGATGACATCCAGGTCAGAAAGGCTTCCTCTGGAGGTGACGGTGGAGAAGAACGAACCTTACGGAATGGCTGGAATGCTAACAGCCAGACAGGATGGGAAGGCTTTGCAAAAGGAAGATGTGGCGTGAGGCAAAGCAAAGCTTGTGTTCGGGGCGGGGCAGAGCCCAGCTTGGCGGGAGCACAGGTTGTGCACACAGGGAAACAGTGGAAGGTATATCTAGAAAAGCAGGGTGGGTTCTGTATGTCCGGATGAAGTAGGTCACGTGAAAGCTGATGCCGCTGATTAACACGCGTGCACGGGGAGACCAGAGTAGAGAGAGGAGAGCAGAGAGCCCACGCCGGAGCACCTGCGGCAGCCCAGGAAATCGAGATCGTGAGCACATACGTTGGGATTGTGGAAGCAGGAAGACCCTTGTGCTTTCTAGATGATGGATCTGAGGGATGCAGAGATTAAACAGCACTTCCCAAAGTTCACCCAACAGGCTTGAGTATTCAGTCACATGCCTCCGGCTGTCTCACCTGCTCTGTGTCATGTTCATGACCATCCAATCCTTGGCATAGACATTTTTTCCAATCAGATCCTTAAACATGATAAAAGTTTCCATGAGGAAGTCCTGCAGAGAACAGAGGAATGGTTGGGGGGAAACTGGGTTACGTGCATAACCTTTCTTCCAGCGTGTGCACGAGAAGGACCACGACCTCAGCATAAGATGTTCCCAGTGACACAGTAATGGCCCATGTTCCTCATATGGTTTCTAGGGATGACAAAACACTCTTGCAACTATCACGTGACTTCATTTTTACATCGTAGGACCCTCTAAGGAAAACAAAAAGAACTGTCCATATTTTACAGAAGGTACAACTGAGGATGGGAAAAACTGAACAACTCACTAAGGTCACAGAAACCAGGAAGCAGGAGAGCTGGGATGAGAACTCGGGGCGCTGGACCCCACAGTTACAGCTCTTATCTCTTTAGTCCTCTGCTGTCACATGTCATCTTGATGCACTTAAAAATAATTCACCGACAATTGTGAGAAAATGGATATACTTTTAACAGATCTGAGTTCAATTCCCCTTTGTTTGGGTTGGAACGGAACAAAAATCCTACAAGCAGCAGAGTCATAATTCTTCCCTATTCCAGGAAGGCTGTCAAGTGCAGCCTGGCAGAAGGGTCCTAAGTGGTCCTTAAAAAGAGGTGACAACCATGACGTGTGATGGGTGGCAATAACTAATAATGTGAGCTCAGCCAAGAACAGAAAAACCGTCTCTTAGAGTCCAAGGAGGATTCTGAGCAAAAAATAATTCCGAAATAGAACAATCAGACTCAAAATCAAAGCAAAAGGCTTTGAAGGCATTTTTATTAGTTAGCTAAATTTAGATATTTTCCACTGGGAGTCCTGAAATGAAAATGCAGTCCAATTCCTCCGCCATTAACCTGCACAGTCCTTGCCTTGAGTACTACACGTATCAGTGAGAGCTCTGAGCTTGAGAGGCAGGGGGCCCAGGCTCTATTTCCAACGATATTTTTCTGCAGCACTGGCCACGGCAGTTAACCTCCTGCACGTTAGATGCCCATCGGCACAGCCACGCGACTGATGCTGGCCACAGGGCATGCCACGTGCCGTGACCCACTCAGAAGGCAGCATGACAGCGAAAGGACAGTCTTCTTGGGGGCGAGAGGCCTCGCTGTGCACTGTAGCTCCGCCACCAAGGACTGTAAGCCCAGCAATTTGCCTGGTTTCTCCAGGCCTTAGTTCCCCCCTGGGGATAACGATCCTCTTTCAAATTAGACAATATAGATGGAAGAGTTCACCATCCCTCTGGCCAGCAGGAGTTAGGCCTCTTTTTCTCTTACCTAACAATGGAGCCAAATTGTTAAGAGTCAGAATTTAGAACGTCCCTAATTCTACCTGCATTCTGAAGGAAATTTGAAAAAAATATATATCACTAAGATATTTTACTGTTAATTTTATCCTCTGTTACAATAAGAGTAAAATTACTCTTATAAACAGCGAGTCTTCATAGGCATTAACTACATGTCGACGTGCACACAGCTAGGCACTTCCCATGCGTGGATTCGACTGATCCTCGTGTTAACCCTCAAGGTAGGTACTGTCTTTCAGATGAGGAAACTGAGGTTTCGTGAGGTTAAATAGCTTGCCCAGAATTTGAAAGCAGGAAGTGAAATACTCAGAATCAAACCCAGAGCTGGGTGTCCTAAAGCCTGTGCTCTTACCGGAAGTATCATCCGCAGGTGGAGGAGAACACACTGATACCCCTGGCCTCCACCTCTCCCCACCTCCTCTCATCCTGACCCTCTTGCTCCTCAGTTGCACCGTTTGTAAAATGTGGACATGTACATACTACTATGGGTCTTGGGCCATGCTTCCCTCTAGAGCGGGGCCTTGGGGGAGGCCCACGTCCAACATGGCTGGTTGAGCGTCCACCATTGGACCAACTATCATAATAAATAACACCTTCTCTTCAGTTCTTACGTTTGTCCATCACGTGGGCATCAGAGAAAGGAGGGAGCTGCATATCCTGAGGTGCGCTGGCCACAAGCTCTCAGTATGATATAGGCAGAAAGTAGAAAATCTAGAGCACAAAGGCTGAAAAACCCGCACGGATAATGGGAAGTCACCCAGCGCAAAGACCAGTGTGATGTAGCATCAGTTTGCTAATCCAGCCCCACGTCCAGCCCACTGCTGAGAACCAGATAATGTCTTAATGGACGGCTTAAGAGCCAGGAACAGTTCCCTGAAGGGAAGGCTCAGTGAAGCGGCAGCCAGAGGCCTCACTCAGCCTCTTAGATGTGTGCTTATTGGCAACTACGAGAACGATTTCCCTGCTTAAAGCAAAAAAGAATGGAATATTTCCAACTGAAGCTAGCTTCCAAACATTGTAAGGGGTAGGAGATTACCCCTCTTGCTTCGCACTCCAAAATGACGATATCACGTGTCTTAGAAGCCTTTGCACACCCTGCCTCCTAAAATCCTTACCATGCACGAGCAACCATGGTCCCCTCGATATTAAACACTGTCCTTTTTCAGAGCAAAAAAGATGCTTCTATAAAGAAGGGCTCTGTCTCAATCTAAGAGAATTAGGGTGGGGGAGCGCAATGACCTTTTGGTATATGTATTGTACTTGTCTTCAAATCCTACCAAAGAGAGAAAGAAAGAATCAACTCTTTCCTTTCTGTCTTCACTGTGGACAGCCACACAGCATTGGTGGTGGGTGGGAGGAGAACCCTGGATGCATTATGGATGCTGACTTTCAGTTATTCTATTTTATTTTATTTTTTTACCACATATAAGAAGTCTTCAGGTTCCCAGGCCCCAGTGAAGACAACTTACAATGATGTCCTGTCTGGTTTTGAAAGTGCTGATGTAGTGGCCGTAGTGGCCGTCCTCCATTTGCCGCAGGATGGCAATCATGCAAGCCACAAAACTCCCCTGGAAGGAGAAAGAAAACAAAAATCCAGGACTCCTTAGACCACTCGCTGACAAAACAAGATTCGAGAGCCATGTTCTTGGTTTTTCCCACCCGGTGAGCTATGCATGGACCCCACCAACTGGAAACACGCGGCATTCTAAAGGTCCAAAGGGCCTTTCTATTTTTTGTATTTTTGCTCTTGCTCAGTCTGGACTCGAACTCCTCACCTCAAGCAATCCTCTTGCCTTGGCCTCCCAGAATGCTGAGATTACAGGCATGAACCACTATGCCCAGCCTGGCTAATTTTTCTTATTTTTTGTAGAGATAGGGTCTTGCTATGTTGCCCCAGCTTCTCCTGAACTCCTGGCCTCAAGTGATCCTCCTGCCTCCGCCTCCCATGGTACTGGGATTACAGGCGCGAGCCACTGTCAGGGAAGCTATTCTTAATCACTATATTTAAATTTGTGACTCCCTCACCCTCACTTCCCTTATGCTCAATTTTTTTCTCCATAGCACCTGTTGCCTTCTAATACTATGTAGTTTATTTCGTCATGGTTGTGGTTGTTACTGTTATTAATAGAATGGAAGCTTCTCAAAGGCAGCAATTTTGGTCTGTTTTGTTCAGAACGGTGCCTGACTTACAATAGTTTCTTAATACATATTTGTTGAATAAAGGAATGGTTTTTATTTATATCAGCGACTTGAGATAGTTCTTTTCCTATGTTCCCTAGTTGAAGTCTAACCTTATTAAAATATAGCAAGTAAAAGCTGCTTCGTTTTAATGATGACACCTCTTGGTCTTTCAACAGTTACCTCTGGTCTCAATCATATTAATACTATTTCTCTGGCATCTATCTGGACATAGCAGATGGGAAATATGAGGCCTTTCCATAAAAGCATGCTAATCACAAGGTCTTTAAAATGTTTGCTTTTTTCCTTGAACCAAAGGGGCTGGGTGGTTTGTGTTGGATCATTTTCCCTCTATAGAAAATCCACGTCATTACTGAGATCTGCTCGGGATTGTAACTGATAGACTGTGATGTGAGGGGCCTCATGTGAAGCTGGTCTGGAGCCACCAGCCCCGGAGCCCTCCCAGCAGGCAGGTGGGGGACACAGGAGCAGTGGCAGCCACGTGACCCACTGAAGAGACACTCACGATGTGAGGAGACTGCCGGTTCATCCCGATCACTGTGCGGTTGATCCTTCTCAGCAGCCGTTCCATTATCAGCTGGATGTGGGGCGCCGTGGGGCCCTGGGGAGCAAAACACAGGATTGGACACCCCCTTGCTTCTGACTCACTTTCACTTTTCTTAAGGGAACCTCAGACAGATGAGTTTTCCCTTTAAATCTCTTCCCTACGAAGCATCTCTTGTCCGAAAGGGCAAAATGGTTTCACGGAATAATATACAGTTTCACAAAGGAAATCAATTGAAAATGATCGGTTATAACATTTAAAAGGATGAACATGGGTACGCAGGAACAAACGCCTCCCCGATAACGCGGACTGTTCTGGTTCGCTGAGAGCTTGCTGTGGCCACCACCTGAATAAATAGTTTTTGGGGGGGCCCCCTTTAGCACGAGGTGTTTGGTTCTGATGCTGAACAGAATGGGATTGCCCAGGCACATGGGTGGGAACTGTAAAACAAAAATACAAAGTTCTTGCCACCCTCTGTGTTGGGGAAGGAAAACCAAGAAATGCAAGTCAAGGGGATTGGGATGGAGTGAATGTTTGTGCCTCCTCCAAACACATATGTTGGAGCCCTAACCGCCAATGTGACGGTGTTAGGAGATGGGGCCTTTGGGAGGTAATTAAGGTTAGATGAGGTCATGAGGGTGGAGCCCTGGTCTGATGGGATTAGTGCCCTTATTAGAAGAGACACAAGACAGCTTCATCTCTCTTTGTCCACCAGGTGAGCACATAGTGAGAAGGCAGCCATCTGCAAGACAGGAAGGGAGCCCTCACCAGAACTGATCTCCCGAACTATGAGAAAATAAATATCTGTTGTTTAAGTCACCCAGTCTGTGGTATTTTGTTATGGAAGACTGAGCAGACTGACATAAGGATTTAATATTCTCACTCTATCGTGTGTGACTTTGAGCAATTATTCAATTTTGCCAACCTTCAGTTTTCATAGCTGCAAAAGAAAGATGATGATAGTTTTCTTGTAAGAATTAGTTGAGCTGATATATACAACAGCGTCTAATAAATGTCTATTCTTTCTTTCTTTCCTTTTTAGTAGTTAGATATCACATTCACTCAGCTCTAACTTAACAATATTCAACTTGACCTTTCAAAGCCTTCATCCATCCTTGCTTCATGATAAAGATTTTGAAACTCTTGTTCAATGCTCCAATTAACTAAACAATTGCTATATGTATTTTTTTGGCTTGACATTTTATTAATCATTTTAAAAATATTTAACTGACAAAGACTGTACATATTCAGTGTGTACTACATGTTGATTGGATATGTCTGTATAATGTGTACTGATTACAATCAAGTTAATTAACATATCCATCACCGCCCATGCTGTGCATTAGATGCCCAGAACTTGTTCACCTTGTAACCACAACCTTGCATCCTTTGATAAACATCCCCTCATCTGCCCCAGCCCCCCAACAGCCAGATAACCAGATAACTGCTGTTCTACTCTCTGCTTCTATCTAGTATAGGTTGCACATATAAGTAAGATCATGCAGGATCTGTCTGCTGCTATATGTAACTTTATTAAAGTATCAAGTATTTCTAGTCCTTCATTTCCTCCTTCCCTTGCTTTTTATTATTCATTTACTTGCTTCCCTACGTCTAGGGATGAAAGTGATTCACAAGACCAGCCCCTCCTGGAGATGCCGCGTTCACGTCCATCTACGTAACATTTCCTTACCGTGGACCTAACTAGATCTGCAAGTCACGTGCTGGGCCCTGCGTGGAGGCTTGAAAACGAATAGGGCTCCTCTGAGCACTGCAGAGATTGATGTTGTAGGGGAAGGTGAGGGGACTGAGGGGACATGCAGCATGAATATAAGCAAGCGCACGGATCCCCCCAGGGGGCAGGCTCCGTGGGGCAGGGCGCTTGCTTCTCTTGTTCACTGTAATGGTCTCAGCCCACCCCAGTGCCTGGTGCAAGCTTACTGAGCATTTGTGAGCTGAATTCGTAATGCAAGGTACAAAATGATAAAAGCCTCAAAAAGGACTTAAGGAGAGCATGGGGGGGTGGGTACATGTGGCCATGGCCACACGGAGGTGGGCGTTGACAGAAGAGCTGAGGGTTTAGCCATAGGGACAGGCAGAGTGATCTTCACGTCTTTCGGCAGAACAGAATCCGAAGATACTGGTAAGAGAAAGGAGATAGGCAAAACCCAAGAGTGGTTTTCCTCTTCTGTGGGAACACCTGTGCCACCCAGCCTGCATGCAGGTGGGGAATGCGGTTTGGGGCAAGATCCCTTTTTAACCCCAAACCCTCAACTGCTCAGCTGAACACATGCTGCAGGGTTCTCCAGCCTCCCGCCCGGGGCTCTCCCCAGGTCTGTGGGGGGTTGCTGCTGTCTCTGGGGCGTGGGGAATCCAGGCAGGCTCAGCCCCATTTTAGGGGGAGCAGGGCCACATCACAGGGAAGACCCACGATGAGAAATATAATTTCCACCAGGCTCCCGAGAAAGCATCCGCATCAAAGAGGATATGAAACTGGGAACTTCTTAGCAGCTCAGGAAAATCTACAATAGCATTGTCAGGCACCAGAGGATAAGAGAGTAAAGATTTTTGCACAAAATCAGAAAGTCCCAGCAGGCCTCTGATTTTTAAGAGTATTTGCAGCCATGTCAATGATGAGCAAGGCAGGAAAAGCAGCCCGTGGAGGGCCCAGCGGTGAGCTGACTTCACCTGGACCTAGCTGTGCACAGGAGGTTCTGGCCTCTCTCATCACCTCCAAAACGGGCACAGCCTGCCCCAATGCCCGGGTTCAAAATGACCCGAGACCAGAAAGGCCATGGAATCACTCCTGTCTGTCGCAAAGGGGCCAGTGTGAGCTCCCTGCGGCGTCAGTGACGACCCGACTCACCACATCCTTCCTGTCAAGCACCTCCAGCATGCCGCTGAGCAGCTGCGAACTCGCCTCGTGGTCGGGCTTGCTGGAGTTGTCGTCTAACTGGCCGCTGAGCTGGTCTGTCAGCAGCGGCAGCAGCACGTCTCTGCACTCTGGGAGGGAAAACACAGGCAGTTCACACACAGCCCTGCCGCCTCCTGAGCCGCCTGCCTGTCTTCTTTCTGCAACTCTCTCGTGGCCTGTCCCCGTCGCTCCAAGCTCTGGAACCGGCCCTACAGGAGCGGCAACCCCCACCCCAGGCCACCGAGGAGCACCTGGTTTGGGGCACGGAACGTCAGCCTAGTCGCTGGATTATACAGACTGAGAAAAGTAACTCCGCCCGTGAGCAAAGGTGAGGACCCAGCAAAAGGTTTAAAGTATTTAACACGTTCTCTAGCTTTTTAAAATGCCTACTTGATAAGTGAAAGTGGAGTCATGTGAAACTAAGAAAACTAAGCAAGTCAAACACTTTTTCAAAAATTTTTGCACCTGATGGAGAACATGTACTATGAAGTTCCTATAAATACTGAGCTTTCTTAGTATATTTCGGTAGGATTCACAGACATCCGCTCATGTCTTTGTAGACGTATGGATTACAGAAAGTAAGGTATGATCTAGCATGTCTTCCTACTGGGACTGTCACTATTATGACACTTTTTTTTTTTTGAGTCCAAGTCCTCTGGATGCTGCAGAAATGACTATTATTAACAGTGATCATATTTTGTCTAGAACTATCTAGTGTATGCTTGCTCTCGCGCTCAAAACACCTCATTTTTATTATCTCAGTTATCCCTTCTGTATCTTTAGGGGCAGAGATTATCCAAGCACATTAAGATGTTTAGTAATACTTTGTTTTCTACTGAAGAACATTCACTAGTTTTTTGAAGGTGTCACCTCTAACTCTGTATCCTGGGAACATGTGAAATTTCTAAGCACAAATTCACAGGGTCAGAAAATATAAGAACCAAAAGAGGCTACCAATTATGATCCAGTTTAACTCCTTCCTTCTTCAGAAATAGAAGCTGAGACTTTAGAGAAGGCCAGTCATTTGTCCAAAGTTACATCACTAGCCAAGGACAAGGCCAGGAGGGTTCTCCCACCGACAATGCACTCAACTTGTCTGATTTCGGAGGAGGCCGGCTGATCCGCAGACCCCCAGCAATACACACGAATAACACGAGGTCACCCTCTGCAAGTCTCTGCCGTGGCAGTAGCGCCAAAAGAAGTCCCCCCAGTTACCCTGCTCTAGCAAGGCTTGGGTTTCTGGGGAAGGACGAGGCATTAGACCTCCTCCTCCTATCAGCTTTAAGAAAGCAGCACAGTGACTTAGGGTGGCTACATGCCTGACTCTACTTACAAAATGAAAAGTATTTTATCACTATAAGAGATTTTTCCCCCTCTATGGCTCTCACAGTGGTATGCTGGTAACCTGGCTCCCCTGTGCCTCCTAAAGAGAATCCTTAATTTATCGTGTCTGCCGATTGCCCTTGTGTAAACACTTCCATCGTGGTCAATTTCCAGCTACTACTGTGATACCACTGAACATGGAGTTGAGAAGAACTGCACATAGCAGCTCTCCTGAGCTGCTGCAAGTAGAATCCAGCACACTGCCGCCTCCCTGCCCTCTGGTTTTTGAGGTTGTCCAGTGAGTATAGGTTGAAGAAGATGAATTTGTTTAAAAGGACCATATTTCCTGTTTGCTTGTTAATTTCTGGGGTCCCTGTTTTTTGAAGACAAAATTAATAAGCCACTGGCTGATGGTTCTAATAAAAGACTACAGAACGCATGATTTTTGTCTTTTTAGGAACTATGGGAAATCTCGTGCTGACTTCAGCTTCTCCTTAAAACTGGTCCTCCAGGAAGTCCTTAAGTGCCACCAAACGACCGGCTAGGACATTATTAACATTTAAAAGATAAAAGTCAAATGCCGGCTGCAGAAGAAATGGGGCTGACGTCTCGGTAAGCAGCAGTGTTTGGCGGAGACTCACCCGACTGCCGGAAGAGACTGCTCTCTACTATCTTGGTCATGCAGTTCAGTTTCTGCCGAACCAGCTGGTTGTCAGGAATGCTCTGAATGAACTTGCAGAAGAGCACGCTGGAAGAGAACCCCGGAGTCAGTGTTTTCATTCTGCTAAATTGAAGGCATCATTGCAAACTTCTCTCCTCCACTCTGGGATTTGGGCACGGAGAGGTTTATCTGGAAAACTCCCAAATGACCCGAGAATCTGTGTCTGGGCAGTGCCAGGGAGACCGTACTCCTCGCTCACTAGGGGACTCTGCCTGAGAGCTGACTGCACCAGCTGCCAAAGCACGTCCACGTCCACTGTCACTTTCCAGACCTGCCTTTGTGCAAAACGCCCTCCCCGGCTCTAACGTCGATGGCAGCGTGACTTTGCATTCCTGGGAGGGCTGGAAGCGTATCATTACGCACTATCTTTCGGAGTTAATTTTATGTTTGCATGTCTTATTTCCCCCAGAGAAAGTGCAAACCTCTCTCGGGGCAGATTCTGCATGTTCTTTTGTATCTTCCACAAAATTAAGCACAAAAAGGTGTCCCGTTAATACTTGTTAAAAAAAAAAAAAAGCCACCT
>VBSM01001927.1:7931738-7943810 GCA_008086735.1 Cheirogaleus medius
TGTCTTTGCCAGTCTTCCCCGCCCTTATTACTGACATCTCTTGCTGCATGTACAGAACGCATCAACAGAGCTCTTTGCTGCCTTGCGTTGAAGGAAGGAAACATAAGACTTGAATTTCACAGTCTCTGTTAATGAGTACGTTTATAGATTTTACGATATTTAAAAATAGAGAAATGCTTTTCATCCTGGACCACCAAATCTCAGAAGGAGATGTGCGATTTGATCAGCACTACCCAAATTAACGTCTGAAAAGCAGAGTCCAACTGCCCAACATCCCACCTCGGGAGACCTGGCCCTCGACGGTCCAGCCCTGTGAGTCTAACCGAGGAGCCCGGGAAGACCGAGCAGAAAGCTGACGTGCGTCAGAGTGTTGTCACCACACCTACCGTTCTGGGTAAGCTTTGTGGAGCAAATGAGGGTGGCGATCTGAAAGCTATCTTTTGTGCTGTCCTTGCTTGGGGTAAAGGTGGCCGGGGTTTTGGATGCTTGGAGCTCTTTTTCTTCCATCTCCATCTTGGTCCCAGGCAGGGTCAGGTAGAATTTAGCATCTTCCATTTTCTTGTTGTCGCCCTAAAAAAGGAAGCATGTTACAGATGCTCTCGCCAAATGATGGGAGACATCTCTTACATGCAAATGGAAGTAGCTTCTATCACGAGCACAGTGCATTTCCAGAAGGAGAAGTGTGGCTTTATGTAATTATACATAAGGTCCCTTCTACCTCTGAGACACTTGGATATCTTTCCACGGAGTTTGAGCCCAGAAAAATTATTTCATCATTGAATGAACTTGTGGTTCCCTGGTTGTAAACTAGAAAAAGACTATCCAAGTCTATGCTAGAAATAATAAATATATTACAGAATAAGGTCGAGTTTCATTTTCTTGAACCCACAAATGGTCACAATGATACTTCTTTGGGTTGATGGAGGAAGCGATAACGTGCCCTGCCTTCCAAAACTATTTGCAAACTAAGATGTTAAGAAAAATATTCATCAGGTAGATGCAATCAAATGAGCTGCTGGATAGTGTTGGATAAATGAGATCTTCCAGTATCTACTTGATACTCTAAACCTTCAGTGGAAGCGACAGCTCAGCAACAGTTAGAAGGGAAGGATGGGGACCAAACCCGTAGGGGAGGAAACAAGGCCCCTAGAGCAGAGAAATGGTATCTGGTTCACAGTGATATGAAAACCACATCCTACCACACTCGCCACTCTCTCTGCACGCCCGACAGTGCAACTGTCTATGTGCCATGCAGGACGATGAAGAGAGATCAGAGGAGGCCAGCCCTTTACCATTATTGCCGTGCACCACCACTTGCAGGAGAGGGTGAGACGTTTCTTAGAAGACCAAGTAATAATGCAACTCATTCTCTCCAGAAAGCAGATGGGAGACCACGCAGCTGGTGTGACAAGAGCTCTCTGGGTTTCTAGACTTTAATGGGCAAACACATACAGTTCTAGAGAGGTTCCCGATGTTTATACACAATAAATCTGCAAGGAGCCTTAAAAGCCAATTGCAAAGGGAGTAAATATTTTTCCCAGCCATTTTCTGGGCCTCATTCTGTTAGCGCCACCTTATAAACCACCAGATCGTGCCTCCCATCCTGCAGAGTGGTGCCATCCGGGTTCATCAGCTTCACGAAGGCCACCCCGAAGGCTCGCTCCGATTTGTCTCTGGCTGGAAAGACAGAAATACGTGTCTGAGCAGTACGGAAAGGCACCGGGAGGCGACAGCCGTGATGGCTGGTTTCGCATGTTGCTCTGGGCTGTGACTTCAACCACATCACCACAAACACGCTTCGGCAAGCTGCAAGAAACCACATGTGCCGTGTGTGCCACTGAAATTGGCTGGCACTCCCAAGCGTGCGCCTCTCTCTCCAGTCCCTACCAAGTGAGATGATCCAACTCTACCCCGTGTCAACTCCACGTCCTCAATACCTCTGGAACCTGTTTCTTTCTCTACATTCCTCTGTCCCTCCCTGAGTCCAGGCCACCCTCACCTCCTCGCTTTATTTCTAGAAGACCTTCCTAACCCCTCTGTCTCCAGTGCTGCCTCCATGCCAGAGTGAGGTTTCCAAAATCAAATGCAATCTAAGTCAACCGCCTTATTTCAAAACCCTTGAATGAGCTATCTCGATTTCTGTCGTCCTAAAACAGACTCTGTGAGGTATTTGTTATACACCTTTATGATGCTGCCCAAGGTTTCCACTCCCTCCTCCCCCTCAATGTGCCAGAGAGGCAGACAGGTGTGCCCCATGGCAGCTGGGGAGGAGGGAGTGGCTTCCCAAGGACTCAGAGTGCCTCTCTCTGGGTCTTTGGGGTCGGCCTCTGAGCTCACTGGGTCCCCTGCCTCGGTGTCTGTGGCTCGAATAACTGGTGGCCTGTTCTCGTCACACGGCTCTGAGGTCTGCTGCGACTCTTGCACCCCCACCCTGGCTGAGTAGTAATCCGTTGTATGATTATAACTCAGTTTGTTTATCCATTCTCTTGCTGATGGCCATCGGGGCTATTCTAGGGTTGGGGTATCATGAATAAAGCTGTTACGGACATAGACCAACCCGTCCTAGCCCCTAAAAATAACCCAACCAGAAATGACCCTTTAATGGTTCCTCCATGACACAGATCAAAGACATCTTCATCCTTCACGATCTGGCTCTAGCCCTGTTAGAATCACACTGCCTGGGTGTCAAACCAGCTTGCTCACGTGTCAGCCTTGTGACCCCAGGCAAGTATCTAGCCTCTCTGGGCCTTAGTGTCTTTATGTATGAATGTGGTTAAAAGTAGAATGTGTCCTATCGGATCATTATGGAAACTAAACAGAGCCATGTACAAATAAGGCATCACATGACGTCTGGTACAAACTCAGACCTCGATAACTGCTAACTCAGTACTACATTAGAACCAACGAAATGGGTGTTTGACTATTTTGACCCACAGAAATGGCGACTTCACATGGCCTGGCTTGATATTATTGCCCCTGCTGTTCCCACTTCAGCCACTCTGAGCTCGTGTCAATTCTCCAAACACGTTTTTCCCTCGTCACTCTTTACTGGGCTAACGTTTACTCACCTTCAAGTCTCAGCTAAGATGTGGGAAATTTCAACGCACACATCTCCCAGTCTGGGTTAGGGGCTGTGTTACATGCTCCTTACAAGTCTTTGCCCCTGTGCGTATATGTGATACTATTCCGTACGTAATCACCCACTGTCTTGTTCATCTTCCTAACCAGACCCCCGAGACTCTGAGTGGCAGCGTCCTGCTGGCTGTCACGTACCAGGACCCAGCCTGCAGCCTGCTATGTGGATGGTGTTCAACAAATTCACTTTGGAAGGAGGGGCTACATTTTTATGCGGTGCTGAATGAGAACAGGACACTGTCGGAAATTCTGTGATCGATCTGAAAACCATCAGTTTTCTTCTCTGCTCACACTTTAGAACAAGCCATTTCATGAACTATGGCCCAAGACTTGACATGGTTCTTTCATGATAAAAATGGTAATTTCTGGAGATAAGAGATTAAACAGTTTTCTTGCTGCAGGACTTCTCAGCAACATGGCAACATGCACTGTGAATGTCTCGGAAGGAGATACAGTATATGGCATTTCCTACACCTATTTGCCTATGAAACTCTTTTTGTTGTGGAGCATCTATTCACCTGTCAGAGAATGTCAGCGTTCACAGAACATATTTCAGTGGAAATTCTGATATAAAGTGATTAACACAGACCCTGGAAATCCAGCAAATTCATGATTCTGATTTCCTTGGCACCAAAGAATTCTGAAATAAAGCTGCCAAATATTTAGTTTCCAAGTATCTTGTTCTCTGGATCCACAAAAGGGCTGTCAAGGAAGAGTAAATATTTTTTTTTTACAGAAATATGTCACAGATCTCCTAATACTTACATTCCTGAGATGACCTGTGTCGGAAGGTAAATCGTATATGACAGTGTGTGACCTCTTCTATAGCGATGGATACCTGCATAACAGTAAGAAATTAATAGTTTACAGATACACAGTACTTTGCATGCATGGCTCATTTTACAGAATTACGTTCCATTTTAACAGCACTAATTACTATAGGGTGAGATTTGGTATACGGTTTCATTCAAAGGAGACAGCTATTTTCAAACCAAAAGAACCTCAGGACATGATCATCTTGCTGTTTATCATAGATTCTAAGTATAGAAATATTATAAGTTTCTAGTCTTTTCTCAAGTATGAACAGTAAATATTTCAGAGGGAAAAGATTGTTACTTTGAAGTCTATATACGACTTTTCAGATGGCAAGATGTATATTGATATGGTAATAATTAGGGTCTATAACAAAAGGAGAAAATAAAATACTGAAGGCAAAGAAGCTTTCTGCCGCTTGCACATACACAGGCGGCAGGGAAACAGCGCCATGGGGCAATGAGCAGAGTAGAAAATTTGTGGTGAGTAGTTAAATTACGGCATGATCATATATATCCTGGAACATTATGCAAGTGGCTAAAAATACACGTCTGAAGAACTTATGCCTTGAGATAAGAAGTTTTAAAAAGCACAATATAAATTTGTATAAACAGCATCATCGAAAACATATGAACTATATAAAATTGTTGAAAATGGTTACTTCTAAATTAAGAGATGAGTGCAATATTTTTTGTTTTTCCCCCGTGGAGAGCTCACATGACTTCAACAATCAGAAAGAGCTATTGGAAGGCTGGGTGCAGTGGCTCACGCCTCTAATCCTAGCACCTTGGGAGGCCAAAGTGGGAGGATCGCTTTGAGGCTAGGAGTTCGAGACAAGCCTGAGCACGAGTGAGACCCCCATCTCTACAAAAAAACAGAAAAATTAGCTGGGCATGGTGGCGTGCAACTGTAGTCCGAGCTACTGAGGAGGCTGAGGCAGAAGGATCCCTTGAGCCCAGGAATTTGAGGTTGATGTGAACTAGGCTGATGTCGCTGAACTCTAGTCCGGGGCAGCAGAGCGAGACTCTGTCTCAAGAAAAAAAAAGGGGGGGTGGGAAGAGAGAGCTATTGGAGCCTAGGATTCAGAAGTGGCCTCCAGTTCAGGCTCTGACACTAGTTAGCTCTAGTATCTGGGCAAATCACTTAATTTCCTCGAGTCTCAGTGTCTAATCAGAGAAAGGACATTGCAACACCTGCTTGTTTTAGCCGCAAGATCTGATATGGGGCTCAAAGGAGATGACTGATCTGAAAAGCACTTTGGAACTTGTAACACACATATTTAAGTTGAAAAGAGGCCCGGAAAACTTGGTTAGAGGCCAAAGAGAAAAAAATGTTAGGAAACTGCTTGCACAGCGTGAAAATTTCCGTTTGATTCTGGACCATCTTGGCAGCCTATCACACATCATGACAACTGTAAGTTTCTCCATTCAGATTTCTGTACATTTATGAATGAGAATGTTATTGAAGAATGCTGAGTTTATTAAAGATGCATGCTCTTCTACAGAATTATAATTATAATAATTTCTTATTGCACATCATAGGCAACTTACCTAAAATGTCAGGGTGAAGTAGGAATGATTTGGGGGTAAAAAGAAGACAGGAATCGAAACAGGGTTTAACAGATGACACGGGTGACCCAAGACTCATTCTCACCTTGACAGTCTCATACCAACAGGGTTGCTTGACTTGGTAATAGACGACTGATTTGTACTCTGAAATGCCTTCATATCCCGCACCAGGATGAATTGCTTTCTTTGGATGGAAAGAGAGAATGAGGAAGAGATAATTTTGTCCAGAAAAGTAAGAGGACTCCATAGAGCATGCATGACCCCCCTACCTGCCAACATGTCCACATATACCCTACGCCCGCATCTCTAGGCTAAGTTTGGGGTGAAGAGTAGAGAATTTCTACCACTTTATTTGAGGGTCTGAGCGTATATATCTGGTAGCAGTTATGGGACACCCAGCACCATCAGAATACTCCTCCTTCCTGTAACTTCTCTGTCTTCTATCCCCAGCCATGCACTTCCCTGATTCCTTCCTCTTCTTTTGTCTCTCAGGGAACAGGAGGCCTGGTGATGGTGACTACAGTTAGGTCACCTACGCAGATGTACCACTGTCTGGGGGAAGGAGTTTCTCCTTCCTGTCTACATTCTGCTTTGGGGGGTGGGTGTGTGGATACGGCACAGTCACCCAAACTCAGGGATGCATCCTTCCCTAGGAATGAACCAGTTAGTGCAGAACCAGGACTCCACGGGGCACTTCCAAGCTAGTTGGCAAAGCTATGCAATGACCAGCCAGGAGAAGACGTATACTTGAAATGAGCTCATCAGGTTTGAGGGCTCTTATCAATGGTACAAATAAAACACTCCTAGCTGGGCGTGGTGGCTCGCGCTTGTAATCCCAGCACTCTGGGTGGCCAAGAAGGGAGGATTGCTTGAGGTCAGGAGTTGGAGACCAGCCTGAGCAAAAGCAAGACTCTGTATCTACTAAAAATGGAAAAATTAGCCAGATGTGGTGGTGCACACCTATGGTCCCAGCTACCCGGGAGGCTGAGGCAGGAGGATCACTTGAGCCCAGGAGTTTGAGGTTGCTGTGAGCTAGGCTGATGCCACGGCACTCTAGCCCAGGTGACAGAGTGAGAGACTGTCTCAAAATAAATAAATAAATAAATATAAATAAAACATTCCCATACAGTGGGCCGTGCATTCTGTTTACCCCTCTGACACAGAATGCCACTTGACTTTGTAAACCGTTTGGATATATGTTTCCTTCGAAGACGATGACATCCACGGGAAATGGTGGGATTGAACATCACTGCTCCCTAAGCACTGACCCAATAGGACACTTGGTGGGTTGGATGAAACAAGAGCTTGATCCTTGGATTCCAAAGCAGGCAACTATGGCTCATACCAGAGGAGTCAGAATTCCGTCGGGGCCACGGAGGCCTCCCTGTGACCACGCCCTGCCAGTCCTCCTCTCTGATGTCAGAATCAAGACTTACTTCTCCGTGTGGACAGAAAGTTGTCAGACTTGGAGGAACTCTGGACCAGAAATCAGGAGACTCGGATCCTCTCCCAGCTCTGCCACTAACTGCCACGTTTCCCAGAGAAAGGAACTTAGCCCTTTTGGGTTTTCTGCAATTTCCCAGTCATTAGAACTAAAGAGCAGTGGTAGCCGACTTCCACCCAAGGGCTCGTCTAGTTTAACAGCCTCTGATGGACACGTCTCCTTCGGTTCTGCTCACTCAAGAGAAGAAATGTGCCTTCCTGTGCCTTTGGAGCACTCGGGCCACTTCGCTCAAGCTTGAAAGTGGCTGAATGACTTGGCAATGACAAAGCACCTCCGCGTGGGAAGCACACACGTGAAATCACTCGTGGCTGGAGTTACGTCCTAGCACCACGCGGACACTTAAAAATAAGCATCTCAATGGCCTCGCTGGTAAAACTGGTCATTGCTAACCACAAATTTAACAGGTTTTATTATTTCTTTCCTTGTGAAAAACCAAACCCACCCCGATGTGGAGAAGAAATTAAAATAAGGCCAAAAGTCTACGGTTATCGTAAAGACGGGGGTGACCACAGCAGGATTTCCGGGCGACCCCGCCTACCTCCAACACCTTGCCGTCCTCGTCGTGCACAGACATGGTCACCTCCACGTTCTTCGGCGTCTTCTTTTTCCCTTTGTCAAACTCGCCATGGATGAGGGTGACATAAATATCATTCCGGACGTCTCCTGCAACATGACAACCCATCCCGTGAGTGTTGCTGAGAGATGACATTTTTAAGCTTCAAAATGTAATAAGACGACATAGAAGATAAATAAAATATGAAATGGTCTGGCTTTATAATGAACTATTCATACGACAAAGTCTTTTATGCATATTTCTCTTTTCAGCTTACCTCGTTTTACCTTTCCACGCATATCACGCCAGATTTCAAAGATAAACGCACCTTGCCCAAAGAATACATTTCTCTGCTTTATTTTTTCAGATTCCTGTCTTGCTATAGCAGTTAAAACTGCCTTCAGTTAGGGGATGTTACCAATCTTTTTTTTTTTTTTTCCTGCACTGGTACTTTTTTTAAATTAAATATTTATTTTTAATTATGGGTCCATAATAGTTGTATATAATTAGGGGTGCATGTGATGTTTTGATAAACGCATATAATGTGTCATGATCAAATCAGGGCAATTGGGGTATCCATCACCTCAAGCCTTTATCATTTCATTGTGTTAAGAACATTTCAATTCCACTCTTCTAATTAGTTTAAAATATACAATAAATTACTGCTAACTATATTCACCCTATTTTGCTACCAATTTCTAGATCTTATTCATTCTATCTAACTGTATTTTTGTTCCCAATAGCCATTCTCACTTCATCTCATCCTCAAGACATTTTCCCAGAATGTTGATGAATGTGTATTAAATAGCTCTGAAATGGATGAAATAAGCAAAGAACTATCTTTTTTTATGAGCAACAAAACCTCATTTTATAACTCTTTTATTCATTCATTCCACAAATATTCATTTAATATCCACTATATGCAATGTGTGCAGCAACAAATTATTATTGTCCCTTAATTTCCCAAAGAAGGAATAAGATTTTGTATTACTTGAAAAGAACCTGAGTTTTTCATGCAATAGATAAGTTGGTTTTCCAGAATTTTTCTAACATGGCATGGTTGGCTTTCTAGAATTTTTATTAATATCAGTTAGTTTATAAATAATATAGATAAAGTTCCTCTAGGGACTAATTTCCTTTGACTAGAATAAAGATTAAGAACTTAAGTAGGTGAAGTCAGAGAATTCAAGAGAACACATACGTAGATCACCAACATATGATGGCAGAAAAGATGAACCTAAAGCAAAAAACTAGAGAATGTTTACATTCTTGTCCCCAACAAGAATGTGGAGAGCCAGAGCTCAGTGGGAGCTTAAGGGAAAGGAGCAGGGGGTCCCCCAAGATTGGGCAGAGCAAAGAGCCCACATGCTGGAATGTCATTGTGAGAAAAGGGACATGTAAACGAAGCATATTTGTCTCCTGAACTGAGACCCTGTGCCATTTGGGAGGGTTTGGGTAGAATATAAAGGAAAAGAGAGTGAGTAGAACATTCTGAGTGGCATTTAAAAGCTTGGGCTTGTACCCTGGGGAGCTTTTTAAGGTACCACAAGCAACCGTGTTTGCACGTCCCACTGTTTCGGTACCACGGAACATAACTAACCCAATCTTACGGATCCAAGTGGCCTCAACTGTCCAATTAGAAGTGACTGCTCCCTGGGAGGAAGCAAACAGGTGAGTAAAAGCTGTTTACCTGGCAGAATTATTTCAGGAAAGCCCATTTTCCGGGCTATTGCTGTTGATCTATCAACCAAGTGAGAAAAATTCTTCTGAACCTGTGTGAGGTCACCTGGCAACAGCTTCAAGGACACCCAAAGACCTTGAAAGAAACAAAGGATAAACTTTTAGTTCTTTGTATGATCTATAAAACACATACGCATAAGTGTTGAGAAAAACATGTAAGTTGTATAGTAATAACCAGATACCTTATTATAAAGACATAAATTCTCCCCCAGTTAACATAAAATGTTAATGACACTCCCATCAAAATCACAACAGGGCTTGAGAATTTGACAGAGATGTGAAAAGATGTTTATTTTGGGGGAAAAATGAGTAGAAATGGGCCCTATCAGACAACAAAATAGATTGTAAAGCTACAACAATGTGTGATACTAGTGGCAAAAAAGATACATAAAACAATGAAATTAAATACTGTAATATATAGCAACTTAATATATGGCAAAAGAGATAACGAATCATGAAAAAAACCAGTAATTTCATAAATATGCTGGGATAACTTTCTTGCTGCTCAAAGCAGAATTTAACTTCACACCTCATATTTTCATTAAAATAAATTCCTAATATAAGTAGGAAAAAGATAAAATTAAAAGAAAAATTGCATATACAGTTATTAAACCTCTGAGAATGAACCACTTTTCTAAAAAGAAAAACAAATGAAAAAAATCTTAAAAGCAAAAGAATTATCTATATACAAACTAAAATCTTTTGATATACATAAAGAAATAAAAAGTACACTACAAAAGGGTGACATAAGAAATTGTGAATTTATATCCATTAAAAGAAAAACATTAAGATGCTCACAAATAGGACATGAACAGACCATTCACATGAAAGTAAAAGAAGCTTATAAATATTTGGCAAACCAAAAATTACAAAAATATGTGTCTTCAATAAGAAAGATGATTATCCTCATTACATAAAGAGCTCATATAATCTCAGAAGGAAAATTTTAAGAAACTCATAAATATATAGTAAGGCTAGATTAATTCACCTTCAAGTCTTTCTTAAAATGCAAAAGAACTAAAGGAGTCCACGTTTTATCTTTCAACAGGTAAAGACATTCAAAACTCAGTCCTCAAAGTGAGCAAGAGTACAGTCGGATGAACACTTGGACGTGGTGACTAGTATCCACTGGTAGACATCTATGGCAAGCAACCTGGCAATGTGTACATCTCCGGGATTAACACACTGATTGCTGTGTGAGTTGTATTTAACTTAGGCTAGTTTTGAGCCCGGGGCCACGTGTAACAAAACCCCGCAGTTGGTTTGTGAAAATCTTACTTGCTGATGTTCTTATTGTTACAATTAATATTGACAATTGAATTCTAAAAATGTGGATTGCACTGCATATAACTCATGCACAGAAAATGATAAAAAAAAAAAAATAACAAATTAGAAAGGATCATTTGTTTTAATAAAATGCCGCGGCCCCAGGGAAAACATTTTTTTTTCCAGTGTGGCAGTCAATGTGTTAAGCTTGTTTCCACCATGTGACCCAGAAATCTTACTTCCAAGAATTTTCTTGAGGAGGTAGTACTAAATATGGAAAAAGTTTTATGTATAATGACAGTGATAGCAGAGTTATTTAAATTTATAATTGTGACAAATTAGAAAGTACTTAAGTGTTTATCTAGAGGATTCAATTTTTCTACATCTAAATAATAGAATATTATGCGGCCACAAAACATATTTTTGAAGATCATAAAAACAGTTGGAAAGCGCTTGTTTTGTTAAGCAACAAGAAAGGAAAGGACTTTTTTTCAGTTTAAAAAAAACACACACACACACATAATAATCTATTTAGCATAAGAGTTTTCCACTCTAACTGAAATTATGTTCTTAGGTTAAGAGCTCCAAAAACCAGAAACATATTTAGTTATTTGTTTTCAGATTCGCAGTTTCAATAAGCAGAACTTCTCTTAGTTAAAACTGTGTCAAGAGAATGTTATGTAGAGGTAATAAAAACAATTTTAAAAGTTCTGCATTATTTTATATTAATATATATTCACATTACTTTCCTTCACTTTAATTCATATTACTTTCCTTCCTCTCAATTTTAGGAAATATAATGGGTTAAATGTATTCAGAGTGGAACATAATTATTCTCAAATCTCTTTTTCTTTGTGTTTTCACCTGGAGTCGTCATCGGGAATGAAGGGTAGACAAAAGTGAGGAAAGATTCAGGGGGTAAAAATTTGTTCCACAGAATTTACAAGATACAACTGTGATCCAGCTCACCACTGGGCGTATCTCAACGTTCTTCAAGTATTAAAAGCCTTTGATAGGAAGAGCGGTGGGCGGACCCCAGCAGAGGCTGTTTGGTATCAGAGAAAGATAATCCAAGGGCAGGAGTCCAAGGACCCAGCTCTGCATGTCCCCCCACCCTGAGCAAAGTCCCCTCCCAGCTCAGTAGACAGGGCCACCGGGCTGTGTACCTTGTCCTTTGTGATTCACTTCCTTCGCTGCTATCACTTTGTTTAAGACCGAAGTGAGTGGCTCATTTTCCCCGATCACATGCGACGTTATCAAGGGCGACATGATGAGCTGTCTCTGGCGGATGTAGGTTTCCATCGCGATCCTGGGAAAGGCAGAAACCAGGGGTGAGGAGGGAAAGGAAGTCTCTGTAGCACAACCTCTGATAGTGGTGGCTTTTATGGGAATCACTTGGAAATATAACACTAGACTCTTTCCATCTTTCCTTTATTTTTCCATTGGGCGTCTATCTTAAACACTAAATTCATCTTGGAAATGAACTGAGGCAA
>VBSM01001927.1:7947535-7980434 GCA_008086735.1 Cheirogaleus medius
TGCTGATGGGTTCATGTATTGGGTTGCTTCTGCCTTTTGGCTATTGCGAATAATGTCGATACGAACATGGATGTACAAATACCTCCTTGAGACCCTGCTTTCAATTCTTATGAAGTGGGACTGCTGGATCATCCGGTAGTTAATGTGTTGAGGAACCGTCATCCTGTTTTCCACAGTGGCTGCACCTTTCAGATTTAGCTCTGGGCGGTTCTCGTACCTGCTACTCCAAAAGGTCTCCGGAGTCCACAGGTGTGCTTCTTGCCTTCCTTCAGCTCCATGTGGCCCACGCGGATGATCTGGCACACGAGGCTGATGCGCGGCCGGATGAGGTCCGTGCTGCTGAGATCCTGAAGGGGCAGAGAACATGCGAGAAAGGAGGTTGGGCTGAGCCAAGCTGCCACCCGCGTCTTTCTTTTCTTTGCATCCTACAACAAAATACCGTTCAGAGCACGGTTCTCAAGGCCGAAGTACCAGAACGACTCCTCCCTTCCCCGTGTCCATCCAAGAACTACCACGACAACAGAGAAAATGATTTTGTGTTCATAAAAAAAGCACTTTTTTGTTTCCCAGTTCCTACTTCAAATTTACAAATCGGATCATAGTCAATCTAAAGTTTGTAGTTGATCAAGTTAAGTAGGGTATTGAAAAATCAGGACAGTCATTGCTGCTTACTTTATAGCCTTCCGGGACAGTATCTCAGTACAGGATGCATTTCAGTGTCAAATGAAATAAAAACCTGCCTAACACTGACATTTATTGAGTAGCCACAAGTCTGCGACTTTTCATTTCGTCTTCAAAACAATCCTATGAGGCAACTACAACACAGGCCCTGCTTTCTGTAATTATTCCTCTGATTTATGAGAGGTATTCACCAACAGCATCTCAGTATATGTTGAATAATGAGAGATGTGTAGATGAAATGTCTTTTTTGTGTGTGGCTAATATTCTTAGAATACTTGTTCGTATTCTTCAGGATGGGTGAGTAAACCCAGGAACGAGCTCACGTATCTCATTCAATTTAACATCGGAAATAATTTAATCAGATCCCAAATTGTTTTTGTGAAACAGCTGCCCGAGGCCTAGTTACTGAATCAAGAATTACTTTTAAAGCGATCACTCCAAATCCATCCCCTGTAATGTAGTTAACTCATGTCTCCAAGATAGGAATATACAGCAATGATAACATCTACCTTGAATTTCTATTCTAGGTTCTGCAAGGCTTTTGTTAATAAAAAAAAATAAAGACTCCAGGTAGCCGGCTACATAAGCTGTGGAACACTGAGAAGGTAGCTCTCCCTGAGCCAAAGCGGATGTGTCCCAAGACCCAGGGGCTGTTTAAAACCACAGACAGTACCCTATCCTACACGTACTGTGTTCTTTCCTACAGAGATACACGTATGACGAACTTTCACCTTTTCGCTTAAAAGGAAGCACTTTACAGCTTCCCTTCGGCACATCTGAATGGCTAGGTCACTCCTCTGGTGCTTTGGTGCCATTATTAGGTACCACAAGGGTGACTTGAACACAACCACTGTGATGCGGGACAGTCGATCTGACCACTGAGATGGCTCCTAAATGACTAACGGGCAGGGAGGCCTGCAGCACGGGGACAGGATGGTTCAAGATTTCATCACGCTACTCAAAACGGCGTGCAATTTAAAACACATAAATTGTTTGTTTCTGGAATTTTCCATTTAATATGTTTGGCCCACGGCTGACTGCAGGTAACTGAAACTGTGGAAAGTGATACTGCAGATAATGTATTACCAAATAATATGTTATCATTTATAAATGAAGTTTCTAAAGAATGTTAAATGACCAAGGAAATAAGTCATCACATTTTATTTAATAGAAAAGGCTGGACGTGAAATTTACGTACAAGATGGTCCTAATGGGGAGGAGGGGAGGAAGTACAGCTATTCTAAAACGGCATTGATTAGAAGATGGACCAAAGAGCCAATAATACCCCTGGCAATGTGTTTTTGTAAATATACACATGCGACTGATGAATGCCTTTTCATTTTAGGGAAAAACCCACCTAGCTTAGAACTGAGGAAATGCTTTGTGCGCTGGAGGGGCAGAGAGGTTTGAAGAAGAGTTCTAGGACCTTTTCTGCCGGCAGGTGCCGGGTGGTGAAGACAAAGGTGGCTCGGTGCAGGGACAGGGATCACCCAGGCTTGTCCCGGGGGTGGGATGCTCACAGAGTAAAAGTGAACCTGTGCTGGTGCCATGCTCCTCCTTGTCACTTCCTTTGGTGCATTACCCTAGACTCTGCCCTGAGAGGAACAGAAGGAGGAGCGAAGACACACGTGTGGCCTCAAGGAGAGAAGGAAACTGAGGGCGAGTGTCTCCCTCAGGCCACACGGGAGGGGGTGATCTCTGCCCACCAAAGCCTCTCAGGGCAGGGCAGCAGCTCTGGAGCATTTTAAGAACTGATGTCATGTAAAAGCAAGAGAACGCCCCCTGCAAACATTCCTATTCCAAGAGACAGAGAGTCACCTTGCCCCAAACTACAGCCCAATATATATATTTCCTTGCTCTGGGACATGTAGCAGCACTTTGGAGGAGAGGAAAAGCCCACCCAATACATGCACGCAAAACCAGTCTAGAGCCTTAGCCTTTGCCCCGCCTGTAACCTCTTCTGGAAGCTTCTCCCCCATTATGTGCACAGCTCGCTCTAATCAACTTCACACTGTAGTTCAAATGGCTCCTTCTCACAGAGGCCTGCCTTGACCGGCCTACTTAAACAGCACCCCCCTCTGCCAGCCCGGATCACTCTAGTCCCTCCAAAGCACTTAGGACTTCTAACATTCTACATAATTTTCTCATTGATTATTGTTTATTATCTGTCTTCCCCAGCGGGACAAAAGCTGCTCAAGAACAGGGTTCTTCCCCCACCCCCAATTTGTTCGCAGATGTAGCTCGAGTGCCCAAGCCAGTGCCCGGCATCTATTAGGTGTGCAATAAATATCTGTTGAATAAATGAGTGGGTCATTCCTGCCAGGGGGATTAGGATGGTGTCTCTTTCCATCTTTCATGTTTTCCTCTACTCATGGTGTGAATCTGATCCCACCCTAAAGAAGGAAAACGACTCGGCAGAAGGCAGGACTTACAGTGAACACGGCTTGGAGGTTATTGAGTTTCTCTATTTCCTTGGGCATCCCGTTACTGCCCCAACGGATCAGATAGTTCTCACTGGCGAAGAAATAAAGAAAAATTATTCTTAATGAGAGGCTAACCATGAGTACAGACTCACAAGGGCACAAATAAGGGCCGGAAATGCTCTATGAAACTCAACAGGCAGGAGTGAAAGGAGCCGGGGTGGGACCTGAGACCACATCAAGGGCCACTCGCAGTGACTCGGCTTTGGAGGGGTGTCCCTGCTGCAGCTCCATGGGACACGTCCCACACAGACCCGAGACAAACACCGCTCTCGAGACGGGAACACACAGTCGTTCCTACGGGATTCTACCGCCTGGAGACCTCCTTCCCTCCCAAATTCTTCGCATAAAAGTTTCAGCTTTGCCGGATTAAGAATTTAATTATTTTATAACCATCATTCTGCATCCAGTAAATCCACAATCCAACCACCCTTGAAAAAAAATTTTTTTAAAGAAATGAACAATTAGTCAATAATTACTTGCAATAATCACCTCTTCAAAAATAAATCTACATTATCTTAGATGCTCAGAGGCAGTGCCAGAGCTAGGGCTGAACAAGGCCATTATCATTCCCTGTAGTCTTTAAAAAAATTTTTTTTTAGAATTTTTTTAGAGCAGTTTGGGTTCACAACAAAGTTGAGCTGAAGGTAAAGAGTCCCACATAGTACCCCCTACAGAGACAGCCTCCCCTGCTGTCAACAATCCCCCCACTCCCAGAGTGGTACATTTGTTACAACTGATGGACCTACGTGGACACCGGTTATCACCTAAAATCCACAGGGTACATTGGGCTTCCTTCTTGGTGTTGCCCATTCTGTGGGTTCCAAATGCATAATGACACATACCCACCATTACAGCGTCACATAGAACAGTTTCACTGCCCTGAACCTCCTCTCTGCTCCACCTGTTCATCCTGCTCTCACCTCCCCTCCTTCCTCTTTTGAATTCTTTGTTCCCGTCTCCAGGTCTTGATGAGTTTTATGTGATCTCTAAATCCCACAAACCACAGCTGCGCTATTTCAGGAGTGATACATGAAGGCTTCGTAGCCCAAAGGATTTTACTTTCTACTGTCTAGAAGATATCTCGATCTTCCCTTCTCCAATCTAGCAAAGAGCTCCTCAGGGGAGGGGGTAGCCGAAGGCTGAGCATCTCTCTCTGCAAGGTCAACCAACAGCAGGTGATCTGGGTCTCCACTACCTGATAAAAGTGGACTGGTCGGGGTCGTAGAGGGCCATAAACAACTCCGCGTCCTCCCCGATGTTGCAGACAAAGTTCTTGAAGTTCACGTAGAGGCCATAGGTGTGGACGGTGCTGAAGATGGACTGGCCCCGAAAGTCCAGGTTCTGCAACATTGACTGAACACAGAGGGAAAGAGAGAAAAACATCTTGGTTTCAGCAAACAGGAAACGCAGGCAAAGCAGTCAAGCTGCAGATGGGGAACAAACAGAATCACCACCCGAGAGGAGATACACTTGCTAAGAAAGTCTATGCAAAGGCATCAATGATCCGCGGAGTGAACCAAATGGAATCATTATTATTTAGACGATCGAGACTGTCCTGTTCAGGGTCTTGAACCCAAGTAATTCAATAAGTGCTGTCTATAGGGGATAACGCATGGTTTTGGTAGCTCTAAGAAGTTCTCCTCTCTTGCGATGGCTTCTGGATGAAGTTCAAAAGCACAAAAACCGTGATCCATTACCCCTCTCTATAGAAATAATGCTCCCTTGAAACAAAATATCCCACTAGAAAGGCGTCACCCTCACGCATGGGTTGCCATTGGATTCCGAAACACAAATATTATCACAACTGTGCTAAAGAAGTAAAAACTACACACAACAGGAAATCGACACAAATCTTTACTCATGGGAACAGAAAGACTGGAAGAAAAAAATTAACTCCGTTCTTTCATTAAAAACCAAAGCAACAATGGAACCTCAGTGGCCAGAATCCACATACATGAGGAAGCGTACCTTTTCTTCTTGAATCTTTTCCTCAATCCTTTTGGAGGCTACTTCATGGGCCTTGAAGAGGGCGATGGTGCTGGTTTCATCCGGGTCCAAAATGTTCCCATTGTCGTCTCGGACCACCAGATCTAACCCAAGCATCCTAGAAAGAAAGGCGTCGTCAGCGGGTCTCCTCACCAGGGGTGGACTCTCCACTGAAAAGCCCCCATCAAAGAACCCAGAGGAGTCAAGGTTAGAAAGTTCAAGTGCTGGACAGGCCAGGTTAAGAACATAGCATTGGCTGCTCTCCTTTCAATTTCTGCCACCTTTCCACGTGACAACAACGTTAAGAAAACTCCTGAGATAATGTTAGCCAAACTCATGTAAGAACATGCAAAGTAAACCTCAACAGGAAAAGTAAAACTAGCACTGATTCCGATCAAATTCCTCTAACCAATGCTTCCTTCCCTCCTCTTCTGTTATTTGGCATCGGAACCATGAAAGACCAAGGCACGATCATTTGAGGGCTCGACCTGATTTCCTCACTTAATTCAAGACTATCATAAAGGAGGGTCAATAAAGTCAGTCCCTGTTTGCTGCGACCTCATGACCCATCTCAGAGCACAGGCGCTGGCGTTGTTTAGACTAGGATTTGAGTCCTGGCTTTAATACCTGCAACCTTCATGACCCTGGGTAATTTACTTAATTTTGCAAAGCTTTGGTTTCTTCATCTGTAATAAATATTTCCTACCCTTCGAGGTGGTTTTGAGAATGTAATGATCTAATACAATGGCTAGCATATAGTAAGCGCTCAATACATGTTAGCTCTTATTGTGGCAACTGGCACAAGGAAACACCTGGCTGCGTAAAGTTGCAGCTCCGCAGGCTGCATGGGAATACAGGGTGGGCACAATCCCTCTCTCCAAGGCTTTTGTGCCCAATGTGCACACAGAGGTAGAAAAAACTTTGCTTAGTTCCAAGAAGCTGAGGACTGCGGTGGAAACGGGATACTGCTATCTGAATGCCCAGTGTGCATTCCACGCACCAGCGACTTGGAAGTGGGGATGTCCAAATAGCAGGAACACTCGGGGGTAACAGCGAAATGTGCCAGGTCTTTGGGAAGAAAGCAAAAATGCCTCATTTTCCTCCTCCCTGTTTCTCAGCATCTCCGTCAACTGATTTAATCTGGCAGGTTCCTTTCCATGGCAGCCAGACCCGCAGGCCACCCGGGCTCGGGAATGGTGATATTGCTGGCTGCTCAGACGCTGGATCGTGGATACGCTGATAGAACGAGCTCCCTTTCCTGAGCTGCTTCCAAGGCCTGGAATGGGGAAGCGAGCATGTTCTGCCATTTGTGGGATGCTAACATTGTGAGATTGTGTGCCAGAGAACAGGGGGACCTCCAGGCCAATGTCATTGTGGCAAGACCCCAGAGACACAGGCAGCATATGTGCAATGGAGAGCTGCCTCACTCCACCTTAGCTGGTTTTTTAAGAAGTCCCTTGACACCACATGTCTGGCAGTACAACCACTACGGTTATGTTCTTCTGGGTGGCCAAGTAGTGGGGAAGGGAAGTGCTGATTTTTTTTTTTAATTCCCTTATGTTTTTTTTTTTGTCTCCCTCTGTTGCCCTGGGTAGAGTATAGTAGCGTCATCATAGCTCACAGCAACCTCAAACTCCTGAACTCAAGTGATCCTCCTGCCTCAACCCCCCGAGTAGCTGGGACTATAGGTGCGCTCCATGACGCCTAGCTAATTTTTCTATTTTTAGTAGAGACGGGGTCTTGCACTTGCTCAGGCTGGTCTCGAACTCCTAAGCTCAAGCAATCCTCCTGCCTTGGCCTCCTAAAGTGCTGGGATTACAGGCATGAGCCACTGTGCCCAGCCTGAGCTGTATTTTAATAGGTCTCTGAGAGATATCCAAATATCCTGAGGTTAGAGAAATAGGGCAAAGGGGGAAGAAAAAAAATCACATATGTACAAGTTTAAGAAATTTGGAAAATGAAATCAAATGCCAAATTACCAATAAAAACTAACCAAGGAACCACCTGGGCCTTTTAAAAAGAGCTGGTTAGGAGGCTGGAATTCCAGGCCACTACAAATTTGGATAAATTGCCTGATTTTTGTTTCCAAAAGGCAGTAATATCTAGAACCTACATTTCTGCCTAAGCTAATCAGAAGATTCATGAAGTGATTAACTATTTAGAGGTGATTGCAGACATAATCAACAGGCTATAAACATGTTTTACTACTCTGGCAAATCTGGTTTTCATACACTGCAAACAATGGTTCCAGTTAGAGGAAGATGGAAAAGAAAAAGAGGGACTCTGGTATTGGTTTAGAAACCACTGTTAGAATATTATAAAAATAGATACAGTTCCAGAGATCTGAAAGTGTCAGCCTCAGAAGGCTAATCACTTTCAGTTTTATGGGTTTATTTATTATTTTTTTGCAGTGGAGCAGCTTCAATCCAAGCCCAGTCTTTCCTGTTCATCTGTTACCTCCACGAGACCAGAAATCCAGCAGGTCTGGCCATGGAGGGTAATGCAAATAAAAAAAAAATTATTTTTTTTTTTGAGACACAGTCTCACTCTGTTGCCCAGCTAGAGTGCAATGGCATCATCATAGCTCACTGCAGCCTCAAATTCCTGGGCTCAAGTGATCCTCCTGCCTCAGCCTCCTGTGTAGTTGGGACTACAGGCGTGCGCCACCACGCCCAGCTAGTGTTTCTATTTTATTGTACAGATGGGTCTCGCTCTTGCTCAGGCTGCTAACTCCTGGCCTCAAGTGATCTTCCCGCCTCGGCCTCCCAAAGTGCTAGGATTATAGGCATGAGCCACTGCGCCCAGACTCAAAATTTTTTCAACAGAATTAAATGTCATCTAAGAGAAAAAGAAAACAATGAGCATTATTCTTTGGCAACTCTTTAGATGAAAAGTTCGTTGTAAACAGTGTCTTTAGTATGAACGTGCTTGTCATTTTCTAAGTTTTCACCGAAAAGCCACCCCTGGTTTACCTGTTCCCATGATCAATTTTGGCTGTGACCTTCTTCTTGAGCTCTGCCAGTTCGTCCTTGGGGAGCGTCCCAGACAGGATCTGGGACCGCCACTCGATCAGGCTGTATGTCATCTGCTGTAGCTGGCGGAAGAGGGTGCCCTTGTTGTTCTGAGATAGGAAAATGAGGTGAAAAAAATGTGTGATGGAGGATGGGTCCTTATAAGGTGTTAATTGATTAACTGTGTCATGCGGTACGCGCTGTGCACTTTGAGAGATTTTTTTTTTATATTAATAGGGATGGCTCTGTCCTGAGCCATTCCCACACCTTCCCCTATTGCAACTACAGACACGAACAAGCAGTCATAGGATGGATGGCTGGTCCTGAATCATAAATATATCAAATCACCCATGTACCCTAAAACTCTGGCCATGTTCCTCCTCCGTGGGTTCCACTGTCCTCCAGGTATAGTGGAACACATCGGAAGTCCCTTCACATCTTAGCTGCCACCCATGTTCCCATCTGCATTGCACACAATTTCCACCTGGACAATTTGCATCATTCCCTTCCACACAAAGATATGTCCACTTCTCCTGAATGCTCCAGACCCTCTCAAGATGCTATTTCTACCTAGAACCATTTGTCTCCTCTTCCTCCAACCCACCCCCTACCCCATCCTCTTCTGGCTCACACTACACCCTTCACCAACTGGCTAATTCAGTCCCATCCTAGACGTCTCTCCCTTGAAATCGTAACTTGGGGTTAATCCCATCATTGCACGTGGAACCCTGGGTTACACATGGGTTCATCTGACTCTTCCCTACCAGGACAGGGAGCCTGTTCTTTTTTGTGTCCCTAGTAACTGGCACAGAGTAGGCACTCGATCTAATGTACTAAATGAGTAAATTATGAATGGAGAAATAACTGTAGGGTACTGGCAAATAAAAACAGGATTTTTTTAGAGACAGGATCTTGCTCTGTCACCTGGGCTGGAGCGCAGTGGTGCAATTGTAACTCACTGCTGCCTCAAACTCCTGGGCTCAAGCATCCTCCTGCCTCAGCATCCCAAAGTGCTGGGATGTAAGATGCGAGCCACCATGTTCAGCCAGCATTTTAAATATTATTTTTAAATTATTTTAAAATATTATGTAAATTATTTTAAATTCTTATATTTAAATTCTTGTTTCCCCAGAAAATTGTTATACCATTCAGACATCAATGGGTTATTCTTGGCCTCACTAGTAACTTACAATAACCAAACTTAAGCCAACTCAATCATTCGTGCCTCAATCATTTTAAAAGCAAAATACTTTATGTCTGAGCCATCGTGACCTTGGCATTATCTAAATGATTGACGGCTTCATTATATATTTTTTTAAAAGTCGACGGGCATCTACTGTGTGCTGGACACAAAATTCCTGCCCTCGAGGACCTAACATTCTAGAGAAGGAAAGATGGCAATAAATAAGTAAATATATTATAATCACACAGAAGATAATTTCAGATTATGAAGAGTGCAGGAAGGAAAATAAACAGAGCAATCTGATAGTGTGTGCATGGGGGAAGGCCGCTTTAAATACAGTGGTCAGGGGAAAGTATTTTGTGTTTCACTTTTGAGATACGTTAGTTAAGTAAAAACCTGTACAATTCCACCCACACCATATACACTATGAATGTATGTCTTTCTTATCTATAGGAGAAAGCATAGTTTTATACCCATCTACTTCTGAAATTACAGAAATACTTTCTAACTATTTGCTATGTAAACAACACGTGCACACAAAGATGCTGATGGCCATGTGACGTGTCCTCCAGCGGTGTTCTTCTGCGACAATCCCAGGGACACAGATTCCTGGGCCGGGCATCAGTTAGAAGCAGAGCTGAAAACACTCCAGATGCTCTTGAACAAAGGATAAATGAGGAGGGAAGAGCCCTCCATGTACAAGTGGGGAGGCAACGGGAGACAAAAATGAAATCAGCAGAGTGTGATGAAAAACCCCAATAGAAGTTCAAAGTTCTGTGGGAACAAATGGGTTCTGCGTCTCTCTTTATCTGTGATTGCAATATGCTCTGCTAACGCTGCTGATCTCAAAAAGAGAGAAAACAAAGCCCGTCTGAAGTCACGAAACTACCTACATCTTGTGCTTTTAGCATTTTTCCTCATCAGCCAGTCCTTAAAAAAGTGAAAGAATGAGACTTTTGAAAATTCTATTTTTAATAAGCAAAGGGAGAGAAATCCTGCTTTTTTTTTCTTTTCATTTAATCCTATGCAAAATGTTTCCATTTCCCATTGTCTTCCAAACAGGGAAAAGAAGTGAGAAATGAAGCCTATCGAATTTTGCCTTTCAAAACTGCGAGGCAGAAAGGGCATCTCTGTTTTTCTTTCTTGCCACTCATTTTTTTTAATGTTTTCTCATTTTAATGAAGATATTACTTCTCATACTATAAAGGGGGGGTGGGGGAAGCTCAAAGGCTTGAGGCACCCGCCGCATGAGCCAGCGCTTTGTTTGGGGCACGTGCTCACGAGTTCTTAGTCTTGATTATATTAGACACTATCCATGGCAATTTAATTATGACCTGTCCATAGCAGCCTTGTTTGCCAAGTTCTTCCCCCAAAGAAGGATGCAGACAGCCATTCTTCTGTGATTTACTCTGCCAAATTCATTCTGAACAGACAAGCTGCAACACACCAAAGGAAGCAATTCCCCCATTTACTTGAAGGAAATGGACTTTGTTGCCACATTCCTAAGACTGTTCTCAGCAAGATGTTCTGCATGATGAACAGCTGGTGCCTGACACTTCATGGGTGTCGGGGGCAGCATGTGAGGCCAGGTGAGGAGAACACCACGCATCCCCTGGGAGACCCCGGGCCACGTCCCTCTGGGGGGGCTCTACCTTTCCTCCGGTTGTCCTCCTTCCCGCTCTCTGTTCTCAGTCCCACACAGCCCAGGCCTGGCTGTCACAGAGCACCTCCCCAACTATCTCTAGTCTTGACTAACTCCAGCCTTTTCTGCACTCTCAGCCACTGTCACATAATTCGGTAATTTCTTTGACCCTCTCCGCAGACGTCGGCACGATCTTGCGACACGGTAGGGACTCCAAACCAAACTTTGACAGCTTAAACTTAAAAGAACACTATGGGCCGGGCGCCGTGGCTCACGCCTGTAATCCTAGCACTCTGGGAGGCCAAGGCGGGAGGATCGCTCAAGGTCAGGAGTTCAAAACCAGCCTGAGCAAGAGCAAGACCCCGTCTCTACTAAAAATAGAAAGAAATTAATTGGCCAACTAAATATATATAGAAAAATTAACCGGGCATGGCGGCGCATGCCTGTAGTCCCAGCTAGTCGGGAGGCTGAGGCTGGAGGATCACTTGAGCCCAGGAGTTTGAGGTTGCTGTGAGCTATGATGACACCACGGCACTTTAGCCCGGGCAACAGAGTGAGACTTTGTCTCAAAAAAAAAAGATTTAAGAAAACAAAACAAAAGAAAGAACACTATGGTTTTGACGTGAGTGGGGCGTAGAGACACGAAATAAAGCAATCTAGCTCTTTTTCTGTAAGAGAGTGAAGACATTCCTACATTTGCTTAGCATTTCTCCCTCTTTTCTACTTGGAGATATCCGAGGCCTCACTTTCTTATATTTCTAGTCCAGATGTTTAGTTTGGGTTTTTTAAAAGAATTTCTAGAGATAAACACAAGGTCATAAAAAAAAAAATAGCTTTGCCTTCGATTCTGGCGGGAATGCAGACGTCACCCATTGAGTATTACAGAAACTCTGAGGCTCGTGTAGACAATGGCTCTGCTTCACAGGCTGCCTGCCAGAAATCCTGGATTCTAGTCTTCATTTTCCAAAAGCATGCAGACCACAGCCAAAAACCGGTCTTTCTCCGGTCTTCTCCTGTTCCGTGTGTAAAACAATCAGTGTAGACTCCGTTCACCCAGCTCTCCTCTTTCATGCGGATTTTATGGTTTTGAGGGAAACGTGCTTGGCTGGAAGCGTGGGTACTTGGCTTCTATCTCTAATTCTACCATTAACTTGCTATGTGACTTTGGGAAAATCATTCCCTCTGCGGTAAACCCATTCGTAGCATAAAAGGATTGGCACTAAGACCCATTCCCAGGGGTAAGCGTCTCTGAGTCTACGACTGAGCCAGGAAACCTGATTGCTCCTCCTGGGCAACTTCCCAACTGTGTCTGACTCTGATCATGTCAACTCTTCACTTTTCTGCAAGCTCGGTCGGTGCTGTATCAAATGTTCCCCGTGCAGGGCTCTTTGCACTGAATCTCACATCTCTCCTGAGTGGCTGTGACTCCCAGGGTGCAGACACGTGTTCTGGTCCTGCTGCGTCCTTCCTTGGGAGGAAGAGAATTCCCGCCACCCCGACACGCTTCCTTTCCATTCTAAGTGCCTCTGTTGTCCTACAAAAGCTTTGCTCGACCAGCAAAAAGCTTGATGCTTTTTTTTTTTTTTTCCAAAAGACACAACTTAAATCCCACTTTCCCTCCCGAAGTGAAAGAATTCCTGAAAGCCAGGCAACCAAGTCAGAGAAAATCAAACCTGGAGAAACACCCAAAGCACCGCCCCTGTCCAGTCCTGGTCCTTCCCATGTCACATGTCGCTGCTCCTAAAAGCCACACCAAGGCAGGGCTTGCAACGTGCAGGTAAAACGCCCTGACAAGAGCACGAAGTTTGCTGCGGGAATTTGCCGTGCTTGGCAATGAGCGATCAGACGCTGGTTCCAAACCAGGAGACCAGCTTAATTATACCTCAGAGCTTGTACTCCGGCCACTAGTAATAACCACCGGTTCAAACAAATTAGACTTGAGCAGCTGTAATCTGCCTAGATATGCCATGGAGGGAAGAAAGGGACATTCAGGGTGTTCTGTGAGCTCCCCCACTCCCACCGCAGTGACAGGCACTCTTTCTGCCTCGGACTTTTCTAGAACCGTAGACTGGCACAGGGTTTTATATTGCTGGCAAATTTTAAATGAGGAAAGATCAGTCCTTTCTATGAACTGCATTTTAGCAATTAAATTCATCTGATTGATTCAATACTCTGTATTAACCACCTTGCACCACCGAAAGAGATCTATCATTTTTCCTTTAAGGAGAGAGAATTAGATCCAGTCTCCCAAACTTACACAGGGAAAACAGCCTCACCGACCACTAATCCCTGAATGGTGAAACGGTATACAGTGTGTTTACAGCAAACAAACATCGCAAAATTCCCAGGACAGTCCTGCATCTGAAAACTCTGGTCCCACTGCCCCCACAAACAGATCCTCACTTGTCAGTTTTCAAGACCAGATTTTTAGTTGAGACAATAGGACACTATCACTTCGAAGGCAGAATTGCTCATATTCAAAAAGTATAGCTGGCTTGTTACTGGAAAAATAAAGTCAGACATCACACGAATGCAACTACCACGTCTACGTCAAGGCATTGGCATCCGCCCACCTAGCAGGGGGACCTCACATGGAAGCGGGGGACAGGGGTGCAGCAGGAAAGGAGAGGCCAAAGGTCAGCTCACTGGATCCACTTTCCAAGGCTGGGCAAAATGAGTAGTAGTCGAGTGCACCCTTGCACGACCTCAGGGCCACCATGTCACCTCACTCTTCTCCTGACACTTCTCATGACCGGTCAGCTCCTTCAAGAAGCAGAGCTGCCAGGGACAGTCAGGGGCCGCCGTTTACTGACGACAGTGTGCCAGGTTCCGTCCTGGCGGTGTTATACAGACTATCCCACTGAATTCCTACAGTCAATTTGCAAGGCATATATTATATATCATCCACACTTCAGGAGAGGAAAATAAAACTCAGGAGATCCAAGGACTTGTGTCTCAGGCTGCAGGATCAGCTAGTAGTCTTCTGAATCCAAGACTCTTTCTGTTTGGGTTTGTTTGTTTTCAGTAACTATTACTGGGTTTGTTATTTTTTCTGAATATACAAGTGCAGAGCCAGTAAGGGCGTGAGCCAGAATGTAAGAACTGGCCTCTCTGCCCTCAACGTCCACGGTCTCGGCTCCTCCCCAGCTGACCTCTCTGAGCAGTTTCCTCCTCCCCCGATCACCCACGGAGAACACGCCCAGTGACAGCTCCTACGGAGGAACAGCAGGGCAGGCAAAGCTCCCCAGAAACGGCTGCGAACCTGCACTCTGCATTCTGGAAGGATTTGTGCCTCCTGGACTTAAACTGAAACCAAGGGACTCACTATCTACAGTGAGAAACCAAGACTGGCTACTGAGTGCTCAAGGCCACTCCGCCTGAGACGATTACACAAGACAAAGGAGTGGCCTTGGATAAGGGGGAGGGGGAGGGCACACAGAAGGGGGCTGCAGAGTCTCGGGCACCAGTCGGGTGAGAAGGAAGCTGTGCCAAGGCTGCCCAGGGGGAGAACGGACGTCCAGAATGGCTACTGTTTCCAGCTAAGTGGACACTAAGAATCACAAGCTCCCACGTGCAGAATCCTTGATGGTCTGTCTGCAGAACGGCTCACGACCACCATCCGTCCCACACTCTCACAGCTCCGTGGGGTCAACAAGGCATCTTTTACACCACTTTTGCAGAGGGGCAGAAAGATTTCAAGTGACTTGCTCAAGAACACAGAGTTCCCTGGGAAAGGACTTGCGTGGGACACGAAGCGTCCCTGTTCCTAGGCCAGTGTCAACTCCTACGACTTGCTTCATCTCACAAGACCAACACCATCAGGAAAGATAATTCAACGGGAAACAGTAACACTAATATAAGAAAGTAAAAGAGGGACCCACTGGGGGAGCCATCACCTCTTCCTTCCTGCTTTGGATGAGTGGGTTCCCCTCTGTTTGGGGTAGACAATCCCCTCCCCTTGAAGATATATTTATGATTATTTCACATGGTTACTGTACTATTGCTAAAAATAAATCACAGCTAGACAAAATATTTTTCATTTCTTTTTTTTTTGAGACAGGGTCTTGCTATGCCACCCAGGCTGGAGTGCAGTGACATCATCATAACTCCCTGCAGCCTTAAGCCCCTGGGCTCGAGCAATCGATCCCCTTGCCTCAGCCTCCCCAGTAGCTGGGACTACAGGCTTGTGCCACTACACCCAGCTAATTTTTTCTTATTTTTTGTAAAGACAGGGTCTCGCTATGTTGCCCAGGCTGGTCTCAAATGTTTGGGCTCAAGCGATCCTCCCGCCTTGCTCTCCCAAAGTTCAGGGATTATAGGTACGAGCCACCATGCTGGGCATTTCTAGAATAAACGCCAGTGTCAATTCAGCTGGGCTTAATCAGGTTAGAGGGTTTCATTTTCCCCTCATAGAAGACTCGGGATCCTTGATATAAATTTCTGGTGAACTTACACTGAAAAGAACAGAACCAAGAAATATATTTTAGAGAATTTAAAAAAGACATTGAACAGAATGCCTGGTTTCTTAATCCATGGGAGGAAATGCATGAGAGAAAAAGTGAAAGTAACAATGTATACTAGTCGAATCTATATTTATCTTTACATAGACTAAAGTTACTTACATACAGAATCAGCAACATCAATACAAGCCTACAAGGAACAGGGTGGGACGTGAAAACTAGAGGTCTGGGTATCTTTTACTTGTTTCCCAGTGAAACAGAATATTTGAGGTTTGTTACTTTGACATGCAAATTTTCGAGAAAGGAGTTTAGAAATTCTGCCTAAAGTGAATTGTCAATGCTTTAGGGAGGAATAGGGGGAAAAAAAACAAACAGAGAAAGCCACAATGAACAACAAGCCCATTTGAAGTGGATTATCCCTCACTGGGTATCACATATCAAAGGCAGAAGCAGACTGCCCAGCCCTGATGACTGGCTGACAATTCCCACGGTGAATGTCTTTTAGCCAATCAACAGCAGGCATAAGACATTTCAAAATATTCACAAATGCCAAAATAATTAGTTCATTAGCTATATAAATTAAGATGAGAAATATACAGCCTTCAGAGAGAGGATGGCTTTTTTGCTTCCCCCCACTTAAAACCCAGTACTGCTAGTAAACTCTCCCACCCAGGAAATCCCAGACAAGAGCTTATCACCTTTAACTGCTAAGGGACTTAGCCCAAATGCATGTGTCTTATTTCTTCATCTTCAGTCTCTTATTGCTCAGTTCTATTCAATAGCAGCCCTGGCATGATTACTTGTGGATGTATAGAGGACACAGAGAGAAACTGAGCAAAACAGTTGTGCTTCTGCAAGAGAACAAGTCTATCTTGTTTATTCTCTCCACTCTTTTACATCCTTAAAAATCTCTCCTTGGCCAGGTGCAGTGGCTCACACCTGTAATCCCAGCAGTTTGGGAGGCTGAGGCAGGAGGATCCCTTGAGGCCAGGAGTTGGAGATCAGCCTGGGTAACATAGTGAGATACCATCTCTACTAAAAAATAAAAAAGATTAGCTGGGCGTGGTGGTGCATGCCTGTAGTCCCAGCTACTGGGGATCCTAAGGCAGACGATCGCTTGAGCCCAAGAGTTTGAGGCTGCAGTGAGCTACGATTATGCCACTGCACTCCAGCCTGGGCTAAGGAGTGAGACCCCATCTCTTAAAAAAACAAAACAGAAAACTCTCCTTTCCCGATATTTATTATCTAATACATTTCACCACTCACCAGTTTCCAGAAAGAACATGTTAAGGACCAAAGCCAGGTACACATAATTCCTCATCCATCAACCTTCTTCTGTCTACCACTAACCAACCAATAAACCAGAAATAGGAGAGGTCTCCCACGTAAGTGCAAGATGACCACTGCCCGCCGCAGGGCTGAGGGCAGCATCGCCAACCACCTTATGATTTAGGAACTTAACTCTGCTCAACTAAGCATAAAGAGATCAAAAGATCACCTTTATTACAAGGCAGCCTGTCCCCAGGGTCAGATGATGGGTTCAGTAGTAAGTGCTCCTATAATCCAGAAGGAAACATTATAGATCCCTGTGCTTCGAAGACACATTAAGAACAAAACACTTTAATGAGGTCTTGAAGGATGAGAAGGCTGGGAGATGTCATGTGTTTTTCCACGAAAGGGGCTGGTAATTTCTACTGCTATGATTCATCACGGGAAACAACAGCCCGGACTGCAAATGAAACATCTGACGTGGATGCTTAGAAGTCATGCTAGAATGAGCTTTTGATGACCATTTTCAGTACTTAGGGTCGAGACTGAGATATTCCCAATAACTTATTAAGATGAGCTCTGGAGAGTCAAAATGAAGAATTAACATATGATTGAACAAAAACCTAGATAAGGAAAGTCACATAAAGGAAAGAGAGTGGCTCTCGGGCCACTCAGTCCAGTCTACAACCTCGATGAACTCATTCACACGTCTAACGAGAGAAGATACAGGAATGCCACTAACAGAGGCAAGATCGTAACTGTGAGGTCTCCAGGAAAGAGGCAACTTTAGAATAAACAGCCTTTCTGGATCCCAATGTCAAGCAAAGAGCTTCCTACACTGGAGCTGTGGCGGACTTGCTGCCTACTTGACTTTGAGCATTCCTGGTCTCTTGCAAGGTCTGACAATGTTAAATGCTAGATTTACTTAGTCCTAACTGCAAACCCAAACACAACTTGTGATCACGGTTTATCATGGAGAGGACCTGGTGGTTCCTATGTAATTTCCTGCTGAACTGGCATGTTGTATTAGCATTCTGAGGTCAAACCCGTGTTGGGACAGGGAGTACTGTGAGTCTGCCCTAAGACGACAACTTTCAGACCACGGCTTAGCACTCTACTCGAGTTTCTACATCTGGACGGTACACTGGCCAGGGTAAAAAATGCCAGCCTCCCGTGGCTGAGCACCGGAACATTTACAAACTTCTACTCGCTGGTCTACATGGAGAAGATAAGAGCATGACCCTCAAGTTCCTCATTGGCAAGCTGATGATAATAATTGCACCTACTTTGCAGGAGTACTGTGAGGATTCATAGTATGTGGCACTTAGAAGGAAGACATAAGAGTTTGCGGTGATTATGGTCACGGTCACTTTCACGATCAGCATGGTTATCAGCCGAGAAGAGACTGAGCTAATGATCACGTTCACTCCCCGCATCAGCGATCCGACTCTGGGGAAGGGGAATCTGCTGGGTACCAGCCACGGGAGGTCCAGAGAAGATGCATCCTGCTCCATGAAGACAGTGAATAAAAGGCCAACACCTTGCAGAGGACCTACAGGGCTCTGAGGACCTACAGGGCTCCCAGGCCCAGGGGGAAACTCACCACATAGAGCTTTCGCCAGATGACAGCCCATTCTCGCAGCGTGGATGTGAGCTCCTGCACCAGGGGGAGCTCGCCGGGAATCACAGTCTCGTGCTGCCTAAGGAGAACCAAACGGATGCTCGCTTTACTCCTGATAGACTGGCATTGTGTCCCTTAATGGGGATCACACTCCCGACACTCAAGGACAAGAATGGAGCTGGCTGGGCTTGAAACATGCAAAACCTGTCCCTGGGGCAGGGGAGTGGTTTGTGGAGGGGACTTCACCACCTCTAAGCTTCTGAGAAGGGAGAAGGAGCTTAAAACAGCACGGGCCCCCAAATGAACTGTGCTTCTGCCATGGAATGGGCCCACCACCCAACCTCGACCTTCCCATCGTGCATCTCTTTGGGGGGTTCAATTACTGAGCTTCACTGATTCTCAAAGATGGAAGCAAAAAACCCCACATTTTAGCTGGTTCTGCCAGGCAGCCGTCTCATGCTGGAGGGTGGGTGGACAGGTGTGCGTGGCACACGGCGTCCCGGGCTGTGACCTCCCCCCAGGACCTGCACCCTCTCCCGGAACAGTCCTGGGTCTTCTCATCTGCTGCTTCACAGAGCAGAAAATGCATATTACCAAGGTCCTCGCTTACTCACAGAAGACTTATGTAAAGGTAGGCGCTACATTTATTCACATAAATCATCTCCAGTACTTTCATGATTAGCGAAAGGAGAAAGAAGAGAGTGAGAACAAGCTAAGAGATACGGATCAGTGGTGGGACTGCCAGATGCAACACGGAGAAACGCAGGATTTCCAGGTGCATTTGCGCTGCAGACAGAGTGAGGATGACTCATGAACTACCTGGGACATACTATGAAGAATTACTTGTTGTTACCTGAGTTGCAAATGTAACGGGGCACCCTGCATCTTATCCAGCAACCCTAATTAGTGGGAATGTGCCTCCCACGCCGCCTTTCCCCAGCGTGGCAGTGGCAGTTGAGGCTGCCCCGGAATGGCCCACTGGGTTTCTCAGGGGGACGGGAGACCTGCTTTTTGCTTCTGCCAACAAAGAGCTGGGTGAATTTGAGCACATCTCCGCCTCTCGTTTGTAAGATGTTGGTGCTGATCTACGACTGACAATGTTCTTTCCAGCTTTCAGGCTGTGTGGCTCTGGGACCCAGCTGCTCGTGTTTCCCACGGCCCCACTCTCCTCCCCTCATCAGCCCTGGGACCCCAGCTCTACCCCAGGCCCTCCTTAGAACCTCTAGAACTCTCATGCCTGTACAATCACCCCCCAGGTGGCCTCTCTCTGTCACTTGGACTGAGTATCTCACTCTTAAGTACTACCACAAAGGTAGTACTTTCCAGGACGAATGAGGTGGGCAAGAAGTAACACCCGAAGCGTAAAAGATCTCATCTGCAGAGCACATTCGCACACAGTATGACCTTTGAACCTCACTCCAAGCTCATGACCAACGCAGGACCACACTGTTTTCCCCAACTTGCACTGAAGAAAAACCCAAGGGGCACTTGAGGCGATATGACTTAACCGAGGCTCGGAACAGGTATGTGCAGGTTGTCACTAACTCATGTATCTCTCAAAGACCCCAAATTGGGGGCTTCTCGGGGCTTCCCAACCAAACAGCTCCAAATGTTCATGCATGCAACCCCCACCCCCAACCCTCACACACATGCAATCAGTGAGCAGGTAGCAAATATAAGTTCATTACTTCTGTCTTTAGTATTCTGGGGGAAAATGCCAGGAAGGTGCAATTACAGAAAGAGAAGACAGAGGAAGGAATTCTATCATGGAGAAGTTTTTATTCATTTCTCTCTCATATAAGGAGTAGAACTGATGAGATGAGAAAGATATTAATGTGCATAAGGTATTCTTTAATGACAATCTTATATCTTCATTATTATTTAGGAATCCTCAAGATTAGAACTAACTTACCCAAGGTCTTCCACAGTTGCCTCCTTCAAATGGATATACGTTTCAGGGAAAATACCCTACAGAGAAAAGAACTTTGGTTAGATGGCATAAAAAAAAAACAAAAAAAAACCTCAGTCCAAAGTCAAGAGAATAAATGACAGCAAGAATGAATGGGAAACACCTGGACAATAGCTAAATGTTGCGGTCAGGTCTGCAGGACAATGGTGACATTGGTCACCTCAGCGGTGGCATGGTGGAAACATGGAACAGGTAGAAATTAAGATTTGCGTTCAAAGCGCACAGGATCAATGTTTCATGAATGAAGTGCCCATGTCAGCTCAGAGCTACGATAATGGTAAAGAGTTTAATGATGAGCTCCTAAAACCCCTCAGATCCTTCAAGCCCTGAGATGCTTCCCTTAAAGGGTTTCCCATAATGAGTGAGACAGAGGCTACGCAGTACTCAGCAGCATGTGATTTTCAGTGAATTTTGAATTTGAATTTGAATTTTGAATTTGAGCGATTTTCTAAAGTAATTCCACTTTCGCTTAAACCAAATGCACCCAAATCGATGAGTGTTAGTTACCTGTGATTTTCATAAAGCACTTCACAGTCTCAAACTGCTGTTCATTCTATTAATATATCCCTAAGATGCAATTCGACATCAGTATCTGATACTGTCCACGGGGAAAAAACTAAAGCCCAGAAAGACCTAAGACGACAAGAAACCATTGTGTAGAACTGAAGAATTGAGGACCAGACCGAACCAAGATGAAGCAAGTCCTAGATGTGGATTTTCTTAAATGCCAAAAGCTTCTGCTGTATCACCGTACGACGTGCTCAGCCACAAGCAGAGAAGACGCCGTCTGGAGAAGGCACTGCTGCTCTTTGTGTCGTGGCATCTTTATATAGAAGAGTCCGCGTAGCTGGTACCGTTGGCTCAATTGTTCCCAGCTCTGCTCCTGTAAGAGTTGGCACGAACTCCGTGGATGCCGCACATCAGGGGTGGCTGGTCACAAAGGTGGGAGGGGAGGTCCCACTGTGGTCCAAGACACGTGTGCACCCAGTGATCCTTACTCCACGCAGAGACTAGAGATGAATGAACATCGACAGGGGCTGGTCTTGTGTCCAGCGGCGTGCACTATATTAGTCTGTGAAATACTCTCCTTTCTCCCTTTTAATCCTGTGCTAATAAAACAGGCAACAGCAAGAACATCTGAGATTAAGCTGCTCCCAGTATTGGTTGACGACAGCGCGGATCCTGTCACTGCTCGAGTCAGGGGCAAATGGCCATACTTGCCCACCATGTAGAAGGATCCAGGAAAAAAGTGCACACCTTCCTCCTCCTCGCTCTGAGAAAGGGGCAGGCGTGGGGTGCATGCATGAGAAAGCGCTATTCCAATCCGTCATTGATAAGAGCAAGAATGCACGCAGTGACAAGGGGACACTGATCTCTTTCACTATGGGGACAGGATGCAGAGCCACTTTGGAAAACCCATCAAGCCACTGAAAACAAACCGAAGTTCAATGTGTGTGCAATTCTTCTGGGGCCCGAGTTTTGGAGTTCTGAAGCTGCAGATCCATCCCTAGGATGCCTGAGGACATTTCTTCTATCTGCTGAGCCGAGGTAAGTGATTTGACTGTCATCTCCATGGAGAGCTACGCTTGGATGTCATGAACTCACCTCGAGGACGTGATGCTCAGTGAAGTAAGTCAGCCACAAAAGGACAAATACTTTATGATTCCAGTCCTATGAGGCACCTGGGCTAGTCAGATTCATGCACAGAAAGGCAAACGGGGGATGCCGGGGGCTGGGAGGGAGGAGAATGTGATTGATGGGGACAGAGCTTCAGTATGGGGAGATGAGAAAGTTCTGGAGATGGATGGTGGTGATGGTTACACGACAACGTGAATGTACTTAATGCTGCTGAACTTGTACACTTATAAACAGTCCAAACAGTACATTTGGTGTTGTATGTCTTTTACCACAGTGAAAAAAAAATTTCCACAACTCATAAACGAAGGGCAGGGGAGGGCACTGCATAGGAATGAACTATTTAGTTATGAGGATCCGTATATGGAGGTTAAAATAAAAGGTAACACCGCTAGTCCAAAGGAATATCCTTGCTAAACATTTTTCAAATCAAGAAGGTAAAGGACCACGCTAAAGATGGTACATTAGATTAAGAATATTTTACCTCCATTAAAAAAAATTTTGTTTTAAAAAGAAGGTAAAGTACCAATTAAAATTTTCATGCATTCATAATCTGGTGACTGGTCTCTCCTCGTAATTGGGAAATATCTAAGAAAGTATTCAGAAACACAAATAAGCAATGATGGATTTTGTGGCATCTAAGCAGATCGTACGCAGATAATTTAAACTGGGTGCGCACAGACACAATGATTTCCATATTAAGAGAATATTTACTTTGTTGTATTATTAATATCACTCTGTCATTTGCAAGCATCGTCTCTCCATGATGTTACTTGCCATTTACGGTCATTTAACTGCTCTGACAAATTCCTATGCCGCTGCGACCCACATAGAGCCAGAGTGACCCTGGGTAATATAGTTCTGATTTACAGTCTCTCTCTCTCTCTCTCAATTCTGCTTTTCTTTCCTCAATGCAACCTACTCACTTGAGTAAAAATAAATAAATAAATGAATGAATAAGTTTCTAGATGTTACCCTTACCCACACACCCACAATCCTGCCAGGATCGATAATCAGTTTCGGAAAAGCTCTTGGCTTCTTCAATTTGTAAAACCACCCGCTCCTTTTATCACCATTCTAAACAGCTGGGTCAGCTTATAAATGACAGCACGCATTTCCATTAAAATAATAAGCCTTTTAAGCAGCTCTTCCTCCTAGGAGCGGGAAATGAGGCACAGAGCATTAAGCGAGCATTTCTAATGGGCTGGATCTCTTAAGGAAGGGGTGTCAAAAGCTGAGCGTCATTCGTGACAAATGATTTTCAAGTCCCTCTGTGTTTCCTAGATCTCTCCGCAAGAAAAATATTTCAGTTTAAAAAATAAAGCAACACACAAATGCATGGCCCTTCTTTGTGCCAACATTTCGTTCAATTATTGATACAAAGCTTTTCTTTAATTATCAAGGAGCTCTCACTGAAATAATCCTTCTAAAGGGTGAGGTTTCAAGCTTAAAAGGGTTTTAAGAACACTTTAATGAATACAAAAAATATTAAAAACACATCCAGAATTTGTCATTTAGATCCTAGCGGGGTACCCTATCCATCTTCTTTTCAAAGCAGACAACAGCGGTACTACTAGCTAGATGGATTTCTATATATTTGGCCCTCCATATGGTGGGCTCCACATCCACGGATTCAACCAACTGTGGATTGAAAGTATTTGGGAAAAAAAAAAAATCGAACATGTGCAGACTTTTTTCCTTGCCATTATTCCTTAAACAATACAGTGCAACTATGTATACAACATTTACATTGCATTATATTAGGTATTATAAGTAATCGAGAGGTGCTTTAAAGTATACAGAAGGATGTGTGTAGGTTATATGCAAATACTATATCATTTTAGATCAGGGACTTGAGCATCCGTGGATTTTGGTATCCAAGGGAGGTCCTGGAACCGATGCCCCATGAACACAGAGGGGTGACAGTATCAGGACATCACAGGATGTCTTAGAAACCAAGGTCTTCTATGATCAAAAGGATCTTCTATACTACACACCCTATGAAAAGGAAGACGTGTGGTATAGGGCCTTGTTTCAACATCACTGACATCGGCCAGTTAAAAAAATCAAGAATGTTGTTTGTTCCTTAAGTTCGTCATATGATTTTGTCTGAGAATGGTTTTTTTGTTTATTTTTAAGAGTTAAACTTTTTTTTTTTTTAAAGGATTGAGAATTCCTACTCTTTAACAAATTCAGGGCATCAAAGCTGTTAAACGTAATCGTGCTTTGAAATAACTACCAGCTCCATCATTACGAGTAAATTAAACAGAGCTAAGATGGAGGAGTGGCAGTACACCAGGTGCTCTGTGTCACTGAGGGTCCCCAGAGAAAGGTCTTCCCTTTAGTCCCATCCTGTTCACATTCACTCCCGTGTCTGCCTCTTAGGTCTCTATTTGATGGCCCAGAGAAACTGAAGTCAGCGAGAGAATAAAAGAAATTAATTAGTTTGGAAAAGAGGACATGTGGCTCAAGAATCTAACTGTGGGTAGAAAAATTTAGTATCAGGGTTTGGGCAGAGACAAAAGGACCAAAATTGTGGGAGCTGATATTTGCATTAAAAGCTCCTTTATCTTGCTAGATTATTAAGTTCACAAAGGTAACAAAATGTGCGTGTGCACACACACACGTGTGCAAATACCTGGTGTGAATTACCTGTCAACAACACAGGAAACAGTCCTGGTTTTTGATGGCCCATACCTTGTAGGAAGGGGTTTTTCTGTGCTCTGTGGTCTTTTGAGAGTTGAGTGCCCAGCATGAGCCTACCTGTGTAGGAGTATGTCCATCTCATGCTGTGTGTGAACAAGAAAAACTGTGGGTTTTCTTTTTTTTTTTACTCCCTTTTGATAAATTCTAAAACATTTTGTTCATCCCTTTCCTAATTCGCTCTTTGGCGTGCAAACTAATTGGGAAATAATAAGGCCCTATCAACTTTGCTCTTTGAAAAGAAAGCGCTGACATGTTACGCTGCCCCAGCGAGCACTATCCAAAAAAAAAAAGTGCTGATAAGACTGAAAAGAAACCGTGGGAGGTATTAACATAATTAATAGATTTTCTTTAGCCTGATGATTAGCAGTTTTGGCACAGGGAAAAAGAACTGTCTAGGTCAGCATTTTTCAAACTCTGCCCACGAGGAATAGCAAGAGACACATTTTTAGAGCAACCTAGCAATGCCCATAAAATATAATTTAAAAATACATAAAAATATTCACCTGAAACAAAAGTTTTATAGAACAATATTTACCATCACATCTTATTTTCTTCTCTACTTTTCAGTTTCATTTTTTGGAAAATATTGGGTATAACCCACTATCTTGATTTCATGATGTATAGTGGGGTTGTCAGGCTCACAGTTGGAAAACCACTACTTTGGTTAATCCTAGTTCACAAAGAAGGAAAGAACTCAGTGGAAACTGGGAGACCCTTTTGTTCTGGGATGTTAGTGTTGGAAGTAAAGGACAGAGGGAGAAGCACAAGTCCTTCCCTCCCGGAAAGAGAGACCCCACTGGAACAGTGTTGCTGTGTTGCCACCGTGCTTGGAGCAAGAAGTCCTCCAGGACTTTCTCCTTCAATTGGCTGGCAGGGAATACAGTTTATGGGATTTGCATTATTATACTTAAGCATTGAGGCCAGAGAATTTGCTTTCAAATCAAAAGAAGAGCCATCAAAGAGAAAGCAAAGTAGGTCTAGAGACAGCACTGAGCAGAGAAGGGGATCAGACAGCACAACACAAAACTCACAGACAGATTTCAAACGAAATAGAAAATTCAATGATAAGCCATACCTTTTTAGATTTATTTTGGAGGGTATATCCTCTGTACCAACCTGTCAGGGCACAAGAGAACACAAAATCTTTTATGTTTTCCAGGTAATACATTAGCAACATACATTCTCGTGTTCTGTTAGCAATCCTGGGATGGAACCCAAGAGACAATTAGCAGACGATATGTTAGAATGTGAACATTTTAGTTTATTACACAATAAAAATCCAGATCTATTTTAGCTCTGTGTTCTTTTAATAACAGGATTTAAAATTCACTTAGAACCTAACCTTATCAAGGATCATGCAAAAAAAAAACAAGATGGAAATCACCCCAACCTCTTATCACCTCAACACCTTACATGAAAAGCTCCTCTCAATAAATGGTTTTTGCGTGAATGAATATTGACTTTCATTGTATACATACATTCTGTAAATCACCTTATACTGTTAAAATAGACATTTTAAAATAATGTATATTTGCTCTAACTCTTCTGAGTTTGCAGGTTAAGAACCACTATTCTGGGACAATTTTAAACTGGAATGGCAAATCTTATATATACACATATTTACATCTAAAAAAAATCCAAACAAACAATAAAATAACATTTTGTGCAATTCTTGGTAATAGTATCAGCACCACCCCCACCCCCTACCCCCACCCAAATAAAAAGATGTTATGAGTTTGCTTGGTGAGGTTTTAGGTAAAAGCTCTAACTTCTTTAGAAATTCTAATAAAGACACATAAACCTATGGATATTTTCCAATCATCTATCTTACGGAGGGAGTATACAATTCAATCTGTGACCAAACGTTTTATATTAAATATTTACTGGATACTTTATACTATAGATAGTGCAGAGCAGTAAGTTCCCTCATTCCCCATGCCTATCAACTAAGGCGTCAATATGGTCATCTTGCCTAACTGAACCCTGTCGTAAGTAGCAGGCGCATGTAAGGCATCCCATGAAGTGAGCAGATGCAAACTGTACTTAAAAGTTCCGGCACCTGCCAACATGGTTCTACAACTCTCTTATAATTTGCTCTATATGAAATCACCCAGAAAAAATACACGTAATCTATTTTGCATATGTTCTAAGTAGAAAATTGAGTTTACCTTCTTTGGGCACAGATTCAATAATCTTTTCACAAATTTTAAACTGTCAGCGGCATTCACAAATTTAAAGGATTTTGCTATGTTTTGCAGGCAGGAGTGGTATACCAGGCTGTGCAATTGTGGTTGCACCAAGACACATGGCTGAAAAAAAGATGCCTGAACAGGAAAAAACCACCCTCTGTTTAGGAAGCCCCTGTGTAAGTGGTGCAGATGTAAGAACATCCCCAAGGTAAGCATCTCTCCCCAGGTCTCAAGAGTCTGAACCCATCTGCACACACTTGCTCGGTTCTGTGAAAATATGAAAATGGCTTTTGCATAAACGAACGGTTTCAATGTCATCCCGGGACAAGATCGGAGGGCTGGGGCAACAAGCTGAGAAATAATAATTTCATCTCTTCTAAGCAGTTTTTATCTTTCTATGCCCTATAAAGCCAAGCTGTCATAATACAGACTTCATTCCACTTTCAGAGAAGAATTTACCTGCGCTTTTGTAAACAGTGTTTTGCACAGCCATTCATCACAGAACTATGCTTCCAAAGCCTGTCATTGTTGAAAGGTTTTTTTTTTAACCTCCTAAGTTTTCTCTAGAATTGTGGTGTGCGTATAACCCCTACCTAAAGGCCCAAAATTACCATGCTGAATTTGTGAAAGTGAACGCTCATCTTCCTTGGCGTCAGGGAGTAGGAGAACACTGCCTATCTCTGGGGTTTTAATCATATACTACCAGGACTCCATAAAGTCAATGGCTAATAACCACACGGGATATGGCAAGAGTTCGTGAGTATGTTTGCTTATGTCCGCATTATAAACGTGGGCTGTCACACAAGCAAGAACACAATTTTCCAATTAATCCCAAATATCTAAAGTAAGACAATCATAATTAAATATGGCATGCTACCATGTTTCCCTGAAAATAAGACCTACCCATAAAATAAGCCCTAGCAGGATTTCTAAGCATTTGCGCAATAGAAGCCCTACCCCGAAAATAAGACCTAGTGATGGGCGTGGCTACGCAGCGTATCTGCACAACCCATGAATTTCGTCGCAGAGCTAAAGAAGACGAGCAGCCCTTCTCATCTGTCCCATGAGAGCTCTATTGCTCGACATGAGAGATTGGGGCCAATGGTTCTAAAGGAAATAGAGCTGCAAGAAATTCAGGATGGAATTCGGGGTTTGGAGAGTGATGATGATGTTCCAGAAGACGACGATTTAACTATATTTGAATAAATGTAGATTGTTGTACCGTACTTAAAAAAAATAACACATCCCCTGAAAATAAATCCTAGGGTGTCTTCTTGAGGAAAAATAAATATAAGACCCTGCCTTATTTTCGGGGAAACACTGTATTAGGCTTTGCATCTTCGAGCAGAGAGACAGAGAGGAGTGTATCACCAAGCATCTGTCATCAATGGGTAGAGTGTGAACTGGCTGTCAGAATCTCAGAGGCTTTCACTAGTTATTACGTTATTAATATGAAGGGAATGAGGGGGTGAGCCCAGAGGGCCACTCTGCCCTACACGGAGCTGAAAGGATGGTCTCAAAAAGTAAGTTCATAGCAACCACCGTGAACACGTAATGTTACTCTATGCTACAGGCTGTTCTTCCAGTAGGATAACAAGTCATTTCTGTTTTCCTCGGACAACCCCAATCCAGACAAAAACCTGTCCTCTCCGATTTGGAAACATCAGAGAGTTCCTAATTCTACCGTCATAGTTACTTAGTCTGGCTTCTCAGATAATCTCCATCAGTCAAGACTGCCGTTCCAGTTCACTTCGCTTACCTGAGTGTCTCTCTAGCAACTGCACACTTTCTCGCTAACAGACCTCTCACCGGGCTCTTCTCCCTGCTACATACACGCAGTCATCCAGAAAATATTTATTAACCACTAATCTAAGCACCACGGTATAGGAGAGAGCAAGAGTCATCATGAAAATTATACTCTGATGTAAAAACATCATAAATAAGACGATCTGAGATAATGACAGTATGAAGAAGTGCTCAGGGAGCATAATACGGGATATGATTTCAGATAAGATGATCAAGGAAAGATTAACTACTCTGAGAGGCTAACAGGAACCACTACGAAAAGATCTGGGGAAAGAAACGTACAGACAGAAACGAATAGAGTGAAGAAGCTGTGAGGACAGGGTCAAGCTTCAAGTTCAAAGACAAAAGGAGAATGTAACTGCCTTCTGAGCTCAGTGCAGAGACGGGTGAGGGAGGCGGCAACAAGAAGGTGGTTGGAGGGAGGCATGGTTCTCAACCTGGGCAACCCATGAGACCCACCAGGGAACTTTTAAAAATACCCATGCCTGGGCCGCACCCTCAAATACTCTGATTTAATTGGAGACTTGGGTGGGGCACAGGCTTAGTGTTTTTCAAAAGTTTCCCCTGGTGACGCTAATGTGCAGGCAGGATTAATTGCCACACATATAGGTATTATTAATACATACCACAGAGGGACCTGGGGTTTATTCTAAGTACAATAGGATGCACTGCAGGGCTCAAATGTCATCACGCCTTATGCTTTTAAATAGCACCCTGTCTGCTGTACAAGCATGGATCCTGGGAGGTGAAACGGTAGAAAGAGGAACATACCAGTGGGGAGACTGGTGGGTGCCATGGAAACGGGGAGCAATGAAAGGATGCAGGACATTGCAGGATCTAATGTGAACCCACAGGAGTTGCTCAATACTTAGGGGGCACGGTGTGCTAATTAAGATGGGAGATTGGTTACATACCAGGGAATCGATCAGATGAGTCAACATATTAAGAATATGGGAAGTCGGGTTTCTTACAGTCACAGAATGGAGTTACAAAGCACAAGAAGGGAAAAAACTTGATTGAACCGTGTGCTGCTGGATTGGAATGGAAGGTATCCCTGTGAATGTGTGACTTCTCATAGACATAGATCGGTCAAAATTAACAGAGTGCTAATCTCTACACATACAAATGCATGTCAGCCCTGGCTCTGTTGAAACATCTAGTTGGTTCCTGTTTTTCTGACCCTGAGAAAGAAGACAGAGGGAGATGTCAGAAACAGAGCTATAAACCCGGCCTAAAGAGCTACCAGTCCAAAATGAGGCAGGAGGATAGAGGGTTCCATGAGGAATGAATCCAAGAAGAAAAGTAACTGAGAAATTATCTTGTTTGTCTGAACAGATTCAAAGGAAGTAAACACTTCTGTCAGAAACCTTGAGTATGAGACAGAGGTAGGTCTAAAGAGAACCAAGAAAAAAAGGAATTAGCTCTAGAAAAACAAATCAAGGGACATCCCACAACCTCAGCTGTTTATACAACACAGGCATAATAATCCAAATAATAACTGTTTAAAAAAAACAAAAGAAATTATATCCATATTCGGTTATCTATCTGAGAGACAAAGGGGTGTTTGGATAGTTGGTGGAGAGTATAGGAAAACTAACTCCTCAACTTCCATAGCAAAAAGTGGCTAAATAACATTGAAAACAGATATCAAGTTTAAAAGCATAGTCATTTGGAAAAGAAGAGGTATATACCACAAAAAGTGGCTAACGAAGTTGAAAGATTTCTAAAGAGTTGAAACTCCTGAGAAATCAAGAGAAGTCAGAAAGGGACTGCTGTTTTTCATTATAAACCTTGTAGGAATGATTTTGCCTTTTAAACTTACAGACATGTATAGCTGATAATATTAAAAATAAAAAAAAAATAAAATAAACAAGTGATAAATCCTGGTAAGCTAGAACTGAGCACAGGCAAGATGACAGGTATAGAAAACAGATCTGCAGTTGCCAAGTGCGTAGGGTGGCGTGGGGTTGACTACAAACGGACCTGGGAGAACTTGGGGGGCCGTGTGTTCCACGATGGTATGCACTTGCGAAAGCCTGCAGAATTGTACACTAGATAGGGTGGATTTTACTCTATGACCATTATGATGAGTGAAAGAATCTAAACACAGTAGACACATATAATTCCACCAACATAAAGTTGACTAACAGGTAAAACTAATTCATGATGTTCTAAACCATATCAGCGGTTGTGTGTTGAGGGTGGGAATTGTGCAGAACAAGGCACCAGGGGATTCTCTGGGGTGAGGAACACGTTCCACATCTTGACTGGAGTGTCAGGTACATGGGCTGCATTCATTTGATAAAACTCATTGAGCTTTCATGGCATTTTTTTAAAACTGTGAAAATTTACGCTACCCAATGAATATTACTCTGCGAAGTAACTACCTCCAAGTAATACAGAATCACACTGCACAAACATGACTATTTCTGCTTGAAATTGTCCCTGAAACAAGTTTGAGTCATGAGTGAAAAAATCACAGAACTATTTCTCCACGACTTGACTTTGTATTGTGTCTTCCCGAAGACATTATTCATCTTAATTACTGCATGCTCCAAAACTCATTCTGGACGAGTTTTGCTATTTTTAAAAGTTCAATCGCAGATTGGAGATGCGTTTATTCAGTCAACGAACAGTTACACATGTTAGAAAGGAAAGACATGGATGTCTCCATCTTCTAAATCTTACCTTTCTCTGTGGGAAATGATGGGAAAAAAATAACATATAGGTATAAACACACAAGCATATGGACAAAAAAGTCATTTCACATAGGGCTAAGAATTATGAAGGAATGAAACAGAGCCACATGGGAAGCTGACTCACAGGGACGGCGCCACTTTAAAAGCATGGCTAGAAAATTCTCTCTGAGTAGGTACATTCGAGCTGAGGATTTACACTACTAATGTGGCCGTTCATTCATTATACATAAAAACACTTACTGCACACCAGCGTGCCAGACATCGTCTTCAAGGAGGAAGGAAACAGATCCATAAACAAACCACTAAACATAAAAGGGCTTTTAATGGCAATGCTTGGAGATATTGGCACACACAGGAGAGAGCCATGAATACTCTGCAGAATCCGGCCATTTCGGGGGGGTGGGGGGACTCTAAGAATTTTTTTGAACAATGAAAGCATCATTTAGATGTGTAAGTTAGGGAGTATTTTGTAAAAATCTCTCCTTATTTTGCGATCACAAGATAAATTAAGTTTTCCCCTATGTATACAAATAAAAAAAGCACCCAACAAATTATTTTTAATCTCCTAGGAATTAAAGGCAAGAGACAGACCAGGAGCTATGTTTATATGCACCCACGGTGTGTGTGTGTGTGTGTGTGCATGCATGCATGCGGGGGTGGGGATGGGTGTCCACAAGGGAGAAGCAGGTGCTAAATCCTGTTGTTTCTCCTTCGAGCATCACTGTCTGTAGCTTCTAGATAAAACACAGTTAATTAGGCCTAGGTCAAAGGTTCCATCCCCTGTGGTCCAGGTAAATCTATCAGGTTTCCATTGTCATGGCCTAGTCTCCCATTGCCAGAGAGCTGTCCCCCAAATAAAAGCCTGTTGTCCCTCAAAGAAGCCAGTGAGCAGGAACAGTTGAGTGCAAACTCCCCACAGAGAAAGGGCTCGGTCTGAAATCCTCCTTTCAGAGGGACCGTGGCCGTCCCTTCCCACTCCCTGCCTTCCAGAGCCTCGGGTTTCATGACGTTCACACTCCAAACCCACTGACCACTACTTCGCTGGGACTTTGGAAAGTGAAGCTCAAAGGCAGAAAGTGAAAAGATGCGAAGACGGTAAAAGGTGATTCTATCGTTTTGTATTTTTGTGTGTGACAAACCAGTCCTCCAAGGGAATTATCTTAGCTCAACTTTGTGCTTTTGAGACAGGCAGATCTGGGACGTGTTGGAAGTGTGAGCTCCAAAGGAGCTAAGAGCTCACTGAAATCGAACACCCTTACTTACAAAGAAAGGAAACAGGCAAGGAACTGAAAAGGCTTGTCCAAAGTCAACTTCATACTTAAGCTGGGGACACAAACACAGGCATCCCACCTGCCAGCTCATCGCCCTTCCCTGGCACTAAGCTGCCTCCCTGGCCATGCTAGGGGCACAGACAACAGGACATTTGCTGAACACACTGCCTCTTGGGTAAGGTGAGCCTAGCCACGGAATCCTACAAGTATAACACACACACGCACTAGGCACACTAAGTGGAAAGAGATGTAGGCTTCCAAACTTTCGTTTTACATTTTTATTTTTTT
>VBSM01001927.1:8004035-8025533 GCA_008086735.1 Cheirogaleus medius
AAATTTAAAAACGTTTAAAAATTAAAAAAATAAATAATAAATTCCTGCAACAACCTTAAAAATAAATAAAATAAAGGCGATCAGAACCTCAACGGAATTTTTTAAAATAAATGAACGACATGGTCTAAAAGTTCATAAGAAAGTAAAAACATCTGAGAATTGACAAGAAAATTTTGAAAAGGGGAAAATGGCAAGGAATTTTCCTTTCGAGACATTAGAATTTTCTATAAAGGCTCTCTATACTTGAAAACAATTTAGCACTGACACAGAGATAGAAAAATAAATCAATGCAATCAGTAGTCTAGGAAAATCTCCAGAGGTATTGATTATGGCATTTTAATTTAATGGGAACAAGGACTTCATAAATTGTGCTAATTGGCTATTCACCTGAAAGAAGACACATTTAGACCCCCTACCTTTTCTCAAATACAAAAAATAAATGCAAGTAACTAACGAGTATGTCAAAGCTGCTCAACTTCACAAGTTAGAAAAGTCGCAGTGAGCCACTGTCCACCGAAGGATTGCAGGATCTGGCCCGGCAGGAAGGCTGGCGAGCAGGCCTCCCGTAAAGCGTGATGTGAACGTAGTGCCGCCCTCAACTTTGCGGAAAATAACCTGACCATACTCTTGACCTGGTAATTATTTGTGAAATTCAGCAGAAATCAGAGCATCCCTATGAAAAGGAATACAAAGAAGGCTGCTTATTGAAGCCTTGTTTGTAGTGCCAACAAAACCAGTTATAACCCGAAGGCTCAGAAAAAGGAAACATGAAATAAATCATGGCACACACATCCCAAGGATAATGAGTCACCTTGTAAAGGAAAGTGAGTCAGATCTATGTTCACTGACTTGGAAAAATGCCCATGGTGTGGATTAAAAAGAAGAAAAAAAAAAAGCGAGCAAGTTGCTGAGTAATGTATGTAATGTGATCCTTTAAAAAGAAATTTTTTTTTTAAACAAACAGGAAGTAAAAAACAGCCTGTACACACTTCGGCTTGTATCAGCACTGAGACAGGTATGGAGGACGCATGCGACCCTCTTTTTACATTTTATTTCACATATTTAATTTAAAATATGTAGCATAAAATCTACCAACTTCACCATTTGCAAGTGTACAGTTTAACAGTATTATTTAAATATGTACCCACTGTTGTGCAACCACTCTGCAGAACTCTTTCATCTTGTAAAACCATAACTCTGTATTAAGCAATAACTCCCCACTGCCGCCCCCCCCAGCCCCTGCCAACCCCCTATTCCACTTTCTGTCTCTGTGAATCCAACTTCTTATCACTCATTCTTACTTCAAATTTTATGCCCATCGTTGGCATAAAAATGGGCATATTAAAAATCCTTCACCTATGACTCATTTTCCCAATCATAAAACATTCCAGCACATGTACTTGACTTAGGGGACTAAGACCTCAGATACGTATTCCAAATCTTGGCCTACAGGCCTGAGCAAAAATGGATTAATTAACTCCTCAGTTCCAGGGCTTTGCATGGAAACACTTAGTGGTAGCTGAGCGCACAGCACTCCAGGTGGGGTGTGACGCCCTCCATGAAGGGGTACGTGGGGTGCTGATTGCAGGGCAGGCAGGTGTGGAGGGCACCCAGTGTGGAAGACGCTTTTGGCAAATTTCCGCACACACCACCCTTACTGCCGACGGGAACCCGCTCCACGCTGTGCAAAGGTCTTCGTGAGCTGACATGGGCTATGTGCGTGCTGAAGACAAGCACGGACCCCCAGCGTCACCAGGAACCTCTGCTCAGAGTTAGGAACAGGTGGACAAAAGGAAGATTAGAAAGGAACAGTTTCTAATAAGCTCTGCCTCAGTGTGTTAATATGGCAATCATTATGATTCCTGGTCTTCGTCCTATCTGATTAGAGGGTAAAAGGACGAATTTAGAGATCCTCTTACTCATTCACGTGGAACTTCTGTGAAACAGCTAGAGACGTGGCAGATCATGCTTTTATTTATAGTTGAGAAAAATAAAGGGCTGTCTGAGCCAGGGGCAGATTCAGGCCACCTGTCTCCTAGGAGAGCTCTCACATCCACCCACCTCGGGAGTGAACATAATATGACCGACCGAGTTCTGTTTCCATTTATTTTAAAGACAGTATCTGGGAACGACTCATACGTGATAAGGCGCAGGCCCTCAGGGGCATGGGCTGCCTCTCAGATCCCCTTTGAAATAATACTGGCATCAGTCAAAGCGGGAGAAATCTGCAACCACCCTAGAAATCAAACCAAAGCACTATCCACATGCTGGAGCTTTGAAGAGATATTTTTTTTCCTACTGAGTAATGGTGCAGAGCAGACCAGCAGAAGAACATGAGAAAACAGAGTATCCTCACAATCAGCAAAGATCCCTAACAAAAGCCAATGCTGCCTGCTAACTTGAGCACACTTCTTCACTTCCAAAAACCCTAAAGACAAGCCCCGGGCAGCTGGAGTCAGGGCACCCTGGGGTGGGGAGCCAGGACTCACACCCAGATATGAATCCCAGCTCCAATACCCCTAACTAGCTCTGAGACCCTAGACAGGTTATTCAACTTCTCTGAGCCTCCATTTTCTCCTCTGCCCTCCGGGTACTAACCGTGTGTTTTATGCACCATCTCTGCGAGCATTAAATGAGATGACAATGAAAAGTGCTTAGCATGGTCCCTGCAAGTGCTCAACTGATGATGACGATGATGATGATGGTGGTGGTGACGGTGTGGTGGCGGATATGATGTGGATGAGGATAACAAATTTAAGATTTGGCAAAATGTAACTCAAGTGTTTGAAAAGCTTCAGATTATTTCTGATACTTTTACTCTTCAATCCAGTAGCTTTATTTATGGAAAATATTCCTTTGGAAACAGAGAGACGAGAGGATTCAAAGTTTAGTTGTGATTGGGAAAAGACAGTAAACAAGTTAATCACCTAATGACAGCAGGGGTTCTGGAACATGAATGTAGAAATAAAGCAATATATAGGTAGACTGGCCCCGACTGCGGACAGACGGGAGAGACAGCCCGTCAGGAAACAGGGAAATTTGAGAGGTGGGATAAACACACGACATCCCTACCACCTTCTCCACGCGTCCAGAAAACAATCCCTTCTCCACCCCCGAGGGAGACAGGAAATTCATCCTCCCTGAGAACTGAACGAGAGATGTTCCAGCCCCGGGGACACCCGCACACGTGAGGCGTGGAGGGAAACAGGACTCGGGAACACGTGCTGACGACAGTGGCCCCCTCCTACTGCAGGCCCAGAGCTCGAGCAGAAAGCTTGTTCTGCCCAGCTATGAAAGTAGAAAATCCTTTCCTGGAGAATCGGAATTGCTCCAGAGAAAATTCTACAAAGAAAGGCATTTGAAAGTCTTAAAAGAAAAAAAAAAAAAAAAAAGCTAGTTCAGAGTGAAGTCCCCCGGGTGAACACACCCAGCCATGCTCACAATTGGGAAGTGAATGATGCTGTCATCTTCTCTCGCATTTTCCATTGCCCCCAGCACAGAGCTGAATGCATCATAAACACTATCTGATGGATTTAAAAGATGCTACTAGTCGGGGACTAGGGATGTCTTCGTAGCCACCACTAAGGTTACATGAGTGATACCCCCCTGTACCAATCCAGCCATCCCTGGATCATGGCAAGGCCCACGCATCGCAGGGAGGCACTGCAGAGGCAGGACAGCGCAGCGCAGAACGGGGAGGGCACAGTGGCTGTGGCTGCACGTGTGTGGTTAACAGGCCCCACGCTGACCTCTGCGGCCTCCCGGGCCCTGCAGGGCTGCCTTATGGCAACCTCAGCCTGCATGACAGCTTCGCCACCAACCTGAAGGCACCCAGAGGTTCTACCCTCCTTTCCTGTCCAGCGAGGCCGGAGAGCCTCCGTCACTTAATCAGGGGAACCTACAAGAGTATCGCTTTCACAGAAGAAAAGACTCACCAAAGCCATTTCAAAACAAGTTCCAGGGACAACAATCACCTGGGCCGGGGTTTCCCAGACTGCGCTTGTTCACGTACCAACTCCGGGGTTTTAGTTCTATTGGCAAACCACCCACAATATTAATGACTTAACATTCTTGTAAAGTAACTCACGTCTTTTCTAATATGTATGTAGTTTAGATTTATTTGAAATATTTAAATTTATTTCTTTATGGTAATTGGAAAACCAGTACCATTCCTCTTAAATAAAAGATAACCACAACAAAGAACAATCTTAGTACCGTGTTTCCCTGAAAATAAGACCTACCCATAAAATAAGCCCTAGCAGAATTTCTAAGCATTTGTGCAATATAAGCCCTACCCCGAAAATAAGACCTAGTGATGGGCTACACAGCCTATCTGCACAACCCCTGCATTTCGTCGCGGAGTGGTAAAGAAGACGAGCAGCCCTTCTCATCTGCCCCATCGTGACAGCTACTATCTCAAAGGTGACCAGAAAGGTGCAGGCAGCCCCACCAACAAGGTCGGCTCCTCCTGTCAGGTCCCGGCCATCCTGTGCGTGCTGCAAGCTGAGGCTTTGAGGGGACAATAACACATCCCCTGAAAATAAGCCCTAGGGTGTCTTCTTAAGGAAAAATAAATATAACACCCTGTCTTATTTTCGGGGAAACACGGTAGCTCAGTTGGCCTGCAAGAGAGGTGATACTAACGCTCCAATGAGACTTTCTATCTGGTGATACCACAAATATTGAAAGAGAATTTAAAAAGAATTGTTTCCTCACTGTATGTATGATTCAATGCTAGATTAATGCCATGTATATTGCACCCTCTAAAATTACCTTATGGCTCTTCTGAAATCACAGATGTGGTCCTCTTTTTGCAAGTGCTGGCTTGAGCAATAACATTCCCCCACCGGCCTTGAGCCATTGTTCTCTGCCGATACAGCCCACCCAAGCTTGATTGCTGAGTTCTGGGTCACTGGAACTAAATGCACTAGAACAATATACGATCTGCCTGATGTCTGGCACATTCGATGCTGGTATAGGCTGGCGCAGAAAGAAGAACCCCAAACTCTCAAATAAGCTAATATCCCTGATCAGGGGAAGTTTCATGAGCCGTAAATTCAGTAAACTGATTGTGACTCAAACCCCTAACTTCAATTACTTCTTTTTCAAGTCGTTCATTATTAAGGTGTCTAGAGATCGTCAACATAATTACTTGTTTAAACACAAAATAGTTTTGAATTTTTTCTTCCAATTATATAAAATTATGCATGTGTGTATGTGTGTATGTGTGTGTGTGTGTGTGTGTATATATATATATACGCTTCCAGGGTTTGAAAAGATTAAGAAAAATCCTGATGTGTTACTTTTTAATTACCTAATATAGAAATGACAATAACCGTTTTCTCTATCCAAATTGGGAGCAATGATATCAAAGTTAATAGCTGTCACTTTCTATTATTGTACATTCTTTAAAGACAGAACAATGCTCCATTAATAAATGGTCTGTCTTATATTTAAAATGAAAAAAAAAAAAAAAAAAAGACATGTTCCAATGATACACACTGTCATCAGAAATGTTGTTGCCAGAAATAGAAGTAACAGAAAGTCCGAGGGACTGAGTGGGCTGCAAACTGCTCTCCTGCCCTGCCTAGGAAGAACAGTTCCTCTCTCCTGACATGTGCCCTGGTGGAGGGGTGTGTCCCTCACACTGAGCGAGCACCAACCAGCACCCAGTATCCAAGTCCCCACGGCGACCTTACCCTGTCTCTGATGCTGGGCTGGGTGCTAAGGTTCAAGGGTGTGGAAGGAGCAATTTTCCACACTTGAAGAAGCACTCTTAAGTTCTGTACCTCTCTCTCCTCCACCTCTATGGATGCAGGACCCAGGAGATAAGACACCTCCCCACACACGGCCCCACCGCGGGACACTGTCTTGTTCAAAGGTGCTCTGTTCCCACGGAGTACGTTGACTGCAGCATCACTCTAGCCTACCCACGCTTTAAAGCTGAAATCAAACTGGTCACCCAATTCCCCCACGCTTTTCAGACAGGCACAAAGAGACCAGCTGAACCATTGTTCGGGCCTTCCCTGGCCTGGAGGACCATATCCCAGCGGGGGGGCAGGATGACGCCCTCTCCCAAACCAGAGTCCAGGATTCCCCCAGCTCCATGACTGGCACGTTCCCCACCCCGTTCCCCACCCCCACCCCAGTTACGGATCATGCCGCGTCATCCTTCAAAAGAGTCGTCGGCTGATGCGTGGGAGAACCACGTCCAGCAAGGATTATAGCACGTCTTTCATTCTAGTCCCTAGCTTAGTGTTGGCAAGAGAACATTTGCAGCTGGTCAGTGGGGGATAAAAACAAAATTGGGGTAGGGACACCGATTCTAAGCTATCCCATCTGGTCCTCGGTGCCATGCCATGACCTCGGCGGAGCAGCCTGGGACAGGCGGGCCTCTCCCATGTGTTACAACCCAATGTCCTCTTCCTCTCTGTCCCCTTTCATGTTTGCGAAATGCACGGTTTGTAGAAGATGAACCACCAAGCAGTGTCCACTGAACTGATGAGACTCTCACGCCCACAGGATGAGAGGTGCGGGGCTGGCATTGAAGGCAAGCTTTAGGAGAGGTGGCACCACCTCAGCCAAGTGGCAGTGGGGGTGGGGGTCACGGGAGCCGGGGGATGGCAAGTGTAAGGTTCTGTTGAACCTTACAGCCAGGGCGCTTCCCTCTGGCACCCCCCACATCAACAATCACCCACTGTGCGTCATTAGTGATATCGACAGGGTGTGTCATCCACGTGGATATTGAAGAGAGAAGTGTGAGATTGAGACTGGGAACTACCAGATTAGACACGCCCTGTGTTTTGCTGGGAAAAGGCCAGTTCCCCTTTATCAGAGGTGCTCAGAAGTGGCATTCTTCCACTCGCATGCCCTGGGTCACCAGAGCCCAAGCCACCTGCCACCCACACAGCAGACACGGTCTCCCGGCTCATCTCCCTACCCCCTGCTGGACGCCAAACACGCCGGGAGAAAGAGCAAAACACCCGAGGTTAAGATCAAAACAGGAACAAGCAAAGTGAAGAATTGGTTCTCTAAAAGCAGAGGGGTAGGTGGGAGAACAAACAGAACCGGGCACATAGGCAGCGCATCCCTGATCCCAAAACCCGAAATCCAAAATGCTCCAAAATCTAAAATTTTTTGAGCATCGACATGAGATAGTGACACTTTTGCTTTCTAACAGTTCGGCATTCACAAACTTTGTTCCATGCACAAAATTACTGCAAATACTGTATACAATTACCTTCCAGCTATGTGTATAAAGTATATAGGAAACATAAATGAATTTCATGTTTAGACTTTGTCCCCTTCCCTAAAATTACGTATATGTAGGTATTATGTACATGCAAGTATTCTAAAATCAGAAAAATTCAAAATCTGAAACACTTTTGGTCTCAAGCATTTCGGGTAAGTCTGCGGTCCCCAACCTCCGGGTGCATGTCCTGCTAGCAACAGGGCAGCACAGCAGGAGGCGAGTAGCTCGCAAGCATCAGAAGCTTCATCTGTATCTACAGCCGCTCCCCATCACTCACACCACCGCATAAGCTCTGCCTCCTGTCAGATCAGCGGTGGCATTAGATTCTCATAGGAGCGTGAACTCTACTGTGAATGTCGCATGGAGGGATCTAGGTTGTGCCTCCTTCTGAGAATCTAATGCCTGATGATCTGAGGTGGAGCTGAGGCGGTGATGCTAGTGCTGGGGAGCAGCTGCAAATACAGATTATCATTAGCAGAGAGGTTCGACTGCACAAGAAATACAATGCACTTCAATCATCCCAAAACCATCCTCCCACCCTACCCCCATCCTTGGAAAAACTGTCTCACATGAAACAGGTCCCTGGTGCCAAAAAGGTTGGGTACCTCTAGGGTAAGGGATACTCAGCCTGTAACAGGTTTGCTCATCAAACCATCAACCTCTCTCCACCCTTCCTGAACGTGTCTACAGAGGCTGCTTTGCCAAGGCCACAGCAAGAAGCATGAAATTGCCCAGCTCTCCCGCAGTCATTTTCAGGACAAAACGTGTTTACTGGTGTCAGGACTACAGTGACTGCTATTCTGGATCTGCATTTAATTTGCATTATTGCTTCTCCTTGGAGGGGCGGGGGGAGGTATTCACAAGGAAAGTTTATTCCTCCTGGAGGGCTACTTGAAAAACAGTTGCTAATTAAGCCCTGCCATAGCATGAGAAAAAACGGAGACACCAAGCAAGAGTAAAAACCGGTAAACAAAAAACTCTCAGGTCTCCCGTTTCTCACGTTCTAAAAACCTTCAGGAAAGAGGCACTAACAGATCCACAGCACAAAGGAAAAGTTACAAATACTGCACCAGCCAGGAGGGGGCTGAGACCTAGAGATTATCAGCTTTGTTTTGCTACGTGCCTGTTTTCCCGGAGGCTCCTGACTTTTGTGCAAAATGCAACTGTCTAGGTGAGGAGAGCTCTGGACACCGGGGAGACCCTGGGGACGTCACTGCAGACCATCTTGGCTCCCCACGCTGCCAATTCGTTTCAGGCGGGAAATGCAGAGACCTCCCCCACCCTGCCTGGTGGGCCTGGGCCTGAGCCACAGGAAACTTCTCTCTTGATTAGACTCCCACTGAGCCCAGGGTTTAACTTTCCTTCTTTCATTCCAGCAAACACTCTGCCACTCCACCAAGAGCCCAAGCAGGGGGGCTTTTCAAATAGACTCGCCCACCCACAACCATGGTGGGCAATCTTCAAAGCTCATGCTTTCTGATCAACCGTGCCTTTTTCTGGGAATCAAGAGCTCATCTTTTAAGTCACTGAAGGAATATTCTCTAAGCAGCAGATTCATCCTTATTCAGGGTTTTGGCTGTCCGAATTCAAGGGTCAATTAAACGCAGCCAACGCCTCGTGCCTTAATGCAGGGGTCCCCAATTTATGGTGAGTTGTATAATTATTTCATTATGTATTACAACGTAACAGTGATAGAAATAAAGTGCACAATATAGGAAATGTGCTTGAAGCATCCCAAAACCATCCCTCCTCCGTCAGGTCCGTGGAAAAATTATCTTCTGTGACCATGGTCCCTGATGCCAAAAACATTGGGGACCGCTGCCTTAATGTATTTCCTGAACGTCTGCATGCAACATCTGGAGGGGGGCAGGGAGGTATCAGCCCCGTCTAGAATCACTGGCCTTGCACAGACTTCCCTTTCCAAGGTTGTCCTACAGTCCAGCACAAGGGGGTTTTTGACCCTCTCACTCGTAAGCATCGACATAAACAAAATTATTCCGACACCCTCTAACTACTTCGAACAAATCGGTCGCCGTCACATGACACATCTGGATATTTCCTTTCAAAACAGACTTTCCAACTGAAAATGGGATCCAGATGTTGCAAGCAGAGGTAGATCGGATCCCTTCCTCGGCAGTACCTACATGATGAAGACTCAACTTAATTTGACTCCTATGCCTATGTGTTTCCCCTGCTAGAATGTGAGCACCCCCAGGCCCCCACTCAAAACCTGTCCACTGCCCTCAGCACCATGCGTGGCCTGCAGTCGGTTCTTAAAATCTCCTCCAATAAATAAAATGATAAATAAATATAGCGAAGAGGGTTCAAATGTATATCACGTGAAACACCAACCAATATCTGGAACAGAATGTTCTCTGCACGAGGTTATACAGATGGATTTAGATCTGGAAAATCTTGATCCTCTTGTTAATTAAGACTATTCATAAAGCCACCAGCCAGATTTTTACAAAACAGCTGGCTATTTCTATGTGAATGGTTCTTCACATGGAAGCTTTATATTAAAAAAAAAATCTTTACTGGATGATAAAGTATGTAGATAGCATTCTGTATTCCATATCTTATAACCATTCTTTAACACCCAACTTACATGGCTCACGTTTTATTGAGTACTTACTATGTGCATGCCCGGCTCTGTCTGGAAAGCTCTCTCGGTACCCGTTCACTTTTGCTCTCACAAAGCTCTGCAATAAGTTCTAACATCATCCCTGTTTCATGGGTGATGAAACTGGCTTAGTTGTCCCTTGGGGCCTTCTTTGACCTCTCCAATTGAAAGCATTCACTTCCTCTTCTGAAACCCTATTTAGCATATTTCTGTGCTTCTCTTACGAAACACAGAACGTTCTCCCACATGCACGAAATAACTCAGGCATCATCCCATCCCTCCACTCCACCATAAGCTCCCTGAAGACAGGGATATCTTATTCCAATGCCATGCCCGAAAGCAGGTCTGGCATACCAAAATCTCCTGGGGAGTTTTTAAAACAAAACAACAGAGAGGCCTGGGCCTCAAACCCTGGAGATTCTGGTCCAGGGTGGGGCTCTGGGACCTCTCTCTTCAGAGAGCTGTCCACGTGCTGTCGACACACAGCCAGGTGGGAGGACCACTGTCTTACTCAGCTAGCTCACTGCCTTGCACACTGTGGATAATGACCTGAGCTTATCAAACGAATGGGTGGGCTTATGAAGAACCACCATCAAATGTCACTCAAATAGATGCAGTGGTATTCCACGGACACAGATCGACCCCATCCCAACTCTGCCAACCTCTCCACGTGTCTCCCTCCCCACACCCCACATTCAGCTACAGCCACATGGCCCTGCTCACTGCTCCTTACCGATGTTATCTGCCTAGAACATTCTTACTTTAGATTTGCGGGGCTCAGTCCCTCTTTTATTCAGGTATCTTCCCAAATGTCCCCTCCTGAGGGCACTTATCTCTGATGAACCTTCGAGACGACAGCATCCCAACTCCATCACTCGCTACACTGTGCTTTACAAATATTGTCACAGCCCTTATCACTGACATTATGTTATATATACTTTGCATTTACTGTCTGTTTCTTCCTGCCTAGAATGCATACTTCAAGAGGTTATGGAGCCTTTGAGGAACACACACGAGCCTCCCGTGCCTTTGCACCTTGGGTGTGAATTGCTGAGAGAGTACAGTTGTCCCTTGTCGAGCCCAGATCACTTTCCAGGTTCCTTCCAGGACCCAAAGTTTCAGAAAAATGAAATTTTTAGAGACACAAAAGAGCTCAGTCATCATCTAATGCAAGAGTTTTCTTTTTTTCTTAAGCTGGGATCTTTGAGTCCCCAATAATTTGTAAACTCCCTAAAATTATATGCAAAATGTCGTTTACACACATGTGCACCATTTTCTGTGGCAAGAATCTATGGCTTTCATTAGAGTCTCAAATGAGCTTTATTTCTCAAACAAAAAGTTAAGATCCTCTCTGCAAAATCTTTCATTATAGATGAAGAATACTACAGTTTCCCCCAAACAACAAACAGCTGGTGAGTGACAAGAGTTGGAAGCAGAATCCACACTTGCTGATGCCTACGTGGTCCCTTCCCTCCGCCCCGCCCCCCCCAATGTTCGCTCATTGAGAGAGACATCCCTTCCCCTGTGTGGCCAGAGAGCCATCCTGGAACCCTCGACTCCCAGAAAAGCCACCTCATTGTGGGTCTGACTAAGCCTCGGGCAAAAACGGCCATGCATGACCTTCCCCTTCCTAACAATTTAATTATTCACAAATTTGCGTGTAGTGAGAGCGTCAGAGAGAGATGAAGGCACCAATCTGCCCTCGGCCCCTTTCGAATGGCATTTCATGTGAATGCCGTACACCCGGGACATCTTCACATTCCCTCCCTCGCCAGATGCCCTCAGTAAATAAAGAACTCATTTTCCTTCCCCGCTGCTAATGGCTCCAATTTTCTTGTGATTTTTCCTATAATGGTAAGTGCCAACGAAATAGCACCCCACCACATGTCCTGCTGGCTTTTCTTTCAACATCATGAATTCCAAACCAGCTCTGCTGGAATGAAAAAGCATGAAAAAATAATATTCACGAGCCATTTGGGAAGAGTGCAGGGAAGGAGGGCAAAGAAATGAAGATCTGGGGCATATTTTAACCTCAGTCAGAAGCACATAATTTATCCCCTACTCCTAGGAAATTTGCTGTACGGATGTATCTCAAAGAAATTGCAAGTTCAGGTTCAGACCACCACAATAAAACAAATATGGCAATAAAACAAGTTGCACAAGTTTTTGGATTTCCCAGTGTCTATAAAAGTTATGTTTACACTCTAGTCAATTAAGTGTGTAAGAGCATTATGTCTTAAAAAAAAAAGTATGTACCTTAATTTAAAAATATTTTATTGCTAAAAAATGTTAACAATCATCGGAGCCTTCAGCGAGTCACAATCTTTTTGCTGGGGAAGAGTCTTGCCTCAATGTTGGTTGCTGAAGGTTGGGGTGGCTGTGGCAATTTCTTAAAATGAGACAACCATGAAGTCTGCGGCCTCTATTGACTCTTCCTTTCATCAAAGATTTCTCTGTAGCATGTGATGTCATTTGATAGCATTTTACCCACAGTAGAACTTCTTTCAAAACTAGAGTCAATCCTCTCAAACCTTCCATTAAGTTTATAGAATGTTCTAAATCCTTGGTTGTCGTTTCAACAATGTTCACGGCATCTTCACAAAGATTAGACTCCATCTCAAGAAACCACTTTCTTTGCTCGTCCATAAGAAGCAACTTCTCGTCCACTCAAGTTTTATCATGAGATTGCAGCGATTTAGCCACAACTCCAGGCTCTACTTCTCATTCTAGTTCTGTTGCTATTTCTATCACATCTGCAGTGACTTCTTCCATTGAGTCTTGAACCCCTCACAGTTATCCATGAAGGGTGAAACCAACCTTCTTCTGAACTGTTAATGCTGATACTTTGACCTCACCCCATGAATCACTGATGTTCTTAATGACATCTAAAATGGTGAATGCTTCCCAGAAAGTTTTCAATATACTCTGTCCAGATCCATCAGAGGAATCACTATCCATGGCAGCTATAGCCTTATGAAATGTATCTGTCAAATAATAAGACTTGAAAGTCAAAATGAGTCCTTGATCCGTGGGCTGCAGAATGGATGTTATGTCATCAGGCATGAAAACAACATGAATTTCCTTGCACTTCCCCATCAGAGCTCTTGGGTGACCAGCTGCATTGTCAATGAGCAACAGTAATATTTTGAAAGAAATCACTAGGCTTAAAATATTCAGGAAACCATGCTGTCAACAGATGTGCATGTGCAACAGACGTGCAACCCAGACATTACTGGTTCCATCTCTAGAACACAGGCAGAGTAGATTTTAACATAATCCTTAAGGATTCTAGGATTCTTGCAATGGTCAATCAGCACTGAAAGTCACCAGCTACATTAGCCCCTAACAAGAACATCAGCCTGTCCTTTGAAGCCAGGCATTGACTTCTCCTTTCTAGCTATGAAAGTCCTAGATGGCTTCTTTTTCCAATAGAAGGCTGTTTCGTCTATACTGAAAATCTGCTGTTCGTGTAGCCACCTTCAACGATGATGGTAGCTAGATTTTCTGGATAACTTGCTGCAGCTTCTACTTGAGCACTTTCTGTTTCATCTTACTTTTATGCTACGGAAACATCTCATTTCCTTAAACCTCATGAACTGACTTCTGCGGGCTTCCAACTTTTCTCCTGCATCTTCACCTCTCTCAGCCTTCCTAGAATTGAAGAGAGTTAGGGCCTTGCTGTGGATTAGGCTCTGGCTTAAGGGAATGTTGTGGCTGCTTTGATCTTCTTATCCAGACCACGAAAACTTTCTCCATATCAACAGTAAGGCTGCTTCCCTTTCTTATCATACGTGTGTTCACTGGAGTAGCACTTTTTAATTTCCTTCAAGAACTTTTGCTTTGCATTCACAACTTAGCTAACTGTTTAGCACAAGAGGCTCAAACAGTTCTCAGCCTACCCCGGCTTTCGACATGCCTTCCTCACTACGCTTAATTATATCTAGCTTTTAATTTAAAAGGAGACATGTGACTCTTCCTTTCCCTTGGACACTTAGAGGCTATTGTGAGGTTATTAATTGGCCTGATTTCAATGCTGTTGTGTCTCAGGGAACAGGGAGCCCGAGGAGAGCGACACAGATGGGGGAATGGCCAGTCCACGGAGCAGTCAGAAAACACACAACATTCATCGATTAAGTTTGCTGGGCACGGTGCATGGCACCCCAAAACAATTACAACAGTAACATCAATGATCACTGATCAGAGAGCACCATAGCAGATATAATAACAAGAACTTTTGCAATATTGTGAGAAGTACCAAAACGTCACCCAGAAAGACAAAGTGAGCCCATGCTGCCGAAAAAATGGCAACTATAGACTTGCTCAATGCACGGTTGCCACAGACCTTTAATTTACATAATTTTAAAAACCCCGCAACATCTATAATGCAAGAGGAAGTGAAGCACAATAAAACAAGGTATGCCTGTACTCATAGAAAGTTCTGTAAAGTACCCCGGGATGTCATCTAAACTTTTTCAGTTAGGCCATTATATTGCAAGGAACGAAGACCCACTCAAGCTAGAAAGGGGATGTTTGAGACTTAGAATTGGGAAGCTGCTAAGAGCAGGGACCACTCTAGGGCTGGATGCCCCCCACCCCCACAGGCTGTGGGGTCTCTCCCCATCTGCTCCCTTCTGTCAGTCGGTTTCCTCGTGGTTTTCCATTCATAACGTTGGCAAACAGGTGACTTCAGTTTGCTAGCTCAGCACTCTCAAATGGCACCCCTGTTAGCTCTTCCCTCTGTGGCAAAAACGTACCAAGGAGGGAATCTGATTGGCTATTTCTTTGTGCCAAACCATATGCCACTGCCTACGCAATGGCCTCCCTAAGGTGGCGTGCCCACGGATGGACCAATCCGCAATTGCCATGGGACTCTTACATGGTATAAAACAAGGCTAGTTAGACCTTTCTTAGGTCTTCTGCAGAGCCTGTGGACAGACAGGGACAGTAACTAATTGTCATATAGGAACTAACCTGGGTTTTTCAACAGTATGCTGCAGCAAACGTGTATGGTTTGCGAGGACCAACCATTACATTTTCAGAAACCCCATGAGCTATTTGTTAATCCACTACTAGTCTGAAACTGCCCACAGCAGGAGTGTTTACACCACAGATATGGGCAAATGCTACAAGTCAGAACTCCCTGGCCCCCTCTGGAAAGCCAGTTTACCAGCATACACTGCAGCATTAATGGTTAAAGAGGAAGAAAAAAAAAATCAAGGTAAACAAGGCTCCCCACAATCTGTATCATTTCCCTCTTTTCCCCTTCACCCACCCTTTGCTCCAGCCAGAATGGGCAACTTCCTCATTAGCCACTTGCCACAAACACCTGCTTTGGAGCCAGCGCTCATGCTGAACTGTATCCCCAGCCTTCCCCAACCTCAATGTCCATCTCCATGAAGTTCAGCTTCTTCCCTGAAGCCCCAAGTCCTTCCATTAGAATAACCAACCTCTGCTTCCCTAAATTCCCAGAACCCCAAAGGTACTTTTTTGCAAGTCGTTTCACGTTCAGCCTTCCTTTTGCTACAGTTATTATATTTATGGCTTTATACTTTGGGGTCTTTTAATTCATTATCAACTTCCCATAAACAGAATCTATGCCCACTTCTCTGGATCTTCCAAGTGCTGAGCATACATCTGGGTCCTCAGTTAGACACCTGGTAAGCACGTGAAGAACAAACTCAGAAAACTTATTTCCACAAACCTCCAGTAACACCTTTCTCCCTCCCCTTCCTGCTGCTACGATTCCAGACCTGCTAGCTCATGAGTTCCCCAACTGATATGAGCCCTGACAACTGAATCAGCAGCAACAGGATTCAAGGCCGGAAGGCTGCTAAAGGCGTGTATCTGATGTGTGTGTGATTTACTTTCATTAGATCCAAATGCCTGTAAAAGAGGACAGGCAGGGATTAAACTACAGAGATTAAACTTTGATCTGGCAACAGCAGATTCATACTTCAAATCATACTCAACCCCCCATATCTCTGGAGGCTCAGACTTCCATAGCAAAACACCACAGACTGCATAGCTTAAATGACAGAAATTTAATTTTTCATAGCTCTGGAGGCTACACGTCCAAGATTAGGGTGCTAGCATGGTCAGTTTCTGGTGAGGGCTCTATTCCTGGCTTGCAGACGGCCACTTTCTTACTGTGTCCTCACATGAGCAAGCTCTCTGGTGTCTCTTCTTACAAGGGTACTAAACCCTTCATGAAGGCCCCACCTCCAAATACCATGACATTGGGGGCTAGGGCTTCTACATAGGAATTTTAGGGGGACATAATTCAGTCCATAGCACCCTGTTAAAACCGATCTCCCTTTAAATACTTTGGGAAAGATGACTCAGAGGTTTCAGGAAATCTCAGAACTGGAAACCAGATGCGCAAGATCACAAGTTGAGCATCAAGTGGAGAAAATGAGTTCTTTATGTATGGATCACTTAACCAGCCTGCAGAGTACATGAAGCCACCAAGAAGTTAGAAGGAAAACTACTGGATTAAGTTGGCATGTGAAGAAAATGCAGCCATCAAGTAATGGGGTTCTTTGCACAAAGCCTCCTGAGGAAATCTTCAGGCAGAAAGTTCAACGGCACGTCACCTTTAGATCTTGACATTTTTTGGTCAATGAACGTGGCCTTATGGGCACTACATAATTCATTTGCAGTGACTTTCAAAAAGTGAAAGCTCTTCATACTGAGAGTTCAGAAGGTAACAGAAAATATTATCTCTGTTTTACAGATGGAAAAACTAAAGTAAAGAGAGTCAAACCCCTTGATTGTGCCTGTAACACAGACTAAAATACAAACCCAACTTCCTAATCCTGGTATTGATACTAAAATGTCCCAGAATATAAAAACAAATGACCTTTATGAAGTCGATCATTCCTGAAGCTTAATCCAAATACATGTTGTTAAAAACTGGCACAGAATTCTCAGAACCAAGGCAGACAAAAGAGCAAGGTAAAGTGACTATTTCTACAAGAAAAACAAACAAAACTCTCTCATCTTCCAAAACTATAAAACCCTGTCACTCAAGGTTGCTGATAAATGCAAAAATATAAAGACATGCAAGACAACGGTGGAACATATGTTTCATTTTAGATATTTCCATTCCCTTCACCTGTCATTTCTTGATAGGAGCAGTTTTAGGAAGACAGGACCACAGACATGCTGTACTTTTCCTAAGGTTTTGTAACTATTTGCTAATGCCTCCCCAACATGGAATTTTACCCCCAGGACCTAAAGGAAATCAAACCAAAAGTAAAGAGGAGAAAAAGAGAGCAAATGAAAGGAAAAATCCATGTGTCCATATATCCTCCGTAAGAGACTCCAGTCTATTATTTAAAAAGTTAGTCTTCTGGGCAACAAATGAGGAGCTCTCTCTTTCGCTGGCCTAAAATATGCCCTCATGTCACTGCATTAAATCAGAATCAAAATGCCACCAAAGGAGAAAGGGAGAGGGTTATGGTTTGCTTCACAGAGTGAGCTATTTGCTTTTAAAATAAGTCATGTTGTCAAAATCTGAACTGAGCAAGCAAATCCATATCTAATTCAGGAAAGAAAATATAAGAGACAGATTCAAAATTTCCAAGGCTCTTGGCTTACTTAGATCAGAGCTCAAACATGAAAAGAATTCTTCTACAGACTCGAACCGTCTCTGAATTTGTGAGCTTATGGGTAGACCTCCCAGAAGCACTCAAGCAATTTGAAAACAATCTTGAGCAGCAATCCTGATACTGCCAAAGATGAACTAGATGCCAATCTCTCCCAAGGCATGTTAGAGTCTTCTGAAAAATGATTCTGGGGTATTCTATGTGTAAACAACTCTTGACTCAGATAGGCATCACTTTTTTTTTTTTTGAGGCAGGCTTACAGGCCCATAAAATAATCATTCAGGATTCTGTCCCCAATGGATTCCTATCCTCAGATTCTATGACAGTCTGGGTGTCAGGACCACAAATGACTGGTGTAAAGCTATTGGTCAGAAATGTCTAAGTTCATGAGGCTGGAGGTGTCTTTTGTGGACACTCTAACATGCCAAAGAGAAGGACGCCAGCCTTTATGAAGCCCGGCCTGCTCTTTCTTTGTGTGTTCTATACATTCTTTATATTATACAGCAGTCCTCCCTCATACACGGTTTCACTTTCCAGGGTTTCAGTTACCCGCAGTCAACCTCGGTCCAAAAATATTGAGTGGAAAATTCCAGAAATAAACAATTCGTAAGTTTCAAATCGTGCACCATTCTTTGGAGCGTGATGAAATCTTGTGCCAACCTGCTCCATCCTGCTGGGACATGAATCCTTCCTTTGTCCAGTACACCCATGCTGTGGAAGCTCCCCGCTCATCAGCCACTTAGGAGCTGTCTCGGTGATCAGACTGACTGCTGCCTGCGGTATCACAGGGCTTGTGCTCAAGTCACCCTTATTTTACTTAATAAGGGCCCAAAGCGCAAGAGTAGCGATGTTGGCATATTGTTATAATTTTTCTATTTTATCGTTGTTGTTAATCTCTTATTGTGCTTAACTTATAAATTAAACTTTATCATAGGTATGTATAGAAAAAAGCATAGTGTCTATAGGGTCTGGTACTATCCTTGGTTTCAGGCATCCAGTGGGGGTCTTGGACTGCATCCCCTCAAAAGATGGGGGACTACTGTATAATACAACCACCCAGTGGGCGCTAGAACATGGAAGGTGCTGGGCGAATGTGGGCTTCCTCAGAGCAGTAAGGAAGGTCAGCCAGTGAGTGGGGATTCACACCCAAGTTGGTGTGACCCAAAACATCCATGTTAATTTGTTGTCTGATGATTCATTCATTCATTCATTCATTCATATCTCTTAGGATCGCAGACTGTTCTGAGCCAGCTAGTCAGCACCACCCCAAAAACACAGGACCAGAATGCAAAGGTCTCATCACCCAGAGACCCCTGGCGTTCGAACATTTTCCAGGAAGATTCTTATAAGATCAGGCCATTTCTGGCCATAGGGCTTTAAAATCAAGTATATACTCAAATCTAGTCTGGACCTTTGAGGACAGGTTCAGAGTTAACCAATACTAACTACTTAGTAAGCAACCTGTTCTGCAAACAAGGACACCTAATTACCAGGCTAATGTACTGTCAGGCAAACTTTCAGATAACGCCTGCGTCCTGCCCACTGGACCAGGAAGTGTGCTCGTTTTATTCCTACCTTCTCACTTGGCTTAGAGCCTTACATGACTTCACAAAGGCAAAGAGTAATAAAAGTTAATAGATTTGGATTTCAAAAATCCCAGCCACAAGGAGCTGCTCTCCAAAACTTCACGCTGCAGCCAACAGTTCTTATATCTGCCTCGACAACTCTGATTTCAAGCATGGCTTGGCCACACCGCTCACAGTCTGCAGGACTAAAAGTCGTAACCAGGGTCTAATGTTAGCTTAACTTGTGGCACTGAGCAAATCAACATCTATGCCTCCATATTCTTCCGTAACTCAGACATGTTCTTTTTAAAGGTGTATAATACTAGCAATACTGTTAGACTATACAAATAATTATATATAAATGTTCCGTTTCATTATTGAAATACTTTATGTAATGCAAGACCAAGTGTTGCATATGCCACTATCCATTACCTTATAAAAATAAGACAATTACATCAGACTTTATTGTCTTCAGAGAGAAGAGTCAAAGCCTGAAACTAAAGGTTTAACCACCATGCAAGTCATTTATATTTTTAAAACAACCAACAAATTAAAATCAAAATTAATGAAATGTGACATGATTCTACAAGTTTTAAAATTTAGGATTATGAAGAGATGAGACTAGCACAAGCACGAAAATTCCGTTTTGCCCTTAACCGAAGCAAAATCTTAGATTTGGTTTTTAATTATAAACAAAGAGACGGAGTATGTCGTATGTAATTAACTTGAATGGTAGGGAGCAGAGTGTATTAAATTTCAGATGGCCGTCAAGAATTATAGGAACATAGACAGTTAGACTTTTGCCAGAATATGCAAGAGTCAGCACAATTTGGGAGATATCGTGGGTCTGACTTGCTTGCCAAAGCCCTTGTGTGATTTGGGGCAAACCACCAAAATAGCATGTTTCAGCTGCTGGATCTGTGAAGCAGAAGTGATGACAACTGCCTCCTTCATCTCCCAAATTACATTAATAATAATAGGATTAAGTCCAATCTACTTATTTGCTTAAATTGGTAATCCATTCACATTTCACAAACTTTAAGAGGTACAAAAATTCCATATCTTTATTTATCTTTCATATATCTGGAATTGATTTTTATATGGTATTAAGTAGAGGTTCGGATACATTTTTTTCAATATAAATAAGCAATTGATTCAGAACCCATTTTTTTTAAAAGCTCATCCTTTAACCACTGCATGCTAGTGTCATCATTGTCAGACACTTTATCACTGAGCCTGATTCCTTGTATTGGCTGTATAGTATTCCATTGTGTGCATATCCCATACATTACTAAGTCCATCCCCAAATGGTCAAACACTTAAGTTTTCAAGTTGTTGCTATAAACAATGCTGCAATGAATAACCTTTTCCATATATTATTCCTCATGTATATCTGTAGGACAAACTCATAGAAATAGAACAGCTAAGTCGAAAGGTATGTGCATTTTAATTGTAATCGATACTTAACAGAGGTCATACCAATGTTAACTGGATTTTTCAAACCACAATAAACTCCACAGTGATATTATAAGATACAGCACATTATCATTTCAATTCTATCAAAGTTCCCAACATTTGTGACCCTTAGGATCTTTTTATTTTTTAAAGACAACAAATGTGTAAACATGCTTCTAGTGACCACTGATTGAGGAAAAATATATATATATATATCCCTGTAAGTTCACAGAAACCATGCCTAGGAATCCTGCAAAATGGAAACTTAACAATCTAAAACAAATCATGCTGTCACTGTTTGATATACAGGCCTGCTCTGCTTACCACAAAGAGCAAGGGCAACTTGCTATAATATTTACTTCTGTTCTGAAGGAAACTCGAGGCCCAGCAAGAGCGCCTCTGACACCAGGTAGACAGATAATGCCCTATTTCAGGGGCAGTTTGCTGCAGAGGAGAATAACAGTGGATCTCTCTGCACGAGCTGAGGCTGCACCTCGTCTTCTAGCTGAAAGCTGTCGACACCCAGCAAAGAGAAACAGAGCAGGATAACGAGATGCCTTACTCAAACTTCTCCTAAGTTAGTCTTCAGAAAGTGGCATCCTCATTTTGTTTGAAATACAGGCCTTAAAAAAAAAAAAATACAAATGTCCTCCCATTTCCAGGTCACTATTATAATCCTTTATTATCAACACATGCTCCTTCCTTCACCCCCTCAACACTTTGCAAAACACAGTGACATGCGTTCTCAAACGTGCCTGAGACCTGGTGACAATTCAGTTATTTACTCATTTGGCAACTGATGATACCATGTCAATATCACACTGCTAAGGACTGAAACCACGTGAGAAGTCAGTGGCTAAACTGTGGAACCCACGATGGGACTTCCACTCTGCAGCTCAAACCTCCCAAGACACACTTCCTTCCCAGAACTCTTAAAAAAGGGAACATGTTTCTGGATCTTATTTATAGCAAAACCTCCACCTGGGCGGGGGGGGG
>VBSM01001927.1:8025543-8045737 GCA_008086735.1 Cheirogaleus medius
GGGGGGGGGGAAACCATGGAGACCCATGGAGACCAAGGCATTTTCCCTTTAGGATTGAAGAGGGGAGAATTTAGTCTCCAGAATCTTTAAGATCTGATAAAGGAAACCTGCTCTCTCCAGAGTTATAAAGAGAACCGGCTAGAAGACAAGTTGAAACCAAACTTTGCTACTAGCTGTGTGATCTTAGATAAGTCATTTGATGCCTGTAGGGGCTTTTTTTCTTCCATAAAATGAGGGTGTTAGCCAAGAGGTAATGCTTACATACTTGAGCTATTAACATCTTTTAATTCTACACACAAAAGGGCAACACTGTTAGATTTTTACAACTGAGTCTTATGACTTATAGTCTTATAACTGGTCGTGGGCAGGAAAGAACTGGGGCATGAGAGCCATGTCATCCCGGGCTCCAAGAAAGTACAATCAAGTACAGCCCATCCTGGTGCAGATACGCAGGTAACAAACCAGTCGGGAGGATGTGTTCTTACTCACCTGGCTGAGTCAGCAGAGCTATTTCCAAGAGGGAATTAATTTCTACTGCAATTTCCTTGCCTCAAGAGTTGTTTTAAAAGACAAAGAGTCAACACCCAGGATGCTTAGACAGGGCATCTCTGGGGTCCAAGTATCATCTGATGTGGGCAGTCGCAGAGTTTAATTGGGTGAGAATGTGAGGGCCAATGGCACGATTAAGAAAAGGTGAAAATGACCATGAACCCATTTGAACAGCGGCGGCTCTGCAATGGCACAGAGCTTTGCAAAAAACAAAGCCCACTTTTGTCTCTCGCTCAGGAAGTGGCTGCCAGCATCCAGACAATCGTTTGAGTGAGCCCTGACTGCCGGCCCAGGCTCCGAGAGGACATGTCCTGAACGTCACTCGGAAAAATACAATTAGCGTGCTCATCCACATCTCTGCCCCAAAATAATTTCTGAAAAACACTTTTCTAATGCTTAACAATAAAAACCTCATTATTCCTGAGGTATGCTGGAGGCTAATTACACAATGTCAAAGGACTCCCAAAGGATTTATTATGTCCTTTAATGTCCGCAGAGAGTAGGCATATTACGGGGGGTTCCACCTATTAGATGAAGGAGAAAACTATTTTTCCTTTCATTGAAATATTTACTGAAGAACAAACTATGTGGCCTTGAGTTCCTGGACCACAGACTTATGGGTCAATTTCATTACAACTCATTCCAAAGTTCTGGATCATTCCTTGTATTCTTTCGAAAGTACTAAAATCTTTTATGTGCACCGGGTTATGATGATAATGTTATTGTGTTGAATCTTGCTGGAAATAAGCTGGAAGTTGGGGAAATTTTGCTTTATGGGGAAAATGCATTGCAATAAGACCTGATTCCTTACCCCACAAACCCTACTGGGCTGTCTCTTAATATTTAGATGAGAAGAAAACATGAACTAAGTTTTCAGACAGTATGATGGCAGCTATGACCACAACAAAAATTCAGAAAAAAACCAGTTTTTGAGTAACTGCTACCTTTGCTTCAATGCCCCTTACCAGTTCTCTAAATTACTTTTTTTCTTCTTCTCCACCTTACTTGTGACCTCTTAAGATTTTTTTCTTTAATTACCCAGTGTGCAGTATATATGCTCTTACTGTAAGGCATCCCAACTCCTTTTTTGGAAATGGGAAGTAACCGATGAATCTGAATGTCTTGTTCCTTCCATTAGACTTGACTGCACCCTCTTTCCTTTCCGACTTGTGCTCAACACAACAGCACCAGCAGTGCAATGACTCAGGACCTTCTAAACCCCACTCACCACGACGGTCAAGCCTTTTCTTCCCATGCGGCCACCTCTACAATGCCCCTTCCTTCATGAAGCCTCCACCGATAATGACAAACAGAAAGAGCAAATCCCCGCGCCATTGTTCCCATCTAATGATGCAGCACTTACGATTTCAATTCCTCTCCCTCCCCACAGCGGTCACATGATCCTTTGCTTAAACAGTTTATGACTCTATTATTTAAACGTTCTGTCTTCTCTTACTGCCTTTGATGTCGCCTCATGGGAGGCACAAACAGAGCAGTTATCTTCCAAGTGTGGGCAAAATCTCTTACTATGGTAGACAAGGCAAATGTGGGTAGCTGGGCCAGCATGCATTTATTCTCATTCAGCATGTATTTGCTGAGTGCATGCTAGGAACCAGGTGCTGGTCCTGGGGCTGAGGCACATTGATGAAAAAGACAGAGTTTCTGGCCTCAAAACTTTACATTCCAGTACCGGAGACAGACGGTAAACACTAACAAACAAATAAAGGGACAGGGCTGGACATTCCAAGGCGTGGGCAAGGACAGTGGTACCATTTAGCTGGGGTTCTCAGAGAAGGCTCTAAGGAGGGAGTATTTGAAGGAAGACTTGAATAATCCAAGAGAACTGGACATTTTAAGATCTGGGGAAGCACATTCCACAAGAGGGTGGAGGTGTTGCCAAGGCCCTGAGTCAAACCGAGCTTGGCTAGTTGGAAAAACAGAAATAAAGCCGGTGTGGCTGGAATGTAGGGAGGGAAAAGAGGTCAGGAGTGGATCTGATCACGCAGGGCCTTGCAGGCCACGAGCCGGAGCTTCAGTGTCGTCCTAACTACAACAGGAAAGCATGGGAGGGTATAAGCAGGGAAGTGGCAATGTTGGGTTTTTGCCTTTAAAAAGCTCCTCTGGCTACTGTTTGGGGAATGGCTTCGAGAGGACGGATGAGGGTAAGAACAGTTAGAAGGGCTGCTGAGGCTGCCCTGCGGGAGGTGACCCAGGCCAGTGTGGACATGGAAGCATCAGGGACGGTAAGAAGTGGTGGTCTGGGGATCTATTTGGGGTAGGCCAGAGACAGACTGAACTTGAGGACAAACTGAATGTGGATGACTCCTTCCTAGCTTTTGGCTGAGCCACTGGACAGAGATGACAGAACCGGACAAGGTGCAGGTCAGCGAGGATCAGAACTGCTCTGGAAGCAGGAATGGCCCATTAGGGAGCCAATGAGAGCTGCCCAGGTCACAGCTGGCCATGACTGTGAAGCACAGGGAAGGGGCTGAGCTGGGACTAGGAAGTGGGAGCAGTCAGCAAACTGATGGGAGTTAGAGCCAAGGAATGAGATCACTTGGTGGCAGGTAGATAAAAAGGCACAGAGGCAAGCGCCGGGTATAGCAAGATCTAAGGGTCTGGCAGAGGAGGAGGAGGAGGGCAGGAGGAGGAGGAAGGGTGGGGACACAGGAGGAAAACCACAGAGAGATGGGATCAGAAGCCCGGAGAAGAAAGCGTTTCAAGAAGGAAATAGTCAACTGCATCCAATCTGTGGGGAAAAAAACACACAGGTGGAAAGAAAAGTGATTCTATTTTCAATTCTCTTTTTAGCTAACTACAGCAGATCCTCATTATTCCGGAATTCCGTATTTGTGAATTTGCCTACTCACTAAAATTTATTTGTAACCCCAAAATCAATACTCCTGATGATGCACAAGTTCCCAGCTGAGGCCGAACAAGGAGACTGACGTCCACGTTCTTGTTTCAGCTCTCGTGCTGTAAACAAGCATCTTTCTCGGGGTCTATTTACCGCCACGTTTTTCTCATTTTTGTGCTTTTTGTTGGTGATTTTGCTGTTGATTATGGCCCCCAAGGGTAGTGCTAACATTCTTGAGTGCAGAAAAGCTGTGATGTGCCTTCAGAGAAAATGCATGCATCAGGTAAGCTTCCTGCAGGCATGAGCTATGGAGCCACTGGCCATGAGTTCAGAGTTAGGCAACTATATATATATGTAATCTTTAAATAGAACACACATAAAATAAAGTTACGCACCCAACAACTGATGAAAATGAGCAAAGGCAAACAGGAACCTAATCCTGCATTTCCCCTAGGAGCAATGGCTCAGTATCCACTAACTCAGCATTCGCTGTGACTTTATAGAACAGAACTACCACAAATAATGAGAAGCGATGCTATGTCAAAGATTCAGCTGAGCACCCCTTTCCTCCCTCTTTAATAAAGAAAAAGCAGGTCTCGCGCTTTAGCCTCAAGAGATAACAGCATCTAGCCAGAATCCAATACGCTGCTCTTACGTTTGTTGCCTTCATTTTTATAGCTGCTTTTTTCTCTGGCAAGGGGTGGTAGGAATATAGTAAGGCTCTCTTCTTCAATAATTGTTTAAATGAAAAAAGAAAACGAGCAGGCAACGTAAAATGCCATAGAAAACGAAACTGGCATGAAATGGCAAAGGGTGTGGCACGAGCCACGAAGCTGCTACACAGTGGTCCCTGGACGTGGCAAAACCCAAGAGGATCGATGAAGAGCACAGTTTGGGAAACAACGCAGGTTAATGAGTTTTAGTCTCTATGTCTTATGGTTACGTGGCCATGCGTGGGAAACTTAGCTTCTGTGAACCTCCTTTTTCCCTACCTGGAAAAGGGGACAACAGCATCTCACAGCAATACCTGGATGATTTAATGGAGTAAGATGTAAAGCAGTTTTTGAGAACCCCCGAGGAGTTTCCATCTATATGAGTTACATCGATCACTATTTATCATATCAAAAGTTCAAGAGGAAGCGTGTTCAGTTGCCTTGTTTTTTTGTTGTTGTTGAGAGAGAGTCTCACTCTGTCGCCCTGGGTAGAGTGCAGTGGCATCATCATAGCTTACTGCAACCTCCAACTCCTGAGCTCTTAGTGATCCTCCTGCCTCAGCCTTCCCAGTAGCTGGGCTTACAGGCATGCGCCACCATGCCCGGCTGGGTTCTTTCTTTCTTTCCTTTCTTTCCTTTCCCTCCTCCCTCCCTCCTTTCTTTCCTTCCTTTCTTTCTTTCTTTTTCTTTCTTTCTTTTCTTCCCTTCTTCCCTCCCTCCCTCCCTCCCTCCCTCTCTCTCTCTCTTTCTTTCTTGTAGAGATGGGGTCTCAACTCTTACTCAGGCTGGTCTTGAACTCCTGAGCTTAAGCAATCCTCCCGCCTCTACCTCCCAGAGTGCTAGGACTGATTATAGGTGGGAACCATCATGCCCTGACAAATATTTATTTCTGAACTACTTTAAAATAACTATAATAAACCCAATAAATGTTAGCAAAAATATATCTTTTTAATGAACAAAACTTATTTTTTCAAACAAAAGCACTCCTAAGAGTGGCACTGTTTTGCATATTTGTAGATCTCTTTAATGTCTGGCTTCAAAAAAGGCAGCTAGGTTTTTATACCTGATGCATTCAATCCGTTGCCATGTCACACTTCGCATAGCCTCTGTGAAACGCCACTGTATACTCATGAGACAATGAGAATGTAAACAGGCCAGTAACATCTTAGTATTATCACAAAAAAAGTATTAATTTCATGGACACCCCTGGAAAGTGTCACTAAAACCCCATGTGCGTACTGAAGTAAAGGGTTCGGAATAGTACCCCACAAGGTAATTTCTTAATGCACATTAAATTCTCTTTTCCTTTTATTTTTAGCCTCAGTGTTGTTAAAACATCAACACATTAAGGCAAATCCTTCTTCGGGTCATTATAATAGTATAATACCTAGTACAGTGTCACTTGCAGAGAGGTGGCCAGCAAGTGTTACTATTGTTATTCAGATGGCTCTATAACTAATTAGCTGTGTGACTGTCAGCCAAGGATTCTTAATCTATATTCAAATTCAGAGGATCCATGAACATGAATAGGGAAAAAAGTTCTTTATTTTCTGACCCTAAGCATTTACTTAAAATACTTAAATTAGGCAATAAACCACAGTTGAACTAATAGCACCTGAAATACTGTTGCCAATAGAAACCACAGGTATTTTCATATCATATTAAGGTTATTGCAAATATCTTGAACAATCATATATGCTCATCACTAATTCAAAATGATGGTAGTTATTAGACCTGTCACTAGATCTTGTTATTTGATGCATTAATAAAGTACATATATTACAATATACAAATTTTGAAAAATATCTTGACAACTGCATTTCAATACAAGTGGTTTCATTTCCAGTCCTTTGTATTTTACTTTATGCATTTAAAAGCATTCTGAGAAAGGAGTCCACTGGCTTACCAGACTGCCAAAGGGGTTCATGCAGCCAAAAAGAGCAAGAACCCTTGGTGTTAAGCAATTCATTTTACCTCTTGAGGCACCAAGTTCCTCTTTTCAAAAGGAAATTGGACGAGTTAGTCTCTGAGAACCCCTCCCAGCTCTACTTCTGCGGAATATGCCGTTCACAGTGAGGAAGAAGTGGATGGGAAGTAACATACACCTGAATGCATTAACAATGGGACCCAGAGTCTGGAGTCAGTCTTAAATCAGCATTCAACAACCTACTCTATGCAGTTAAATGTTTTTGGGCTAACTGGGCCTAACACAACTAAACAGTTGAAGAGTTAACAGTGAAAGCAAATAGTTCCCAAAACTACCTTTTATCACATCATAAAAATACATACAATTGCAAATCTCAACATGCAATAATGAATGACTTTGCAGAAAATCCATAATTAACCTAATCCAGGGCTGTTCTTAACATTAACGGCTTGTGTAGAAACAAGCTTAAAAATAAATGTTTTGATAATCACAGGAGTACTCTGAGTATTTATCACTGTTTGCTTAAAATATACATTAAAATGTTCATACCTTCATATCCTCAACCAGCAAAACAGAAAAAAAGAAAGGAAAAGAGAGAAACAAGGAAAACAAGAAAGAAAAAAGAAGGAAGAAAGAAAAACAAGTTTTCGGCCAGGTGTGGTGGCTCAGGCTTGTAATCATAACACTCTGGGAGGCCGAGGCAGGTGGATCATTTGAGCTCAGGAGTTCGAGACCAGCCTGAGCAAGAGCGAGACCTCGTCTCTATTAAAAATAGAAAAAACTTATTTGGACAGCTAAAAATATGTAGAAAAAATTAGCCGGGCATGGTGGCACATGCCTGTAGTACCAGCTACCCGGGAGGCTAGGACAGGAGGATCACTTGAGCCCAGGAGTCTGAGGTTGCTGTGAGCAAGGCTGACGCCACAGCACTCTACCCAGGGCAACAGTGAGAGACTCTGTCTCCAAAAAAAAAAAAAAAAAGTTTTCCAGGGTTCTAGGAAAGAGCACTTGTCCTAAGCACTTAGCACTTCGGGACTAAAGGGCCATAGTTTAAAGAATCTATCAGTCACCACACTTGATAACACACATATGCCATTTAGGCCCACTTAATGCTAGAGATTGGGCCAACAATGCTATGTTTAAGAACTGAGAAAGCCCAGACAGACTGCATTTCAGTCCCTGTAGAAAAATCTAGGCTATGTCAGGCACAGTCAACAATGGCACCAAGATAAAATAAGGCAGGAGCGACTGAGAGCTTCTCCAGGAACAATTCGGACTGAGACCACAGGTCTGCAGAGGCAAACTCCTCTGGGAGCACAACAGGCAAAACCACGGCCAGCTCTGAGGCATCAAAATGCTCCAAAGTGGCTTTTGCTACAGTTTCCTTCACCCAGAAACCAAATCTGACCAGCAGACACTCCAACAAGCGAATTTTCCCAATTATATTTAAACAAGTCTGTCTATTCCACGCTTGTTTTCTCTGCAGAATCTCTCTCTTTTTTTTTTTTCACTTGCAGAGGTAACGACAGACTGAAGGCTTGCACTTCCTTCATCTGACCAAACAAAATGAAACTCATGTTGGGGTGAATGAGATGCTAAAAGCCTAATGGAAAAAAAAAAAAAACTGCATTACATCACTAGAGAAATTAGCTTAGACTGCTTTGGAATGGCGCCCCAACATCAAGAACAAGCAGTTACTGAATGCACCGATATACATACCTGGTAGACCTCTTGAGTGATAGAAATACAAAACCGTAACTTTCTGACTCACGGAACCCAAGGCTGGCACGGAGGCAGAATTGCAAGGAAGAGGCACGAAGGTTTGGGAAGGTCTGGCAGATAGTAAATTTGAAGGAGGCTGTAGGAATGGATTTGAGCCCTCAGGGAAAAGCAAGATTGTCCCCTGCAGAGTTGGGAGGACACTCCGGGCAAGAGTCAAGCACAATGGGAGCAAAGTCCTAAAGGAGGGACTCCCCATAGTGCATTGCACAACAGCGATTAGGGCAGTTTGCCTGCATTGGAGGGTTAATGAAGGAAGGCTTGAGAGAGAACGCAGGTGAAGATAGGCTTGAGCCAGATTACAGAAACCTTGAAATCTGGGCTCAGTTAAGACTTTTTACCTGTAGACCATGGGAGGCTTCCCAGCAGGGAGGCAACAGAAACAACAAAGAGTTTCAGGAATAAACAAGGGAGACTTAGCTCTTCAGTTAATTTATCCTAACTATGGGTCCTTCTGTCAAATCCAGACCAATCAGAATCTTTTGTGTCTGGTGAAATAAGTGTCCCAAATTATAACCTGGGGTCATTTTCCTAACACCTAGGCCCAGGAAATGCAATCCAAATATTTTTCTTGACTGAAACCACAGAATTGACTCTATTCAGGACAGAACACAGTAACTGATTCCAGAACAGGTACAACAACAACAACAAAAAAAAAAAAACAAGAAGAAAACATATCATACTTGTTCCTGTGACTATAGCAAATGTGGAACACATTTGCACTCACTACACCTAAGTCAATAGTTTTGGAAAGAGCTTTTAATCAAAAGCTCTTAAACAAAATTAGAATTGATAACATTTTTGTAATTAGGCATTGCTAAACACACTTTCACTTAATGTTCAGTACTCTATAGTGCCCAAAAACAAAGAAATTGGTTTCATCTATTTTAGAACATTTCACTTCCATAACTACTAGCTACTTAATTAGTTGGCACTTGATTAGGAATCCCTGTCTGAACTGTTATGACTAAATCATGATGGCCTGGGGCAGAAGAAACATCTCTACTCATTTCTGAGAGCATGGATTCTAAAAGTAACTTATGGAGGAAAAAAAAAAAAGTTTTTTTGAATAAAAGGAAAATAAGGAATAATATTCATATGAAGGATCACAATCTAGGAATAATAAATATGAGACGGTTAAAAAAAAAAACAAAAAACACCTGACTCATGGCTACAGAATTGAAAAGCATCTACACATGTTAACAATGTCTCTGAAACTGACATCGCCCTGGGAAAGTATTAACAGGTTCCGGGGACCGATCCCCATTAACCAGTAAAGTAAGGAAAAATAGAGACTCAGGAGGGAGTAAAGTGAAAGATTAAATTGCAAATAGGCCAAATGAATGAACCTGAGAGGAAATGCTAAAATTCTCATCACAATCAACTGTGTTTATATTAAGGACTCGCCCCCACTAATGGCAGAAGTCTTCCCACTAGACCTCAACAACCTCACTCTCTGATAAAAAGTGAAAGGATCCTGGTTTTCACCTGGGTCAAACCTCCTCCCACCCTCACCCCCACAGTTTAGGATCCAAAGCGACACAGCAAGCCACACCTGCGCACATCCTGGGGGCTCCCCAGCGCAGCTGTTAGGAATGCCAAGCACCCAGCGCAGGGCTTGTCACCGTTTTCTTAATTAAAATATCCTCTTCTTGTCCCCGATGAAACTCAGGATTCAGAAGACACGCTCCGTTAGGGGTCCAGTGTCCGCACAAACAGCTCCAAGGGCCAGCCACCCCCTCCCCGTGCCACACACTTCCTGTCCCTTCCATCACCTCCACATCACAACTTTCCCATTCAGTTGACAACTGTTACCAGGGGTCCGGTCCCTGGAGGAAAGGAGGAAGGGGTGGCTCTCGACCCCCGACGCCTCACTTAGGAGCGTCAGAGAAGACCCTCCGCAGAGGGACGCCAGCAAGCACCGCGACAATGGGCAACCCCCCACGTGCCGACCCCGCCGGCCACCTACTCCTGAACCAAAACGCAACCGGCGCGGGGACCCCGCGGGAGCGTCGGGCGCGCTCCGTCGCCTCGAGGTTTCCACCGTGCCGAGCGCAGGAGCTCGGGATCGCGCGCGGGATTAGGGTCCCGGAGCCCAAGTGCACTCTGAGCCGCTCGGAGTCCTCGGTCCCCGGGTGGCTTCCCCAGCGGCGCTCCCGGGGGAAGGCTCCGATCGCCGCCGGCTCCCGGGCTGCGCGGCGCGAGTCGAACCCGGACTGCGCCCGCGAGGACAGCGGGGCCGAGCCCCGGCCGGCTCCCCGCGCAAGCCGGGCAGGGCCGCTCCCGCGAACTTCGCGGTGGGGCGATCACTCACCAACCCCGTACTTCTGCCTCTTGGTCGGGATCCAGCGGGCCATGGCGGCGACCTCGCCCCGCGGCGGAGGCTGAGGCGGCTGCGGCGGCTACAGCTCCTCGGGCGCCGGGAGCCGCCAATCCGCGCTGCTGCGCGCCCCGGGCTCCTCCGCCATGTTCCGGCCAACTTCGCCCGGCTGCGCGGGCCGCCTCCCCGCCTCCCCGCCTCCCCGGCCCGGACTCGCTCAGGCCCGGCCCGCGCCGCCCGCGGTCACCTGCTGGGCTGGGCGGCCGCGCCGCGCTGCGCGCCCCTCCCGGCGCCGCCCCGGCCCCTCCCGCCGGCCGCGCCCTCCCCGCCGGGGCCGCCTCCGCGCCGCGAGCCACACTCCGCGCTCTGCCCGCCCCGGGCGGCTGCGGCTCCGCCTCGCGCACTGCCCGGGAGCGGCTTCCCGGGGCCGGCCGGGGTCTGGCTCCGGCCGCGTTGTGCTTGTTCCCCACCCGGCTCACACCGGGAGGCTGGGTCGCGGGGGAGCCCCGAGGGCCGCGCGGGAGGCGCCGGCGGCACCCGGGCGGGGCGGGCGCGGAGTGCGGGCTGCGCTCCCACGGTGCGCCCGGCCCCGAGCGGCGCGGAGTTAGCAGGAGTTGCCTCTCGCCCGGGCACCGCCGGTGCCTGGCACTCAGCCGGCGCGCAGTAAATATTTGTTGCATGAATGAGCATTTGACTGCTGCGCTCACCGCCTAGAGCTTGAACAGACACCACGAGCGCCGGAAGCGACTCCGGGGCAGACACGATCTCTTGGGGCCACCGTTTAGAGCCCTGAGAGCAGGACATTTGTCTTCTGATAAATAGAGAACTGGCGCAGCCGAGGCGCGCTCCTCACAAGTACCCAATCGTCCCCTGGGGTAGCGGTCCCTAACCTTTTTGGCACCGGCGACCGGTTTCATGGAAGACAGTTTTCCCACGGGAGGAAGGGGGGATGGTTTCAGGATGATTCGAGCGCATTACATTTGTTGTGCAGTCAAACCTCTCTGCTAATGATAATCTGTATTTGCAGCGGCTCCCCAGCGCTAGCATCACCGCCTGGGATCACAGGGCGTTAGATTCTCATAAGGAGGTGCAACCTAGATCCCTCCATGTGCAGTTTACAGCAGGGTTCACGCTCCTATGAGAATCTAATGCCACCGCTGATCTGACAAAAGGTAGAGTTTATGCGGTGACGCGAGTTATGGGGTGCGGCTGTAAATACAGAGGAAGCTTCCGATGGCTGCCGCTCACCTCCTGCTGTGTGGTCTGGTTCCTTACAGGCCATTGACCAGAACCCATCTGAGCAAGAGGGCTGGGGACTGCAGCCCTAGGGGATCCTCTGTGGGGATATTATTTAGAAAGGCTTAATTTGGAAGTCCTGTATCCCAAAACACAGGGATCCCTCCTGAGATGAGGAAATTCAGAACCTCATGCTCAGGGGGAAAGTCCACCTCAGACTCCCCTTTTCCAGCTGGCCAGCATCCCAGAGACTGTAGCATCCCTGCGGAGAAAGGGGCCAGGTGCATCCCTGTATTCTGGGCCGCAGACTATATTTTATTGGCAACGATCCAAAAGTTGCAACTGCGCATTTAAACTACCTTAGGCTCTGGGTGTGGCCCTCTCTGGAACTCCCCTCCTGGACCTCTTCTTCCTCTGGGGAGACCTGGAGAAGGAAGACTGGATCTGAGTCCAGGGGGCTTCTTTCTACCTCATACCTAGAAGTAAAATCACAAGGGGAGGAAATCAGCTTAATTATGTTCTCTGTCTGAGAAGAAGCCTCTTGAGAGAAACCGTGTTGTCCTTGCAGTCTGTGAACGTTTTCTTGCCTATTTGGAAAATGAAAGAGAGGGAGATCGAATAAACATGTAGTAAAAGATAGTAAAGCTTGCATGGAGAATGACATTTTAATTTTAGTGACTTTTTGCAAAGCCATACCCGAAATTTAAAAAAAAAAAAAAAGTCCTATTGACGGTGGGTAACTCCTAGAGCCGACTTTCTTCTCCATCGACCAATAGATATTTATTCACAACGTGTAATGACAGTTTAAGAAATTCTTCTGTCACTTGAGGCTTGACGTGAAGAAAGAATTCCACCATCTGCCCCCAAATAATTTCTTTTCCTCAGTGACATCACGATTAACCTAATTTCCCAGGTTCTGTATATTCTTCTTCCTTCTTTCCACAAATAATTAAGTGCCTACTTGTTCTAATGTAGGTTTAGCAATGAATAAAGGAAAACCCTTATCATAGAAGGGGAGAGTAAGACACAAACAAATAGATGCCCAGCAAATGAGGGTAAGTCCTAGAGAAAACCTCAGAGCAAGAAGGAGAGGATGCATGTGGGTGCTGCTGTTTTATAGACAGCGATATGGGAAGGCAGCTCTGGTAAGGTGATGTGGAGATACAGAGGTGAAGGAAGTGAAGATTCCAGGGGGAAGGATTCTGGGCAGCAGGATCAGCAAATGCAAAGGCCGCGGAGCAGGTTTGGCAGGTTCCAAAATCAGCAGGGAATCCTGGGTGGTGGGAGCTAAGAGGTGAGAGGAAACTTGGTCCAGGAGGCATGGGGTGGCTGGATAAAGAGAACCGTGGCAGGTATAAAGACTTCAAGACTTCATAAAGACTTACTACGGCAAGGGAGGGATGGGGGGCTTTGAGCCAACCAGGGACAAGATTTAACTCACCTGCTATGGTATGAAGCCACCAGAAAGGGGCAAGGGAAGCCACGTGGATAGATGGAAGGCTATTTCAGCTGTTCAGGCAAGAAATGAAGGCAGTTGGGTCCAAGATGGTAGAGGTGGAGGTGGAAGAGGGTTTGGGTTCTTGACCTACACTGAAGACAAAACCAACAAAAGGGCAGTGTAAACAAAGTGGGAACTTAGTACTATGAAGCTCTGGTCCCCTCAGGATGCTTCAACCTTTTTTGTAAAAGTTTTCCCCCAAAAAGAGATGTGCTTGTATTATTTTTAAGAAGCCCTACCCCTCATTGTATGCACTTCACGTATCACAAACCTTGGCTTTTGTCCCTGGGTGTAAGACACGAGAGGGGCAAAGATGATCTAAGGTTTGGGGCTTTAACAACCAATGAGTAGAGTTGCCATTTTCTTGGTCACCTGTGAGACCTGCCTGGTCTTCACCCTTTTATATCCAAATTGTTCCATATCAGAATTTTCCTCTCAATATTTCTTTGGGACTCACTTCTTCACACTTTTCCTTGGCAACTCCTCCATGTGGCCCCTTAGGAGTTGAAGCCTTTTGCACTAGGCCACACGGCCCACCTGTTGTGGAGTCCAGGCTTCTCAGAGTTGGTTGGGTCCTCTGGGTCCAGGGAAATTGGATGGCGTCTGTTCTGTAAGCATGGCCATTAACATATTTCACATTTAATACACATCAGACGGTTCGTACTCTTCTCCAGGGGACCTGGGTTCCTACCAAAAATATTTCAACTGCTTCCCCCCACCCTTGCATTGTAGACTTTTTCCAAAGCTTGAGGTTTGACTTTGGGCACTGGTGATTTCCAATTTGACAATAATTGCTTTAAAAGAGTTGGCGGGGGAAATGGAAATTTTTTAATTACAGCTTTCGGTATGTTTATTCGTTTTCCTCTGAAGTCTGAAGTCCACCCACTTTGTTGTATGAGATGGCTAACTCCCAGTTTCAAAGTCCATTTAAATCATAAACGCAGACTTATTCAAAGTCTTTTATTAAAATGAGGCCTAAAATTAGAGAGTCAACCAGATGGGTAGGTGGAATGGCAGAGTGATGCCCAGAAATATCCTTTTCTTTTTCCTCTCATATCTTTTCAGAAGAAACATGAAGCAATATTCCACAACCGGAGATATTCAGACTCCAAAACCCACACAAATACAAACACACTTACGCATGCACCAATGCTCTCGGACTCTACTTGAAGGAGCTTAGGAGAAAAGAAATGAGGATATGAATTTGGAGACCATTGTGACTTTCCCTTACGATACCTAAGAGAATAGAGGGACAGATGCAAAAGACACTACCAAGGGTGTCACTTTCCCCAGTGATTATCGGGTTCATCTTGCCAAATCTGGCTGATTAGATGACTTTTCTGTGAGAAGCTCCAGATTCTGTTAAGAGTGTCTTTTTTTCTTTTTCTAGATAAAGGAGGATCATTCTTTGATGCTATATATGCGTAAGTGGCTACTGGAACTACCAACAAAAAAAATAATAAAAATTAATAAAATGTAATTGGTTCTAAGCAGCGTTGTGCAGGCTTCTAAGGACAAACACTTTGGAGCAGGATGGTTCTATGTGAGCCAGAAGCAGGTGATGTATTGTCATTTGGGACCCAGAACTGAACGGGACGAAGTACCAATCTTTCCAGTCCCAGAAATACCTTTTCATATGCCCCAGAGATTCTGCCATCATTACCCACTGTTCACCCCACACGAGACTTAAGTGTGAGCATCTTTGGGTCTGTCGTCGTCTCTGCCAAGTGGCTTTGCGGAGGTCTCTGATGGATGGAGAGGTGAAAGTCAGTGCTCTAATGCTATTCATCTCTTCGCCCCCTTCACGGGGAAATTTATGCTTGGTAAGCACTTTCACCCTTTCCACAAACACAGCAAAACACTTTTTTTCTGTTTGGGTTCTAGAATGTTCTTTCCTGCAAATGTCTAAATGAGCTGACACCACTTTGGGGAAAGGTTGATAATGTGAGCAATGAGAAGTCATTTATTAAAAACTGGATACATATTGAGGTACAATGGAATCAAAGCTACTTGGTTTTTCAAAAAGTATATATTGTACAAAAAGTATATATTGTACATCCTGAAAGATTCCTGTACGTGTTGAAAGATTATCTTCATAAAACTGTTTAAAATAAGAAATGATGAAAACTAAGATACAATATAGAAAAATCATGATGTAAGCTTAAGTGAAAACAAACTGTAGAGGGCACACATGATTATAGCTATAGAAAATAATAGATTTACATAGGAAATGACCCTAGAAGAACATGAAGAAAGGGGAAAATTTTATTCAGACTTCTTCGAAACAAAACAAAGAAAACCACTTGATTGCTGAAGTCAATCAAAACTATGTATTAATAGCAAGAGCAGAAGTTATTTGCCTAAACTTGACCTTTCTCTGTGACAAGAGTGAAGTTTCATTCTCCAGTTCCCTGGTCACAGTGACACTATTACTATATTGTTCAGATGACTGTCATATTCAACAGATTTTTCTTCCTATTTGTGGGCAATTAAGAAACCAAACATCGGATCTGGAATTCTTTTTTTCTTTTTTTTTTTTTTTTTGAGACAAAGTCTCACTCTGTTGCCTGGGCTAGAGTGCCGTGGCGTCAGCCTAGCTCACAGCAACCTCAAACTCCTGGGCTCAAGCGATCCTTCTGCCTCAGCCTCCCAAGTAGTTGGGACTGCAGGCATGCGCCACCATGCCTGGCTAATTTTTTCTATATTTTTAGTTGGCCAATTAATTTCTTTCTATTTTTAGTAGAGATGGGGTCTCATTCTTGCTCAGGCTGGTTTCAAACTCCTGACCTTGAGCAATCCTCCCACCTCGGCCTCCCAGAGTGCTAGGATTACAGGCGTGAGCCACTGCGCCAGGCCTGGAATTTTTATTTAATACCAGAACAATTTCATCTTTCAAGGCCACCAGCTGTATTGTCATGATAATACCTAATGTGTACGGACTAACAAGTACTTGGCTCCAAAGCAACTTGTTTAATCCCCGTACAAACTAATGAGGTAGATGTAACTCTCTTGTCATTCCCACCTCACTAATGTGGAAATTGTGGCTTAGAAGATGTTAAGAAATTGCCCACATAATTAGTGACAAAACTAAACCCAAACCTAAACAGCTGGACTCCAGGGTCCATGCTCTAAAACAGAGGTCAGCGAACATTTGCTATAAAGGGCCATATATATATATATAATTATATATTTAATATACATATTTTTGGGCTTTGCAGGCCATATGGTCTTTGTCGCAACCACTCAAATCTGCAACTGTAGCGGGAAAGCAGCCACAGGCAATACATAAAATGAACGAGTGTGGCCGTGTCCCAATAAAACCACATTTGTAGATATAAATGTGAATTTCATGTAATTTTTCTGTACAGGAAATATTATTCTTTTCGTATTTTCCCCAATCACTTAAAAATGTAAAAACCATTCTTATCTTGTGGGGTATACAAAACCAGGCGGTGGGGCAGAGTTGGCCCTGAGGCCTCAGTTTGTCAACACTTGCTCCAAACCATTATCCTCACCCCTTTAGGTGGGTGGGAAGGCTGGGGACCTCCAGGAGAAGGAGCAGGATAAGAAAGGAGACACCTGGTGGCACTTTCCCACTGGAAGTCTGTTTGCGTAAGAATCTGGGAGAAGCTCTTGGAAGAAAAGTCATGCAAACTACAGATAGTAAAAAGTTGCCTTAGAAATCAGAGCATAGGGAGCCTTCTGAGAGCAGTGAATAATTGTTTTGGGGAATTACCTACTGGCCTATCCTCCCTGAACTCTGTTCTGCACGATAGGAACTACAAATAAAAGACGTAACTAAACCTCTATAAGACAACAGCACACAAGCAACTCCTTTGGTATCCATGGAGCAAGCAGACTTCTAAAGAGGGGAGGTGGCATTCTTGTGAGTATCCTGGTGGAGATGACACAGGGCCTGGCTGAGATAAGGGTGCTAGAAGGAGATGTGACAATATCTGTGAAAATGTTGGCAAGGCCAGGTGGAACACCTGGCGATACCACCTGGTGAAGGTCAGGCCAGAAGAAAACAAAATAGCCCAGTTGGTTTTGCAAGTACGGAAATACATACCCTAGGATCTTCCAGAAATGCCCAAATGGGGCTTGGAAAGAAGGTGCAGGTGTTGAAATTGTAGAACCAGCACCAGATTGGTAATATTCTTAAATACTTTCACGTTCATTAGCTCACTGAGACTGGGACAGCTGTTTGTTGTCTTCAACCGGTCCTTGTCCTCAGAATTCATGTTTTTGAATGTCAATCTTTTCATTCGCTTGGGAGAAACTTCATTTAGCATAGAACTGCTGGCCCTAATAAGAGTGATTCAAAGTTTTAAGGATTACTAATTTGGATGGCAAGATTTTGAACTTGGATATTTTGAAAGGTAGTCTTTGAATCAAGCAACTATGGGATTGCCAAGCACATTAATAATAGCTTAGCAACAAATCTTTAATATTAAAATGTAGGCAACGTTATTAAAGTAATTTTTTCTTGTAGAATCTTCAGTCTCAAGATATGGCTTCATCCCAGGGTTGTTTTGCATTGTATTGGGGCCATATTCCTGAACTCACTTCTTTCAAGATAACAAGGTACCTTTAAATACTTTGCAGCAATTACCTGGCTTGGCTGAATCAGGTGGACAAGGCCCTGGGGTTCATTACTTACATAGTTTCTTAGTCATGTACTGTGGCATAAAGTTCTTATTTAAACAAGCCCTTCCCTCCCATAACATTATGCCTCAGGGTTTGTTCCCGTGAATGACTCATATACCACATATGCAAAAAGTCTCTTAAGAGGAAAAGAAACTCACTTACTTTCTTTTTGGTTACAAACTCCATTTAGAAATGATCTGATGGACGATTAATGTCTTAATATTCTGCAAGCTATTTTAAGTAGAAGCATAGCAATCAAAGACTTCTAGTGAATCTAGTCAAGAAGGAAAAAAAATACAAATATGCACAATTAGGAATCAGAAAGGGTATAGGACCATATATATAGGAAAGCAAATTTATATAAGACTATAACGTACAGTATAGTTCTTACATAATAAATTGTAAAAATCACGACGAAAACAATTCACTAGGAAAATGTAAATGAACAAAATTGAGCCAAGAAATAGAAAACCTGAGCTGACCAAATTGCATGAAATACATTGAAATGTGGTCAGAATATTACCTCTTAAAAATGTGCAGGCCTAGCTATAAAGGCAAATACTTTTGTATATTCAAGCCATAGGTCCGTTAAAAGTAATATAAACTATTCCATAGAAAAAGGTGGATCTTCCTAATTTATTTTATGAAACTAGCCTAACCCTGGCAATAAAACCTCTTCAAATATAGAATAACGATGTAAATAGAAGCTTATATTTGTACAAATACAATACAAATACAGCTATAAACTGAGATGTAAGATAAAATATTAATGAATTGCATCAAGCACTGTATGAAAAGAATAATACAGAATGATTAAATAAGTTTTATTCTAAAAGTTCAAGGGCAATTCAATAATAAGGAAATTTGTCAACAGAATTTATCTCATCAAAAGGTCAGTAGAGCTGGGTGTATATTATAATCCCAGTGACTCAGGAGGCTAAGGAGAGGAGTGCTTGAGCCCAGGAGTTTGAGACCAGCCTGGGCAACATAGCAAGACCCTGGCTCTAGAAAAAAAAATAATAACTAGCTGGGAGTGGTGGTGCATGTCTATAGGCCCAGCTACTTGGGAGGTGAGCTGGGAGGATTGCTTGAGTCCAGGAGTTCAACGCTGCAGTGAGCTATGATCATACAACTGTACTCCAGCCTGGGCAACAGAGCAAGACCCTTTCTCTTAAAAAAAAAACCAAGTCAGTAGAGAAAACTCAAATGATTATCTGGATAGATATGCAAAAGGCATTTGAAAACACTCATTCTTGATGCAAACCCTTAGTAAACTAAGAATAAGCTACACTTCCTCAACATGATAGCGAGTACATATTAGAGACCAGCAGCCAGCATCACACTTAAATGCAAATGGCCATGCATTCTCGTTAATCGGAAACAAGGAATGCACATCTTATCACACCAAAGTTAGAGCAGTATTCAGAGATTGCTCTTTCCAATGCAACGAAATAAGAGACATGAACTAGGGGAGACTAAATTGTCAGTATTTGCTGGTGATAATCATTGGCTAGCCGAATCAACAATGAATATTTTAGAATAAATCCGAATTTTATCACAGAATATATTTAACTCTCTTCCTCTGTTTCGAAGTGCACGTAAGGGGACTTCATAGGCAAAGTCACTACTATGCAGTAATGCATGCTATTTCTGTTTCTGCAGGTTCTGTTTGAATTTATTCATCTTTAAACACAGAAGAGAATCTAACTTCCAAATTATTTTACTTAATTTGTTATGGAAAAGCTTAAAGAGGTCAACCCAATTGCTTGTCAATGGGACACCCTCTCGGGTGGAATGAACCTCTGCAGTGGGTCACAGGGGGTCATTCTGAATCCTCCCAGCAAGGCTGGTGCCATGACCTCCATAAAAGGCATTTGCAGAACCTCACAGTTCATCTCCCAACCCAGTGGGCGCTGACAGCCCTGCCCCTGTGGTTGAGATGGTGTCAAGATCTCTGTCAACATGACCCTTTCTGCACTAACCACAGAATTCTGGTTGCAAGTGACACTTTGTGGGGTGGTGGTTGCACAACTATATTTTGCACAGAGCCCGTGTTTGCCGAAAGCTGAGTCTGAGCGAGCATCTTCGTCTTAGTGACCGACTTCACGTCTCCAAACCTATACTACAAGGGAGCCCTGAGCTGTTACAGTCTGAGCCTGATCACACAAGTAAAGTAAAATCTGTGGCCTCCCCAAGCTAAGCTAGAGAATGAACTGTCAGTTACAAAGGCAACAGCATAGAAAATTAAATATACGAAGATACTTGTGAGAGCAACAAAAATATAATTGGAAAATATAATTACAGTGGCTGCTAAATTAACCACAAGCATATCCATCAAGCAATTTAGGAGTGATTTCAGAACCACCGATAATTTTCCTCATGTGATGCTCAAAGTCTTTTCTTTTAAACGTTCCTTCTAACAAATCCTGTGGCATCCTAGAAAATGTGGCTTGACCTTTCCAGGATTAAGAAAGACCACAGATCTAGAATATTCTTGTTTCAGTGGCCCAGAGTAGAACAAGAACATCGAATTTAGAAAATGAATTAGAGAGAGGGCAAAACCTCAAAATAAATTTTAAAATGGCATGACTTAATCCATGGCAATTTGGGATTTTCAGTTGCTTATTTATTATGATTATTTCTTTTCTATTTTTTTTTTTTCGTTTTG
>VBSM01001927.1:8051717-8061882 GCA_008086735.1 Cheirogaleus medius
ATGCCATCACAATCCAGGTAATAAACATATCCGTCACCTGCAAAAGTGTCCTTGTGTCCCTTTGCTTGTTTTATGTGTGTGTGGGGTAAGAACAGTTAACATGATATCTACCCACTTAACAAAATTTTAAGTACACAACATGGTATTATTAACTCTAGGCTCACTGTTGGGTACCTATAGTTAATAGGCACACATTTATTAGGTGCTTCCTGTGTGCTAGGCAATTCACTAGATATTGTACATGAATTAACTGATTCAATACTTATAGCAGCCTTATAAAGTAGGTACTGTTTTTCTTTTGTTTTGCATTTTATAGATAAGGAAGCTAAAGTACAGAGAGTTTAAGTTATGTGTGCAACTTAGCTGGTACGAATAATAATCAGAACAAATGCATAGCACGCTGACTATATGCACTATTCTAAGTGCTTTATATATGAAAATACCATTTAATTCTCACCTGGACCCTGTGTGACTGATAATATCATGGTCCCCATTTACAGACGAATAAATTGAGGCCCAGGAAGGTTTAGAAACTTGCTCAAGGTTACTCGGCAAGTAAGTAGCAAGGATTTAAATCTGGACAGTTGGGGTACAGGTCCACGCTCCTGAACACTGCACCCTTAAACATTAACATACGCTACGTGAGCTTAAACTGTAAAGTAAATCGGTGTGTCTTATCAAACAAAGGGGTTCTTGCAGAGATTACCTTTGGAGATATCAATATCAGGGATGTATTCATAAAGCCTGGTGAATATCCTGCTACTGCTAGGTCGTTATGTGTGTTAGGTTGGTGGAATTGAGTTTCTGTGGAATCTATTTAGGTGCATCCATTCTCAGCAGGGCGGGAGGACTCCTAGGAGAGAAGGGTTTGAATTACAGCAACCTGAAAATGAAGTGAGACCCTTGCCTGGAAAGTAAACACCAGAATGCTTATTCAAAAAGCAAAGCCTGGATTTGTTAGGCTCTCTCGAGAGATGCCATCATTATGAAAGGCCTTATCCCAGCTGGCTTCCTGCGTGCAGCAAAGCCTAATGGTGCTGGCAGGTCACATAAGCTTGCACTAATGGGCTCATGTTTTATTTATTCAGGTGCTGATTTGACATTGCCCAGCCCCGATGAATCTATGGATTTGGAAATAACTGGGTTCTCTCTATATACTGTGATGTTATCTCCAAATATGAAGGAAATGAGAAACAGGAAAGGCCTGGATTCCCTGCAGATAGCTCCCATGGTTTACAATAAGAATTCGAATACTACAAAAAGCATTAGGCAACATTTAAAACACAAATCAACAGTGTTTAACATGATATATTGCAAAGAAATTTCTGGCACCAAAAGTCTCTCTTTAAGCAACACTTCCACACAGTGCCAACTAAATAATGTAACAGCATCTGGACTCTTTCTAAATTGAGTATGAAATTATGTATTTCTCCCATGACACAGATGATACCAAAAGGCAACATTTCCTAAAATAAAAAATGAAGGGTAAATTAAGCAGGCTAAGGAAGACTCTCTTGTGCCTTCTTTCTTTTTATTTTTAAAACAACTTTTATTATTGGAGTAAAACACACATAGAAGAGTGAAAAATCATGGGTGTATATTTGAGCACATTTTTATACACACCCATGTAACTACCATGTCAATCAAAAATCAGAATGCAACCATGTCCTCAAAACTTTAAAGAGGTCTTTATGCTCTCTTTAAACCCCTCTCCTTAAAATTAATCACTATCCTGACTTTTAAAATATTTTTAAATTTAAAAAATAGCACAGATCTAGAAACCACATAAAACATATGTATATAATAAAGAATTATTATAAGTTGAACACTTATAATTACCACCCAGGTTAAGGACTAAAACTTGACCAGCCACAGTTATAGACTGAACTGTATCGCTCCAAAATTTATATGTTAAAGCCCTAACCTTCCCCACCCTGCTAGGTGACTGTATTTGGAGATAAAGCCTTTAAAGAAGTAATTAAGGTTAAATGAGGCCATAAGAAAGGGGCCCTCATTCAATATGTCTACTGTCTCTATAAAAAGAGGAAGAGATACCAAAACCTTATGTTCATGGCCAATTGATTTTCAGTGAGTGTCAAAATACTATAATCGGGGAAAGAATATAGTGATAACAAACAGTGATAGGACAAGTGGATATCTATATGAGAAAGAATAAATTTGGACCCCTACCTCATACCATATACGAAGATGAGCTCCAAATGGATCATAAACCCAAATGTGAGAGCTAAAACATGACACTATTCAAGGAAAGCACAGAAGTAAATATTTGTGACTTTGGATTAGGCAATGATTTTTTAGATAAGACACCAAAGTGCAAGTGACAATATAAAAAATAAATAGAATTGTATCAAAATTAAAAACTTTTGTGCATCAAAAGGCACCACTATCAATGGAGTGAGAGGCAACCCATAGAATGGGAGAAAATATTTGAAAATCATATATCTGATAAGGGATTAATATCCAGAATATATAAAGAACTCCTACAACTCAACAACAAATAACTCAATTAAACAACGGACAAATGACTTGAACAGATATTTCTCCAAAGGAGATATACCAATGGTCAATAAGCACATAGATAGGTGCTCAAGATCAATAGTCATCAGAGAAATGCAAATCAAAATCACAATAACATATTCACCAGAATGATTATAAGAGAAAAAAAACGGGCAAGTGTTGGGGAGGATGTGGAGAAATCTAGACCCTCATTTATTGCTGATGGAATTATGAAATTGTTTAGCCATTTTGGAAAACAGTCTTGCAGTTCCTCAAAACTTTTAATGCAGAGTTATCTATGACCCAGAAATTCTGCTCCTAGGTATATCCACAAGAGAAAGAGAACATATGTCCACAAAAAAACTTGTACAAATTAGTAAAAATTTTGGCCATTATTTCTTCATTAAATAAGCTCTCTGCATCCCCCTTCTCCTGTATCCCCCATGTTTTTATTGACCTGCTTGCTAGTGTCCTGTAAGTTTCTTAGGCTCTATTAACTTTTCTTCATTCTTTTTTATTTTTGCTCAGAAGATTTGATAACTTCAAATGACCTGTTTTCCAATTCACTGATTCTTTCTTCTGCCTGTTCAAGTCTGATGTAGAAACTTTCTAGTCAATTTTTCAATTCAGTTATTGTATTGTTTAGCTCCAGAAAATCTGTTTGGTTCTCTTTATAATGTCTCTCTCTTTGTTGATACTTTCATTTTGTTCATATGTCATTTTCCTGATTTCCTTTAGTTCTTTGTCCATGTTTTCCTTGAGATCTGTAAGCGTATTTAAGACAGTTGTTTTAAAGCCCTTGTCAAATAAGTCTAATACCTATGTTTCTTCAGGGACAGTTTCTGAAGATTCATTTGCTCCTTTGAATAGGTCATATTGTTTCTTTGTATGTCTTGTGATCTTTGGTTGAAAACTGGACATTTGAGGAAACAGCCAACTTCACCAGTCTTTGTAGGCTGGCTCCTTTTAGAAGAGGACATTCATTGATAAGTTCAGCACGAAAGCTTGCTTGAAGCCTTCTTGGGCCTGTTTTAAGGATATATCTTTCTTGGGCCTGTGTGTGTGTTTTTTTCCCTTTTCATTCCCCCATATGCATAGCTACTTTTAAATATCTTAATTGGCCTAAGAGTATCACCCTTGATTCTTCTCAGGGCCTTTGCTGTTCTACTGCATTCCTCAATCAGTGGTCTCTTGTCCCAGGTGTCCGTGGGTCTGTAGTCCTCTTATGATTCTCATGAATCATGTCCACAGCTTCCCACAGCTTGTCCCAGCCAGAGATCTGGGCTGCTTTTGGCTGTCTCAGCTCTGAGTCAGTCAATACGGAGGCCAATCCCTCAGGCAATCCACAGACAGGTTAGAGAGATACAAATTTGGTTCATGGAAAAGGGTTGGGGACCAGGTCACTTCTTTCTCCTGACTGTGTCATACTGGGAAGGGAGAAGAGTAAAATAGGTAAAAACACCATGAAATTTCCCTAATGTTTTGAATGTAGCTTTTTCTTGATTTGGCATTTGTTTGGCTGATTTCCAGAAATCCTATAAACTCATTTAATTCGGTTTTTCATTATTTACTTAATTTTTCAGGGGTGGTGGGAGAATGAGTATCTGGAGCTTCTCAGTTTGCCATCTTGTTGAAATCTCTTCTGTCTTTGCACTGTTAATCCCATCTTGGCATCTCCTTCTCTGAGACCACAGATTAATATAGATTTTTAAGTCTCTGAAAGGATTTTGCTTTCTCCCTGATTGCAATTAGAGGTCTGGAGCAGAAGAATGACATGATCTGATTTAAATTTTGACAGGATTTCAGCTAGCTGCTCTCTTGAGAGTGGGCCTGAGAGGTGTCAAGGGAAAAAACAAGTAGATCAGTTAAAAGACTATTGCAATAGTCCAGGCAAGAGATAACGGTGGCTGAGACCTGGGTTGTAGCAGCAGATGTCAGATTCTAAATATATTTTACAGGCAGAGTTGATGGCGTCTACTGACAAATAGGATACTAAGGGGAAAGAGGCAGCTGGGAGATTGGAATTGCAAGGGACTGAAAAGGAGGGTGGGAGACAATATGCAAATATCAGGAGCTCAGTTTTGGACGTAATAATTCTGAAAAGCCCATGAGAATTATAAGTGGAAATGTGTGCTTAAAGTCCAAGGAAATCTCTGTGATGGGGAAATAAATTTTGGATAGCAAAAGATGGTAATTAAACCTATGAGACTACATACAATTACATAAAGAGTGTAGATAGACAAAAAACAATTAGTCCAAGGACAGAGAATTGGGATACTCCAACATTTAGAGTTTAGGGAGATGAAGAACCAGCAAAGAAATGTTAATAAAAGTAATGTTTAAAGACAGTCAGAAAAATCTTACTTATATAATTTCTTTCTTTGAGAAATCTAACCTATACTAGGTCTAATAATTATAGACAAATTATGAGGTTTTGTAGTTCATTTCACATAGCTAACTGAGAGTCATTTTAGCAGTTACAGGATTAAAACCCACAAAGTGAATAATTTATAAAAACACTACTTATATTCAACAGATCTAGGGACATAATTTTCTAGTTATCATAATAGCCTAAAATTCCCTATTGATATTGTGTATAAAGCATGCAAATTCATGTATATATGTGTGCATGTATGTGTGTATATTCGTGTGTATATATACACACATATATGTTCTGTTTGTCTGGAGAACCCTAATATGCACGTATATTTTATACACACACACACACACACACACATATAAGGGGTGGAGGGAGAGAAAGAGAGAGAATATTGTTAGAATTGGCTCACATGATTGTGAAGGCTGATAATTCCCAACATCTGCAGCCAGCAAACTAGAGACCCAGGAGAGCTAGCTGATAGTGTAGTTCCAGTACAAGAGCCAGCAGGCTTAAGACGCAGGAAGAGCCAATGTTTAAGTTCAAGTCCAAAGGCAGGAAAAAAAGAAAACAATGTTCCCACCCAAAGGCAGTCATATAGAAGTTCCCTTGTCCCAACACACCATCACGGACACACCCAGAATAATGTGTGACCAAATATCTGGGTACCTTGTGGCCTTGTCAAGTTAATACATAAATTTAAACACCACAAGCTCACCCCTTATCAACTTGGCGCCCACACACATATCCTTAAACCACACTTAATCTCCAAATGAAGACAATAACAAGGTCACAATTCTGCCTAACACAATACAACTATCCTGTGTACAGCAGAAAATGCACTAACTTCTTCCCCAGAAGTGGAGGTATATAGAGTCTTTGAGTGATATTTAATCTTCTCCTTGATGTTCAATAACTTAAATACTATGATGTAAAATTAACAATATTTAAATACTGATGTAAATTCAATGCATCCCATTGTAAGGTCTAGCTTACAGAGAAGAACAATCACAGAACTATTCAAAGATGCCAGTGCTCCCCTCCCAAATTTATTTCTCACAGCTGTAGTGAAAGGTATGTCTTCTAGATCCTCCTGGTGTAGGCAAGTAGGTCTTAAATGATAAATCTACTTCAACATTCCAATCTCCCTAAGCCTCTGAAGTTCTTCTTCTACATTAAACCAAGGCATGTCTGGCATTTTCAACTCACTTTTGGTTCATGTTTCAGCCAACCATCTAACCAACCAACCAACCAAATTGTTAGAGGTATGCATGAGTTTGCCAACAATGTTTGAAAATATCATATACATAGTCACCCAGATCATTGCTTCTTATGAGTGGTTGTTTCAGAATATCCAACGGTGTTCTTTTGTGTATCTCTATTGTCAGATCATGGCATAGACTATCAGTGCTATCTTTACTACTGGAAGTAGAATCATTAGTGTCTTTAAATATATTCATATTAGAGAGCCAATTTTAAAAACCCAAGGACCAATTCAGAGAACACATTTCTAAAATTCTGTTTCTCTAGAACCACTCTTAGTATCAAAATATGGATTAGACAGGATTCTCCAGAGAAATAGAACCAATAGTGTGTGTGTGTGTCTGTGTATGTGTGTGGAGAGAGAGACATAGAGACAGAAAGAGAGAGAGATTTATCATAATTGGCTCATGTGAGTATGGAGGTAGTCAAGCTCCCCAATTTGCAGTCTGCAACCTGCAGGTTCAGGAGAGCCAAGTATAGTTTTAGTCTGAAAGCTGGCAGGTTTCAGGCCCAGGAAGAGCCAATGTTTCAGTTAGAGTCCAAAAGCAGGAAAAAAACTGATGTCCCCAATTGAAGGATATTGAATTTCCTCTTATTTAGGCTTATTGAGTTCTATTTAGGACTTCAAATGATTGGGTGAGGCCCACTCATGTTAGGGAAGACAATCTATTGATTCAAATGTTATCTCACCTAGAAACATCCTCATAGACATACCCAGAATAATGTTTTACCAAATATGTGGGCACCTCATGGCCCAGTCATATATATACATACATATATATATTTTTTTCCCTATAGCTGTATACAATTAATGTAAGCACTACCTGGAATACTTTTATAGAACACATTCCTTGCTCTGAAAGAAAGGCGTCATGATGTGAAGCAGACTCACACAGCTGAATGTTTTTATGTGTTGGGATATAGAGAAATGATGGTGCACATAATGACAAGATCTAACACTTCAGAGTTAATGTCTCATTTAATTGTTTTATATCTAATTAATCACAGAATATAGATTTCTAAATAACCCAAATCGCATTTCCAACATATTTGCGCACAATACCTTTTCCCTAGCATAGCGTTTGGCAATCGGTGATGTGTCACACGAAGGAGTTTAAGCAAGAAATAAGCTGTTGTCAACTGGGGAGCTGGGCGCATGTCCCACTGTTGACCTTTTGAAGTCAGGATACGAATTAGGTCAGTGAGGGCCATGTAGAAAACCATGGTGGGCCTCTAATACAGAGATTATTCTTCCCACTTTATAGACCAGAAATTAAGTGGTGGGACTTTACCTAAGGGTATTCTACAAGTCAATGACCAAAGTAGTTCTTTGGGGTATCTCCATAGTACTTTCCATAGAGGTTGTACTAGTTTGCAGTCCCACCAGCAGTGTATAAGTGTTCCTTTCTTTCTGCGTCCAGGCCAGCATCTGTTGTTTTTAGACTTTTTAATAAAAGCCATTCTAACAGGGTAAGGTGATATCTCATTGTGAACAGTAAGCAAGCAGATGGGAGTGGGGAGGAGGGGATGGGTAAATTCATAGCTAACGGGTACATGCACACTATCTGGGTGATGGGCACACTTATAACTTTGACTCAAACTGTACAAAAGCAAATTCATGTAACCAAAACGTTTGTACCCTGGTAATATCCTGAAATAAATTTTTAAAAAAGTAAGGATATAACTTAGCAGGCTGGGCAAACATTCCACTGCAGTTCATATGCTTTCCTGGCTCGGATTTAATGACTTTGACCTAATGTTCGGTGAAAAAACCCTGGCTTAGTAAATAATCCCTACAGAGACCATTTCATGATGCCAATTAAGAAGTTTTTCCTGGCCACATTTTTGTCCTCCTTCCTTTCTTAGCAAAAATTTCTACATCATTTGCCTTGAAGAGATTCATTCACGTCGCATGCAGATGCTCCGGGTGTTACACAGCTGTTGAAACTCACTAGCTACAAGTTCTCCGGGAACATACTGCGGCCCTCCCTCCGCCGAGAAACCGCTGGAACCAACGTGTCTGTACTAAGAGTTTTGTCAACAGTGTTCCCCCCCCCGATTATGAAAGGAATACATGCTTGTCGTAGAAAATGATAAAAGCACAGAGATAATAATAAAAATTATTATACTCGTAATCGCCCAAACAGATGCCATGGTTAAAATGTTCTGTTTTCTTTTTCTATGCTTATTTTAAGCATACACTGACAAAATGAGTGTGCAGATGACATGCACATATACACACAATAATACATACATGATACTCTGTGTACGTTCTTACTGTACAGGCGGTCCCCAGTTATGGGTAACATGACTGACAGTTTCCATTCTTAAGGAGGCCAAGGCCGGGCGGATCGCTGGAGGTCAGGAGTTCAAAACCAGCCTGAGCAAGAGCGAGACGCCGTCTCTACTAAAAAATAGAAAGAAATTAATTGGACAACTAAAAATATATAGAAAAAATTAGCCGGGCATGGTGGCGCGTGCCTGTAGTCCCAGCTACTCGGGAGGCTGAGGCAGTAGGATTGCTTGAGCCCAGGAGTGTGAGGTTGCTGTGAGCTAAGCTGACGCCATGGCACTCTAGTCTGGGCAACAAAGTAAGACTCTGCCTCAAAAAAAATTTAAAAAAAAAGAATGGGCTCCCAAGGCCCCCAATAAGGATAATTTATAATTAAATAATTAAATTAATAATTTGGGAACTAGTTTCTTCCATGCATGTCAACAGATCCTCATGGCCTAAGCAGCTGGTTCGAGCAGCATCTTTATGCTACCTGCAGCTAGTCTCACTGATAGAGAAGCAGCTGATGGAAACACAATTACACAAAGAATCAGAAGACCCCAGCCAAGAAAGTTTACTGCAAAGAAATTATAAACCTTATCTGAATTCAAATGTATTGACATAAAAATTTCATATCATTATTTTATACATATACAAATCTCTATTCTGCTTGTACTTCTTTGTTTTTATTTCTGAGGTTGTTTATCTTAACCTCTCTATTTTTTTCCTAAGTCATCAGTGTTTTTCTATCTCGTCTTTTCAAAGAACCAGCCTTTTATTATATTCTTTTTGTTGTTTCTTTAATTAGTTTCTTATCTTTATTATTTTGCCTTCTACCTTCTTAGGATTTATACTGAAGACCTTCAAAATTTGATATTTAGTTCATTATTTCAATTTTTCTTTTCTAAAATGTGCACTTAAGTGTATATATTTGCTTAAACCTCATATCACAAGTGTTTACATGTATTTTTAATTTAAATTTTCATTTTGTTTCTTCAATTACTCATGAATTATTTGGAAGTATATTCTTTAATTTCCAAGTATAAACACTTTGGAATCTACTTCAGTATCATTTCTTCTTAATTTCATGGTATTGTGGTCAGAGAATTTTGTTGGTAGAATATTAGCCTACTACATCATTAATATTTATAAACATTCCACACATCTTTGGAAGATTTTATAATTTCCAATTGCTGGCTTCAGGATTCTATTTACGTCACTTAGATAAACATTGTTTTTTAACTCTAATCCTGTGACAGATTAAGATAAAGCTCATTAATTGTGTTGTACAACTTTATTCTTAGTAATGCTTAGTCTGCCTGATTTATCAATTACAGAGAGAACTGTGTTAAAACCTCTGATCATAATAGTGTATTTATCAGGTTTCTTCTTATAATTCTGAAAAGTTTTATATGATACATTTGCAGCATATATAATTAGGTATATATAAGTTTAAAATTATTAAATCTTTGTGGTGAATTGTTCTTTTTTTATCATTAAGCGGTGGTTAACTCTACCACCAATAATGCTTTCTTCCCCCAGTGAAGACTATTTTATTTGTAATTGTTAGAGCAACATCACTTATCCTTGGGTAGTATTTGCCTTTTGTGTATGCTTGTGTGTATGCGTGTGCCTATATGGGTTTGTGCATGCTTCAGTTGATTTACTTTTTACCTCTGTGTGCTATCATGTTTTAATTTATGTAAGCAAAGTGTTTGTACCCCCGTAATACTCTG
>VBSM01001927.1:8061982-8078841 GCA_008086735.1 Cheirogaleus medius
CCACCCGGGCTCAAGAGGCTGTTGAGATCTGTCAAGCAGAGACAATGAAGATGCTGGGTGACTATATGTGCTTCCCCAAGGGACCATCTGAAAAGTGTTACCCCTCCCAGAATGGTCTGTGAGTCTTTTTCTGCTGATGCTGTAGAACCTACCTAAACTTAGATTGTGATGCCGGGCCAAGTTTGCACACGCAGGCAAATCTTAAATTAAAAAGTGTCTGCCTGCCTACAGGAAAAATGACCTTGGACGTGCTTCCCAGAAACTAAAGTTTGTTTGTTTGCTTTTCCAAGACTTAAAAACCAAGGCTTTTCCATCCCCCCCAGTGCAGTCCATTAGTGGCAGTAACGGAGTTGAATGAGTTAGATTGGCAGACTCTAGCCAACTGACAACACATATGAATTCTCAGCCTCAAGAAGGACAGTGCCAGGGACATTTGAAGATCTCAAGAGCAGAAACAAGCCACTTCACTCTTCTGGGAATAACGGAAAGTCTGTAATCCCTCCGTTTTCATATGGATGTCACCTATTTGGAATACACCATGGGAGAGGGAGGGAGGTTCTGGTTTAGCCACGGAGACTCTGAGCTGAGTCTGAGATGATAACTACATCAGAACTATCAAAAATAGGAAAGGGGTGGTTCCCCAGAGAAAAGAAGAGATGGTGAGTGGATGAAAATAGCCAATATTTTCTTGAAAGGCAAGGAAGAAAAATCTTTTCTCTGGACCCCTTGGAAGAAAGAACGTACTATATTTGAAATGAGGGAGGTAGCGGGGGAAACAGCTGTGAAGGAAGCATTAGGGGACCCTGTGTCTGTGCTTTGGTTCCCTGTGACTTTATCTCCTCACCTTACCTACCCAGCTGCCCTGAGAGTTAGATGGAACAATAGATGTGCTAGTGTTTTGCAGACCGCAAATAAATGGCTTTGAATGCAGAGGACCGCACCAAGCAGGTTTTGTACATTCCAAAGTGCCTGTGCTGGAGAGTGTCAGAGATAGTAGCAGACAAAGCGTAATACATGGAGACAGACTCCCAAGTTCAAGTTCATTTGTTGCAACCAGGGTGGAAGAAGACTGCTACATAAAATTCTCCTAGGGATGCTTTATCAGCTAGTTCTGAGCAGAGACCAAATCTCTCTCATGTATTGGGTTCATTCCATGTTGTTGCTGCCCAGAAATCCAACTCCTTGCTTAGATCTGGGACTCTTCAGAATGGAACGTGTGACAGAAATTGCATTATATTTGGTCTGTGATGAAAAGAACACAACTTGCCCTGGTGTAATTATTACTGTTGGCCTCCTGAATGGTAACATGCGTCCCAGATTGTTACTCAGCATTTTGCTTTTCAAAAAGCCTTGTCAAACATTCCTGGGCATCTCTTTTAACAGCGTTATGAGATGTGTCATCAGCATTGTCACAGCACGTCATGGTGGAAGAAATCTAGCTGCATGCGGGAGGCTGAGACTCTGCCTGCGGACACAGTGACTAAGGGACTGGGCAGGGAACACAGGGCTTCATTGCAGAGGTATGGACGTGGCCACTTCTTCCTCCCTCAAACTTCTTGTCAGATTTATGGCAATTATTATAAAATAGAGCTCAGGAGACAAGTATTTTAAAGTAATATTTAAACGTAGTTATTGAAAATTCAGAAATGCTTGAGAGGGATGATTGGTTGGGGAGCCTATTATTTCGAGCCAGGAAAATGTCTCTTAAGGATGCAGTACAGCCAGTTAATGTCACCTGTTGACACCCAGGGCTTGGCATGAATCGCATATACCATAGCCTCAATCATGGGGACTCAATTACCCGTAGGGTCTTGTTACAATGAGACTTTATAGAGCTACGGTCCTAAGGTGCAGAACACTTTATCACTAAGAACAATACAGTCATCATTCAGAAGTGGTATCTGGATCATTTGCAGGGGTGGGGACATCGGACAGCAAGAGAGGCCAGAATTTGAGAGTCAGAAATGTCTCAAGCAACCAGGAAAGCAAGCCAAAGCCAGAGTCTAGAGGTCAGAGGGAGTGACAGGTCGGGAACTGGGTAGTTGGCCGATGGGAACAAGGAGGACGTGGACACTGAGATGCCCCGGAGGGCGGCCGGGCATGAGGTTGACCATGAAACCAGAGGAGCAAGGCAAGGTGAGCCAGAGGTGAAGGGCCCAGCACCGTCAGCCCCTAGCGGGGTCTTGCTGCCCTTCACCTGTTACAGATGTAATGGGAACCTGTAGTCAATGGCAGTCACTCTTTGGTTGCCCATCAATTGGGTCCCATTCCAGTGTCTCCAGTGTGGAGAATCCTCTGCCTTAAGGGTCTTGGTGGGCATCAGAGTCCACCTACCATTACAGAAGCTAAAACTGCTGGGTACTCACTTTCCCACCCTCCCTTGCAGTGAGGCCATGGTCACGTGACCTAGGCTTTGCCAACCTCCCACACTGCCCTTGACCTTGAACCAGGAGTTGGGGACACACAGAAGCAAGGACTGCAGAGGATGCCCTGGGGGTGGAAGCAGCTGCAACATGACCGGGTCCCCAGCACAACGGTGGCTGCAGGGCGGGTGGTGTTGCTGGATGCAACGAGAGGAAGCGTCTATGGCAGCCTGCCGCATCTCCTACAGAGGGAGGGGTGAAGAAGGCGGGAAAGGGGATCGCTGACTTGGAGTCAGGAACCAGCTCTGCTGTGGGATTTTGGGCGCTGTTCCTGGTCTGGCTCGCCACATCTCCTGGTGATTCTATGAGCTACCTAACACCTGTGTAATAAGTGATTCTTTCTGCTTGAGCCAGCCAGATCTGATTTCTGTTGCTTGCGATCAAAAATCCTACTTAATGTATTGTCACGTTCTACGTGGCAAAAAGACAAAACAAATGAACAAGCGAGCCAGCAAATGGACCCCAAACCCTAGTGCCTGGAAGGTCAATATATAACAGTAGCTCTTGCGTGTTGAAAATATTTCCTTCCTTCTGTGCTGAGCTATTCATAGAAGGCAAAGCTGTCCTGTTTCAGACCATCCTTCCCTCCCAGGACAACCTCGTGGAGGCCTGACCATCACCAGGCCCTGTCGGGTTGGGTGCCCAGAGTTGGTGGGTCTTCCCCAAAGTGCTAATTGGCTTAAGGGAGGATTCCTGCCTTGAAGTGCATCCAAGAGCAGGGGCCCAGGGTTCCTCTTGGTCTCTTCCAGAGTCACTTGCAGGTCTTGCTTTCCCCCCACCCCCTTGACTTGTAGACAGAATTCTTGCAATGACCTGGTCTCTGCCTGAGCTTTTCACAATTTCTGTTTTTCAATTCCAAAGCTGTGACCTCCTTCCAAGCTGCCCCCTCCCCACCCTGCCCCACTTCCAGCCCCTGGCTGGTCAGCTCTCCTCTCGGTGCTGGCCTGGAACCAGGGCTGACTCTGCTACAGCCTGGCTGGGGCTTGCTCACTGGTTCTGTGTTTCTCCTCGAGATTCCTGTTTCTGCCCCGTGCCCCTCCCCTCACCAGCGTCCCATGAGAGCTTTCTTCCCTGTGCCCACAGCTGTGCCACCACCCAGCAGTGTACCCCCCACTCCCCCCAGCGGCGGGGAGAATTCCGACAAGCGCCAATGAGACTTTGACGCTGAGGCTCAGTCTTGCCCCAGCCAGAACCTCTTCATGTCCTTCCCGCAGTGACAAAACGCCCACCCTGTAGGCAGAAACCAGAACAAAGTCGAAATGAAGAGCCAAGCCCGACAACTGTGATTTTCCTCGGGTTACCTAATGCAAAATTGTGTGTCAGTCATTAGAAAAAAAGGAACGAAGAAAGTGGAGAAGAAAATATCAAAGAAAAAGAAGATACATCAGATACCCAATATCTAACGCCCAATCTACTATAGCATCGACATCCAGAAATCCCCCGAGGGGCTGACTCGTTTTTAATTGTTATTATGCGAAATAAATGAAAAGTAAAACCTAGACTACAGGGAAGCTGTGAAGGACTGGGTAGTGGGAAGCAGAACTCTGATTTAATCAGGTGTGTTTATAATCAAGGTAGTCAGCATCGATTTATCCAATGCGATGGGCTCGCCGCCTGACCCGCGGTTCTTTTCATATTTACCTTTGGGTCTAACACCTTAATCTAATCAGTGGTTAAGCTAGGCAGGAGACGCATGGATTTACGTTCACCCACTATTCCACAGTCTTTGCTAGACAAAGAGAGGGGCCCCTCTGCTAAGCTGGTAATCACACTAGCCTCATATCCTGTAATATTTTAATCGTGCCAACTGTAGGAGTCTTTGCATATGTTTAGCTCGGATGGAATCGGTCTAATGAAGTATGGCCCAAAAACTTCTAATTAGTTTGTGTGAAGATGTAGACGTCTCCTGCTGTTTTGTGTGGGTTTCTCCGAGAGAGGAAGAGCCATACATCTTTTCTTTCCTTCCCCTGAATTTCCTGATTGCCCAACTCTCAGGGCCACATTATTTCTTGCCTACTTATCAATTCAGTAAAAGAGCGAGTTGGACGGCTTCACCAGCAGGTGTTGTAAAACTCTCAAAACTAGGATTGCTGAAATTCAATATGGGAGCAAATGAGGCCCTGTGGTGCTAGAAACTTGCAAATGTTCCCCGAAAATTGTTCCCCAAATGCCTTTGTTTTTTGGAATCCACCAAAGCCCATTTGTCCCTGACACACTCGATATGAAAGGCACCCTTGGGCTTCTTCTTGATGGAACGCATGAGGCTGCAGATACATTACTTCTCAAAACTTGGCTAAGTTTTACGCCCTAGGAGCAATCTGTATGTTTGAAAGTTGCTCGGTCTTTGTGAGGCGCTGCAGAAAGTTGGCTTAAAGAGCTCGCCAAGCAAATCAAAAAAGGTATCCCTTTCTTAACCGAGGGGATTTAGATGCAGAGAGTGTTTTTAGCCTGCTGTTGAAAACTGTTGAAAAGTCCACACGACCTTCACAAAGCCTCAGGGACGATAGAAAAAGACTTGCCTGTGGATTCTTTCACGTTTATATTTTAATTGGTTCCAAATCAAGTTTGCGTCCAGCTTTATTACTCAATGGTTGTTGGCTATGCTTAATTCTGAATTGTTCTTCTGCCTTGGGATTTCGCTTCCCTTCCAACTCTCAGGGCCAGAGGCGGTGTGCTATGGAGGCTTCTTAGTGGCAGTCAGAGGGCAGCTCTGGTTGGTTTAAGCAGAAATGGGATTGATGAGTGGGATGCCCTATAGCTCGCAGAAAGGACTGGGGCATGGAGAAAACAGAAATCATGCAATAGCCAAAGGAGACGAGGGAGTCAGAGCCCTAGAGCACGCCCCAGGGAGAGGCTGGCTGGGTCACCTCTACTGCTTGTCACTGGGCCTGGGCCCAGCACTTCTCTAGCCGGAGGAAGCTAACTGTTGTTTCAGGCTGCTGCTGACACCACCAGGGAGACTTCTTTGGGGTCCCCTGATTTCTTACATCACTGACTCCAGAGCAAATTCCTAGTGGGGGCATCTTACTGGCTGAGGCCTATTCCCAGGCCCAACCTACAGCTGCCAAGGCCTGGGAAAACAACTGTCCAAATTTTGGGTTTTCCAGAGTGACATGGCATCTGACCAACCACCAAGGGTCACACGGTGGGAGGTTCCTTGACCACAGGAAGGGGGTTAGATGATGAACGGTCGACAAATAAATTAATTGATGTATGTCTCTAGGGGCAGTGGGGGAGGGAAAATGCAGCGAGGCTTAAGCTAGGTGCTCATCTCTGGCAGAGAAGCCGGAGCAGGCAGGTGGCTCAGAATGTTCCCTGTAAATTTTTTCCAAATGGACTTGACTTTTGTAATAGAACACAAGGAGCAATGGGGACATGTGAAGTTGGAACGAGGTTGAGAGTTTCTCACCGGAAGGAGGGGTGTGGAGGCGAATTCTGCTGCCAAAAAAGATGACACCCAGGAAGCTGCAGGGACAGAGCCCGACACAGTGTGGCAGGAACTTGTCAGACCCTGCAGGCACCGGCGGTAGTCAGTGTTGATAAATACTTAAACCTCACTCTTCTCACTTTTGGTGGATTTTCCTTCTAACTTTATTAACTTTCAAATAGGTAGTGAGCCTAAACTTGCTTGCTCCAGAATTCCCCTGCTTGACATCTGGGTGTGTCCTCTGATTCTCAGATTCTGATTCTGATTCTGATTCTGACCTTCACCCAGCAGCTTGGATGTAACTTCTAGTGGGTCCCTTTGCTTGAGGGTTTGGCCTCACTACTTTTTCCTTTAACCTATGTCTTGACTCCCATGAAAATGACTTTAGTGTTCAGAAGGAAAGATGCTATGGTCTGTTTGGGTCCCCCTAAAGTTCATAGGTTGAATGTGACTATATTAGGAGATAGGGCGCAGGAGGAGGGGATAAGGCCAGTGCCCTTGTAAGAAGAAGAGGAGACACCAGAGCGCTCTCTCTCCACACGTGCTCAGGGGAGGGGCCAAGTTGGGACAAAAGGCCACCTGCAGGAAACCAAACCCTGCCTGAACCTTGATCATGGACCTTCCAGCTGCCTTCTGGAGAAAATAAATTTCTGCTAAGCCATGCATTCTGTGGTTATTTGTTATGGCAGCCGGAGCTTGCTAATACAGATGAATAGCACGTATGCAATCACTATCCAATATTTACTTTCAGGAAACATTTTCCCTCTTCTGGTCCACTAGTTTCCCTGGGGTTACTTGACTTGTTGAGAAATTATTCCTGGAATCTCTAGTAGGTTCTGGCACAAAAAAAGAAAAAAAGAAAAAAAAAAGAAAAGAAAAGGGAAATTATTCCATTGCTACCTTTGATTATATTCCAGTGTTCATTTAACAGTAACAGACATTTTTCTAAGTCTGCTGGCCTTTATTCATTACGAATCTTCTGGAGTGTAACTGGACGTGATAAAATCAGTGGAGAACTCATGCTGGAGGAACATTGCATTAAATGAACATTGTAATTAAGCAATGAAAGAAAAATCCTGGGGAAGATTGTCCAAGTGTTTTTGCCCTTAAAGGTCCTGCTCATAAAGTACGTAGTTTGTAAAATGACGTGACAAATTTTTCAGCAAAATTCTAGAATCTGAACATTCCAATGGCTTTTTTATTTTAATGTAGAAACATTGGGAGCCAATGCTTGGATTATACCCAAGGTGCAAAATATATTGGAACTTTAATTTTGGAGTTGTTTTCAATTAAAAAAACATTTTTAGGAGCATTCTCAATAGACAGATAATATTTGTCTTTTAAGATAGCTGCTAAAAATTGGAAACATTCGAAAGTCACTTGGAACTAAATCTGGTAACACACTGAGCTGTGTAAATGTTCTTCAGTCACAAAAAACAAGATTGAGAATAAATGATTAAACTGGTTTTTTTTTGTGGGTCTCGTAAAGCGGCTCAAAAGAAGATTCAGATCCTAGCACTCTGGGAGGCCGAGGTGGGCGGATCATTTGAGCTCAGGAGTTCGAAACCAGCCTGAGCAAGAGCGAGACCCCATCTTTACTAAAAAAAATAGAAAGAAATTAATTGGCCAACTAAAATATATAGAAAAAGTTAGCCGGGCATGGTGGCACATGCCTGTAGTCCCAGCTACTTGGGAGGCTGAGGCAGAAGGATCACTTGAGCCCAGGAGTTTGAGGTTGCTGTGAGCTAGGCTGACGCCACGGCACTCTAACCCAAGGCAACAGAGTGAGACTCTGTCTCAAAAAAAAAAAAAAAAAAAAAGAAGATTCAGAAGGGTCTCCCAAACTCAAAATGCTCTCATCTATGGTGACTATTTTGAAGGACAACATGTACTTGAATTGTCATTTCACTATCACTCTTTCTGAGCTGTCTCTGATCATTTTAGGGTTTTCTTCCTCTTATATTTTCCTGAATTTACTAACAACAGTAAAAAAGGCTTTCAAAATACATACCTGTCAGGATGGCTGTTACTACTGGTTACCAAAAAATAGATGCCTTGATTTATGAGGGTTTTATGCTGAGTGACATTTATGGGCTTTTCTCTCACCCATGACCTCTCAGTCTCTAGGAACTAACTAAATACTGGAATTAAAGTATTTTGACACATTGTAGTGCTATAGAAGTATAATATAAAGAGCAGCTTGGTGGAGCTAGGCCTAGAGACATCTCATTTCTCATGAAATCCAAAGAATCCTAGAGCCACAAGATCTGACCTTTGAAGGTTAAGCAACCTTCTCTCCCTGGAAACCAGGCATTGAAGTAGGAAGAGTTTTGAGAGGTACTGTTTGGTGAATCACAGCAAAGCTAACTGGACTCAGGACTCTTGAGCTGAATGCCTTTCTTTTTCCAATTTGGGCAAATATTTACCATCTGTTTCTCATTTTCTAGTTACAGAAATGAGCACTTATGAAAGAATGAGTGTGGATTCGTTGTGGGTTTTTATGTGCTTCAAAATCTGTGCATCGGAATGGTCACTGACACAAAGGGTTGCTGTCGAAAGGTTTGCACATTTATAAAACCAAGAGTTGAACCAGGAATAACCTTATGCCCGATATTCTACTATAGTAACTGAAATTGTATATTTTCCCTGAATATATTCTGTGTTGTAAAAATTGCATATTGAGTTTCATAGCCTGAAATAATTTTATGTTGCCATCACTAACAAGGACAAGAAAATGTGAGTCCAAACATAGATTTATATATAAATTGGATTCCATGCTGGTTTTAAAAAAAAAAAATCATAGTACTCAAACTGAAAACTAAGTCTGGGAGGCCTAATTAGAAATATAAAAAGGCGTGTTGGCCATTATCCTCTGTGGTTCTTCCTTCACAATATTTATAACAGGACCATTCAAGTCAATGACCTTGAGTTGAGCCTCCAGGTATGTGCTGATTGCACTGTGTATTTATGTGGCCGAAGTGTTTGTGCTGGTTAAGGCGGAACTGTGCAAACTAGATGTCCTGGACTCCGTTGTGTCTGGTGTCCTGTTACATGGTGACGTGTCACTAAGCAGAGCTCCAGTGGGACGTGGGAAAGTGGAAGAGGGAGAATTCCCGTTTCTAGCTCCCATTAGTATCTGGCCAGCAGTACACACCACGCCTCCAGCTTCTTTCGGTACTTCCGGAACCTGCTCAGTGATGTCCACTGTTCAAGGGTCTTTCTTTGCAGCAGTGGTGTGGCGCCTCCCTCAGAAATCTAAGCACTGGCCAATCTAACCAGAAATCTAACCAACCAGCCCCTGAGCACCTACATTTTGGTTTTCTTCTTCTGTGGAGGAGAAAGCAACTCCATCTTGGATGCTAATCCGCCATGTTGACTTCTGATTAACTCCGGTTCCAGGAATGCCTTTAAGAATTCTAGTTTCACTTACTCACCACACCCTTAGGCAAATTCTTGCCTTTCCCTGAGGGGTAGACTTCAATTGCCTGCACATTCCCTCCCTATGCTACAGAAGCCCTGGGTCTGGAGGTTCCACCATCTCTTCTCACTGACCAAGACATGGCTTCTGTTCCTAAGTCCCTATTAAATGTTTCTTTCTGAGAAACTGGACTTATCAGCCTCTTTCTTCAGCGCCTCAGAACCCCTTGGCCTTTGGAGGTAGGTTTACGCAGACCCACTTACTGAAGAACATCTTCACTTTTTTTCCCCCAACCCTAGGGATGGGAGCTGCTTCCTGTAGTTACTGAGTGGTCTCAATCTTCCAACACCCGTGTAACCAATCCCCTGTATTAAATCCCCTCTATTTGAAAAGCCTAACACGATTTCTAATTTCCTGACCAAACCCTGACTAATACAGTGCTGTTATATCCAGGGGTAGGTCTTGTTAAAATTAGTACAGTTGTGACATAAGTATACATTTATTAACAATAAAGGAGAGATAACTTTTCTGTACTAATTGATGTTAGGAGAGTAAGTGTGATTAATATATATTTGGTCTTTGTCCTCAGTTCCTGGCACACAGCTCCTAAATTCCTTGGAATTTCCTGGGTGATAGGAGCATCTTTTGTTCTCATGAGGCAACTCTCCCCTAGACAGCTTCAGGAAAGGGGCTGGTTGCCAGAAAGACCAAGGCAGGATTAGAGGGTCCAAACTTTCGATCCCACCCCCAGATCTCCCGGGAGAGGAGAGGGGCTGGGGATTGAGCTAATCATCAGTGATTGATGATTTAATCAAATAGGCCTATGTAATGGAAACTCCATAAAGACCCTGTGGAAAGCTTCCATGTTGGAGAAGGCATCCCACCTCCAGGGGGACTGAGCTCCTGTGCTCAGAGCTGGATGGAGATGCAGGGGCATGGAAAACACCATTCATTTCAACAGCCTGGGTAGGAGAGAGGGGAGCAGAACGGTCCAGCCTGGGGCAAGTAGGAGGGGCCGTGGCCTCAGTGGGAAGTCCCATGCACTTACACAGCAAGAACAATCTGGCTTTGATCTTTAAGTGAAAGAAGAGAGTCTGAAAACTAGAAAGAAAAAGGCAGAAATCATGTCCATCTGGGATATGGGAGCAAGCAAGTAGGTTCTTGTGAACACACCAGGGCAGGTGTAGGATTGTCTTGTAGATGCCAGTATCCTGGCATTTGCCCACACGTGCATGTGTGTGCACACACTTGGTCATGTGTGTACACACTTGATTGTGTACTTGTTTATATGTGTAGGTGTGCACTTGTACATGTGTGTGCACCTGCTCATATGTGTATGTATGTGTACGTAGGGGGGTAGTACAGTGGAAAACATGAGAACGGAGAAATCTCTGATATTTCCCCTTAAATAACAGGCAGGACAAGCAAGTTTTTGCCCTTACAGAGTAACTGAGGGAGAGTGTTGAGGATGGTGATCCAATGATGCTCTGCAAATCTTGGCACTAGAGCCTTGGACATATATTAGAATATCACATCCATGCATATAGATACAGCGATTGCAATTATAGTTATAAACACTAGTAATTAGAACAAAGTAATAAGGCCAAGTCTGATCTAGTTATTGGTGATATTTTCTTTATCTTAATAACTAATTAGATGGAGCCTCCCTGCTGTTTTAATAACCTGGTGTCATGCATTTATACAAAGATCATTCAATCCTTGCTTCTACTTTTTCTTCTCTTCACATCATCCTAAATTAGCTGCTGTCAAATCATCTTTCTAAACAGAGCTCTGATCATATTACTTGCCTACTCAAAAAAAAAAAAATTCTGTGGTGAACATTCTCCTCCCCCTTAATGAATAAAATTTGAGGCATTTGAGGACACCACGAACCGATACCAGCTCACCTCTCCAAATCCTGCTGTTAGACCCTCTCGTAATCTTGCTCTCAGAGATGATGTGCAAAATGTGCAACAGCCAGTAAAATCTGGACACTAACAATCAAAACCAATGGGCACTGGAGCTGGTCGTGCATGAGCCTGTGGTTTTGGGGACAACTCCCGGGGCAGTGGGTTGGTCTAGGAAGCCCAGGTGGTAGCCAGGATGGCCATGTGGACACTCAAGGGCTGGGACTGGTGGCTTTTTTACAGCTAGTTCAGAAGTATTTCATTCTTTGAGCAACTTGCATAGCCTTCCTGTGCGTGCAGACTGAATATCAGGCCAACTTACTTAAGCTCTACTCTTCTATGTATGTTCTCTGTTCCTTGCACAGGCTCTGTATTTTCTATCTTTCTACTTTTGTGCACAGTTTTTACCCCCACCCTAAATAAAATTTATCTCTGCACTTCCAAATCCTACAAGTCTTTCAAGTTCTAATTCAGATGTCACCTATCCCATCAAATGTTCTTTTGCCCCTTTTGCCAAACACAGAGTTTCTTTCCTCTGAGCACTTTTTCTTTCCTCAGCACTGCATCTCATGTTACATGCAATCACTGACAGACTGGCGAGATGCTCACCAAACCCTTTTCCTGTTCTTCCTGGGCAAAGGGATACTGGGTTCCAGACAGTTGAAAGCTGGCAGGAGTGATGCATGTGAGACTTCAGTCTGGCTCATGAAAAACCTCCCATGCATCCTTTCCCTCTGTTCCCTACAACCAGTGATGGACCAAGAGGCTGTAGGAAATGGCAAGGCTGTGAGATGATGGGTCCTGGGTTCCTAAACCACCATATAGAAAGACGTCCATTCAACACCTGCTCTGAACTGTCAAAAGCACAATCCACAATTGCAAAGATGTGGAAACAACCCAAGTGCCCATCAATCCATGAGTGGATTAATAAAATGTGGTATATGTATACCATGGAGTACTACTCAACCATAAAAACCAATGGTGAACTAGCACCTCTTGTATTATCGTGGTTGGAGCTAGAGCCCATTCTTCGAAGTGAAGTATCACAAGTATGGAAAAACTTATGATACTTGAAGAGATAGAACCACATGTACTCGCCATCAAATTGGCACTAACTGATCAACACTTAGGTGCACACAGGGAAGGAATATTCATCAGGTGCCAGACAGGTGAGAGGGGGGGTAGAGGGGATGGGTAAATTTATAACCAATGAGTGCGGAGCCCACAGTCTGGGGAATGGGCACACTTGTAGCTCTAGCTTGCAAAGGAAATATATGTAATCCAAATATTTGCATCCCCATAATATTTTGCAATTTTAAAAAATGAAATGAAATTTAAAAAAGAAGAGTGAGAAATACGTTACCATTGTATGCTGCATGGTACCTTTGAACTTATGTTATTGTCGTGCATGAGTTCTTTTCTTTTATCTTCTTGATGATAGATTTCTTTAGAGTCCATGTTGAATTCAATTTTTCTTAAATATTTCAAACCTACATGAAAGTATAAAGAATAGAGCAGACATAATGTATTCATCAGCCACACTGAACAAATGGTATAATTTACTGATAGTTGCTTTAGATTCTTGTTAAGTAAAAACACTTTATAGGTACAGTTGGAATCCTCATTCTTCCATTTTCACCAAGCGTCACTGCTTTTCAAGTAATAAGTGTTCAAGAAATCCTTTTTGAATGGATATATGAAGTCTGACACACCAGTGAGCTGTTTCCTCACTAATTTAAATTTGATGTCCTCTTTTTTATTTTTTATTTTTTACTTCAGCATATTATGGGGGTACAAATATTACAGTTATGTATATCAAATCCATGCATTTCTGGGATCGTTTGCTAATGTCTATATAATAGATCAACTCCATGAAATGTAATGAGGCTACATAATTCAGGTTTGAATGGAAACCAAATATGGTGCCCTTACTGCTATTCAAACCAAATCTGTTGCCTTTCCTGTAATTCAAGTATTACCTGGCCGCAGCCTGATTTTATAGGTGAGGGCACTGGTTTTCTTCAAAATGCATAAATACTGGATAGTCTCTGGAAATAAAATTTATTTCTCATTGTGTACTAATATAGTTCTGATTAGGTTTACTTGAATATAAATCTTTATAAACTCTGAGATTATATTTCTTTTATATTTCTATTATCATTGAATGTATTATAACTATAATACTATTATGTTAATAAATAATATATCATCTATTATTCTATTAAATGTTCTATTTCTATTTTATTCCTATATTTCTATTTTTCATTGGTCTTTAGACACGTCAATACAATTACCCTTAAAACAAAGCCCTTATTAATGTTGAGTCACAAATATGTGAACAATAAGCTTCACTTTTACTGTAGTCTTTGGGTGGAAGGACGTGTCACCATCTAGAATCAGTTTCTTCAACTAGCTGCAGATTAGAATGACCTGGGGAGTGTTAAGAATCCCAGTTTCCAGACTGCACCTTACACTGATAAAATCAGAGTCTCTGAGGATGGGACTTGGGCTTCAGTTTGTTTTAAAACTTTCTGGATGATATCAACATGCAAGTTTCAGAAAGAGGGATTTAGCATTTTTAGTTTTCAGCTATTCTTTCCTTTTTTTTCAAATGGTTCACGGACTGAGAATGAAGTTGCTTTCTCTACCTCAGATAATCATGGCTTTGATAAATTCCAAATGAGCGAGAATATTATCCTGTTTTGACCAGGCCTTCACCATAGCAACACATTTTATCATTTGTGTGTAAGTGGCATTTCATAATCCTTAGCCCACACTCCGGTAAATTGCTTGGTAACCTTCTCACTGAATAATAAGATTGCAGATAAAAAATTTCTATTATTACTATTATAAGAAATTATACATTATAACACTTGTTATTTTTTTCCAGTTGGTGTTAAGAAATTAAAGTCATTCAAAACCTAATAACAGGACTACCAGCTATTCATTTAATTTCCTTCTAGAAGAAAAAGTTCCCATTAATAATTTATTATCTGGAGAACATCTTGCCCTTCTCATTAAGTGACACTTTAGTGAATGCAAAAAAAAAAAAAAATCATCCTTCTAAGCACACAGACAGAAATGGCTAAATTGGGGAAAGAGCGACCTTCTCTTTCCCACCTAAACTATTTTTTTTAAAGCAAATATCCAATTAGAGTAAAGGTTTAATTACTAAAGGAGGCCTGAGTTTGGGGGATGGTAGGGTCTCTCTTCTGCCCAGAGATGATACTACAGTGAAGCACATGCCATTTCTAGTTGTTCTCCAAGTATTAATAATTGGGATGGGTTTCTGCTAATCCAGACAGATGCCCCTCAGGGCTACATGTTGCACAATTCCAAGGAATGCCATTCACCTTGAAGTCTTGTGACAAACATCTGCTGTTTACAGAACAGTGAAAGTGACCTTGGTCTGTCCTCCCTGAGCAATCTCACACATCTGTAAAGCAAATTCAGAAATTCATTCAGTACGACCTGCTTGCCCGGTCTCTTTGCCATATGGAAGCTCACTGTGATTGGGTAAATTCTGTTACAGAGAAATGCTGTCATTTTAGGATTAAGAAGGAGAGCTAAGAAAGGAGTGAATTTGGAAAAAATGTTTCAACTTTTTCCTTTGCACTAGTCTATTTTTCCCTCAGCATTTAATCCAAGCCTATGCATCATATTCTAGAAGATTGCAAAAAGCAAGCCATGTTCTGGACCCACCCTCACCCCCTGCCCCATTTCTACCCCTTGCCACTCTATCTCCTCCTGACTCTGTTTCCCCTGGACTACCTAGAGATGCCCTTGCTGTCATATCTCTGGCCTCAGATGCTTGGATTCTCTCTACTTTTTTGCATTAGGAAAATTGTGTGTGGATGGGGTGATTAAACCATGCCAATTCCTCCTGCGTCTCCTGATGAAAGAATTTCAGTTGGTAAACGTAGAAGTTGGATCACTGAGTCAAAGGGTAAATGCGTACATGGTTTTGTTATCTGTTTTCAAATTCCCTTTCATACCATTTGCACAGGAAGGGCATACCATTGTGCCGTCCTACCAGCAATGCATGAGGGTGCCCATGTCCCTATTTTCTCACCAACAACATGTGTTATCAACCTTTTGAAATTTTACCGGTCTGACAGGTGTGAAATTGTAGCTGTGTTTTGTGTAGTTTTAATTTGCATTTCTTTTAGGACGAGTGAGGTTGAACCTCTATTCACATGCTCAAGGAGCATTTGTGGGTCTACTTCTGTGATATGTTGGGTCTTCTCTTTTACTCTTCTTTCTCTCAGATGTTTTACCCTTTTTATTTTTTAAGAGCTCTTTATATAAGTTGCAAACATTTTATCCCGGTTTGTCATTCATTTTTTAACTTTGTTGATGGGATTTTACCATGTAAAAATAAAATGGGTTTTATAATTACATGGTCAAATTTATTAATCTTCTCTTAATTGCTTCTAGAATCACAAGTAGAAAGCCTTTCTGCACCCTACACCTGGAACTCACTCATACTTCTCATGGTTCCTGTGCTTTTTAAAAATTGTTTCTTTAGCATTTATATCTCTGACCCATTTGGAGTCTATTCTGGTTCATGGCATAAGATATAGTCCAATTTAGTCTTTTTTCAAATGGCTATCCTGTTGTCTGGACATCATTTGGTAAAATGTCCATCTTCTCTTTAGTGAATTGAGACACAACTATCACTATATACTAAATTTCACACGTACTTGGGACTATTCCTGGATTTTCTATTCTGTTCCACTGGATCATCTACTTCCATGGTGTGCCAACGCTTTTAATTATAGAGGTTTTATACTGTGTTTGACTATGTTGTAGGGCCCATTTCCCTCTTTGCTTTTCTCTTTCAACAGGTTCCTGGTTTTCTTGCTTATTTATCTTTTCAGACAGATTTTAGAATCAACCTGTCTCACTCCACAAAAAGAAATGGTTATTTTTATTGGCATAACTTTAAATCTACATATTAACTAGTAGAGAACTGACATCTTTTGAATGTTGTCATCCTAACTGAGAACAAGGAGTACCTTTTTCCTTTGTCCAACTTTTGTGTCTTTCAGGCATGTTTTAAAAGTGGTCCCTGTATGGCTTTTGCAAATCTTTGTGTTTAGTGTATTCCTAAGAATTTCATTTTTATTTTATTGCTACTGAAAATGATGTTTTCTTTTCCATCACTCCTCCTAACTGGCGATTGATTGTACATATAAAAGTTATTGATCTTTCAATGTTTATTTTCTATCCTGCTGCCTTATTGAATTCTCCTATTTTTTATAGGAGAATTTGCCATTGATTTTCTTGGCTTTCTCGGCTGGACTGTCAAACCAACTGCATTTCCATGTACTCCCCACCTGGCTCTTCATTCTGATATGGGCTCTGCAGCTGTCTGTCCTATTGGTTTTAGATATTTATTTCTCCACTTACATGAGATTTTTAATATTCTTTGTCTCCTAGTTTTGCTGTAGGCATTGATCATGGGTGTTTTTATCTCTCTCTTACTAGATCATCTGCATAGTTTTTGGAGAACGTGGAAAGAGACTTAGATTAAGGTGGTCCCTATTTTCCTACAGGAACCTTGAAGTCCTGATTTTGTTTAATATGAACTATTTCCAATATTCAGAAAAGTAGAGAGAATAATGAACAATATACTCATTACCAAGCTTTGTCCTTTTATTTGCTTAATTTTTTTTTTTTTT
>VBSM01001927.1:8085805-8098806 GCA_008086735.1 Cheirogaleus medius
AAAAAAAAAAAAAAAAAAAATTTGTGTAGAGGAGGAATTTAAGATTTAAAGCTTAGAAAGGATAATTTATATTGGAGAATAAATTGGAAAAGGTGAAGATTATAGAGAGATTAAAAGGGAGGCTATTATAACAACGCAAGCAAGAGAGGACGAGACTCTGAACTTGGGCAGTGTCAAGTTGAGTTTCAGGGTATGAGGTGTATTTGAGAGATTAAATAGGAATAACCAACAATGCCAGTGAAGGGACAGAATAGGGTCTTGGATGATATTCAGGTTTATAGGGGAACTAGGTGGATTGAGGTACCATTCTTGCTTGGTGTCTGAGTTGAGAAAAGTTTGGGGTTTAGAGGAGGGAGTTTCGAACTGGAAATACAGACTTAACATCACTGGTCTACATCAGTGTTGAGGCCATGGGCATGTATAAGGTCACTCAAAAACAAAAGGCAAAAGGAAGAAACAGATGGGTTGGAACTCAGGTTATCTGCCTTATAATAACTCGGTTACCTCCCAATTTGTTTTATACAAACAGAAAATCTTCACTTAACCATTTTATAGTGATGGAACCATTTAACCGGAAAAGTTGCCATCTGATCCCTAAAACCATGGGTGGGCTAGGGTCCATGTGACCTGAATTTTCAAAATATTGCTATTTCTGGCACATTGAGGGGGAAAAAAGGAGACCACGTCTTAGTACATGAAGCATGCAAACAATGTAGAGTTCCTAGTGGGGGGGTCATGCGAGACAGCCTATATATTACTATGTGAAATTGCTGTTCCTATCTAATGAATCAGCAAAGTGGGCTGTCATTTATTAAAAATTTTTGAGAGGCAAGAGTCAATAATAATGGGAAATTGGTACAAGTGTGAAGTTGCGGCACATAGGGGAAAAAATATCCTCAAACTTGCTATATCTTGTGGGTGAGTCATGGCTCCCAAAATAGGCTACATGTGTTTGAAAGCAGAAACCCTCTTTAAAAAGCCTATTGATTTTCAAGCTATTCTCCCGTGGACTATTTTGTGACCTAGGCTCAGGTGTTTCATTCACACATCATTGAGGGAATTTCTCAATTCCTGGTATGGAATTTAATCAATCCATAAAAGATTTTACAAGTTATTTTCATCTATTGTTGCTAAAGCCTTTTGCACCTGCTACCCTTGTGGAATAAAATGAGCGACACACACACACACACACACACATACACACATACATATATAAAACAAGAGACTCAGAAACACCTGATTATGCTTAGTCCAAGGGCTTGTTTTATTTTGGAACAGAAGAGCTTACAGTTGTGATTTTCTTATTATTATACTTAGCAGTCATATTTCCTGCTAATAAAGTTGTTCCCACTTTGGAGAATGAAATGACATCTGTTTTCCAATGTGTATTTTGCAGCACATTAATTTTGTGGGATTTGGGGCTTACCTAAAAAAAAGTCTTCAAATGACCAGTATTTGGGGAATATTGGTTAAACAAAATTAAGCTGCTTCCTCGGAGTTTATAAAATGAGAATGTGCCTACTTATCTTCAGGAAAGGATGGAGTCACATTTCCCAAAAGTATTTGACCCTAGCACCGTAGTTTTTCTCCAGTCTATCTTGTGGGACTAATGTTCCATGGTAGACATTTTTCTGAAACACTGACATTGAGCATCTCAAGTTCACATGTGGGCTGTGATTCCCAGCCTCCTAACCAAGTTTGAGAATTACTGCTCTATGTCACCCAGAAAGAGCGAGGAGATTACCAAACAACAGACGTAGAGTGGCAAAGACTGCTGATTGTTCTCTAGTATCCATTCTCATCCACTTCCTTTGATAATACAAATCTCAGATTTTAACTATGCACAGAATAGCCCATAATAGCATCTTCCTTTCAAGCCTCCTTTGTACTTGGCAAAAACAGCGCATTCTGGAGGAACTAATACGAGAAATCTCTGTGTTATGCCTTTAAAGGAAAGTAGCATATTTTAAACTTCCCTTCTACTGTTTCTGCTGGCTAGAATGCAGTTGTGATGGCAGGAGTCAGAACCACCACATTGGGACAGGAGGCAAAAGCCTCAAGTTGAGGATGGCAGAGGAATATAATAAAAACAGCCTGGGCCCCTTAAGATTGTGGAGCCACCAAATCTACCCTGGAGTGCCTACTTGGTGTTTTAGATGAAAGAGAAACAAACCTTAATTTGGTTAAAGCCATTTTTTTTTATTGTAGAATCTTTGTTATAGCAACTGAATATATATCCTAATTAATCACTGAGCATATGCATCAGGGGGAATGAGGAGCATGTTGAGAATGTGACAACCCTGGGTGCCCAATGCCTTAGAAACAGCTCTAATTTGCTGGTTAAGAAGCCCAATGGGATGTTTTTCTTTTCTCATTATTTACGCTGCTTTCTTATTGCCATACTTCTTGTAAATAATATGCGTATTAGCCGTGACTTAGCGTCCTCCTGAGGCTGTTATTAGGCCTATCGAAAGAATTTATTTACATCATTTTCTTTTACAGCCAGTTTCATTAGAGTTCAAGGCAGAAAATTTGACATACCGTCTTTTGCGGCAAATACATTCTTCATTTTCTTAGACTGATTTCCAGGAGACGTAAAGAATACCTAGGAATTGTGATAACATGCGAGTTGTCATTCCTGTCTCTGTGCCACTTGTGGCAGGAGGAGGTGCAATTCACCAAGCATTTATTGAAAACCTACTGTATACTCAGCTTTGTGATAGATGCGATAGCAAAAACAGAAGACAAATTCCCTGCTATGAAACAGACTACAGACTGCAGGTCCTGCCCTGCCTTTATGGGACTTGCTTTTGCACAGATGTGCCATATACAACTCCCCTTCCCATGTACCATGTTACCAATATAGGACTTAACCAATGAACAAGTGCTAAACACCTACTGTTATCTAATGTTGCTGTGGATATTATGAATTTATAGATACAGGAATCGTGATCCTTTAGGACGAATTAAAAGACCATTTGGCAAGCAGTATAATACAGTGTCTATTAAAAGGTACTGATTTAATAGCTTAGGCATCCAGGTGGTCAGTTTTAGTCCAATGCATGACAGATTTCTAATAATCTCCATGGGAAAAATCTCTGTGGCTGTCACAGAAATTAATTTCCTTATAGAGGAAAGAGTCGAGAGGAGTTAGGTGTGAGAGAAAGTGAAGTTTATAAATTCGTGAAGCAAAATGGAAAGGGTTTCCCCTCCTGCCCCCAGCTTCTGTTTGGATCTATCCCATTTGTCATTCTCATTGTGTCCCAGATTTGCAAAATGACTTGTAGCGTCAAAGAACATGCTCGGAATGTCAGAAAAGAAAACAAGGCAGCCGGCTTTGATGGAGATAAATAAGCCCCTTCTTCTAAATAACTTGCTCGTGCCTCCCGGCCATGCCTTTGTGATTTACGGAAATGTCTGCCCGGTGGAAGATCCACATTTTCTAGATGAGGGAAGTCAACGTGATCCCGACTGCATCATCTGGAGACAGAAATAATCACAGATTCTTCTTCATCGTCATCTATACCTCCTGGTCTTCTGTAGTCCCCGGGCATCCCACGCTTTTGAGGCAATTTTTCTTTGTCCTTCATTATTTACAGAAGCAAAAATGATGCGGCAGAATATTTCTGAGGCTAAAGTAGAGACTTAGTAATTGTCTTTTCTGTGCTCCAACATTACAAGCGCCTCCAGAGTGTGCACGGTGATTTTTCTGTCTTTCGTATTTCACAGAGTGCTGGGGACCAAGTAGGAATAAATGAGTGTGGCATGACTGGGGACAGACGTGTTATGAGGGTAGTAGGTGTAGGAAGAAAGACCCTTTGAGCACCTGCTCTGGGTCAGGCATGTACTTCTCTTCCCTTCCCTCTTTGCATCCTCCCAGTGAGGTAGAGACGATTACGTTACGGAAAAGGAAACTGAGATTTAGGAAGGTTAAATAATTTACCCAATTGCAAGGTGGATTCAGTCCCTTGTTTGTCTATATTGTGGACAGTGGGCAAATCAGAAGCGACCTTGTGAGCTGAAAACTGGAGGGCATTTTCCTAAATGTCCTGTCTTGTTTAACAACCCTTGGGATTTTCTCAAATGATGGGTTATACAGAGGGAACCCATATAACGACTGAAATAGAATTACCTGCCAACCTAAGGGGATGGCAGATTACATCAGATTGTTTTTAGGTTTAGGGGGGAAAATGTGATATTTGCTGCACACAGATGTTATGGACTATAATTCATATGTGTGCCCCCCATGCAAAGTGATCCAGTGAGCTGTGGTCATTATGAATATTAACACAGTGTTGATGCCACCCTCAGAGAATAGCTGGTCTTCAGTTTGTCGACTCTAAATGTCAGCTGCAGGATTGTGCATCAGATGCAGCCAGACCCACTGCAGAACCTCTGTCTTCTGTGCGTCCTTTTTAGCTGACTCATGGTGCAATTCTCCATCTCAGCCGTTTTTAAGGCAGGAACTGACACAGAGAACAAAACCGTTTAACACAGAGTTGAGAGTTTTAATAGAGATGTGCCTATCTGAGCTGTTGCTTCCACCTCCCCTGTGAAAGGTGAGCATGCCACACGCAGTCAGGGTTTTCTGTCACGCCATGCATGTTAATGGGGACGGCTCGTGAACTGCAGACAAAAGTTCTCAAGGAAAAAAATATGCCTGTGATCACAGATGGTGCGGCATATTTGCTCAACCTCAGGGTGGGTACATTCTGTTTCTCCCTGGGAGGGAAGGCAGATATCTGAGAATGCTGGAGATGAATGAAGATTCTTGAGATTCCTGGTGCCCGCCAGCAAATCCTTTGCTCTTCTTGTTCTATTTTCAGGAAATTCGGAGCAGGCTGCTTCCTGCCATAATTGTCAACAGTGAGCAGACAGAGAGAGGATGAAAGGCTATGGGTGGGGGGGAAGGGACTGCTCGGCCTCCTCCCCCACCCTAGGCTTCAGAGCTACACAAATATTCCAAATATGGGAAGCAAAGGGTTTCTCTTCCCTACACATGGTGGTGATCTAAAAATTCTCTTTTCTACTTTTTGCAGCGAACGTTGGGCCCGAGAAGGATTGCAGCAGACTGCAAAAAGTTTTGTGCTTTTGATTCTCAAATGGGGTGTTTTGGAGTTAGCACTGCGAATGTGTTCCGATAGTATGCACATAAGGACCTCCAGGATTGAATAGCTGAAAACAATCTGGCGGCAGGCACCATTCTGTCTGGGACTTAGCTTAGGTGGCAGAGCACACTGCGGGCTGTGGGACTAGACTGGACTAATCTGGGTTGGAAAGTGGGGGTGGGGCAGCTGCGAAGGGAGACAAGACATTTGGGGGAATTCTTGAGCAATTCAAACCCCTGTGGTTTCAAAGTGCATCAACAACTTCCTACTAACTAGCTTTGCTGGCAGTTCGTTACTTCTGGGACTCGAAACCACCTCTGCCATGCGATTTGTCAGCTGTGTCAACGTGACATGCTACTCGACTGTCTTCACTAATGTGACTCTACTCTTCCAGTGTCTTCGTTCACGGGCTTTACTGTTCCAGTGACGGGGATCAGAACAGGACATCCCCAAATATGCCACTTTGGCATAAGGACTGTTTTGAGCTGAAGTCAATTAAGAATCAGCAAACACAGAAAGAGCTCTCTCTCTGTCCTCCCCCTATCTGTCTAAAAGCAAGACATAAATTTCCCTTTGTGAAAATGTCCCCCCTTTCCCTATCCCATGCCAGGAAGAGAAAAAAAAACACCATTATTTCTGGACACAGAAATTTGGCACCAAGATGGGTCTGCACGAACAAACCTTATTAAAATAGCCCTTATTTCTCATTAGTCCCCTTCTCCTTCCTGTGACTTACCACCCCTAGAAGCCCAAATCCCTTTTCCCTTTGTCTTGTCAATTCTTCACATTTTATCACCCTTTGTTAAAGTGGTATATAACCCCCCAGGTCTAACCGCTTCTTTGTGTCTCTGCTTCTTTTCTGTGAAGGCTTCTGTGCATGCAAAAATCAAGAATATGAACTTCAAACATGTGTATGCCTTTTCTCCAATTAATCTGTCTTTTGTCAGTTTAATTAGCAGACCTAAGGTGCTGAATATAAGAGAATAGAGGAAAAAGGATTTTTTTTCCCTCCCCCCTACCCAGGAAATTCTTGCCTAATAAGAAGAAAGTTACAAATAACTTTATTATTCATTTCACAAACTTCTTGAAAAACCCATTGAAAAGAACATCAGACTGTTCTACTTTTTAGTAGATAGCACCCAATGTCTTCCTACCCTACAAGTCGCTTCAAAATCCTCTCCTGAAAACCCTCATCTTGCGATGTCCACTAATCCCATCATAACTATTGTTCTAACAATACCCTGCATAAAAGATCTACCTTAAACCAAACCTCCAAATCACATATATATTCTGACTCTGCCCATCCCTCTGAGATGCGACACAGACTCTATCAAAGTAGGGTTCTGCCTCACCAGTGAACTCAGCTTTGTCTCATCAACAGGTTGCTTGGGTGGTGTTTTTGCAAAGCCAGTGAGTCCCTTGGTCTCTCAAAAGCATTTGCTTATTGGCTGTTTCTTTCATCTCAAACTCTCTTAGCTCTTGGAGTCCTACACTCTCCTGGGTCTGTGTCTTCCTACCTAGATGGCATCTCCTTTCCAAGACTCCCAGGGAAGTGAACATCTCTACGCAGATGACTACAAAATTATCACGTCAGCAGGATTTGTTTCTGTAATACTTTCCCCCCTACAATAAAAGGTTTCTACTTTTGATGATATTTCCTTATCATCACAAACTCACCAGCTTCCTGACTCCCTTTCCATCTTCCCCATTTTTGATGATAACACTGTGAAATGGTCGAATCTGAAATATTTTCATTATCTTTGACTCACTCCTTTCCTTTATTGCCTATAAACAATCAGTCACTAAGTCCTGTTAATTTACCCCCCAAAACCATTTTTATTGATCCCCCTTTATATTTTCACCGCTCTCAGCCCATTGTGGCCTTTATCTTGTGGTCCTTAAATGTTATTGGGTACATAGCTGGGCATGGCAGCCTATAGTCCCAGCTACTGGGGAGGCTGAGGCAGGAAGATCACTTATGCCCAGGAGTTGGAGGTTGCTGTGAACTGTGATGACACCACTGCACTCTACCTGGGGTGACAGAGTGAGATTGTCTCAAAAAAAAAAAAAAGCATGCTGATGTTTTTATTCATATTCACTGAACTAATTAAGGGGGTGGAATTTTATTTTTCTGTTGGCAGAAGATGAGTAGCAACGAATTGAGAAAGTTATTTTAAGTTATGTTTTGTTTTCACCTATGAGTTTATAACTTACTAAAGAGAAACATGTCTTTAATGAACCCAAAAACCATGCTTGAGTGGAGGGATCTGGAGGGACTCTTGGAAAGGGGAATTTTAGGAAAAACAAGAGAGAGAGTGTTAGCGGACCTAAACATGTATTATAATCTTACCAGGGAGACAGAATTTATTCCTGAAATAATTAGACCATAATAATACTTGAAACCAAAAAATTCTTGGAAGTGATTTTCAATATAATTGACTTCCTATTATTTTCTCTTATGGGGTTGAGAACATTATTTTGAGATGGGGTTCATAGGCTTTCCTAGACTATCGAGGAGAGAGAGAGAGAGAGAGAGACAGACAGACACACACACAAATATTAAGAATTGGATTATGACTTCATGTATCCACTTTAGTATGGGTTCAAGGTGGGTGGGTCTCTTGGGGAAGGGTTCTGGTTACTCCTAGGCATGGGTGTGGGAAGGCGTGGGCTGAGGGGGGTGTTTCACTGTCCCCTCCTTTTGAATCCAGGGCCTGCTTGCATTGGGGTCAGGCCCCTTGGTCTACCTGGCTGACACCCTAACATAGTGGAGGTTCCCGTGTCGGCAGCTGCAGCATCTATTGAGAAACACTGTTCCCTCGTCCTCCACCCAGAATCTGAGCACTGCAGGATTCAGCCTTAGCCCCTTTGGCCCGGGTGCAAAGCTGCAGTGCAGGATGCTACTACTGGGGCAGCAGCTTGCATGGCCTCCCTAGCAGAGGGAGGTGGGATGGAGAACCCCCTTCTTCAGTTATAGCAGCTGGTGAGACTGGGGACCAGGCTCTACCCCCATCCCCTCCCCACTGTGGAGAGGAAGCAGGAGAAAAGAGAAGAGAGGAAGCAGGGAAACCATACTGGCAGCAACAGCCAAGGATTCCTGAGTTTGAAAGCCTGTCTCTCCCTCTGTCCCATCCCCTCCTCCTTTCCAAGGGGGAGAAGAAAAAAAAAAAAAAGCCAAAGGAAAAAAAAAAAAGCCCTGCTGTCTCCTCTAATCACTGCAGAATTGGCAGGAACTTTCTCTCCTGTCAGCAGGACAGTGTCTTTCCTTATCCATCTCAACCTTCAGATGACATGATTCACGCCCTACAACAGTGTCAGCCTGTCCAGTGACAAATAGATTTAAATTTCATTTACCCGAGCTGCATTTTAAAATAAAATGCAAGTGGCCATGGAGGCAGACTGCCTCTGCCATCTCCCTCCAGACAGAGCCACCACCATAAATGCAGGGACACTGCATTTATGTCACCCTTGCTGGGGAGTTTTGTGATCTTTGGTTCGGGTTTGCCCTCCTTCTCGTGAGCTGGGGTGTCTATTTTGACCAGGATAGAGTTTAGGGGTGTTCATGAATATGGTAGCCGAGGGCTTTGGGGTGAGGCTCTAGCTGGGGGACAGGGTGCTCGGGCCATTGATCACCAACCATGCCCACCTCCTGAGATATCTCAGAATATTAAAAACAAAGTGTTCCCACTTGCTGTGACTGTCCTGGTGTGGAGTGGGGAGGTCACAGTGTTTTCAGGGACTTGGTCAAGTCCAAATCCCCTCCTAACTTACATCTAAAGGGTTCATGATCTCAATGTCAGAGCTGGGGTTACCTCTCACCAGGTTCAGAAGGACATATTCGCCAACCCCAGGGAGCCACTACCATCGCCCAGCTTAGCCAAGCGCATATGACTAGGCATCTGAAATTCTTATACATACACCTCAGGAAGATGAGTTACAATTTTTGAGCCTTTATGTGCCACGTGCTTTTTAACTCTGTATATTAAAGAAGCACAACTATTGAGTCTGACCATTGCGCAACAGTTAAAATCCCATAAGGACATCTTGCCTCATCTGGCACTCACTCTGTAGTTTAAAGATCAGCTCTTTCACTCGTGTGTTGTGTTAACCGGTTGAATAATCTAACCGCTGAGTGTCCACTTCTCCCTCTATAAAAACAAAGATAACAATCGCTCTCTGATCAGGGTATTGGGATGCAACGGGAGAAGATGTATCTGAAAACACGCTCACAGGGTCTGGGATAGAGAATGATCTCAGATGTCAGACCCTTTCCTACCTACCAGCCTGCAACCACACCGTAAATCCATGGTAATTTGAGGGGTTTGGGGTAGAAAAGGTCAGATCATATTCCTGATTCAGAAGACACTATACAAACACACACACACACAAACAAAGTAACCTTAGCACCCAAAACAATAGACAGTGAGCTGGAAGATTTTTACTTTTGATATTTGTTACTTTTATTGCCACAGTTTAATTATACTTAGTATGAGTATGGTTTCTGTTATATACGCTGTAATAATCACTATGGATCCCATGAAGTTGTACATAATCAAATGTATGATGTTCTAAACTCTCTCCAAGTTAAAACAGACCACTACTTTAGTAAGCTTTTCACCCTGGGTGTCTAGGATATCATTGTACTGACCAAGAAAAATATGAATATCTTTGTTTCCTTTCTTGCATATCACTCTCAAGGTATAATATGCAGTAAAGTAATACACAAAAGCCTGCATGAGTCCACTGATATTTTCTTTTCAACCCAATTTAGAAGGATATGAGACAGTATCTTGATTTGCTCACCTTCTACATTATGTTCATGAACCTAAAATCGTTAAACATCTCAACATCTGGTTAATGGCAAAGGCAAAAACCCAAATCTAGTTTTCTTGAGGACAGAAGAGAGTCAATGTTTCTTCAACAGACTTGGAAAAACCCACTCAAACATTCTCTTCTACCACCTGGGCACGTGAACTTGGTGGAGAAAGACATAACATCCCTTTGAATTATTTTGGTGCAAGGGAGGTCTACCAGCTTGAGCAACACTCAGCGCACTTTGCAGTGGCGCAATTTGGCCACAAGGTGGCAGGAGCCTCCAAAGAGCGAAAAATCCAAGTTGGAAGAGGAATTGACAAAGTTTGTGCAAATACCGCACATATGTGTAAACGTATTAAGCCCCCCGCACTCTTTTGGCTCTTACTCCAAGGGCATTGTGACTGGCTACTTGTAGAATGATTCCTCTGAAGACAAATGCTCCGATAAAGCAAAAGTTTGTGGGACCTTGCCTTTTCCCTTTCTGCCCAGTGCTTTGCTTTCCTCATAAAGGGATCAGTGGGAGGGAAATATATGTTGAGCATCCCAGGATGGGCTGGAACATTCAGCTCTTCTATGATGATTTAGCTCAACAAGCTAAATTATGATCCACCAGGAACAGGGACATGTTAATATCTTTGTTTCCTTTTTTGGACATTTCTTGCAGAGTATAAGATGCAGCGAAATAAATATATAGCTGCCTATATGGGGCTATCGTAAAAACCTGCTATTTTAAATTGCCTAATTGGGTTTCTCATCTTTGTTAGTAAGAGCTGAAAGGTGTGGGAAGTTTAAAGAGGAGAGCAGAGGCACTTAATTGGTGCTGTGTTCTATATATCTTTATGTAACAGCCGGATCGTGAAAAAGAGGCAGATCTTATATAAAGAACAGGAGGAAGACCATCCAAGTGAGGATGAAGGCAAACACTCCAACCTCGCCCAAGTTGTGCCAGGACTATAGCTAATACGGCAGGGACCATGCACAAAAACCCGTTTCCAGAAGGCTCATCTGTCTTACGATCCTTTTTATTTTTTCTTATACTTAGTTTTGCTTTTTGTTTTTCTGTGGTCACGTCTTACGATCTTGATAAACGTCACATTCCTTCTACGAGTGACGTCTTTGCTATAACGAGGTTAAGTAAGCCCTCGCCAAGCAGCAAAATCACAGCAGAAAATCTTCCCAAAGTGTGAAAAAAATAAAATATAAAAAGGAACCCATTTGCATTCGGGGCTTAAGTTTGAAAATTCTGTAAAAGCTCAGTGTTGTGTGTATCTGAAAGCATCTCCGAGCTAAGCTTTTGAAATTATTTTTTCCCTATTAAGCACTTTGTCTCTAATAAATTATTTAACGTCTGGGAGCCTTGTTTAAGGAAAGCAGAGTTTGTGCCATTCCTCCCCCGGGTATTAGTCTGCAGACACTGTGAACTCATGGCATCTCCAAAGCCAAGCGGCTCAGGGGGGCCCCACTGGTTGCTTGCTGACGGGGGTGGCACCTCGGGGCACTGGGTTCAGCCGAGGCTCTGCGGCAGAGACTGCGCGCCCTGTTAAAGTCACAGCGCTGAATTCCCTCCAGCCACGCTCCACCTTTTTGGCTGCACCTGGTGCCATGGGAAAAAGAGCAGGGGTTCAGGAGAGGCCCCCTCAGATCTCAGGACGAGTCTAAAACCAGGGCTATAATCGTGTTGGATGGAAACGTGGTATTTTTAGGTTACACTTCTTTTTAGATTTTCTTAGATCCGACCTGATCGCCAAAAACTCAGTCTTATATCTAGGGGGAAATTCTTCCCGGATTTTCACCTGCATATTCAGGGTCATTTTAACCTTTCTGGGAACCTCGGAAAAGGGTTGTACACCCTGCACTAGCCACCACCGGGCTCCAGGGACGTTGTCTGTAAGGAGGGTACTAAGGTCCTGGCATTCTTTGATAACCTGCCTCCTAAGAGAGGCCTGGGCAGTTCTCTCCACACACTCAGGGATCCTCCTGTCTAGGTGCCCTGCACCCATTCAATTCACCTGCTGCCTGAGCTCAGCACACCTGATAGACCCGTAGCAGCGAAGCGGCGGACACTTACGGGGCTATTCCTCCTGGGGGTGTTTCTATTGTAAAAGACACACAAGCCTGGAAACCATGTTCTATCTCTCAGTAATTAAATAAATGATGGTATATTTATAGCACGGAATTCGACGGAAGCGGCTCTACGTTTACTGATGCAGAATCACTAGAAGAAGCAAGGTGCCAAACAGAACTACAGCTGGTGTTATAAGCGCCGAATGAGCATAGATGCTTCTGTAGACGTAGAATAGCTGGGAAAGGCAGGTGCCGAACATCCCAGGCAGAGGGAAGAGCATATTGAGGGTGAAAAGTGGAAAGGGCGTGGCATGTTGGGGAGCAGCTGCGGATTGGGTGCAGAAGGAGGTTGGGTGCAGATGGTGGAACGGAGGCTTTGCAGGGTCTGGGGAGAGCTTGATTGATAGAGGAGCTGCCTGATGTCCCTCTGAGAGGAGCAGGGAGCTCAGCTCCCAGAAGAGGGGCTAGGAAGTCTCAGACCAAAAGTGACTCGGGTTCCTAGCCCTCCGATTAAGGCTATGTGTTTGCTTAAAGCCCAGATATAATAACTAAGAGAGTCAACAAACCTCTGTCCCGAGCCCTGAAGAAGACATTAAACTAAGTAAGATGTTGCTCCTGCCTTCCAGCCCGACAGATCCACAATCACAGCTAACACTTGCGTAACACTATGTGGCTAGATCTGTTTAAGGATGAAATGAACTCATTGTATATTTAACTCCTTAAATCCTCGCAATAACCACATAAAGTATTAGTATTATTCCCATTTTGCAGATGAGGTCAATGAAGCACAGAGAGGTTAAGTAACTTGCTCAAAGTCACACAGCTAATAAGGGCCCAATTGGGATTCAAACTCCGGCAGCCTGGGGCCAGATCAGAGTCTACTTAACTATAATGCTATGCGATTCTGTCTCCATACCAATAATTAGACTTTGAGGTAGACAAGAGTAAATGCTTGGAGAAATTAAATTACTATGTGATGCCAAGGAGGAAGAAATTATGTTCCAATTGGAGGAG
>VBSM01001927.1:8138344-8152205 GCA_008086735.1 Cheirogaleus medius
ATGGATAAGTCCACACCTAACAGATGCAGTGCACGCTATCTGGGGGATGGGCACACATGTTGGGTGGTGCAAAGGCAATTTAGGTAACCAAACCTAAATTATACTCTGAAATAAAAAATTTAAAATAAAACCTTTGGTAAAATACTGACAAACTGAATCCAGCAACATATAAAAAAGGACTATATACCATAAGCAAGTGGGATTTAATCACGGAATATAAAGTTGTTTTAACATACAAAAATAAAGCAGTGTAAAACATCATGTTAATAGGATAAAGAACAAAAATCACATGGTTATCTCAATAGACAGAGAACGAATCATTTTGAGCAGGGCAGTCATATGGCTCCCTCCCTCCCTGCATTTAAGTCTCTACTCAAATACATTTTTCTTGGAGAGATCTCCCCTGCGTACTTTGCCTCGAGTCCCTCTCTCTATAGATGCTCTGCTCTGCTTCGGTTTTCTTTTTAGTAGTTGACACCACCTATCATTATTATAGATTTCTATGTTTATTTCCTTATGGTCTGCCTCCTCAAACTCCAGAAAGCCAGCCCGACAAGAGATGGGACTTTATGTAACAGTAAGAGCTGAACTTGAGGTGCAGTGGAGGAACCGTGTCCATGACAAGCATAAATAAAACTCCTGGAGCCACGGAAAGTAGCTTCAGTGCAGATCAACAGCACGTCTTTCAGCTGCTGAACTCAGCATATAACATGCTGAATATAGCTGGGGCGGCGGGGGCGGGGGGAGTGTGGCAATAATACTGTCCTTGTCCTCTTTATCCACAGAGAACTGTCCTGTGCTGCCAGTTTGGGGATAGGACCATTTGTGTAAGATCCTTGCTACGTGGAGCTGATATTGCGGGGTCATGATGTGTTCTGTGGGGTTTGGGAATCTGAATTATACCGGAGGCTGTATAGTTTCATGATCATAATGAGGTTTGTCATTGATTGGGCTCTTACAATGTGTGATGTACCACATTGGGTGAGCACAGTTGCCCTCCCAGCCGTCCTCTGAGTTAGGCATTATGGTCAGCCCTATCTGTGGACCTGAAAACAAAGGGTTATGGCAATTAGGTGACCTACCCTGGCCCAGGCCACAACAAGGGTACATGGAAGAGGACACCTTTGAGTCAGCCTGGCTGTCCCAACGCCCAGGTTCTGTCTCATCAGTATTCCGCACGCCCTGCTACGGAAAGCCCTGGACTGAGGGAGGGGGGTTGGCATCTCCCAGCTTGGCAGGAGAGCGGAAAAGTGCATTAGCAGAGAAACCTGTCAAAATTCTGTTTCCAAAACGAATGCTTCAGTGATCCAATATTTTATTTTATTCCAATACCTGCAATTTCGGAAATTGTATTCAACTCCAACAACTGATCGTTCACACCATAATTAGTTCCAATGACGGCTTTAATGGTGGAAGCCACTCAAGGAGAGAAATATACCAACAGCCTTGTTAATTCTTTTTTGTTTGGGGATTCCAGAACCTTTTTTTTGAGCAAGGTCTGTTGACTAATGTACTAAAAGTATCAGAGGCATATGATTAATCTCGTGTCTTTCTGAGAACCGGGGGCATTCTAGATGGACTATAAGAAAGACTCACACCTTTACAAAGTACTATATGATCAGGTGTCTGCTTAATCTCTGCTCCTGACCCTGGCATCTCTCGATACTCTCCCTAATGCATCCTAATTCTAAAAACTCGCCCTACTTTCACCTCCGTGCCTTTGCACATGCAGTTTCTTCCATCTGAAATGACTTTCCTTATCGTCCTGACCACCCGATATGCCTTTGTCAAGACTCAGGTTGTTCCTGGCTTCCAGAGCGAGGCAGAGATGCAGCAGTGTGGCGGCTAAGCAGGCTGACTTTGATATCAGACAGACCTCACTGAAAGTCCTGCCTGTGCGACCTGAGTAAGCACCCTAACCCCAGTAAGCCTCCATTTCCCCATCTGTTAAATGGGGATGTGAGGGGAACCTTCAACAAAGGGCAGCTGTTGGGATTCAATGATTTGCAAGAATCTTAACCATAATTAGCAGCAGACAGCTAAGCACAGAGCACTGGCTCTGTTGCAGGGGAAAATGCTTTTCCTGCCACTTCCTTCCCCACCCTGAAGCTGCAGTAGCTGTTCCCTGTTTACGATCCCATTGCTCCCCGCGCCATCTCTAGCATAGCACCCGTCACACTGACTTGTTAGTGTCGATTCGTACCTCTCCTTCTTTAGACTGTAAACTCTTCAAGGACAAGAATTCTGAATTTAAATTCTTCATTTCAAATGCCTGGTACAGTAGCTAATATACAGTAGGCATTTAATAAATAAAGGACTGAATATTGCCTTTCACCTAACAGGATCTCACTCGAGCTTTGCATGAGGTCGGCGCAGCAGAAAACAGCAGCTTATAGCTGAGGACAGAGTGAAATGACCTTCTACGGCACACTCGTTACAGAGTTTGGGCTTCATTGCAGGTGCCCTGACTCTTTGTCCAGTGCTCCTAATGGGAAGACCGAGAAACACACAGAGGAAGAGCATGGAGATTTGCAAGTAGCTAGACCTGACTTCGAAATCACCACCCATGACCCGAAGCAAATAAATGTCCAAAACATTTATTTCCTGGTCCTTAAATGCAGGTAAGGTAGCCGAAGTATCTATTTCCCAGGACAGCCCAGCACCAGGCTCGTGGAGAGCGCTCACTACACGGTACCCATCATTAGGAAGATGAGACTGGTCCCTCACTACAGTATAGATGCCGAAATCTCAAGAACACATTGTGATCCCAAAAAAGTCTATCCAATTGCTCAAGACAAGCCCAATAGGAGAGGGCGTCCTGTCCCCCTAAACCTGCAACACAGGGCATGTTGCTGTGAAGAAAGAGAAGAACAGTCCAGGTCACGGTTCACGCCCTTCCTTCCCAGCTATCAACTATGAGCTGCTGAGTTCCCTAGAGCAGGAGGTGCTCTCCATGTGCCTGTGGCTTCTTCACACCGCCCCAGCCATTTAACTCATGCCAGTCATGGACAGTTTCTCCAACAGATCTCAAGTTCAGCTCTTACTGCCATCTTTGAACTTAGAGAGGAAGTCGAGGATGTAGGAGAGCGAGACATCACACATTCACCAACGAAGAGGATGGAGCACTCTGTTTTGCTTTCATACCGCGGCCAAGGCTTCAAAATGGACACATGCCCTATAAGAGGCTCCAACAATTAACGTCCCAAGACCTTTGCACTTAAAAAAAAAAGATGTTTTGCTCATTGATTTAACATTTGCTCAATGGCTAGTAAGTACCAGGCTTGGTGGGGAGTTTAGAAGTGAAAAAGAAGAACTGAAAAACCCCCCAAGCAAATAAAAGAAAAATGAGAACTACATGGAAACTATCATAAGCTACAATAGAAGGCCGTGGAAAGTCAGGACTATTCTAAGCAGGGCTGATGGTATTGGCAGATCTGGGCTCCACGGAGAGTCCTTCAGCTGCAGTGGATGGGGTGAGCTGAGGCTCGGGGGACACTGAGGCAGACAGACCTTCAACTGAATGATCTGTCCAAAGAGTCAGAGGACCATGGATGCCTGTTCTGTCTTAAGTGATTCGTTCTCAGTCGTGGAACCACGCTCATGACTTCTCTCATTGGCTCTCCTGTCAGACCATCCTGAATCCTGGTGCTAATTTTAACATCAAAATCTAAAGAAATAAAGTTATTAGAGAAGTGATGAAAGCCATATATAGGAGATGGCTCAGTCACAGCCCTTCTGCCCTTGAGTAACTGAAGCACGAATTGTCAAGCCAGGGAAAAACACAGCCTGGTGCAATGCGAAGCGCCATTTGTTTACATTGCCCCCCTATTTCTTTTTCAATGCATAGGTTGAACAAAGCACATGCAATGAAGCCTGAAGAGGTCTTGCTACACCATAACCCTTCAACATTCCCCAGCTCTATCAACTATGGAGTTTCATATTTTATTCCTGTTAGGTTGAGAAGAGCAACAAGCCAACCTCCTCAACCCCAGGCCAGAGACAACATCAGGATGGGAGCCTAGAATGGAACTTATTTGGTAGATGCTCTTAGCGTCTGTCCTGGGAAGGATGGACAAGAGCTATACAACTGGATACAGTGACGCTTTCTTCACAGGAAGCCGGTTCAGGATGGCCAGCTGGAGCTTGAGGTTTGCACTAGTGTCTCGTAAGCCAAGAACACTTGTCACATCACCATCCCACTTCTATTCAGACTGGCTCGGCGTCCTGTGCCAGTCTAGCTTTGACAGTGTGTGACCATATATGTGGCCAAGAGAGAGTGAGGTCTGGAAATTGGGTTAGGGTAGCTGAGCAAAGAGAAGTATTCTAAAAAATCCGGGGTGAAAAAGGAGTGAGAAGGCAGGCAGGGATGGCTGGGAACATGTTGGCATGACCAGGGTCCTTTGGATGGCCTCAGAGGTATCTGTTGTCTTATGCCTAAATTAACCCTCCCTTAGCCCCTGTGGAACAATTTCACACACCAGATTAGTAATGGTCCTGAGATGTAAATTATAAAGAGCACCCTGCATAGGTGCTCCTAATGAGTTTTATGGATTCAAGAGAAATAGATTCATTTGCTAAGGCAGTCTGGTTCTAAAAAGAATATATAAATTAACTCCCCAGTTGGGAGCTAATATTTACATTAAATATTATTCAAAGCAGTAGCAATTCTGCAGCAGGCTGGTAGGATCGATAAAAGATAAGAATGAAATTCAAACTCCTTTTTCTACACTGATATAAAATTCCTCTAAACTTTGGGCACAGCAACTTTCACCCTGGAGAGCTTTCAAATATAGGCTGGGTAATCATTTGCTTTTATCACATAAATGAAGTGGCACTAGATAACCTTGTTTATCTTTTCCCCAGTGATGTCTCCTACCTGTCAGTTAAATACCTGGAATTCTACCACTCACAATTTAGTCTTTTGGGATAACTCTTCAGGAATCGTGGCTTTTGAAAGCAAACACTTCTCTCTGAAAGAGGATTCATAGATTGCTGACATTTACAGGCCTGAAATTATCCTGCAGTGTCCTGATTTCACCAGTAGATGGAGATCTTGTTTTGATAGATTGGAAACACCTGGTTTTGGCCTTCAGCTGTCAATGGTAAAGGTACCTTTTAAGGTGTGGACAACGTCTTCATAAAAAGATCCGACTAACCAGTTATTATCTAGAACTAACTCGTTCTTAATGAATAATGTATTATATAAACAAATAGCGACTGTATAAAAATTAATCCAACAGATTCAAGCCAAGGCATTTCTGTTTAGTGCTTCCTACGCTGTAGTCAGCGGTTCATTCCAAATCCTCTATGTAAGTCACTTGATCTGTGGGTTTAACAGAATCTGGGCCCGTGATTCCAGAGTCCTGCTGAGTCTCACAGATTTTCCCAGACGCTAAGATCCTCTGACTTTATCAGCATGGGGTTTGCAATTAGATAATTGGTACTTAAGTTATTTGAATTAAATTGTTCTCACTTGGTTCATTAATAAGCCTTGCCTTTTGATTTTTTTCCTGCTTCCTTTCAGCAACCGAGTTGAAATAAAAAAAATAAGTCAACTGTAAAATGGATCTGACGCTTGGCTCTGCTAGCCTGACTGGTCCATAAGGGTAATGCCCGAGCAATTTACAACCATTTAGCTCAAGAAAAACGTAGCAAGCTGAAGGAAAGCTGGGGAAATTTTAGCAATCTAGTTTGGAAGAAGAGAACATCAAGGAATCATAAATTTCAGTTCCTCTTAGAAGGTGATAGACAAGTTGATAGCTTGGAAACGAGCCCTGATTTCTTACAACTAAAACAAAAATAAAATGATGGGCAATACTCAAAATAAACAACAATATACTCTTACCTACAAAGGAATCAAAACATAAAGTCATTTCCATTTAATGAGTCTTTCCGGACTCAAGATCAAGACTTTGAAAATTAAAAAAAGCCAACAGAGAAAGTGCCAAATATTCATTGTCTGTTGTTATTCAGGCAATATAATAGATAATTTACTTACATTTTTGTACTTGATCCTCCCAGCACATCTGTGAGATAAGCATACTTGATTCTGTTTATAGATAAGGAAATTAAAACTCAGAAAAATTATTTGTCTAAGACCCTCCAGTTAGGGATGAGAATTCAAGGATTTTGACTTGAAATCCAGGGTTTCTTCTGCACACTACAACTAACACCTGAGACTTTTCACTGAGGACATAATTGGGAACACAAAACCACTTGCAGCTGTTTGAGTGATGGATGCAAGGAGGGTTTGGCGGGGCAACAGTAAATTTAGGTTTCGGTAACTCTAACTTCTTATTAAGTCTTAGCCACCAAATAATAGAAATACCTTCAACATTTTCAAAAGGAATAAAGGAAACTTGATCAATCCCAAGTGAAGGCAGAGAAGTAAAAAAAAAAAAAAAAAAAAAAGCATAGCAAAATCAGGGTAAACAGAAAGCCTAAAACAAGATAGTAGAAATAAATCCAAGCATATTAGTCATGATATTAAATGTGAATAGGCTTCACTTAGCGATTAAAAGCTGAATACTGTCAGACTGGATAAAAAGAAAAATCCAGCTATTGCTGTTTACAAGAAATTACTAAAAGATAAAGATTATAAAGACATAGTTTTAAAAGGCAACCATTTATCAGAAAGATGTAACAATTTCATATCTGCGTGCACTTATTAACATGAGTTGAAATATAGATCAGCAAAAGTTGAAAAACTGTAAGACGAAGCTGACACTCCCAAGCTCTAACATCTGTCTCTTACTTATTGATTTGATTTAAAAATCCAATTACCAAGTTTGGTCTAAAGGACATACACAGAATACCATACTCACCAAAGAGAGGATATACAATCTTTTTATTATTATTTAATTTTTAGTTCAGCATATTACAGAGGTACAAATATTTAGGTTATATATATTGCTTTTGCCCCACCTGAGTCAGAGCTTCAAGCATGTCCATCCCCCAAACAGTGCACACTGCACCCATTAGGTGTGAATATACCCATCTCTTCCTCCCCCCTTCCACCTACCTGATGAATGTTACTACTGTATGTGCACTTAAGTGTTGGTCAGTTAAGTCAGTTAATATCAATTTGATAGTGAGCACATATGGTGCTTGTTTTTCCATTCTTGTGATACTTCCTTTAGTAGAATGGGCTCCAACTTTATCCAGAATAACATAAGAGGTGCTAGATCTTTTCAAGAACCTATAGAACATTTACAAAATTGACCAAATACCAGGCCATAAAGCAACTCCTAACAAATAAAACCACACACACACACAGACACATACACACAAAATCATACAGACCACATTCTCCGACTACTATGTAGACAAGCTAGAATTCAATGACCAAAAGGCAAATGAAAAAATCCATATGTTCAGAAATGTAAAGATATACCTCTAGATAATCTTTGGGTCAAAGAATAAATTAAAATGACACTTAGAATGTATTTGAACTGAATAATAATGAAAATCCTACAAAAGTCACCTTGAATAATGTAGGTAAAGGGGTACTTAAAAGGAAATTTATAGCAATAATGTCTTATATTAGAAAAGATAAAATATGGAAAATTAACAAGCTAAAAATTCACTTCAAGAAGATAATAGAAGAACCAAAGTAAAACTTCCCAAAATAGAGGAAATGAAATAATAAAAATTAGAAATTAATGAAGTAGAACACTCAAGGACAATAATAGAAAATATCACAAAGTGAAAATTCAGTCCGTTGGAAAGAGTAAAATTATAGATAAACCTTTGGTAGGATTAATCCAGAAAAAAGGAGGGAACGCGTGGGCAACAAGCACATGAAAAGAGGCTCAACTTCACTAACCATTAAAGAAATGCAAATTCAAACCACAATGAGATATCACCTCACACCCATTAGTATGGTCATTACCAAAAACCCCCAGAAAATAACAAGTGTTAGTGAGGATGTGGGGAAATTGGAACCCTTGTGCACTGTTAGTGGGAATGCAAAATGTTGCAGAGGTTCCTCAAAAGATTAAAAATGGAATTATCATATGATCCAGCAATCCCACTTCTGGGTATATACCCAGGAGACTTGAAAGCAGGATCTCTAAGAGATATTTGCATATCTATTTTCATTGCAGTGTTATTCACAAAGGCCAAGAGTTGGAAGCAACCTAAATGTCCACCAATGGATGAGTGGATAAACAAAATGTGGTATACACATATGGTGGAACATTACTTAGCCTTTAAAAAGAAGAAATTTGTCACATGCTAAAGCATGGATGAAGCTTAAGAACATTATGCTGAGAAAAATAAGCCAGTCACCAAAAAACAAATATTGTATAATTTCACTTATATGAGGCATTTAAAGTTCTCAGACTCCTGAAGACAGAAAGTAGAATGGTGGCTGTCAGGAGATGGGGGAGGGGACAGTAGATTGTTTAATGGATATAGAGTTTCAGTTTTGCAAGACGAAAAAGTTCTAGAGATCTGTTGTACAACAATTTAATATACTTAACACTACTGTACACTTAAAAATAGTTAAGATAGTAAATTTTATGTTATGTGTTTTTTGACCACAATTAAAAATTTTTTACAAAGAGAAGATACCAATGAGTAATGAAAAAGGAGATAACTACAAATAAAACAAAAACATGAAAACAATAAAGGAAGATCACCAACACCAATAATTTTATGTTAATAGAACTGAAAACTTACAATGTGTAATCTCTCTGTAAAAATATAGATTCTAATATTTACTACATAAGGAATAGAGAAACTGAAAGGTTCTGTAACCATAAAGATATTTTTTTTCAGTAGTTCAGATTCATACAAAATAAAACACCCTACCTGGATGATTTTAGAGGCACGTTTAATTAAATATCCAAAAAACAGATGGTATGTTATACAAATCCTTCCAAAAAACAACATGAGGGAAACCTACCAGGTTCAGTTAATGAGGTTAGTAGAAGCTTGATTCCCAAGATCAGGCAAGGACTGCAGGGAAAAGTAGAGGTTAACTTCACTTTATGAGGTATATATGCAAAAATTTTAAATAAATATAGACAAACTGGATCCAAGAACAAATGAATGTATATTAATATCTATGTCTGTCATCTATCTATTTATCTATCTATCCATCTACCTATCTAATCACAGGATATAATGATGATTTAACATTAGAAAACCTATTAATGTAATTCATCACATTTACAGAATAAAGGAAAAATATATAATTATTACATTAGATAATTCGGTACTAACTCATGATAAAAATTCTTAGCAAACTAGGAATAGGAGATAATTTTCTTAACCTAATAAAGCAGTGGTCCCCAACCTTTTTGGCAGCAGGGACCAGTTTCACAGAAGACAATTTTTCCATGGATAGGGGTGGGGTGAAAGTGGGCCAGAGGCAGAGCTTGGGCGGTGATGCCCGTGATGGGGAGCGACTGTAAATACAGATGAAGCTTCACTCCCTTGCTCACCTCCTGCTGTGCAGTCCGGTTGTGGGTGGGATTGGGACCACAGTAAGAAAGGATATTCCCCCAAACTCACAGCAAACATATCTAATGCAGAAACATTAAAAGCATTTTCTCTGAAGTCTGGAAAACAATAAAAAGCCATACTATCACCAATTCTGTTTAACAGAGAGTAGAATTTTAAATAAGGTGACAAAAAGAATTTTAAGGTTTAAGGATTTTAAAGGAAGCAACACAATTGTAACTATTCAGGATGAATATGTCTACATTATTATACACATCCATATTATTTATAGATATGAATTTCAAAAACTTGCAAGGGAATGAGTAATACTGAATTTTTAGTTTGCTGGTTACTGCTGGGAAGGACAGGCCAGGGAAGGGATTGGAGAAAGCTACGTAAGGGTCTTTGTACCTAGAATTTTTTTGGTCTAAGATCCAAAGCAAATCTGACAAAATTTTAAGATTCAATAGCTGAGCAAGAGATACATAATGTTTATCATAATATTCTGTATACTTTTCAGCAAGCTGTCATAAAAAAAGATTTTGCCAAGAGCTGATCCCATCTGCCTAGAAGTTTTTCAATAAAAATTTGTTATTCATTTTTTAAAAGGTCCATTACTTGCGATCCTGAAAGGAAACAGACTGTGAGCAGTGTGACTTTAAAATAAAAACACAAAATATGACCCATGAAATCTATATATACAGATAAGTGTATGTATACATATGTATACATACACATATGTATATATGAATTACTATTTTTAAGTCCTTGATACTTACTATTTTTGGTTATCAATTCATCTGACACCAGTCATTGGGCTGGTCAAAATGTGGGTAGCTGATTTAAATGCTTTGCATGCAAAATTTTTTTCTACATGTGAGATGTAATAATATATTCTATTATTCATGTATCAGCATCTCACATGTACCCCCCAAAGACATATAACTGTTTTATATCAATATAAAAATAATGCTGCTGTGAACATTTATATACAAGTCTTCTTTGTGTAGACATATATTTCACTTCTTTTGGGTAGGTACCTAGGAGTGGAATTGCTGGATCATATCGTAACTCTATGAATAACATTTTGGGAAACTGCCAAACTGTTTTCCAAGGTAGCTGCATGATTCTGTATTCCCACCAGCAATGTTTGAAGGTTTCAATTTCTCCACATCCTTCTCAACACTTGTTATTGCCTGTTTTTAAAATTACATTCATTCTACGGGGTGTAAAGTGGTATCTCATCGTGGCTTTGATTTGTGTTTTGCTGATGACTAATGATGTTCTGCATCTTTCCATGTGCTTGTTGGTCATTCACATGTCTTCTTTGGGGAAATGTCCATTCAAATCTTTTGCCCAAGTCAGTATTCTTTCTTTTCTTTTTTTTTTTTGCTCACATACACCCTAGAAGAATGTTGGAAATTTGACTCTTCCTTTGATTTTAAATTCATACCTAAAATTTTTCATCATAAGTTTAGACAGTTGCAGAGGATGTAACTCCCAGTGTATTTTAACTATAGGCATTTTGGAATAAAATTGTGAAATTACTCTTTTCAATATATTGAATGGAACCTAAATACAATGCCAACATTTTACCTATCATAATCCAATTAAAGCTTTTAAAATTTTAGTAACCAATTATTAAAATAAAAACAAGCTTTTCTTCAAAATATACACATATATATAACATAAAATTACTAAAAAGTCTAGTTTACCTAAGTTTATAAGTATACAAGTATACACATTATAATATATAGGAATAGAAGTTTATGTTGTTTTATATTAAGATTTAGGATTCTCATTCAATATTTGAAATCTTCCCAAATTTTAAACCAAAAAGCACATATTGACCTATTAGAAAAGGAATTTTAATGATCTGTCAGCCAATTCATTGGTTAAGTGCTTTTAATATTTTGTTAAAAGCAAAGAATTAGAAAGCACATAGCTTGCATAAGGATTTATCTCTGGATGATTAAAGTAACTTAACTCCATTTCTGGGAAATATACCAAAAGAGGCTTCACCGAGTCTTATCCAATGACTATTAATTATACCTAATTATTTTTCACTTAAAGGTATTTTATTTAACCCATTATAAAGGATTGGAATAAGACTATTTTTAAGTTCAATGCATCCTTACCAATACAATGTTAAAAATAAAATTATCTTCTTATGTGATTTAAGTCTGTTTTTGTCAAAACCTTGCCGTTGCAGATTCAGCTCATACACTTTACGGTCGAAGTGGGAAAGGAGACGGTGCACAAATCAGAAAGCAGACTGATTTTGTAAAAAACCACATATGGCAACTGGGGGTCTGGAAACAGATTCCCTTTGCACCGTCCATGCCTGAACCTGTTGGAAAGTCCTCCAACCCCCGCCCCCCAGGGAGCGTGGGGCCCCGTTTGGAGACTGTTGTATTTGGCTAATGGCAGAGCTAGAACTAGGATCAGACACCTCAACCTCAACTCCAGTGCCATTTCCACTCTTTATGTTGTTTCCAAAACTATACAGACTTTCGAAATTGTCTAAGGTGCAACATCACATTCATAAAATTCAGTTGTCAGGAGACAATGATGCTGCATGTGGCTGACTTAGGTGGCACTTTTTCCTTTTTGAAGCAGCAGCAGGCTCCATTCATCTATGATGTGCCACCATAGTGACACCCTAGAGATTGTTGGCATGTCCCCTCTGTAAACCCCAGGCTCACGGTCTACCAGTCCCTGGGCATTGAGTGCAAATTCTTAGGTAACTTTCTTCAAAGGGAAATCAGCAAGACACAAATTTCAGGAAGAATAAAGAATTAAAGCCTTCAAGAAAGAGGCTAGGGCTAGGGGGAAAGATTCTTTAATTCCTCATGCTCGGGTTTGGATCCTAGATGAGAAATAAAAGTGGACCTCAATGCATGCTCTGTTTCCACACTTAGTCCCAAAGCCAGAGTAAAAGAAGCATCGGCTTTTCTCCCCTTTCTTGCATCATCAACTCTTAAAAAGAAAAAGAAATTGAAAGAGGGAAAATGAATTTTATTGTGTTATGTGACTAGGAACCAGTTCAACTGGTAAATATTGACAGTTCAGCTTTTTATTACTCAGCTCTGCCCTGTGCAAAAAGATGAGTTTAATACAAATTGAGTAAATGCATGTTCCCCAAAGACTTCAATTAGTAACTTTCTTTCCTTCCCCCAAAAACCTCATTCTGGAAGGGCGCAGTGGCTCACACCTCTGGGAGGCCAAAGTGGGAGGATCCCTTGAGGTCAGGAGTTCAAGACCAGCCCGAGCAAGAGCAAGATCCTGTCTCTACTAAAAATAGAAAAATTAGCTAGGTGTGGTGGTGCACACCTGTAGTCCCAGCTACTTTGGAGCCAGAGGTAGGAGGATCGCTTGAGCCCAGGAGTTTGAGGCTGCAGTGAGCTAGGCTGATGCCGCAGTACTCTAGCCTGGGCAACAAAGTGAGACCCTGTCTCAAAAAGCAAAACAAAAAAGCCAAAAAAACATAAAACCTCATTCTGCTGTCTCTTGCTCATATTCTGTTTTTTTGACTCATCTCTGAACTAAGACATTAGCAAGTCTCAGTGTTTGGACTAATGCTGTGCTTTTAAGCTCTCACTCATGATCATTGTAAGATGTGAGTGCTCCTTGGCCCTAGCTTATTTGGTACTTTTAACCTTTTGAGTACTTTTGAATCAGAGACTCTCAAGTTGGCAAAGCACCCGGGGCCAAGGCCAGCTCAGGATGGAGTGATTCCTTCTGAAATGCTGCTGCCTCGTGCTTTGGAATGCCCTCTTCCACTTTTGGACAGCTCTGAATTTTATATGGAGCTGAGCCTTCTCTCCCTACAGCTTCCACCCGTCCGCACTTTTAACAGTGTTAGGACAGAGCTGTGAGCCTTACTTAAGCAATCTTTCTAAATTTCATTTTGGGAACGAATTTGAAAGACAATTTTAATTTGGATAAACTTCTAAAGTAAGTATTCATCAATGTAATGGGCAAAAAACTTTTTTGGCATGAAGGGAAAAAAAAAACCACTTCGCAAATTGAACTATCTGAGACCTGTTCAAAAGCACATCTGTTATCCTAATGCGATTTAGTACTGCAGTTGATTGGATTTGTAGGGTCAAGTGACACTGAAAGGTGCAGGGAACCTTTTACAGTGCAGTTTTTTTTTCTCTTTGAGTTAATGTAATAATAAAAGGAATTGCTAGTTTAGCAGTAAGGCATCAAATCCGTATCTGGAGAGAGACACTCTAATGCAATTCAGTTCTTGTAAATCATTTTAGTGATGGATGTCTGTTTTTGGAGGCTGCAATTAAAGCAGAGTGTTGACTTATTTGGTTTGTGTCTGTGGTGCTCTCCCTAAATGACTATTATATGGATTAGTGATGTGACTCTGATTATTGCAGCTTTTTTTTTTTTTTTTTTT
>VBSM01001927.1:8152272-8176809 GCA_008086735.1 Cheirogaleus medius
ACAACCTCTCAAGAACATTCTTGCACTTTGGTCACAGCAGGAAGTGTGAGACCTCAGCCAGACCTTGACCCAGCTATGTGATCTTGACTAATATTCTTAAATTCTCTGATCCTCATTTTCCTCATTGTAAAATGAAAATAATACTTACCTCCTTAGAGTTCTGAGATGATCTAATGACATTATTATATTATCACTGAGTTCTTTAGGCACCCTGTTAGTCTAAACCTTAGTTATCACGTTTTTAAAACGAGTATGATTTTAATATCCAACTCACTGGGATTTTGTGATGATTCAATGAAATGATCCAAGTAAATGATTTTGCACGGTGCTTGACACAAACCAATTATTAGTATTATTGCACATGATTATGCTTAATAAATGCAAATTCTCCTTTCCCTTATCCTCATAAGTTATAGGGACTATAATTTCACTTTCATCAATCCTCCTCAAGTTTGATAACCTGGTTTGTGGGCTGTTTTACTATTTTGCCTCCACTTTTCCTATTCCCTACTTCCTTTGGCCTTTTCCTGGTTGGTCCAGCCCCTTACTGGAGTGTGAGCTTGGACAAAGACCTGAAAATAGAATTTCTTTGGCCAAAAGTCAGGTAGGGAAAGATACCCCGAAATAAAGCTTTAGGGTTCTCCCCTGATGTAAACACACCCTGGACATCCCAGGATTAACTGGTTGTGATTAACATGGATTACATCTTAGTCAATCATACCACAAAAGGCCTTTGCTTTAGGCATGATAAACTTGAAGTCTCTGGGGAATATTCTCCTTCCAGCCCTGCCACCATTCTGGCTTCTTCTCTGACTATCCACTGCATCCCAGGAGTGTTTATTCTCTTTTTTCTTTCTTACCCTAAGCTCACTGCTCAAGATCCTCAATATTTTTTCTTTCTTTTTTTCTTCAAAACTATTGCCAACCTCATATTCGATCTTTGGTATAAAGTTTGGGTATGTCAGCTTTTGCCTTTACCTCTTCCATTGATACCAGCATTTTAACGGTGCTAGAAGGTAAAAAGATGATGCTTTAATCAGAATAGTTATGCATCAGGTATCTGATCAGAAAGTGAGCAAGTGGGGCTTCCCTGACTTTCTGGAATTGCATCATGAAGGGATCTGAAAATGGATAGTCTTTGTACGTGTACTTATAAAACTGTAAGATTTAGAGGAAAAATTCATAGTGAATTTGATGATAGGAAACCTGGAATAGAGCCCTGGCTCCATTGCTTACAGGAGATAGGGCTACCCTCCTTACCTTCTAGCCTGCTCAGCATCCTTATTTATCCAGTGAGATGGAAACACCTGCAGGATCTGCGTCTTCCTTGCAGGACTGCTATAGGGAACCAGTGATATCACCGGGGAATACTTGGGAAACTTCAACTCCCCATTTAAATATCACTACTATCATCTCTGTTATGCAAGGAGGCCATAGCAGTCACCTGGAAAAGAAATTTAAGTGTAATGACAAATAGAAAGTGAAAAACCAAAGCTTACCATGTTTCCCCGAAAATAAGACAGGGTCTTATATTTATTTTTCCTCAAGAAGACACCCTAGGGCTTATTTTCAGGAGATGTGTTATTTTCCCCTCAAAGCCTCAGCTTGCAGCACGCACAGGATGGCCGGGACCTGACAGGGGGAGCTGACCTTGTTGGTGGGGCTGCCCGCACCTTTCTGGTCACCTCTGGGATAGTAGCTGTCAAGATGGGGCAGATGAGAAGGGATGCTTGTCTTCTTTACTGCTCTGCGATGAAATGTATGGGTTGAGCAGACACGCTGCGTGGCCACACCCATCACTAGGTCTTATTTTCGGGGTAGGGCTTCTATTGTGCAAATGCTTAGAAATCTTGCTAGGGCTTATTTTATGGGTAGGTCTTATTTTCGGGGAAACACAGTATTTCTGGGCACCAAAGCCTCTGTCTCCCTAGAAATTCCTGCTCTGTCTGGAAGTACTGTCCAGTGGCTGCAGCATGGGGTACAATAAGAAGGGATAATATACCCTGCAGAAGGGATGACCAAAGCAGACCAAGGTTGAGAGCTGACAGAGACAAAGAAGCAGTGGAGGACTTTACTGGAAAACATTTAAATTACTTTCCAATCCCAAGAGTCTATGACACATAGCATACAAAGCACATTTCCAATAGTGATAAGTAAAAAAAAATATTGGCACATTCATTCATTACCAAACTTGACCTAAAGTTGGAAGGTTTTAAAACTTTCAGGTTTGAACAATGGACCGAAAGTATGTACATTAAAGATTAGATTTAAAGAAAATTGATGAAAGGTACATTTTTGGTTATTTTTAAAAAGCCACAGTATAAATAGTTTTCAGTGTTTTTTAAAAAGTCAATACAAATTCAATATGAGGCTGCAATGTAAGATTGCTAAAACAATTTAATGCACTATGAGCATAGAAATACAATAACTACTCATATTTAGAACAAAAAGTAAGAACATCTACTTCATACAGCAGCTGTGAGCATTAAATACGATACCTGCAAACCATCTGGCATAGTAACCAGCCATAAAAATCAAGTCTACTATCACTTCTCCCTTTTTGAAAATCATAGTAATTACTGTGTGTACCATTCTTCTCTTCTTGGTGACATCTCCTAGGATGCTACCTTTTATTATTTACCTTTTGCATAGTTTATTGAAATTTCAATGCACATGGGTTTTGTCTGCTTAGCTGTTTTTTAAATGATTTGTTATATATATAATATTAAATTTATATTTTTATATTTTTTATAATTATATACAATATATAAATGTGTATATATATTTGGTTTAGCTTTTTTTCTTTTGGCACACAATTTACATTTAATGAGATGCATGAATCCTGGTACATTTTCTTCACCTTGACAAATGCATTCACCTGCACAATCCAAGCTTCTCAAGACACATAATGATACTATCACCCCAGAAAGTTCCCTTGTGCCTCTTCCCAGTCATTCGCTACCCCACACTCCCTGAGGAAACCACTGTTCTAATTTGTTTTCCACCATAGATGAGTTCCCCTGTTCTAGAATTTTATGTAAATGGAATTATACAGTATGCATCCTTTACCTAAGACTTCTTTCACTCAGTATCAGCATATGTCATTTTTGAGATTCATCCACGTTGTGTGTATCAGTAGTTGGTTTCTCTTTATTGTGCTCAGATATTTTTCAAGCTCTTTGAAGACTGAGACTGGGCTGTAACTCCCTGCACCCCCCACCGCCCCCATGGCACTTGTACAGAATTCTGCATGTTGTAAGCGTTCCGTCGACATTTGGTGACTCAATGGATGAATGAACATTTGAGTTATTTCATCAATCAATAAGGCATTTAGACACAATCAAGTTTCGCTTTTCTAATCCGGACAGTCTCTTGCATGTCCAACTTACCAAACAACAGCGCTACATATCCTGGTTTCGGAAGCCTGCCTGCTTTACTGTAGGAATCCAGGGATCCGCCCACGTGCGATCCTACGGCATTTGCTGCACTGGTGCAGCGGTGAAGTGCTGGTGAAAAAGGGAACTGCTGCCTTGGATGGAGTCCAGCATGCCTGCCAAAGAGCCAAGCCTGGGGCGTTGTCTCTTACAGATGGAAATGCTTATCCTCTATCTTTGCAAACATGAAACCTCACATTCCTCCCATTGATTTATTAAATCAACGTAGAGGTCAGCAAAGAAATCCAGGTGCCGCATGGAATATTTCTGTGGCTGGTTATTACCCAAATTGCAAAAGCAGCATGCATTGCCTTGCAGTCAAGAAAGCACAACTGAACAAACAGGGTTAGTATTGCTGGCTCTGACCGATATCCCTGTGACCTGCCTGGAATGGCTGTCCCCAGCACACCCTCTTACCTCCGAGTCTGGTGACTGTGATTAAGGGCAAGGCACGGTAGAACAGGCCTCTGGGGAGAAAATACATTCCCTTGGCTAGTTCCATCGAGCAAGCACTTAGGAGTTTGAACCTATCACCATCATTTCTGCTTGGACAGCAGTAAGTTTTCTTGTCATTTCTAATACTGCACGTGCCTTGAATATAAACGTGCTTCCCATCTTTAATCTATTTAAATGACATTCTTGTTCCTGCTGCAATCTAAATTTTATATAGCTGCATAGCACACTTTATGATGCATCACTTCGAAATGTGGTGCAGTAAAATTAGGCATAGTTCATATTAAAATGGGAAAAATTTTTCTCTCAAACATCTTTCCCAAGAGAAGGGGGAGATGTATCATGACTCCAGTGGTGAGCATAACATACAAAGAAATAAACTGGCTACAAGAAATAGAAAGGAAAGATATTTGTGGCTTCAGCAAACCACACATTTCTGTTGATTTTATCTATGTTTCTTTTGAAAAAGTTAAAGACTTGTGGAAAGCATGATAAACTCCAATAATGAGGTGTTGGGTGTCAGTATTTTTCTTTTATTCCTTAAAGCAGTTTTTAAGGTCACTTTTTCAAAGAAAACCCATTTGCAAGGGCAGAAAACTGAAGATATTTTAATTAGAAAAAAGTGGAAGTCATGGTGTGGTTAAAGAGTTTCCATCAGCTAACCTGCATTTTCGCTTATTAATTCCTGAAAAAGTGTTTTGTAAATGAATGTTTAGAGTTGTGTCTAAAAAGTTACAGCACCAGTTATGTGCCATGGTCCACTGGTAGTACCTATTTGGTTGTACACTGGGATATTTGAGAAACCTACAACAACCATATAATTTGTTGCAAACACGAGCTATCTAAAAAAAAGAACACACTCATTAATGGCTTCCTCATGGTGCCAGATCAGTTCACATTGGTGTCCCCCAAGCAGGAGAGGTTTATTACGTACACACTGTGGCATTCAATTATCAAATTCTGCAGAGACATAGGGAAGTGGCAAACGACAAAGGCTGCAGGATGTGTAATGAGTACAGCATCCTCAGTCTGGAAGCAGATAGAGCTTAGGTTAGAAGTAGCTGTGTAACTTGGAAAATTACTTAACGTCTCTGGGCCTCAGCTGTTTGCTTGGACTAATAATGGCCATCTCTAGGGGATTTTGTCATTATTAAACAACTGAAAGCCAAGTGCCTGTCCTATGTAGGTGTCCTGCATGTGTTTATTTCCTGCATTTCCTTGCATCAACATGCAGATGACAACTTTTGTGACACTGATGTATCTACCTGGTGGTGAGATGGATGGAGTCCCATCTGCTGTGTTGGTCTAGGACTATTGCCACAGCTTATTGGTGGCAGGAGAACGTGGCTCTCCTGACCCCTGGAAGGAGGCTTTTCATGGGCCCTGCCTTGGAAGAACTTCAACTTAAAGCTGAGTTTTTCAAAACAAATGCCAGCACAGAACTTCCCGCTGTGCCAAAGGGTTTTAGAATAATGAAATGAAAAGTCGCCAGTCATCAGGTCCCATACAGCGACTCTATTGGCACGGGAGAAGTAAAACATTTTCAGTGGTTCTAAAAGAGTTCTACCTTAGGTGTTTTATAGTAATATGATTATATTTACTTTTTAACTAAATTACCTCAGTCTTTTAGAGGAACACAGAGGTACCAGGAATAACCAGAGTGGTAGGAATTCTATTACAGAGGTCCATCAGCATACTTCTATATTTGGTTTTTAATACTTATTTTTTAATCTCCAAGGAGCGTGTTTTGTTGGCAGCCCTTAATCAATTTCATGTTTGTGCAGAAGAGGCTTAAAAGGAAATAGATGCACAAGTGTGTAACAAGACTCAAAAGCCTCCTCTGAAGAGATAATGATACTACTTCAAACAACACTAATGCAGAAACATATACGGGGAGGGGAAAGAAAAAGTCAGGATTTTTTTTTTCTAAACAGATTTTTCTAAAGTTGCTCACTTTACCTTTGCTTTGACACCCAGAGCAAATGCCACATGGGCTTTCAGAGCAAAATGCTGGGAGGAGGATTTAAAAAGGAGGATGACTGGACAGAATATTAAAGAAGAGACAGGCAGCTAGCAGAGGAGGGCCGAAGGTGGGGATAACCAAAACCAAACTGAGACCCAGGCTGGGTTCAGGAGCCCCCTAAAGTAATGCTGTCCTGAAGCATGAGGTGGCGACCCCAGGAGCTTTTCACAAACACCAGAGAGCTGCGGTGATAAACAAGGTTGTCTCGCCCCTCCCCCACTCCATCCACCAGGTTCAGCACAGAAAAGGGCCCCTCTGCCCTCCTAGTCTCACCCTTCCCTCCCTCGTGCCTCCTTTTTCTGCTACCCAAAGGACAGACCCAGGTGCCTCACTGGTTTCTTGTCCCGGGAGCATCTGCTGCTCCTGGCGCCCCTCTCCTTTCTGGGCAGCCTCCTCTGCAGTCAAAGGCTTCTGTGAGGAGCTGTGGAAAGAAAAAGAAAAGAAAAAAAAAAACACTGATGGCCTTAAGATCTCGAGAGTGACCTGAAACTCCCGGGAAAGGGGGCTGGCACAAAGGAAATGAATTCGTGAATACCCGAGAGTGTGGTGTACGCAGACTCACACACACTGAGTGTGAAACCATGTGGTTGACATGGAGCAGGTTAACAAAACCATCCCTTCTGCCACTTGCCATCACATATGGGTAGCTGGGAGGAGATTAATATAGGGCTTATTCAGGATTCTCACTCCCCACCCCCCACCCCACCCCAGAAGCCTTTCCCACTCTTGCATCTGATGAAGGGGAAAACCAAGAATGTGCAGGCTGTAAAAATTCATCCGAGTAAGTACCCTGCCCTATCTGCCAGGGCCAAACTATATTCAGGACAGCCTAATGACCTTAGGCTTGAAATCCTAGAATGTCTGGGCATGGATGGACCTCTGAGATCACTAGGTCTTGATAGATTTAAACTACCAATATCAATGTTTCTGAATCTGCATTATTTGAGACAATAGAGATTGCTTAGAAATCCGATGAAAGTTCTCTGCTGCAGTCTTGCCCTCTACCATGAAGAGGGTGGGGTATCATAATCCCGGGGTTTTAGGGTCGGAAAGGACCTCGGAGGATGAGCCTCACCCACCCTCTTCTCGGGAGAGGAGGGCGGCATCTCCGGAGGCGACTGTCTTACGGCTCTATGCTCTTCGCCCTCTGAGGATCACACGGGAAGCCGTTCGGCTTCTCTATTTGAAAACTATTCACATGTTTCCCCTCAGTTTGCCTCTTTAAAAAAATCAGTAAGTTGATATAGAAATAAAACAAAAACTGAATGCTTGCTTAGAAAATTCTTAGGTATTTTAACTTCAATCTCTGCAATCCCTCCATGAAACCGGAGGATGCTCCGGGAACCGCAGGGTTGTGACCAGTGTGCACACAGTTTCGGGTGTCTGCGTGCTTCCCAAAGGAAGCCTATGGATTCCTGACTGCAGTTGTTATCTACATGTTCTGGTGAACCGGAGGAGCAACACGCGGCTGTTTTCTATCCTCTCCTGAACTAGAAGTCCTGAACGAGAAGTCGCAACGAGTTCTCCTCCCTGGAGACCGCACCCGGCGCCTGGGGCTGGCCGCAGTGGCTTGGCTTCCCCGAAAATCAGCCACCTACACGGCCTGTCCAAATCATCAGGTTGAGTGCTACACAGGTGTAAAAAGAGGGAAGGGAGCTGTTTAATATGCTGGAGTTGGTGGTGTCAGGCAGGAATCCGGCTTGGTGGGCTCCAAGCAGCCTGAAGTTCCCCGCTGCGGAGCGCACGGCCGCCTTAGCAAGTCGGTCTTGCCGTTAGTCTCCAACTAGTTCTCTGTTCTCCTCCCACACCCTGCAACGGCTGAGAGCATTCGAGGTTCCATTCCCAGAAAAGAAACAAAGAAAAACGCTGTGAACACAAACAAGCTGATTAACTGCTCTAAAGGTTTAGAAATGCTAAACAAACACCTGCAGTGCCGCAGCATGTGTGTGTGTGTGTGTGTGTGTGTGGCGGGGGTGGGGGTGGGGGAGTGGGTGTGTGTGTGCGCGCACATCCCCTGTGTGTTGAGAAGCAGCACATTAAAGAAAAAGAAAAGGAGAAAAGGAGATAAAGAAAGTACCAGAAAAGGCTGCAAAGTAATGTGAAACTCTTCTCCATCTATGCCGCATACAGGCAACCTAACCTATTATTTCTATGTCAAATGCCCTAGCGGCACCGTCACCATGGACACCAAAAGGGATGATCAAGGAGGTCCCTGGTGGGGAAAGGGCGAGTTGGGGGACAAGGAGTCTGCGAGGCACCAGGATATAGAAAACTAGGGTGTCGGTAGGGAGAGAGGACCTGTTATTGGGGACACTTAAGGTAAGTGACACAAGGTCTACATATAAGCAAGGATGGGAGTGCGTGGGTGGGTGGGTAGAGAAAGGAAATGAGGGAGGGGGTGTGGGGTCTCCGAGAAAAATCGAGGGCCTCAGCCTCAGCCTCAGCGCCGCAGCTCCCCAGCCGCCTGTCGCTCGCCCCCGCCTTCCCTTTTGCGCAGAATCCTCGCCCGGGCTGCGGCAGCGCGCTGCCCCCACTGGCTGGCGCGCCGTGATCGATCGCACACTGCGTCAGAATCCTCCCGGCGTATAAATAGGGGTGGCAGGACGGCGCCGAGCCGCACACAGCCATCCATCCTCCCCTTCCCCTCTCTCCCCCGTCCTTCTCTCTCCAGGCCCCCACCGCCACCGCCGCGGGCCGGGGAGCCACCGGCCGCCACCATGAGTTCCTTCAGCTACGAGCCGTACTACTCGACCTCCTACAAGCGGCGCTACGTGGAGGCGCCCCGGGTGCACATCTCCAGCGTGCGCAGCGGCTACAGCACCGCGCGCTCCGCTTACTCCAGCTACTCGGCGCCCGTGTCCTCCTCGCTGTCCGTGCGCCGCAGCTACTCGTCCAGCTCGGGCTCCTTGATGCCCAGCCTGGAGAACCTCGACCTGAGCCAGGTAGCCGCCATCAGCAACGACCTCAAGTCGATCCGCACGCAGGAGAAGGCGCAGCTTCAGGATCTCAACGACCGCTTCGCCAGCTTCATCGAGCGCGTGCACGAGCTGGAGCAGCAGAACAAGGTCCTGGAGGCCGAGCTGCTGGTGCTGCGCCAGAAGCACTCCGAGCCGTCCCGCTTCCGGGCGCTGTACGAGCAGGAGATCCGCGACCTGCGCCTGGCGGCGGAAGACGCCACCAACGAGAAGCAGGCGCTCCAGGGCGAGCGCGAGGGGCTGGAGGAGACGCTGCGCAACCTGCAGGCGCGCTATGAGGAGGAGGTGCTGAGCCGCGAGGACGCCGAGGGCCGGCTGATGGAGGCGCGCAAAGGCGCAGACGAGGCTGCGCTGGCCCGCGCCGAGCTGGAGAAGCGCATCGACAGCCTGATGGACGAAATCGCTTTCCTGAAGAAGGTGCACGAAGAGGAGATCGCCGAGCTGCAGGCTCAGATCCAGTATGCGCAGATCTCCGTGGAGATGGACGTGTCCACCAAGCCCGACCTCTCCGCCGCGCTCAAGGACATCCGCGCGCAGTATGAGAAGCTGGCCGCCAAGAACATGCAGAATGCCGAAGAGTGGTTCAAGAGCCGCTTCACCGTGCTGACCGAGAGCGCCGCCAAGAACACCGACGCCGTGCGCGCCGCCAAGGACGAGGTGTCCGAGAGCCGCCGCCTGCTCAAGGCCAAGACCCTGGAGATCGAAGCATGCCGGGGCATGAACGAAGCGCTGGAGAAGCAGCTGCAGGAGCTAGAGGACAAGCAGAATGCCGACATCAGTGCTATGCAGGTGGGGCACCATCCGAAACACATGGGGTGGGGTGGGGGGCCGCCAAAAGGGGGTGGGGGAGATGAGGGTGCGCCCAGAAAGTGGAGACCATGGTTGAGGCAGGTGCATGCAGCTATTAGGGTTAGGACTTGGCTCCCTAAAGTCTGCGTGGTAGGGGTGGGGCACTTGGAGTGCGAGGGTGGGGCACTCGGACTGCAGTCTGGGTTTGCGCTGGGTGCTGCTGCTGAATCTGTCTTGCGCACTGAAGCTGCCCAGCCCTGCCTGGGGGTTGGGTGGGGGAGGGGAAGAAGAGAGAGTTGGGCGTTGCCTCTGGCCTACGGTGACATTCGCTCTTTAGTGACTTTCATTAACCACAAATTACTTTGCAGCACCTATTGGATTATCTGGTTAATAAACAGTATAGCGAAAAATTCTTAAATCAGTTCTGAAAATTACTGTGACCAGCATGCTTTATGACTAGTTTTACCAACCACTCCCTCCCCTCAGCAGGTAGACAGGAATACAGTCAAAATTGTTTTACATAATTAACTAGTGATGTCCAAGGTAAACTATTTCTAGTTAGAGGATCTCTATCTTCTGGGGAGTAGAAAAAATAATTTAGATACAAGGGAAATATTTTAGAAAATATAATTTTTAAAATTCAGCTATTTGCTTAATAAAGGAAAGAATTAACCAGTGAGTGAGAAACAAAATTTTTCTATCGATTTAGTTTTTTAAATTTTATGATGATCATCAGACTATATTAAGTAAAGAAATAGAAAAAAAAGAATTTTCTTTCATCAGTTTTTTTTTTTTTCATCTCAGGCTTCATGAAGCTGGATAATTTTAACCAAGAAAGGGTTTTAAAAATAACAGGCAATTGTTTTAGGAGAGATTTTATGAAAGGTATACACTTTGATTTTAATTGGAAATAGTCCTTTGCAACTGTACTACAGTAAAATGATAGCATTTCTTTCTTTCTTTTATTTGTTTCTTTTTTGGTCTTCCAACAGGACACAATCAACAAATTAGAAAATGAATTGAGAACCACAAAGAGTGAAATGGCTCGATACCTAAAGGAATACCAAGACCTCCTGAACGTGAAGATGGCTTTGGACATTGAGATCGCAGCTTACAGGTGAAAACAGGGGCAAAGGTAGCTGCCATTAAGCCTTAGGAAGAAAATCAGATTCCATTTAAAATTATATTGGATCAGAAACGTTCAGGGATAGTTCTTTGAAATAATGAAGTGTTAGTTGTTTGGCTTCTCCCAAGACGAAGGTACTTAGACAAATACCTAAGCATGTAACCCTGTAATAATGAGTCTTGTTCTTAGCTTCCCATTATATTTTAAATCTATTAGGCCTGTTCATAATTTTTTTTTTCTGGTCACAGTCACAAAATCCCCAGTCATTAATTTTTGATAATTCCCAGTCCTGCTCCTGGGGGAATAAGGGGAAAAGGATGAGGGGTGGGCTTAGAGCAAGTCATTAAATACACTTCCTGCTCCTGTTTTCTAACCCCACCCTCCACCTGCCTCCCCAGGAAACTCCTGGAAGGCGAGGAGACCCGGCTCAGTTTCACCAGCGTGGGAAGCCTCACCAGTGGCTACTCCCAGAGCTCCCAGGTCTTTGGCCGATCTGCCTACGGAGGTTTACAGACCAGCTCCTACTTGATGTCTGCCCGCACCTTCCCGGCCTACTACACCAGCCACGTCCAGGAGGAGCAGATCGAGGTGGAGGAGACCATTGAGGCTGCCAAAGCAGAGGAAGCCAAGGACGAACCCCCCTCTGAAGGAGAAGCAGAAGAGGAGGAGAAGGACAAGGAAGAGGCTGGGGAAGAAGAGGGAGCTGAAGAGGAAGAAGAAGGTATGATCAAAAACAAACCCCTGCAACTTCAAGTGCACACTGGATGTGGCTATTTGTTGGGAAGTGGGTAAGATAAATGAAGTCATTTCATTTTTTAATGCATTCATTGATCACAGCAGTTGGTACCTTACAAAGATGAATACCAAACACATAAGGAATACTGAGGTTAGGTCTTGGAGAGGAGCAGAGCTTCCAACACCTAGACTTAGACATGCATACTCTCATTCAATTTAAATATGCATTCAGTGGCGAAGGATTCATGACAAGCATGGTCTGCAACAGGTGCTTTTGGGGAGTGGTGTTGAGAGGTTTCTGGTGAGCATCCTGGACAGTTGTGTTTCCCCATAAAACCTTTGTAGAAAAGTTTTGACTGCACTTACCCTGCATCTGGATCTTGTCGATTTTCTTTTTATGTTAAAGCTGCCAAGGAAGAATCTGAAGATGCGAAGGAAGAAGAGGAAGGAGGTGAAGGTGAAGAAGGAGAAGAAACCAAAGAAGCTGAGGAGGATGAGAAAAAAGTTGAAGGTGCTGGGGAGGAACAGGCAACTAAGAAGAAAGATTGAGCTCCCCTGCCGCCCCCCTTTTCTTTAATTATGCCAGGAATAATTCTCCCAAAATCAGGTCAACCCCATCACCAACCAACCAGTTGAGTTCCAGATCCTCCGTGAATTAAAAAGTCAATCTATGTATAATTCTGAGATGACTTAGGTTGGACATTCAATGTTGTGTTATGATTTTTCTCTTTATGCAGAGTATCTGTTTGCTTGCAGAGTGGCTTTCTGGCTTGCTGCCAGCCTGTGCATGGTTCACGCTTATGAGTTCAGGATCTATGGCAATGTGAATCATTCAGATGTTTACAAATAAAAAATAACACACACACACACACCACGAATCAATGAATTCACTAATGTTCATGTTAAACTTTATGGAGAAATAGTCCTTTGAGCCTTCGGTGGTTAAACATTAAAAGACCTCAAGTTATGTGCAATAAATAGTAAATAAAGTTACACTGAATGACATCTTTCTTGCTGTGGTTGACTTAATTAAAATACCTTAAAGAGGGCACAAGTCTAAATTATATACAAGTGATCTATTGACCTCTAATTTTTTTTAAAGTCAAGATTTTAACAATTACTTTTTTCCCCCACTTAATTGGAAATTCTGAGGGATACAGTGAGGTCATGACTATTCATGAAATCTTTCCCCTCAAAAATGTTATGGATCATAAACATGAGTAGATGAGAAAGTCTATAAGTAACGATGTATTTTGCCCCATAAAATATATAATTTTAGGTTGCAGGACAGCTTTATAGGAAGCAATCTGAAAGTATCTGACAGATACACCCTTTATGGTAAATAACTTGATTCAAACTAGTATGTAATAATAATACAATATGAATAGAATATACATCCCACATCTCTCTAAAACCACATTTTAAAATATAGTTTAAATATCATGGGCAAAGGTTGAAACCTGAGTACATGATAGAATCAGGAAGAAGAATTTTTTTTACCAATGTATAATTTTGGGAGGAGAGAGTTGAGACTATCAAAAGCTATTTGTCACTCCCTTGCAAACATGTTGCCTGCAATCCTGAGCTCATGATTCAGTGTGTTGTTCGCTTAATTCTGTTGTCTCGAGTAAATAGCATTTAATGCCACACGTTTTAAACCTTTTTAAAAACTACAGACACAGGTAATGAAATTATTATCAGTCACTTAAGGGGGGAGATAATATACTTGTACGTTACATTGGCATTGCTCTGCATGTCTTTATTGGGAAATATTTGGATTTCAGCGATAGCTTAACTGGTTGGATATTGCATCAAACACACACCCCATCTGTCCTCCCTGTCCACTGTGAAGTTACGAACGCTCTTGCAATTGCATTTGATGGGGAATATAGATGACATTATTGACTATCTGCTGCTACTCTGCTTCTGTTCTTAAACAATTGCTTTGTCAGCTGACTTTGTTCAATATTTGATTTGTAGACGATGTTTTTAAGTTATGAAATTAACCTGAAACCAAAGTGGTCTCCATTTAAAGTTATTTGATCCTTTCGCACTACCTATTTCTACCATGCAAGTAGGTAAAATATTTCTTTATCTGCCATGAGGATATGGATTTGAACTATGAAGGCTCTGAGTATATCGGCTTCTGGAAAGATTGAGAGTCTCAGAACCAAGCTTTTCACATTTATGCTAATTGGATGTGAGATGATACACATGGTGAATTTCAGGCAGATGCAAACTACATCTACAAAGTAATTTTAGCTAAATGGGAACAGCTGGTTGGTTTGAGAATTTCTTGGTTGAAGTAAGAATACTGTACCATACTCTATCCTGTGTGCCATAATAAAATACTGAAAAATCTAAATTAAATGAGTTTGAAGTCTTTTAAAAAATTTCTCCAAATTTGGTACTGTTGTCCACACCCCTTTTCTCTCTGTTCCCCCAAAAAACCCCAGTCCTTTTTCGGTTATTCCCCCTTCCAGTCAATGACCCCACTCCCCAATCATCCGATTCTATAAACCAGACACCTCGCATGTCATCTTCCTCCCATTTCCTCTCCTCACACCTTCTGGTCTAATCTGTCACCGTGTCCTAGCAGTTTTCCTACCTCCATGTCTCCAATCCATCCACATCTCTGTGTGCACGGCTCCCGGGGCTACGCTTGGTCTCCTTCAATCAGCACCCGACAGCAGGCGAATCTTTTGAAAAGCAAGTTTTGATCATGCACCGTCTTGATTAAGACCCTCGAACAGCTTCCTATTTCTTTTAAATATAAAAACCAAACTCTCTCATGTGATCTTCCAAGGCCTGCACAGACCTGAACCCTGCCTACTTCTCTGGCTTCATCCTCTGTGTATCCGCCTGCTCCTCATTTCCGGTGCTCCAGCCAACCTGGTCTTCCGGTTCTCCCACCTGCCGCAGGGTCTTGCTGATTACCCTGTCTGGAGCACCCATCTTTTCTTTCCTTCTCTCAACCTTGCCCAGCCAGTTCCTATTTACCCTTCAGATTTAGGCTTAAGTGTCATTCCCTAAGGGAACCCTTTACTGACTTCTTCTGGTGGGTCAAGTTCTTCTGTTAAATATACTCATGAGGCTTTGTAGACTTTTTCATACGTGTCACTAGACGTTATCGGTGTGATAATTTGATCATTGGCTGCCTCTCCCACTACAGTGGGGTCCTCAGAAGCATGGGAATCAGGTCTCTGTTGCCCACTATTTTATCCTCAGTGTCTAGCATAGTTCCTGCCATAGTAGAGGCATAGTGCATATTTGTTGAGTAAATAACTTCTCCGTAGATTAAAGTGCCTTCAGGATGCCTAGAAAGTCAAGAGTATTCAATAATCAGTTCCAATCTAGTCCACGCCTTGTTGTGGAAAGAGCAGAGAACCAAGAATGGAGTGTCCATCCTGGATTCTAGAGTTACTCTGTTGTGGGTCGCATAGCTGGTCTGAACGGCAGGGCTGGGCTTCAGACCTCACAGTCGAGCTTCGTAGCCCACACTCTTAACTCATCCCTCTCTCTGCCTTTGCAGTCCTTCTTGGGAGTCACACCTGAGGCATCAGAGTATGTTCTCACTAGCGTATTTTGTGACAGTGGTCAGAGAGTTTTCACACAATAATCAGGACTCTTAAAAGGCAATCCTATACCACCCAAGGGTGACATGCACCATTGTAGTTACTTAGGATGCTCAAACTTTTCATTCATTCCTTTGATGATTTATGTCTATATCTTAATCCCTTTTCTTAAATTATAAGCTTTTGGAAGGCAGGAACCAGGTCTTATAAACAGAGATGAATTTGAAATTTATCTTCAAGTATCATCAGCTTTCAAGACACTGGTTCTCACGGTGTTATTCCTCTACCTGGTCAGAATTTTCTCGTTCTGTTGACATCTTACTGATCCTTAACTGTTTCTTCTCCTCTTTTTCCTCCTTCTCCTCTTTCTTCTCCTTAAAAAAAATCTTCTTCTGTCTCTAGCTCCTTCTTCTTCTTGCTTGTCTTCTTATAAGTTATTTCAAATAATTTTGGGAGGGGGGAGATGAAGGGTGGCTGAATAAAAGGTGTCTTTGTTTCCTTCCACAATACTCAATAAAGTGCCTTGGATTTAGTGGGCATAGTAATAAATGTTTCTGGAATGGCAAAGGTTTAATATCTGTGAGAACGTTTCATAAACATGAGAAGGATTGAGAATTTCTTCTTTCTCCCTTGAGGACAGAGTGTGAGTGTCAGAAATGATTCCAGTTCAGCTGCAATTCATTTGAAAGGGGCTCCCAGTGGAGAATCCAGGAGGTTTTTCTGTTAGGTGTGCAGTGAATTATACAAGCTCTTGGCAGGTACCATTTTCAGTGTGTGGTCTTCTAGAAAATTCTCAGTGAAGAGTCTTAAATAAGAACTATAAAGCCAAAGGTAAATCAACCTGGGAATAAAAATACCTTCAGCAGCCTCAGAAAATAACTATGGGTAGATTTTACCAGCCTTTTTATTCTGTTTCAACATAATCATTTGTACATGGAGGGTTTTTAAATAATGTAACAATGATATTAACAACAAATTTAAAAAGAAAAAATATCTCATTTTCTCCATTTAAACCTAGTTATTTTTATTTATATGTTCTTTTTTTAGGTCTTTCTTTTATTTATGTATATTTTGACATAGAGCACCCATTCATTCCACAAAATTAGTCATATACTACATGCCAGACACTGTTCTAGTGTAAGGAATAGAGCAGAGAATTTCCTGTGTTCAGGGACTTAACGGTGGTGGGTGTATGTGTGTGTGTGTATATGTGTGTGTGTGTGTGTGTGTACAGTGAGCAAGTAAACAGGTTAATAAGTAGGTGATCTTTGATCTGAGCCAGACATATAACAATCTGAGGTACTAGGGTTCCATGTGGAGGGAACAGCAAAAACAACAGCTTAGCTTCTTTGAACCCAGGAAAACGAGTTAAGCTCATCACTGAGGTTTATGAATGAGACAGAGAGTAAGACAGACGACTGAGAAAGGCAAGCAAAGGCCAGATTGTGCATGGGTTTATAGATCAAGGAATTTAGATTTTATTCCTTGTGCAATTACACACTTTTGCAGAGGTTAAGCAGGAGAAGGTGATATTATCTTATTTATGTTTTATTGACATAAGGACCACTCTGGCTCTTGTGAAATAGACGTTAGGGAAGCAAGAGTCAAAGTAGAGACTAAGTAAAAGATTGTTTTAGTCCAGATAACCAAAACTGGAATGGTGACTTAGAATAGGCAGTGGCAATAGTGATGGCAGGACACGGTGTGATTCAGGATATTGTTTTAGCTATTGTCTTACTGACAGAATGAATGCATGGAGAAGGAAAGTTGTAAACAGCATCTTATTTTTGATAACTATATAATATTTCATTCATCACATGAATATGCACTTTTTATTAGTTATCTGTTGCCACATAACAAATCACTCCAAAGCTAAATGGCTTTAAACACCTCAATTATTCATTATTTCTTAGTTTCTGCATATCAGGGATTTAGGAGTGGCTCAATTGAGATGTTCTGGCTCTTGCTTTTTCATGGGGTTGCAGTCAGATGTTGGCTGAGGTTACTGGTATCTGGAGGCTTGACTAGGGCTGCAGGATCCATTGCAGGGTGGCTGGCAACTTCCTTTCCACGTGGGCGTTTCATGGAGCTGCTTGAGCATCCTTGCAATATGGCAGCCAGCCTTCCCCAGAGCAAGGCCTCCAAGAAATCAAGGCAGAAGTTACAATGTCTTTTATGACCTAACCTTGAAAGTCACCTATCATCACTACCACTGTACTCTTTTTATTTTTTTATGTCAGCATATTATGGGGGTACAACTACCACTGTATTCTATTTGTCAGCGAGACTAGTTTGCCTGATTCAGTATGGGAGATATCTACACAAGGGCATATACCAGGGGAAAATACCAAGAGATAGACATCACTGGAGGCTACCACAAGATAGTTGGGCATGTGGTTCTTTTAGGAACAACAAGCATCCATTTCAAAGATTCTGAAATAATTCTGGTTTCAAATATTCTTCTACTCTGTTTTTATCAGTATACTCATTATTATCTGATCATGTGTCCCAAGTTAAGTTTAAAAACATGTTCATGAAAGTTATAGACAGCTTGACAATGAATATCTTCATCGAATGTATACCTTCATGTTTGCCCTTCTATTGAAGTATTTTTTAAATAATTCTCTTGTCACCATACCCATCCCAGTTGACACACCATATTTATGTATATATATATATATTTGAAATGTAAGTTTGCACATGATTTTAAATAGGAGACTTCTAATAAATAAAAATGTATGTTGATTACAAGCAGTCTAGATATAAAAGAGTTTATAAAAAACCAACCTGAGATACTGCAGATGCGGCTCGGGTTTCTTGTAGCTATTAAAGTCACTTTCATTTGTGTATTGATGGTTCCATTAATCCCTTTGCTCTTAGCTCAATGTCATTCTCTCAATTTACAACCACCCCACATCCTTATAATGTCATGTGGAGTATAGGCCATTTCCTGATATGACCATTAGAAAAAAGGACAAATAGCAACTAGCAGGATGCTTTGATGCAGCAAAATTCAAGTTCTCTTTTTCCTTTGTATCTACCCGCCTAGTAGAGGCAGAAACCCTGCATTAGAAACAGGGAGAGGAAGGAATGATCTGCTTATTCTGACTTGTTAGTTTGTTTCTTTGTTTACTGGAGAACTCCATCTTTTCACTCCAGGAGTTAAAACACACACACACACACACACACACACACACGAGAAAACCCCTGGCTTCCTGTCTCCTCCTCTCCCTCCTAGACACACACAAAAGAGGATATGTGTGAAAGACAATCTCACCTCTAAGCCACGAATCATTCACACAGTTTAAGGCAGAAAAGGCAGAAAAATTGATGTCAGACATGTGAAACCAGAGGGTGATTTTGAGGCGAGAATAAAACGCACCCCCTTCCACAATGGGTTTGTCGATTGACCCCACCAGCCGCAGGTTGCCAGGAGGGACCCAGGGCTCTGATCATGGAGCGCTCACTTAACAGGAGAGTGGTGTCTGTGTAAGCGACTTCAGAGCGTGAACCAAGTCCCCAAAGAGCCACTTTAGTGACTTAGTAAGGGGCACCTGGAAAAGGATGGTCCCCCCACCCCCACCCCAACACACACTTGGCACGGACTGCAAGACCTCCCGGTCCCCGCAGAGAGGTGGAGATTGGAAATGGCAAGTGTGACTTCTGAGAAGTCAGCTGGAGTGTCCAGACATCAGGGAATGGAGGCCAATCTCAGCTTCCACAGCGCTGGTGCAATTTTCCTGGGGTGGGGCACAGCCCTAAACAAACGGCGCCTCCGTAGGCAGAGCGATCAACCTGCCCTAGTGTGTGTGTGTGTGTGTGTGCGTGTGCACGTGTTATTTAAGCACCGCATCCTTAGCTTGTTATTCTATCATGAGAAAGGCCAGACAGGCACCTTGCTGTTCGGTGGTCAAGCCCTGCAGCTCTCTCCAGCCCGCTTAGGAAACGACACTTCGCCCAAGCTCATGGATAATTTCAGCAAAATGAGTAGAAAAATACTTCCTTCCACCCACGGGCAGCACCCTTCCTGAGGGGATGAAGGCCTGCTGTGGATTCAGGGGCCTTTCCAGTCTCCCCAAGGCGGATCCACAGCAGCCGTCCGCCGCCCCTGCCGCGAGATGGAAAAGGGAGGGTCGGTGGGACCCGAACCCCCATTTCTTCCCTCCCGGGTCTCCTGACAGTCGGCTCTGGGGTCCCTGGGGAGGAGCTGGGCTGTGTTCCTAGGCAGGACTGAGCGCGCTGGAAAGTGTTTCTGGAAAAGTGTATCATTTCAATGTCTTTTAAAAACAATAATTTAAACAAGCCTCCCTAACCTGGGAGAATCTAATGAGCTAACCAAAGACGAAAGGCTTTGAAAAGTCAAAATGGCCAGATGTGACTTTTTTCTTTTTCCAGTGCAGCGGTCCCCACTTCCCCCCGCCCCGCCCCCCTCCCGCACCCTGGGCTCCTACACCCCCGCTTTTGCCTGGAGCCGCCCCGCCCTCCCGTCGCTGCTGTTACAGCTGTGCTCTTTGTCTCCTTCCACACTTCAAGGACAGACTTAAAGCCGGCACGCGAGGTGGGGGCGGGGACTGCCGAGGGACGACCCAGAACCCTGAGCGACAACCCGAGATGCAGCCCCGGTCCCCTGCAGAGAGCCGTCCCTCCCCGCCCCCCTCCTTGGGTGCAAAACGCGGCAGCTGCAGTTTCAGCTTAATCCTTAAGACCTCTCATGCCCCAACTCCACGAATGACAAAAGTTCCAAGACTTTTGAAATACTTTGGGGCAGGAGAGAGACACCAATTTTCAGAAAGCCCAGACATTTGGGGACGGAGCGGAGCGGGGAGGCGGGAGGCGCAGGGAATTCTCAATTTGCTAGATCTTTCTCCCGATGCGTCAGCCAGGTCCGTGGGGACAAAGCGCCCACTGCGGTTCGCGGCCAGAGCGCCTGGCTGCCGCCTGGCACAGAAAGGGCCTCCTGGGAAACTTCGGGGAGCCGAGAGACGTCTCATCCAGAGCTGGGGCGGCTCTGGGACCCCAGATTCCAACAGGGGATTGGGGAGAGGGCCATCCTCAGTCATTCTAGCAGTGCCCCTCCCCACCGAGGTCTGGCGCAGAGCCTCAGCAGCTCTGAGGCACAGAACTCACACGGGGGTGGGGATAGGACAGAACCCACAAGAAAATTTACTTTTCTGGGCAGGGCGAAGTTCCCCCCCCCCCCCCCCCCCCCCCCCCCCGCCACAAAATCCCATTATGTCAAAGTGCCTTGCCATATAGTTTCCATAGGACAGGCCGAGCTAACTTCAAACAACTTTCCCACATATAATATTCTCTGTCCCTCCCCCCAGGCTGGGGCGGTTGTAGTTAGACAATATGCAGTAGGTATTTCTCTGGATTCTATGTCTGTCCCAGGAAGAGGTTTAGCTTGCTCCTAGGGCCAAGCAGAGTCAGCAGTCCTTGTGCTCAGGAGGCCCAAGCCTGAGAAGATGGTAATATGGGAAGAGAGCTCAGGGCTGGAGAGCCAACATGCTGGGCAGTTTTTGTCAGCTTTAACATGAAAGCTTTCTCTGGAGCTGAAGGCCAGATTTGGGGGCCAATACATTGTAAACCATATCTGCTAGTAAAGATTCCAGGAATTTTACACCATCTGTGCATCCATCCATCCATCCATCCATCTCTCCATTCATCCATTCATTCAACAGATACATTCTGAGTACTTATGACAAGCCAGATACTGTCCTTAGGCCTTGGGGATGCAGCATTTACAATACAAATTTCCTGTTTTCATAGTGGCAGGTGATTTTTTAAAAAAAGTATGTTCTCCTTCAGGTGGTATGGGCTGTAATGAAAAATGAAGTAGGGGAACAGGATGGAGTTGGCAGGAAGGTGCAGTTGTATGCTGGCTGGTCAGGGAAGGTTTCTCAGTAAAGGTGACATTTGGACAGAGACCTGGAACAAGCAAGGGAGGAGGAAGGCCGTGCAGACAGTGGGTAAAGTCCAGTCTAGGGGCCCTGAGGAGGGAACACACTCAGTGTGTTAGAATCAGAATAAAGGGGCCAGTGTGGCCAGAACAAAGTAGACAAGGTGGGGAGGGTGGGAGATGAGGTCAGAGAGGCAGGGGGTAGGTAGGATCTCCATGAATGCAAAGTATCATAGAATTAGAGAATTCCAAAATTATAGAAGCTACTTAAATAATTTTTTATTTTACATATGAGGACACAGTTTCAGAGGAGTAAAGTGACATGCCAAATATGATGTAACTAATATTGCAGGGCTAGAACTAGATTCCAAGGCTTGGTATATTTTCTCTGCACTAGACAGTACCGTCTCCTGAGAAACGATATTATTAGTCTTGCTCTTTTTTGGTGGCCAGGATCATAGTGGACTGTATAGTGAAAAATAGTCCTGTTGACTTATAATAACATAGGTACAACAATTGACTGTACCATTTAACATGGAATTTTCTCTCCCTCTTTCTTTCTTTTTCTTTTTCTTTCTTTCTTGGATTTTTAGCTTTATTACTGATAATTTGGTAGCTACTATATGAAATAGTTCCATCAAGGTCACTTATTGACTTGCAAATAAGTGTATAAATCAGGAAAACTCTGAGTGTTGTGAACCTCATCTGTCTGTCTTTGCTCTTCCCATCAACAATGAATTGTTCATCTAAAAGAAATGCACGGTTGGAGGAACCACTTGAAATTTTCTTCTTCTTAATGGATGCTTGCTTTTGAAATAGTCAAGCTGAATTTAACCAACTAGTTTTCAATTCAGTTAACTGGTTGCGTAAATCAGACTTCACATGTTGCTATTCATTAGGGGAGAAGCCTGGCATTCGAACGTGGATAGTGATGAGGATGAGTTGAGAGTCCATGCACTGGGTGGTCTTGGGAAGGATTCAGCTGTCACTCCAGTGACACAGAGCCTGGAGCCCTGCCTGTTATAAGAGTTCCCTTTGTTACCCAGCAATCAATGGGCTCACTTCACCATGCACATAGAAGCCAATACCAGGGCACCAGCTTTTGAGAAAAGGAAAGCTTTATTGCAACTTGAATGGCAAGGAGACAGGAGGAAATGTTCAAGCCTGTCTCCCTGAACTGGGAGCTGGGTCAGGTTTTATCAGCATGGGGTGACGAGGTGTGATCTGATTGGATCTTGCAGTGAGGTGATGTCAGGCTTCCATCTGATTAGATCCCAGACTCTGCCATGCAGTGTTCACATCTTAATTCAGTCCCACTCCTCAGTCTAAGCACTAAGGTTCTGCCCATGGTTGCATGCTAGCTTGGTTCACCTGGGCATGCTCAGCTTATATGACCTTCAACCTGGTGGTCCATGACAACTGAAGAACAACTCACAACTTTGATATATAAAAGGTGAGCCAGATCGGTCTGGTATGGTTACTCCTTCCCTCAAGACACAAGTGTGGGACATGCCATTCAAGCTTGGAGCTAAAGCACCATGCGTGTGATATAGTCAGCCATTTCTTCCTTGAGCAATTCAATCATTGATCACGTTTCCTAAAGAATAAAAGAAGATTTTTCTGGCCAGGAAGAACTTGATTATGAAGCATTGAAATAAGAAAATTACTTTGAAAGACTTCATAATAATAATAATCACACGGAGATTGCAAGCAGTCCAACACATCATCATCTCCAATGCCACATTACACGGTGAAAGCCAACAGATTCATTCTACATCTATGTGATCATGCTTGTTTCCTCCTCTGTCCCCATCCTACTATCCATATGGGCACCAATTCCCCATCTGTCCATTCCTTTTGTTCTTCAGTTCAGATTTTAATTTCAATGATAATAAAAATTATCACCATCACCAGGTTTTGGGTTGATGGTATGTTTTGTTTTTCAAAGCACTTTTATCCTTTCTCAAAATGCTGGTAAGCAGGAGGAAGGGGTCCCACGCATTTTACAGGCGAAATAAGAAGCCCAGGTTTTATTGCAATTGGCTTCTCTTGAGATGCCATCTCCACTTTAATGTCTGATGGACAGTTTCCTATGACGAAGTTTCCCATGTTCCATTTCCCTTCCTCTTCCCTAAAACTGTCTGCTTCTAAAGTCTTCCCACTCATTTGCATATCAATTGATAGAAACTCCATTTATTCATTTTCCCAGATCAAACACCCTAGAGTCACCTTTGATTTCTCTTTTCTTTTACTCTCTATATTCTCTGTCAGCAAATCTCATGGGCTTCACTTCCAAGATATTCTCAGCGGCCTAGCGGTTCTCATTATCCCCAATGCTACCACTTTGGTCCTAGGCACCAACATTTCTCACCTAGATGATTGCTATAGTTTTATACCTAGCCCTTTTGTCCTCAACATGTCCTGTCCCCCAATCTATACTCAACAAAGCAGCCAGAGTGATTCCTTCAAAATTTACCTGTCACTCCTTTGCTCAAAACCCTCCAAAGCCTTGTACTTACTTTGGTCTACACAGCCCTCCTTTATGAGGTCTCACCTGTCTGGCCTCTGCCTCCCTCCTGTTGGTTCTGTTCTTACCAACCTGGCCTCCTCGTTATTCCACAAACACATCAAACAAGTTTTTGCCTTACAGCCGTTGTACCTGTTCTTTCTGCCTGGAATGGATTCTTTCATACATATGCATATATCTTTCAGAAATATCTGTATATATATCATATATTTATTAGGAAGACCTTCCTTAACTCTCTTGTATAAAATACTAACCGCTTTATCCCTATTCATTGCTTCCTAATCTCTTTACTTAATTTTTTTTCCAGAGCAATTATCACCCTCTGAATCCTTTATATTTTCCTTTTGTTTCTTCTCTATTTCCTTCTACAGAAATATAAACTCCATAAAGGCAGGGGGACTTAGTTTGTTCACTGCTGCATTCCCAGGGCCTGGAGATATACCTGTCCCATAAAATATTTGTTCTTGCCAATACTTGTTGAATAGATAAGTTAATGAATTCAGAACTGTTCAAAGATGGAATGGGCTGCCTTTGTTGGCTGTAGATCACATCACCAGAGGTTTTCCAATATTGGCAAAATGTTATAAAATGGACTTAATGACCCCAAGAGTTGAACTAAGCTAGATGTCCTTTAAGCATACCAGTATCGTGTAGGGTCAAGAGAACTAATGTGAGTCTTTTCTGTGATACTTAGTTGGTCTTCCTTGCCAGCATCTTAAAATGGATCGCGAAATGACATGCCAAGCCCCGAACTGCGTGGAGTGTTGGCTTGACAGTGAATTATATATTTTTTTTCTTTTCTGATAACATACAGAGTTATAGAACCTTAACGTGGGCAAGGGACACATCTTTAATGTTATTAACTACTTGCACTCTTGACAAGTCTTTCTTTTCTCTCCAGCAAGATCTTGTTCGCTTCTTTCCACCAACTTGAGGATACAGATACTTTGGGTGACCTCATTTACTTTTCCTTCTTTGGCCTTTTTTTTTTTTGTATCTCT
>VBSM01001927.1:8176909-8187120 GCA_008086735.1 Cheirogaleus medius
CTAATAACTCAAGGCAGAATGAGAGTAAGTTTGTTGAGATGAACATGAAGAATTGAGGGTACGAACATGGAATGTAAAACCACGGAAAATACCATCTGGGAACACAGAAATCATCTATCCTGCACCAACTGGAGGATGGACACGCTTGAAGCTCTGACTCGAGGGGGGAGGGGAGGTAAGGGCAATATACGTAACCTTAACGTTTGTACCCCCATAATATGCTGGAAAAAAGAAATATAAATAAATAAATAAAATGTATTGAAACTAGCTATTACTTTTTAAACGAACAATAATAATATGGCAGTTTGAATTTACCAGGTACTAGACACCTACTATTTGTCAGATGTTGTTATTCTGTGAGTCTTACGTTTGTAATCTTATTTAGGCTGCTCAGAAATCCAGTTCAGAAGCAAATGGCAAGCTTGATTAGGAAGCTTCCTCTTTTTCTTTCAGCTATTCATGTATTACATACTTACATAGATATAAGTCAATAACTTTTAACGTTTTTCGTTAGTTCATGGTATTTCAAGTGCCAATTCCTCCTTAGCTAAAATATTCTTTCTGGATATGAGTTAACTTTTACCATAAATCGAGTAAGATATAAAAAGCCTATTTCAGGATTCAACACGCACTTGAATTTTTCAAGTTCAAATGGGAGGTGTAGGGGTCTCGTGACCTGCACTGAGGTCTGGACTCCAGGGCAAAGAAAGCTCTTTGTTTTTGCTGTCCTTCTCTGTGTTTTCAACCAATCTGTGGCTTTCCAGAAGAAATGATGAACACTCAAAATTAAGGATATTCAGAAGTGCTAATGGGCACCAGTTATCTTATCCTCCTCATCTCTCTGAAAGCAAAAAACCAATTAGACAAGGAGGTTATTTTCATTAGCATCTCTTTTAGTTGTGGTGGCCTGCTCTCTTACGAAGGTGAGAAGGCCAAAAGATAAGAACCTTAGGATATTCCATGTCAGCCCCTGACTTGTGATCCTGTAATCTCAGTTCAGGAGCAGGAATTGCTGCTTTTTGGAGATGATATTGTCACACAAGTTCTTGGACCCTGGATTCTCTGTTCTCCTCCCACCCACTCCCACCTCACCCACCTACACACAAAGCAGGACATAGTCATGAGGGCCTATGTAGAGTGGTTTAATTCCCTACTTAAGTCTTTAGAAAGATTACCCTCCTCATAAACTTAAAAAAAAAAGTTTCTGATCTAATCAACTGTTAATTTTGTTTTTCTTCTGTTCTCTTCTAAGACAAGAATTTTAACTAGAGTTATAGAAATGATTTAAGGTATATTACCTAGAACTATTAATAATAATTTATTGGAGATATGATATGATAACTTTTAAAAATACCTCCCATAAGAAGTCAAAGAGAACTCTGAAAGCCCTGCAGTGGGGTAGTGAGTTCAATCAATATGGATTTAGGAATTTAATGTTGTCTTCAGAGGCCTAGCACAAAACTGTTTCTCTCTCTTACTCTGAATATTGTTTTAAATAATTTGCATCAAGAAACTTTCATGCTTCATGATTATGTAGTCGGATTCTCAGGTGTCTAAGCAGCCTATTATAGTTTGCTGCAGTGAAAAATGCAATAATTTTTTTTTACCCAAATTCTCTATATAGGTAATGAATATGTATGTACACTGGTGAAGAAATATACGAGTACCTTTATATTTATGTTGTATACTTATTGTGTAAACTTACAATTGCAATCTGTATTGAAATTATATATAATGTACCAATTAATTTATCTCCAAATTAAATAAATTCTGTATTTAAAGCTTTGATCCAGTTTAAAATTCAGTATGTTCAACAAATTTTTTTTTGAGACAGTGTCTCACTCTGTCTCCCCAGCTAGAGTGCAGTGACATCATCATAGCTCACTGCAACCTCAGACTCCTGGGCTCAGGTGATTCTCCTGCCTTAGCCTTCCAAGTAGCTGAGACTATAGGCGCACACCACCACGCCTGGCTAATTTATATATATATATATATATTTTTTTTTTTTTTGTAGAGACAGGGTCTTGCTCTTGCTCAGGCTCGTCTTGAACTCCTGACCTCAAGCGATCCTCCTGCCTCAGCCTCCCAGAGTGCTAGAATTATAGGTGTGAGCCACTGCGGTTGGCCTAACACATGGCTTTGATCAGCTACTATGTGCCTGTTATAAGTACTAAGTACTTTCATAGATATCATCTCATTTAATCACCTGAGCAGTCCTATTTTACAAATAAGTAGAAACTTAGAGGGGTAATATAACAGACCCAAGACACACAATATTGCTATTTATGAACCAAGATTTGAACCCTAATCTAATGCTTTTGCCAACCTCTAAAGGTAGAGGTACCCTAAAAATAGACGAATTTTATGTAGATCTAATAAAATAATTCACTTAAAAATAGCTCCTGTTTCCCTCTGGGTAAATTATATAAACCACCAGGAAAAAATAACTTGTTCCAAACTGGAACGACCAACCTATTTGTTGTGGAAATGAATATCCTAATGTTTTAATACTGTCTCTGAGCTGACTGGCAATAGAAGGAAATGCGTTAGAAATAACACTTCCTTTTTCTATTGAATATGAAAGTTACTAGGAGAAAAGTATTTGCCACATTTTTGTACATTGCAAGCTGTTGTGACAGAAAGAATCATCTCTTATTTTGTATTTGAATATTTATTCCTCTTATGATACAAACACAGTGCCATAGAGAAGTGATAAAATGTAAAGAGATATATAAGCATATTAAATAAAAGATTCGTGGCATGGTTCTGTTTCCTTTCTGTCAATCTGAAAAGAAAGAAAGGACCATAGCTGAACGTCCTTACAAATTCAGATGGCCACTTGGATAGATTTGAGGGTTGTATAGTATAGGGGTCAAGAGTACATGCCCTGGAGCTGTACTGTCTGAGTTAAATCCCAGACTGTATGACCCTGAGCAAGTTCTCTTTTTAAAAATTCTGTTTCCTTATGTTTGAAAATCAGGAACGAATTCTCTTTGGCACTCCTCGCACTATTTAAAATGAAATAGTATCTCTAAGGCAATCTACTGGCAAAGTTGAAATTTTTATTGTTCAATGACTTAATGTCACTGTATCCACAAAACTGATTGTAGTCAGTGAAAAGGTACTCTAATTTCCTAAACACTTGGAGGTTTGTGCTTAGTTTAAACGTAGTCTCTCCCTGTCACTGAACATATTGGGAAACACGAATTTCAAATTGCTTTCTCTTTAAATAATAGTGTAATGGTTGGCATTGACAACGGAGTAATTTTCTAAGAGAAGATTTCTATTGTAGCTCCAGGCCCTATTCCTCAATCAACGTTTGTTGAATTAATGAATCAACCAGGCACTTTGATTTATTTAGAAATGTTTGCATGGCTTATCAAAGGTATGTTTTTCTATTATTTTTGAAGAGGGCAAAATAGTGATTTTTGTCTTATTGAATATGTGGAAGTATTATTAAAATTCTTACCTTCTTAGGAAAGAAAAAGAGATGGTTGAAAACAAAGTTAGGGCTGGAGGGGTTAAATCTCTAGTGCTGGCCTTGGAGAGTTTTGCTGATTGATGCGTCACTTTCAAGCAGTATACGCTACCAAAGGAAAAAGACTTCTTAGCCCCAGGGACCAGTGCTGGTAAGTGAGATGATTTTAGGTGCAAATGAGTATTTTCATAGTAATGGTTATATATTTAGCAGGTACTTTAAAAATTCATATAGATTGTATCACATAGGTCCAGCCTCTATTCCCACTTCTGATGATAGTGCCCAGATTTTTCTCTGGAGAGTTGCTGCTCCATCGTTGGAGTCAGTTTCGCTGGGACCGTCAATCAAGATGCTGCCCAAGGTGTGAGGGAAATATATGATGCTCTGTTCCTGAAATTCCAATGAAGTGATACAAAGTTTTGTGTTCAATCAGCCCCGTGGTGACTGCGTGGTAATTCCTGTGACCTCTGTCCCGGGGGTTGTCCCAGCTTGTCTTTCTCAAAACCTGCTTCCTCTGCTGATCTTTCCATGTCTAGAAGCACCCTATATCCTTCCAGTACGCTCTTTGCTCCAGTCTGGGCAACAGAATAAATTTTTAAATTTATATTGCTAGAGTCGGTTTTTTTTGCTGGGTATGTTTAAATAATCCTGTTTCACTAAGAATGTCATGGATACTATTGCTTCAGAAAAATTAGTGTCTTAACATAAAATATGAGTTGGTTTAAAGAAAAAAATGTAAATAATTGTACAGATGATATGCAGATATAGCAGAAATTGTGAGGATTGGCAAATGGCTAATTGCCATTAACAATGAGCTTCTGGTGGGGGGGGAGAAGTGTAAAAACCTACCTAACAGGTACAATGAACACTATTCGGGTGATGGGCACACTTATAACCCTGATGTAGCATTATAAAAGCTATCCATGTAACAAAATCATTTGTACCCCCTTAATATTTTCAAATTAAAAAGAAACAAAAAACAAAACAAAACAACAAAATGATGAACTTCCTTAATATGTTCAGGCATTAAAATTGGAGTGTCTCAAAAAACCATTAAAATGAGTAAAGGATTATATTATTGGGCTGATGCTATTGATCAAAAAATGGACTTGGAAAAGATCATATGCTAATTATTATATTAATAGTCTTCAAGGTCTAAACCAAATACATCTTGAAAAAGGAATAGTATTATTACTTCCTTGGTCAAGATCAGGCCTTTTTATTTAACACTTATTGCCTATGGCAGAGAATCTCCTTTTTCTTTTCTCAAGTGGGGTATTTTATTTATTTTTGACATTATTTCCCCCAATTAGTGAAGTACTAAAAGTACAAATCTCCATCAACCAATGAGAATCAGTGATGCGGATAAGTGTGTATGTGTGTGTTTGTGAACTGGATCACACATCTGAGACCGGATATTCCCTGTTACAGGAGTGTCAGTGGTTTCAGCCCTGTCTCTTCTGGACACATTGTTGCAAATGTCATTAGTTCCTTTGTCCCTGTCCCAACTCCAAGGCCCAAGTTATGACTCTGTTATTGGCTCTCTCACCTGGAGGTCCCCTACCTTCTGGTTTGGGATCTTTGGATGGACACATTGAAGACCTGTATCCCACCAAATTTCCTGTTTTGTCTGATATTTTCATTTTTTTTTTTTTTTTGAGACAGAGTCTCACTCTGTTCCCCGGGCTAGATTGAGTGCCGTGGCGTCAGCCTCGCTCACAGCAACCTCAAACTCCTGGGCTCGAGCAATCCTCTTGTCTCAGCCTCCCCGGTAGCTGGGACTACAGGCATGCGCCACCATGCCCGACTCATTTTTTCTATATATTTTTAGTTGGCCGATTAATTGCTTTCTATTTATAGTAGAGACGGGGTCTCGCTCTTGCTCAGGCTGGTTTCGAACTCCTGAGCTCAAGCGATCCGCCCGCCTCGGCCTCCCAGAGAGCTAGGATTACAGGCGTGAGCCACCGCGCCCGGCCTGATATTTTCATTTTTAATTCAGATTATGTTTTTAAAATTTGGGATGAAGGTTGAGCTAAGTAAAGATTTTGAACCCCAAACATATCCTCAGCAATTAAGTTTTCTAAGTAATCACCCTCAGGGGGAGTTTGTGATAAGAAGTGAAGGTGACTTAAAATCCCCCCAAATAATCAATTCTAGGGAAAGCAAGCCTCCAGTAGTGAGGCCTGGTGCAGTGGCTCACGCCTGTAATCTTAGCATTTTGGGAGGCCAATGTGAGAGGACCACTTGAGCTCAGGAATTTGAGACCGGTCTTGCAATAGCAAGAGCACTCTACAAAAAATAAAAATATTAGGCAGGCATGGTGATGTGCACCTGCAGTCTTAGCTATTCATGAGGCTGAGGCAGGAGGATCACTTCAATCCAGGAGTTCGAGGTTGCAGTGAGCTCCGATGAAGCCACTGCACTCCAGTCTGGGCAACAGAACGAGACCCTGTCTCAAAAAACAAAAAAAGCAAAAAAACAAAACAAAACAAAACAAAAAACCCCCCAAACAAAAAAACTTCCAGTGGTGGAAATTTTACTTTGAAATGACATATGCCAAGCAATCGACTATGTTTCCAATATGACCTTTATTGAGCAAGTACTGCTGTGACGTTTAACATCGATCAACATAAGGTTGCAACTGTGCATGTCAACAGAGGTTCTCCCATGAACAAAACTCCACTTTAAATGCACCAGTGAGGTAAACATAATTATTCATATATAGCTTTCTTAAGGCTAAGAGAGTTCTGTGTTTCATTTATTATTTTTGGCTCAGTTGGTACTTTGCATAATACATCTCAAGACATCCCCCCAAGTGCCCCCCTTCCAACAGCTTAGGAAATCGGCGAATTCCCCAGGTACTTACAATATCATGCATTTGAATCCCGCAAAGACTGAAGAGGGAGCACCCTGAGCTTGCATGCAGTCCCCTCATATTGCACAAAGTAAAATACAATGTCTGGAGCCCCCATGGGAGAACCCGTTCTGTTTTGAAGCTGCCAATCACATGCATTTTGAAATTGGTCATTATGGCTTAACCTTTTGCAATGGACTCATAATCTTAGTCACCCTGGGTGACTTCCTTTACTATGGCGTGTGAAGTGACTTTTTCTACTTTTTTAGTAGACACTAATTTCTCCTCAAAGGTCTCTTCATGCTCTTCGACCTTTTGAGTGACGGTGACAGATTTAGTGATGTATTTGGTAGCACCATCTCCCCCCTCACCGGTGATTTTTTCTACCGTTTTGGTCACCACCACTTTCTCCTCGCTTCTGTCACCCCCTTTCTTATCATCTGCCGGGCTCAGGTCTAACCCATTGGTGATGACACCTTTTTCCTCTTCTCTGCCACTGCCTTTTTCCTTGGTTTCCTGCTCTTCCTCCTCTTTTCCTTCTACCTCCCCATTGACAGCTATGTCTTCCTTCTTGGATTCCTTCAAACCTTGGTCACTCCCTTCCTCCTCACTCCCTCCCTCCTCCTCTGCTTTCTCCTTCCCCTTCTCCTGTGGCTTCTCCTCTTCCTTGACTTCTTTCTCCACGTGTACCTTTATTGATTTGGTGACAGTGACCACCTCCTCCACGGCCTCCTTCACCGGGGACTCAGCTTTCTTCTTGGCGGGCACATCCTTCGGCTTCTCTTCCTTTTTCTCGACCTTCTCTTCCTTGGGAGATTCCTTGGCTGCTTCTGCCTCTTTCTGTTCAGCTTTGCCCACTGCAGCTTGGGGCTTGGGCTTCACCTCTTCCACTGGTGATTTTGGCACAGGGGACTTGGCCTTTTCTGGCTTTCCTGCCTTGGCTTCTGCCACCAACTCCTCCTTGGTCGCCACTTCCTCACGCTTTCCCTCAATCTTCTTTTCCTCCTTGGCTTCCGCTTCCTCTCCTTCACCTTCAGCCTCAGTTTCCCCTTCTTCTTCCTGCTCACCTTCCTCTTTTTCACTGGAGCCTTCCTTCTCTGAGCCCCCCTCTTCAGCTTGGTCTGACTTAGCGCCCTCGTCTTCCTCCTCTTCTTCTTCCTCTTGGCCTTCTTCTTCCTCCTTTTCCCCTTCCTCCTCTCCTTTAATTTCAGGTGCAGCGGCTTTCACTGGCGATTTCTTGGTAGCCACAGCTTCTTCTTCTTCTTCCTTTTCTTCTGCCTCTTCTTCCTTCTCCTCTTCTTTCGCGGAAACGGCCAATTCCTCTGCAATGGCGGTCAGGGCATCTTCCATTTCTGACTTCTCATCTTCCACCTTCGTTTCCTCTATGATCTCCTCCACAAATTTGTGTTGGACCTTCAGCTTGGGGGCCTCAACCTTGGTTTTCTGAATCTTACTGGATATTGTGACTGAGGGCTGTCGGTGTGTGTACAGTGGCCCAGTGATGCTTCCTGCAAATGTACTGAACCTGGTCTCTTCACCCTCCAGGAGTTTTCTAAAAGGTGAGAATCAAAGAGAAGTCATAATTAAAATCTCATTGGGACTTCTGAGTTTCATTACACTATGGATAATGCAGTAGCCACCTTTGGACGCATAGAACAACACAAGTGAAAGATTCTGTCATTCCAGTGTGATACCTGCTAACATTTCACTGCTATATTGTGTCATATTCAGTGACAGATTTCCCTGCACTGTCATACAGTTGCCCCCTGCTGTAACTAACTACGCCAGCCTAATGATCCCCTAACCACACCCAGCCACTAAGTCTCAGCCCTGCAGCAGAGATCCATTTGGTGCAACACCGAGAATTTCCCTAGAGGCCAAAAAACAAAACAAAACAACAAAATAAACAGACACCAAAAAAACCCAAACCTCAAAACCAAGCAACTTAGTGACCTTTTTGAGCATTTGGACTTTCAGGATATGCATTAATTTCTTTCTTAGCAAATATAATGTTCAAAAAATTCACAAAATTATTAAGCATATTTCAGAACTTAGGCTATATCAGATTTTAGCTAGGTGCTAATATGGGTGTATCAAGTTATAAACTGGTCTGTAATTTTAATCATAAAGTGTCTATATTGGTAGTAGAAAAACTGTTCAACCAAAGGATTTTGTCCTTTGAACGTAGTCAACAGCAAGGTCACATCAGTTGGTAGATTTATAATCTATTTCTTTGTCTATAAAGAGATCATACATGTATACATCTATATATCTAGATTTTTATATATATCTATACATACATATCTATAGATCTATACATATGAAGATAAATACACATGACATATATCTAGACATACAATCTATACAACTGTATAATAAAATATAATACACCTAAATTATCCACATATATAAAAATAAATATATCTATATTCTAATATGTCAATCTGTATCTATTCTCAGCCAGATGATGGCAATAGTAAGCTATAACAGAGAAGTAGAATGTCCTGGTGTTTGTCCTTGACATTATAAATTTGCAAAGCTGAAACCACCAGATCAAATATTACAAACTAAATCTCCATTTGTGCTTCAAATATTCCGAAACTTGTTTCAATAAAAAGTTTAAGTATATGCATTCAAATTAATAGGCGGCTCCTTCCCCTACTCTTTGTGATTCAAAGCCCTTTATTTTTACTAGTATTTACTCTTTTAAAGCTGTATAAAAAGTGGCAAAACTACATTTGCAATTCTTTAGAATAATTTAAGTTAGCAGGAAAACCAGGTGCTGATTTGACTCCTGCACCCTGCCTGCTTTAACTTAAGTGGAGAAGGTTCTGCATGAACAGCCTCTGCAGTGCGGTTAGTATTCTGGCCACGTACACTGCGAGCACTGTACCTGTACGCGGCGATCTCGATATCCAGAGCCATCTTGACGTTGAGGAGATCCTGGTATTCCCGCAAATGACGAGCCATTTCCCACTTTGTGCCCCGAAGCTCATTTTCCAGCTGCTGGATGGTGTCCTGCAACAGACACAGGGCGTCTCCACAAACTCATCTTTCCAAACAGCAACTTCCTTTACAGACCACTTGCAACTCCTTCCCCCAGTCCCCTTCCAGCTGTGCAAACCTCGCAGACATCACTGCCAGCCCATCCCCCCGCCCTTTCTTAAACAAAAATCAATAAGGCAATAAGACATTTCCTGGGCACATCATGCGCTGAGACCCGTGGACCTAGAACACGTCTCAACACGAAACAAACATGCATGGAGAAACCCCATGGCTAATCTAGTCATTCCCATCTGAGCCCTTTGGGCTGAAGGCAATTTTTTGTCCATCACTGCCAGAAAAGTAGAGAATACATGCGTTTCTGCACAAGCTATCCTAAAGTTGCTGCTTTATTTACTACCGAATGTATACCTCCTACTTTAAAAGTGCAAGCGTGCAAAAGTGGAACTGGCGAGGAAAAGAAGCCCTTTTTTGAAAAAGGTTAGAATTCTTAGGCCTCTGGGGCAGGTGGGCGGGGGAGGAGTGTGGAGGAGGGGGAGAGGGGCGAGGACCCTTCCACAACTACTCTAGGTCTGTGGCGCGCGCGCACTGGCGAGCGGCCACCAGGGAGCGCGGCGGAGAGGGCGCCCGGGCACGCGCTCGAGTGTCGGGGGCGCGCGGCGCTGGCGCTGGCGCAGGCTGGCCGCGCAGCCGCGGTTCCTACCTGGTAGCTGCTGAGGTCGTGGTTGTGGCGCTCCTCGATGTCGCTGAGCTGCCGCTCCAGGGACTCCTTGGTGCCGCGCACCGACTCTAGCTCGATGCTCTTGGACTGCAGCTGGCGCCGGTACTCGGCGATCTCTTCCTTGGCGGAGCGGATGGCCTCCTTGTTCTGCTCGG
>VBSM01001927.1:8187220-8201995 GCA_008086735.1 Cheirogaleus medius
AAAAAAAAAAAAAGACTTTGAGGAACGGTCGGCCTGAAGGCTTTGGGAAGGGGACAAAGAAGACAGGCCGGGGTAGTTATTTGTATTAAAAGTGGGATGTGGCGCTACATTCTGCTTAACGTTTGGGGGACGTCCGCAGCTTCCGCAGGGGCACAAGGTAAGGCGCTTGTGCTCGCTATGGCGCCGGCAGCACCAAGGACAGCGCCCAGGCCGGCGAGCGGGAGGTCCAGCTACCCTGGGGGCTTGTCACCCAGCCTGGCCTGTCAGCTTGGCAGGGAGCAGGGGGCTCTCTCCCCCCTCTTCTCCCCGAGTGAATACAAGTAAAACCTGTTTGTAGCGACTCTATTTGCAGGGGCCAAGCTGGAATCGCACGCTAAGACTTCTCTGCAATGCAGGGTTGGCACAGGGAACAGATTGCAGGTTTTGAAAACAACCAAAATACATTAAAGTCAGTTAACGGAAATATGTACTTTGTAGCCCAGTTTGAGTTTTCTAACATGTGATGGATGCAGGAAAGCAAGAAATACAGGGCCTGAGATTTGAAGGTCAAATATTCCTTGGAAAGGAGAATTTGAAATCTGCTGAGATGAAAAGTCCAGGGAAACATAGTTTATGATAAGTTTGGACACAAACAATTGCCTTGTCATCTGATGGTTTAGTGCTCCCTATGTGTAACTGCAATGATAGAAAAGGCATCTGAGTTAATTTTAAATTAAGTCGAAAGTTGCCAAACAGATTTACCACAACCTTGAATCAAACCAGATATTTTCCCTCCTTTTAAAATGTAATATATTTCTCCTTTTAGATTTTAATAATTGAGTTGGAATAGATTTTCCTAATCTTTAAACTTGTTTATTTAAACAAAGACTTTATACAGGCTTCTTGCTGTCTGGTGCTCTCCTAATTGTTAAAATGTCCCTTTATTTTGGATAATGCTTTGGGGGTAATTTGGAGTGAAAAAGTTCAGAGTACTGCAAGACAAAGTGAAGAACAGAATGTCTAACTGAGGACAGTGCTGAGGCCACAGGCACAAGTGGTAAATGCTTGCTATGGGTGAGAAGAAACTGCTGCTTATAAAAAGTAGAGACTTCAGAGTTAAATAGCTTCTTTTTGCAGCCTGCTTTCTCTAGATTCTGTTTTTATTAAATGACATTTTAATCAGTATGTAATCAGAAAAGGCATGGGTTTCTAGAGGTTTTATTTTTATAAGTCCTCTTGGCCCATTTGTATTAAAATAGAAATAATGTTTAAAATAGAAGGGGTTAATTTAGGGAGTTACTTTTGGTTCATTAATGTGAAACTGCAGCATTGCAGGCCGTGTGGGGGAAGGATGTTCTAGTTTGCTGAGGGAAGGGTTATGCTCAAGCAAGGAGATCCCATGTCTCAAGTTGTTGAGAGAGGCAGATGACAGAGTGAGGGGATTGGCTTGTGACTACTATAAAAACAGGATTTTCTGGTTTCATTTGGATAAGTAAAGGAAAAGAGAAAGAAAACTCCCTGCTTTCTGGACTCAGCGGGATGCTATCTAGATAAGGCCAAATGCTAATTATGCAATAATTTTGCCTTCTTACTTACTACTTTCTGCTTGTATTAAAATGTATAAAAATCTTTGGGATTTTCATGTTGCATGTTCGCTGCAAACACTTTCTGCAGTGAGAACACATGGTTAACCGGCAGGCTTCTGCTGTTAGTTTTCTTTAGGGCTTTGCAAGTGAGATGACTCTGCAGAGGGACATTTACAAGGAAACACATGTCTAACTTCACAATTAGCCTGTTTTGCCTTGTACCTAAACTAGCTCAGAAATTGTTCAGCTTCCAACTGGTTACAGGAGGAGGAAAGTGTTGGGTACAAACAAAGTAATGGCCAAGTACTCAGGCTAACTCTAGTGCCTATAGCTTAAAATCATAACTCCAATGTCACATGATGTATTGTTCAATCTGGGCACTGCAGGATAATGCAAAGAATTACAACAGTCACTTTATTAAGGAAAAACAGTTCCCATGACTTAAAAATGGAGATCCAGTTCCACATTTAGCAAAATGTTTTATTTCGTATTAGACTCTTTCACTTTAACCACTCTTCCTAAAGGTGACTTGAAGGTTATACCCATCAGTGAATTTAGTATAAAAACTTTTTTTCAAAAAGCTATCACAGACGTTTTTCCCTTTTCATCTCATAGTTTTGAAGAACATTTGCCACCTTAATATTTTTCACAGAAAGAAATGCTTTTTCATTTTTTTTTTACCCTAAAGACACTAAAGCTATGGAATCTTCTTAAAATATTAACAAGAGAGAAAACAGGCATGGCAATTTATCTGAATTCACCACACTGCATTGATGGAAATGAGTTGACTATAATACTTTTGTAATTTTTTCTAAAAGTGGGAGTTACACATACAATTTAGATGTAAGACATTTTAAATGAAATTATCACTGGACTGTTTCATAAGCTATAGTCTGTTTTGAATCACTTTATAGAGCAATAAATAACATGCTCCAATCTGTATGTTCCTTCAATAGGGAAAGTACAGATGTTAACTTGATACTTAAGAGACAGCCAGTGTGAGGATTTTTTAGGGTCTCATCTAATAATAATGGGAAACATATCCTTTGCATAATGGATGTATTTGTTGGGCCAGAAAATAAAGATCAAAACATAAGAAGTTGGACATTTTCTCCCTTTCCCCCCATTTTCCTTACTGTCCTTCTTTTAAAGAATGTATATTGTTTTAATACACAAAAATGCAAGGAGGATGGGATATGGGAACTCGACAGCAAGCAAAATACTCCAGATGGAAGATGCCACTGTCAAACTGGTAGGCTGAATCTGTCCAAGATTAGATGATCTGTTATTTCTCTCAATCTACTGTGATGTCTTGAACCTCTTGCCTGGGATCTGATTCTAGAACTCATGACGAATATTTATTTATAACCTGTGCTTTGGTAATTATTTAAGGGGTTGTTGATGTGGGAAGCTAGGGACTTAGTTTGCTGGAATAGGAACCATAAGAAAATACAAAAATATGGTACTTATTTCTGCTTAAGCCTCAGGATGTCAAACTTTAAAAGCAACTTGGACTTTTGGGTTTTTTGGTTTCTGATGTTGAAAGCAAAATAAAAATATCCTCAGGCAAGAAAGGCTATTTCTTGTCAGGAAAATTGGGACATGCATGCTTATACTCCTATTGTCTTTGATTAAAACAAATCCATCTGGACCACAGTTTCCCTTTTCTGACATCAAACCACTGAAATGGTGTTTGTTTCCCTTGCCAAATATTTTATCCATTGAATAGTGCCTTACATGTCTGTCAGTTACTCTTTTATGAAGTTAATTGAAATATTTTAAAACACTTAAAACATTTAATTTTTATATTAGTCCAAATATTAACCTAATCAGTTTTGAAATTCTACAGCTGGAATTTTTATGTTTTACAGGGAAGGATTTAGCTTTCGGCTTTAACATAGCTTGCTGATTTTTTGCTGTGTAATGCCTTCACCCTGTCTCGGTGAACCAGTTCTATGAAAGCCAGAGGAGGAAGACTTAGAATTTTAAAAAAGTATTTAGTAGAGGGGTGATTCAAAAATAAAGTTGAGTAGATGCATAATAAAACAGTACTGCTATATTAATTGTCAGCATGGTTTTAATTGAACACGTTGGCGTTACCTAAAAAGCAGGAGATTTTGATGATATGCACTTGAATTTTTAAAAACTCTGCATTGCACGTAACTTTGCACCAATGCAGCCATGGAATATTTATAGCCTATTTTATCCTAAGCTTATCAAGGCCTGACTTAGCAAGAGACATGATTCTTTTGTTAGAAACTCTTAATTAAAATGAGCTTTGTAAAACTATAGCAGATCAATAATTTTGGACCAAATTTCTGAAAAGAACTAAACCCAGGAATATAAAATCAAAAGGAAGCCTTCCCTAATAATTAAGTCTCATCGGTCCCAGGACTGGGTTATTTTTTTCACCATCTCTGCAATTCTAAAAAGCAATATTCTTTCATAATCCTCTGAAAATGGGCTCACTGTCATAGCTCTCTCGTCACTTAGATTGTCAAGTACATCATATATTTTAGAATATTTTATTCAATTTTTGGTTAAAATGATTATATGTAGTGTAGAAATTTAAAAAAATGCAGAGAAACAATAACTTAAGTATTTTCTCCTAGTCTTTTTCTCTTTAATTGATATATAGGTGGGATCTTTCTGTTTATATAAGTCCATGCCTTGTTTTGTAAAACTAACGTATCTGAATAAGTAATTTTCTGTCTTTAGAGGGAAGAAGACAGTCTTCTTTGCCATGAGATCTGGGCTTTAGCTCGGCACATAACTTGCATTTTCCTCTTTAAAGAAAAGATTTTTAAAGACCCCTTAGATAAAGAATAAAATAATAATGGCAATTAATAATAAAAATAGATCAGGAAAGCCAAATTGTGTCTGATATTCATTTCTTTCTCTCTTTCTGTCTGCCTCTCTCTCTCCTTGTTTGTTGAGAGGAATGTCATCATGAAGTTGAGGGTGTTGGTGAGACAGTCGGAGGTGGTAACTTGTAATCTGGCCTGGTCAGGTCTGAATACTGTGTTTCTTTCATGCTTCGTGGTACCCTGAATCCTAAAGCCATCAGCAGCAGCAGTAGCACCATCAGGTTTTTACATGTGAACAATGTTTTACATCAATGAAGCAAAACAAAACAGTGTTATCTCACCTGGCTTGAACACCAGGGACAACCAAGGTAGAGCACAAATTATTATCCCCATTTTTTATAGCTGATTAAATTGATTAAGAGATTTGTCCAGAGCTACACATCTGGTAAGTGGCAGAGCCTGGGCAAGAACTAGATCTTCTGACACCAGTGCTAACATTAAAAAAAAAGATTCCTTTAGTAGGGTATCAAATCCAGTCTTAATCGGCAGGAAGAAAAAAATAAAAGGAGGCAGATCATAGTCCTATCGACAACAGTAACTGGTATTTATTAAGTGCTTACTATGTGCTGGCACTGTGCCAAGACTTTACTACATTATCTCATTTGATCGTCACAACGACCTTTTGAGATGACACTATTATTATCACCATTTTGTAGCAAAAGCAAGTGAGCAGAGAGGCACAGAGAGGTTAAGTACCACACACAGCTGGGAGGTGGTGGAGTGAAGATGGGAATTTGAGAGGGATGGTCTTCACCGCAGTTAGCAGCAGATCATGCAGTCCATCTTAAAAATTCTCATTTAAAAGCTAATTGTTTCACTGTTAGGTCACGTTAGAAAGACCCAAGGCACAACTATGCATTCTTTCGCTGCTTTTTTCTATTTATATAAAAATAAAACATCTTCATATTTTCTCAGATGAACATTATTTCTTGGTTTGTGACTTTATTAAAGACATTAAAAATGAAAACTTTGAATTACTTGTCTGTGTTATATGTCATTCTAAATTAATTTTCTATGTAATTTGAAATATATCTAATTCATTTATTCTAGTCCATGGATAATATTCCTAATCATGTATCTATTATTTTTATCTGGTATCAATTGATTATTCACACGCACATGCACCTTTGGTTTGGTTTTTAGGAGATTTTAATTTGTACTATACATTAATTTATCATCATATCACTTATTTACTAATAAATCTATACACTTATACACATTTAAATTCAAAAGACCATCTTTTAATTATGTATTCATAATTTTTTTTGTAGATGTCGAACTCTTTAAGTCTACTTCGAGAGATTCAATAATAAGCATTTGAATCTTGGCAGAAGAAACAGCTTGGGCCACAATCTTCATCAACAAAGGTTTAAAATGGGACAGTTGGCAAGGAAGCAGCTTTTTAAATCTATTGAAACAGTGAAGAGCCAGCCATGAATAACTTTAAGTGAATCTCTTGATCATCTATTTTATATACTAAAATCAGGGTTATGGGACTGTACTTCTATAGGTTGCCTGGAGACCAGTCAGCCTTAATTCACTTTTGTTATTTATGGGACAAATGCTCTGACTCACCCTTACTTCCATTTGTGTAAATCTGCCTTGGTTTCTGCTTTATCAGGTAGGGTCAAGGAAGAGAACGGTTTCTCATTTTTCCTGAGCAAAAGTTGACCTTGAAAAGAAACAACATCTATCCTGTATTAGTCACCATAGCAATCAGCTTCTGGATTTCAATCACATAAAATTATTAGGAACTGGATGCCTAATGAAGAAAATCCTTCCTTAGCCCCTGTGACTCATTTAATACGATTCATTATGCTTTCTCCTGCTTCCTGATAGTCTCTGTGGCCCCTTCCTTCTGTCATGCTCAAAAGACCTTGCGAACTTGATACACTCTTGGAAGCTCCTATGGGTGAGACACCTGTGTGCTTTCCTGCACAAGGTAGGCTGATGTCACGATCAAGCCATTAGGCATTTATGAGAGACTCACATCACATAAGCGAGATCCATCTGCATCTGGTCTGCCAGTCTCGTTTATGCTCCCATGACCTGGTCCTAGGAAACCTCCACTTATCCAAATCCTTTCCCATGTTTTCCAGGTGTGCATTCCTCCTCTCAGTTCCTGAAGCTTATTGTTTGTGGGCTAGTGGGATACTACCACCTGCTGGTCATTTCAATAATGTCGCAACACTCTGGCTAACCATCAAATTCTAGCCAGCAGACACCAAGTCTGATCTATACTTGCATATCCCAGGATGTTTGGCTGATAGTAATTGCCCATTAAACATGTGTTGTGTCAATGAGTAAATGAAGTTCTACCTTTTTTTCTAAAACTTTCATTCAATAAACATTCAGTCTCCTTAATATCAGGCACTGTACTGGATGCTCAGGAAACACATGAAAAGCAGGATCCTAGCTGGGATGAACTGGAAGTGAAGACTTAGTTACTGTGGGGGAACTGTCTCCAACACAGCCAGAGGCAAACAAACTGTGTCATGAGCACAGAGAGGGTGGGCAACTGCACCAACTGGTGATAAGTGTGGGTGACCCTAGGGGAGAGCTTTCTGAAGCAGGTGGCACTTGAGGTGAGTTTTATGGCATAAGTAGGGATTGCCGGGGGAAGAAGCAGAGGTGAAGGCAAGGGCAATGTGCTCAAAGATGTGCAGGTGACTAGAATTTGGCAGGGAAGGTTGTAGCCCAGGATAGAGAGATGGGGTCACGTAGCACAAGGTGGGGAAAAAGAGAAACACATAGCCAAGGCTGATGAGAGAGGGGACATGTAGCCCACACAGTGTAGCGTTAGTTATATATAGTATTTTTCAATAATCATTTTACTCAGGTCAGTCATATATTCTTAGTTAGATTGTAAGCCCCTTGATGCTATCATCTCATAACTCATTTATATCTTAACCATTCCAAATCTCGTTTTCTTCCTTTGTCAAACGGCGATAATAACGGTACCCACTTCATAATGCGGTTTAGAGGATTAAATGAAGTCATGTGTGTAACGTGCTTCGTGCCTTTGACAGTGCTCAGTAAACAGTAGCTATTATTATTACTATTAATATTATTAGGTGATCATGAACCTCACCTCCATACTGGTTGATACAGCTCTGGGCATGTGGTAGGTTTTCACTGCGTACTATGAAAGGTTAAAAAGAAGCATATCACATGACCCTTTCATGAAGAGTTTAATGACTTATCAGAGAGACAAGAATTTGCCTAGGGTAAAAGAGATACTTCTCTTTTATTCTTGGCAAATTGATGTGCTTTAGCTCGCCAGGTTGGCAATAAACATGTTAGAACAAAGATGATTAAAAACGTATTCAGTCAGAATGCTGTTGGGTATTTGATTGCAGGCAAATAGTTCAATGTCAAGACAACAGAAAAATTTATTTTCCCATATGACTGAGCATGTGAACAGGACGCCCTCTACCTTTCCTCCCAAAAGTTTCTTGCCTACAGACATAACGAAAAAGAAAGTTGCCAGGTTGCGGGTAGCACTTGTAATGGCTCACACAGGGCAGATGACTCTACTTTTGTTTTCTTTTTGATTTCCATTCCTTCTCTCTCTCTTTTTTTAAATGGACAATGTATTTGAATAAAACCAAAAAAGATATATAAATAGCTACCATTCCTTCTCTTGTGGGTGCTCCATAATGATTTACAATGAACAGAACATGTAACTTTGTGAATCTGCATTCAACCTCAAATACAGATAAAATATCTTATCTCAGTGCCACCAATGGTAAATCAGGCAAAGTTTCACCAATATAGATACCAATGATACCACAACAAGTGTTTGGTATAATCAATGTATTTTTGATAACCCTAAATCCTAATTTTTTTGCTAATATAATACTTAGATTCTTACTCATTTTGAATGCTTAGGTTTATGCCTTTCCCATCTTATATTTACAGGCAGATCCTGTCAATAGGTGAGAATCAGAGAGAAATTATAAATACACTTAGCAAAAATAGTGAGGAGGGGAAAACAGTTATTTATCACAACATGTTTTATGTTAAAATATCTGACGGCTTATTATTTTCTTGGCAAACTGATAAGGCTCCAGAAAAGGATTAGAAAGTCTTTTCCAATGTCATTTGTCTGAAATACTAATTGTCAGAAACCTCCTGTGCTTGACAGAGAGGGTTTTTTTTTTACATTTTTATAATCAGAAAAAATACTGTAATATGCAAATATGAATGCAAATTACCTCCTATTTAATTACATTATGGGTGTAAATTACCCCCAATGCCAAACATTTCTGCCCTGGGTTCTAGAACTGTGTGGTTGCAATTACATCTTTCAGTGCTCCTTGAAATTTTACAGCGGCAACAAATGTGTAATAGCAATAATTATGAAAACCACTTGTGATGTGCAGCTTAATTGAAAATCTAGGTTGATGATTCTATATTTGAAATATAAAATTCAACCCTGTCAAACTTTCATCAGCACCTTCATCTAAACGGTTCTTCTGCTCACGTCTGGAATAAGAAGTGACAAAGTTATCTAAGGCTCTGGGACTCAGTGAACAGGGCAGCACCAGCCGGTCGGGTGACCTTGAACTTCCCTTGGCTTTAGTTTGCTAATCTGCCAAATGGGGATAACATTTACTCTACCTAAACAAGATTACTTTTTCAGAGAATAATGAGATATTGCATTATTTGGTGTAAGCTGATGTAATATGAGACCCAATATTCTCAGGCAGATAGTTAGGATCTCTGGTTCGTCTCAGGACAAGAGTTCCCTGCTTTGGTGCTGTTTCGAACAATAGCTCCACCTGGGAAGAAGGGTAAGGGCAGGCACTCGGTTTTTGGTGTTGCCCTACCCTAATCCTGTCCCGAGCAACTGCTACACCTGGGGGAGAAGGGGATGCTTTATCAACCTAGAAATTCCCCAGCCCAGGCAGAATAAGATTTAGAAAGTGACCTAGAGTAACCTAAGGGTAATTAATATGCCATTAGCTTGAATCTGTATTGAGGTCCACCCCCCCCCAGGTGGGCTTTCTTAGAGGATGCTCATATATGCAGATGGAATTTTGAGGTCACCAGTTGATCACGTGATAACATCCTACACATCCCAAGAGCCTGCGTCCAGACTGGGCTAATAAAAAGAAACAATCCGAGAAATCAGTAGAAAGTGAGTGAGTCGATCAGTGAGTGTGTAGGCCTGTCTCTCTCCACCAAGAACACACCAAGAACTGGGGGTGCACTCCCACCCTGACATCTTCTGTGCCAAAACCCGGGATTCTGACAGTATTACAGTGGCTCAAAGAACAAAGAAGCTTATTCTTTGCTGATTCTGGGGAGTAGATGGCCTGTCTTCTGCTATGCCATCATTTTGGGGTTCCCTGCAAGTTCCCTGCAGCTTGTTTCTTCTCTGTATGCTAAGACAAGGCCCTCATCTGCATGGGTAGAATTCGGTTTTATACAAATCAATGCTCCAACACACAAGCTCTTTTCCACCTCCGGCCTGGAGGAGACACACATCATTTCTGTTTATCTGCCAGTGGCAGGAACAGAGCCACGGAGATCAAGTAGCTGCCGTGGGAGCTGGTAGTGCAGTCTCTGGCTGGGCAGCCTGGGCCCTGCTGCAATTCTATTGCTATGGAAGGAGGAGAGAATAGGTTTTGGTGGACGAATAACAGTCTCTCCTACAGCTGTGACTGTGCATGTGCTCCTAAGATGAAAGTAAACTAATGATACTATTTGAAATTCTGTGGGTTAGCAGTGCACACACCTTATTTTATTATCTCAATAGTCCTACTAGCGAAATGCTATTTTGCACACACACACACACACACACACACACAAAGAAAGCTCTAAAGATGTTTCATGATTTAGCCAAGTTCAAAGGGCTCATCATGGCAGAGCTGAGGTTGGAAATCCATCTACGCGATGCCAAAGCAAGGTGCTCTCTGCCACATCTGGGTTCCAAAAATGAGATTTTAATGAATTGACTGGGACAAGAGGGCATTGTGCTTAGAATTCTGATATTATGGCATTGTGTCTCTCCTGCATGCTTCGTCAAGTACTCATCTGCTATCCAAGTTCTACCCACTAGACCATAGCTCCATTCCTACCTCCTTAGGAAGATTTCACTGTTCCCCTCTCTACTCTGCTGTAAGTTCCTCTAGTACCGTAGTTGGTATCACACGATTTAGTGATTGTCCCAGCTCCTGTTGTTTTGAATTAAACAAAATCAAAGACAGTGCCAGAGCTATGATTTCTCAGACTCAGAGGAACCAGAGGGTTTTGGCCTTGCTTCGTATTGACAACTCGGTTAGGTTTGCTTAAGTTTAGATTTTGGCCTCCTAATCTTCTGGTCAGACTTTGCCATGACACTCACTTGGGAACTCATTCCTGCAGAAGAGTGTAGGTCAAACAAAGTCAAAAAACAAGTAGGCAAGAGCCAGGGATTATGGCCCTTCCAGAATGTGGCTTGCACTAATGGTAACTGGTGGCAATGGAATTCTTAGCTTCTCTCCATGTTTCTGCTTGTCCCGGTTATTTATGAAGGCTGTATATATACAACCACATCCGCTTTATAAAGTACATTTTAACTGGGAACAATGACAGGGATGATCATACATTTTAGCATGTTATATGTTACAATGTTACATTGTTAATGTCCAATTAATATGTAGTGACCAGGTGGTAAACTGAAAGTAATCGATCTTTTCCAATCAACATGCAGAAAACTGTTGATTGTGACCTTTCGGATTCCCTTGCCTTTCGGTGTTAGATATACCACATGCTGGATGTTATAGGCACTCATCAATTTCATTGATTGCCCTTTTGATTTTCTCTTACTGCTGACCTTCCGTTAAAATCATGCATTGGCCGGGTGCAGTGGCTCATACCTGTAATCCTAGCACTCTGGGAGGCAGAGGCAGGAAGATCACTTGAGGTCAGGAGTTTGAGACCAGCCTGAGCAAGGGTGAGACGCCGCCTCTACTAAAAATAGAAAAAATTAGCCAGGTGTGGTGGCACCACTCTGTAGTCCCAGCTATTCAGGAGGCTGAGGCAGGAGGATCACTTGAACTCAGGAGTTTGAGGTTGCTGTGAGCTATGATGACATCACTGCACTCTGGCCAGAGTGACATAACAAGGCTCTCTCTCAGAAAAAAAACCCAAAAAACCCAAACCACACGTTGTATCTATTTTAAGCTGATTTGCATAGAGCAGGAGAAAAGGGAAGAAAGTCCTTTGGTGACAGTTGATGATGTTTATTGGGAGCAGTTGTGAGGGGAGCCTGAACCTCTGCTTTCAGAGGAAGTCTAAGAAGGGAGGCCTTACAAACTAGTGGTTCCCTTTGAGGAATCTGCCCCATTCCTGGGTGAGTGGCAAGGACAGTTGTAACGGGTTCAAATCATGCATTGCCTCTGAGATCTAAGTGCAGCATTTGATGTCTTGATTGATTTCTTCTTGGCTTCTAACTCAGTTATTTTAGAAAAACTTGCGTGGGTTCTTGTTAGGTGGTAAAAATAGCAACTGTGTCACATGTAATTTTTAATTAAGCATTTACATCACATTGTATATTTCCAAAGTAATTTAGAAGCACCCAGATTCATTGCCAGCAACAATGCCTTTGTGAGTCCTAATTGTGAAAGTGTTTTAACTTCACCTTGGAGGAAGGAGGGCAGGGAAGGTTGACACAGCATTTTGAAATATTAGTGAGCATGGCTGGAATCCACTCCTAGACCCTACTTTTTGTTAGCTCCTGATTTATGCTGCTCCAACTGATGGAAGATGGTAGAGTCTCAGGATGGAAAAGGTTTTTTGAGAGATTAATTGAATCTAGGTACAATGTCAACAAAATGGTTCTGGGTAGATGGAAACTAGATTGCTCTAGAAAACTCTATCAATAGGACAGTCCACATTTGAATTAAAATGAAGTATTTTCTTAACTGGGTGAATAAAAGGCTACTAAAAATACAGGAATATCTTTTGGGGTAATGCTAAATACCTCATTAAAAATCAGTGTAGAAAAGTAGAATCTAATGAAAGATCCAGGAACACTGAGTTGTCATTTATCCCTTTCTTTTCCATCAAGTTTAAAATAATTCTCTTGTAAGAGAATTATTTCCTTTAGTGTACTGTTCCTCTGGTTCCACTTTTGGTCATTCTTCACCATATTTTGGGATAACCTTTAGTTCTCACAATTAAAGATTTCCTTGATTCTTCTAGTGCCTGAGCTCTTTCTTTGCCTGGTAGCAATTAGGTCACTAAAATAAAGATCTCCTTAATCCATGGTTATTTGTAACTTGAGCCACATTATTGCTTAAATCATGTCCCAAATGATTTTTTGTCAATTTCATCTTGATAAACTGCCTCACAGAATTATGTTTACTTGTTCATTCATTCATTCAATCAACTAGTCAGTTACCATTCACTGGGGTCCTACAATGATTAAGATGTTGGGCCAGGAGCTGTGGGTTTTTCCCGTAGGCCCCAAGGTGTCAGGCTAGAAATATGTCCATCACAGATCTGAGTATTTTTAGACAAGTTTGTGATTATGAATGAAGGCTTGTCAGAACATAAAAGCGACTAAGTATAGAGCCCTCCTACAGTTCGAAGCAACTGTTATCCCATTTTCTCCTATAATGTGCCAGACATTGTGGTTCACTGCAAAATTAGAAACAAAAGAAGGCCCAGCCTCTATTCTGGAGAGACCACAGTGGAGACAAACATTGCAATATCATCAGGTGGAGTTCTTTGTAGCTGGGAGCAGTCATACAGGAAGGTCAGTGGTGTTGGGGGTATTTTATGTAGATTCACTTTAATCCTCCAAAATAAGGTAAGTATTGTTCTCATGTTGCAGATCAGAAAGCTAAGGTTCTAAGAAGTGTGTCACAGCTGGAATTGGAACACATGTTCTTTCTTGCACACACCGTGTAGGAAAACTCAGGTCACACCAACCTGGGTAGTACTCTAGCAGAGGTCCTCAAACTACGGCCCACTGGGTGTTTTTGCCGACTCATCCCAGGCCCACAGTGGGCATGTGTGGAATGTGCGTTGCACTCTCCAACGGCCCTCCAATGGTCTGAGGGACAGTGAACTGGCCCCCTGTTTAAAAAGTTTGAGGACCCCTGCTAGAGTTAGCATGACAAAAATAAAACTCAGGTTGTGTTTTCCTGTATGCCTAGAGCCTCAGCCCCCTGCTAAGTCCTTTTATCTGGATGGAATGACATGATCAGACAGGTGAGGGTGTGTAGTTGGGGGCAGGGTGGGCTGGGAAGGGGTGAGTGGGGATTTTCCCTAGCTTGTGAATTGCTACCTTCACTCATTCATTTATTGGAGAACATCCGTTCCCGCCTCTCTGAAGTCATTTTTCCTTTCCACTTCTGCTGTCTCTATGCTGAAGCCAGTAGGTAGAAATACCCTACACTTGCTAGGGTGATACACTCCAGTGTAATTTGGCCATAACACCCACAATGCCAGTTTTGTTTTGAAAATCTTGTCATGCAGCCTTTCATAGGTTGCTTCTCTTGTTACAAGACGGTGCCATTTTGCTAAAGGTCACTGGGCTGGGAGATCATCTGAGAATTCCCAGAGCAGGATAAGCCTGGTAGTCACTTGATTTGCATGAACCCCGAATGCTATAAGACTTGTTCACCTTGACCTTTCCTCTTCTAGGCGATCCAAGGGTTAGGGAGTTCGGTGAGAGAAATGAGGGTACCAACGCGGGTCAGATAAAGACCTATATATACCTGGATAGACATGGATGTACAGAGGACGCATAGCTTGGTATATATTCCGGAACCCACGCTATGAAATTGTTCAAAACCTACTTTTATTGCTTAAGACAGTAAATTAATGACATTAAGTTGTAAAAGAGTTTTTACATCTTTATAGATAAATGGACCCTCAGTACTTAATTATGGCCTTCCACTGCTTAAAACACCTCCAAGATGATCTGCTGATCACAAACACTCAAATATCTGAAACTAAATTCTTTGTCTTGCCTCACCCCTCTTTCTTGCTCTGTTAATGTCACCATCATTTTTCTAATCACCCTTGCTTGAAATCTGAGTATCATATTGGATGCTTCAATTCCTATTTTTTCCTCACACTAAATCTGTGGTCCAGTCTTGTCTTATAGGTAAGATTTCTTCCTGGACTTCCCTAAAGACATTTCTGTCAGATAACAGAAATGTCCTCAGCATCAAGGCAGATTTGGGACCAGCACACTGTGTCCTGCAGTCCACCCACAGCATCTATGTCAACAAGGACAAAGAATGACAACTTCCAGTGTCCTTGCACAAAAGAGGGCCTGACAGTCCCTTCTTGATGTTCTTCTATATCGGCCGAGTTTATTGTGTTTTTTTTTTTTTTTT
>VBSM01001927.1:8202095-8250726 GCA_008086735.1 Cheirogaleus medius
GTTTTTTTTTTTTGATGCTATAAATACCAGATCCATGGAAACCCTTCATCTATCAAATATTTATAGAATGGGCTCTGTGCCAGGCACTATGGGAAGAGCTGGAGATGCAACCTTGAGTGATGTTGTCTCAGCCCTGGGGAGCTCAAGGTCTAGTTCACATTCTTTTAATTCAGACTCATTAAAGAAAGACAAATCCAAATTTGTAAAAAGCCTGATATATTGAATAGAATATTGACAATCGAGAGCTGGATGGGGTCTTACTGTATATTACTCAGTCCACCCTTGTAAATTCCACAGATAAGGACATGGGCACAGCAAAGTTCTGGATTTCCAAAAGTCACTTTGCTCTTAAAATTCAAGCCAAAAGTAGAATTCAAATTTCCTGACTCTAAGACACTATTCTTTCACCACACTCTGTTTACCTGAGACTCGGGTGAGAAAATGGCTGAATAGCTGTTTCAAGAAACCGAGAAATCACGTGAAAAACTTTAAAAAAAATTTAAAAATAGCCATGCCTTGCCCCTGTAGGCAGAGTTGGATGGGGTCTGAACAGAATTTTTATTTTTTTAAAGTTCACCAAGAAATTTTAATGTATAGCTCATGTTGGGAACAATTGTACTAGGAGCTGCAGAAGACACAAAGTAGATGAGACATCTCTTGATTCTCTGGGGTTCCATTCTAACTGAAGGAGGGAGATGCCCTTGATCTCTACCATGGCTCTAATTAAATGTGTCCTAATATAAAATGGAAGCGCTTGCATTTTAATCTTGCCAATTCATTCAGTAGAGTTGTAGCCTTTTATTTTATTGCTGATTATTTCTTGAAATTGAATTGGATCTTATTTATATGCCTGTATTATGTCTCAATTTTAATAGCAAACTTAATTAGATTTCAAGGATGGAGTTTATTCTGCTTTCCAAATGGATTTATTCTCTTTAATTATAACATTGGAAAGTTGGACGGCTCTGACGAAATATATTTCTCCACTTAAAAAAAAAAGAAAGAAAACAAAACCCCAGTATCTCCAAACTATGAGGAGACCAAAGTCTCAACTTAATTGATAATAAACGCCTTTTAACCTCATATTCTCTGTCCTATTCCAACGGTCTCAGTTCGTTTGGGCTGCTGTAACAAAATACTATAAACTATAGGTGGGTGATAAACAACAGAAATTTATTTCTCACAGTTCTGGAGTCTGGGAAGTCCAAGATCAAAGCCTCTGGTGGGGGTCTCCTTACTGGTTCACAGACAGCTGTCTTCTTACTATGTCCTCCTGTAGCAGAAGGGGAGAGGGATCTCCTCTGAGGTCTCTTATGCAAACACTAATCCCACTCATGAGAGCTGTTAGGATCTAATCACTTCCCAAGTTTCCACCTCCTAAAACCATCACATTGGGAATTAGGATTTCAATATATGAATTTGGGGGGAATGCAAACATGCAGTCTATAGCACCAACCTAGATAATTCTTTAATCATTCATGAGTTCTTTCTTCCTTGTAGCTAGAGCATAAATAGTATGCTTTGGTATCTGAGATGAGGGTATTTGCGATGAGAACAAGTTTCATTGCAGGACTATGTCAAACATGTAAGGAGCGAGCTTCCCTTCATTCAATCAATCCTTGGCTTATTCCGTTCACGCTAAGCTTTCTCTTGACGGCTTATATTTCAGATGGTAACCAGCTACCTTCTGTCTTCTCATTTCACCTCCATTGTTTCCATAATTTTATTGATCTGCCACTAAGAAAAGCTAGGGTCAAAAAAGTTCCCTGTGCACAGCCACACACTGTAGAAATAAAAACCTGTATGATATATGTGAGCATTTGCAGTGCTTGGTTTCATTAATTTCTGTGTTAATTGCATGTCTCAGAATTGAATCGAATCGACTTGTTGAAGACAAAGCCAGCCTGTGGGCTCAGCGGTAAGTCTGTCCTATTCAAAATTTCTTCAAGCTGGCGACTCTGCGTGTGACTTGCCATCCCCAGATGGCACGGTTTGTGGGGTCGTGGGCAGATCCTTGCTCGGAAGCAGCTCTCGACTGGCTTATTGGTGATGTCTGAAACTGTATCACGAAAGGACCTTCAAAGACCTGCTATGGAAGTATCTCCATAAGCTTTAATGCTTTATTAGTAGCAAATATTATTAAAGGAAAACAGGAGGGGTTTGTGATGATGTGAAATAACTGAATGCAACAGTGGTGAGAGACGGATTCTCCTGTCTACTCAGTGATAAAATGTCAGCGAATATTGTAATAGCAACTGCTGGGCGGACATCAACTGGGGAAGAAAAAGGTTAGAGAAACCTTCGGGAGCTTGGCAATGGCTTAAAGTGTTAGAAGAGAGAAATATTCTGACACAGGCCCTGATACATATTGAGACAATTTTAGGACTAAAATTATTTTTTCAATGATTTTTAAAAAATTTAAAAAAGTTCTGATATTTCTCCATAATAATCCTTTTCAATTGCATGATCATTTACGGCTTACAGAGAGCTCTTGCTTCTTTATTTCATTTGGTCCTTTCAGTATCTCTGTGACAAAAGTACTCCTGTTTCGAAGATAAAAAGAATGAGCCTCAGAGGCCTTAAATAACATATCAAGGCCCGATAGACATTTGTATTTTGAAAAAAAAATCTAGATGATTTTACTAACTACCTGCCTTCTGCACTATAAAAATACCTCCCATATTGTGGGAACATAATGCACCCTCAATGGTTTTCTATGTTCATATTGCCCTAGTGCTTGAAACAAGCAGAGTTGTCCATCCTAAGAGTTGAGGAAATGAGGGTGCAAAGAGGAAATTTACCCTCTGTCAAGAGCAGCATGAATCGTGGAGCGATTCCTGTGGGAAGACTTGACTTCAGGGACAAACCTTCAGGAACAAAAGAGAGATCATTGTTCTTATCAAGACAATCTGGTCACCAAAGCCTTTCAGGAGGCTTGTCAGGTTCAATCATTCATGCAACAATATTTATTGCATGTTCAATATGTGCTACGCTCCTGCCTAGGTACTAAAGATAAAATGGTTTGCAAAGCAGATGAATGTTAAACTTGTGGTTCAAGAAAGCTCCATTATATTACATAGAGAGAGCTTCAGAGGACCCTTGAGAACTTGCAGCTGGCTGGCAGCGTGTCTCAGCATCTGTGGATGCAGGATCAGGATTGAGGGTGGCTGTTTAGAGTAAAAAGAGCTGGTGGTAGAGTTAGCTGAATAACGCTGAATCACACCAGCACCGGGGAAACCAGCACCCGAGACAATGGGTGAACTGAACTGTAACACCTGGCTAAGAAAACATCTCTCCAGCTCAGCTCAGCATCGAGGTTAAGACTTAAACATGCAGAGAGTTCCCTCTACTGGGCAGATGCTATTATTGCACACCAAGTGCCAGGCGGCAACAGATGGCAGTGTGACTTCCTCGCCTCCGAGAAGCACCCCAATGAAATAGGTCACCCCTTCTTTTTTTTTTTTTACATTTACCCATGCCTCCTTTTTCTTATACATTTCTCTTTTTACTTTATCTAGTCATCACACCTGTTTTTGCAATCAACCGCCTAATAGCACTGAATGTGCACTGGGATACTGACATGGAGCTCCTGTCTGGAGGGTACAGATGGTTTAGTTGGGGGGCCCCGGGCTGCATAAAGAAACTAGCTAGCGAGGAGCTCCCCATGTGCATAAAGAAACTAGCTGGCGAGGAGCTCCCCATGTGTGTGGCTCTTTCAGGTCTTGCTTTGAAAAAGCTTCTTTCCCCTTTCAGATCCCCCTCCACCTCCCCCTCCACCTGCCATTCCAGCCCCTCATGACCTGCAGCCTAGACAAGGACAGTAGCCCAGGTCTGGTTCTCTGCTTCTGGTTTCTATCGTAGACAGGGCTGTCTCGCTGTCACCCTCTCATTAAGAGCCCAGACTGTGTGCATTCCTCTCTCAGCCGTTACTGCAGTGCCCTGAAAGTGACTGTGTATTGCCTGTCCCTCTGTTAAGCTCTGAGCTCATGAAGAGCAAGGAAGGATTCTAAAGGAGAGATAGACACAGACACAGGTACTTTCTATACCCGTTTGTGTTGGAACTACATCTATCTAGGTCTTTTTTTTTTACTTTAACTAGAGGGCAGGGACTTTATTTCAATTGTCTTTGTTTTCTCAACATTTACTGCAGTGCCTTCTAATACTTAGTGCTCAATGAATGTTCTGATAGAAATATATGGACACAGGTGTTTATTGCAGTATTTATAATTTATTTATATACGAAAATGAGAAGTGTGTGCAAACATAGAGGAACAGGTAGGTAAATAATGTTATCTCCAAGGTATAGCCAGTTATTAGTCAATAAAGTTGGGCTTTGAGGGATTTAAAAATTCACAGTGAAAGATTTTTCATATTATGGTAAATTTAAAAAAGGAAGCTATTTAAAATTTGATCGAATCTGTGCAAAATAGGCACAGAAAGAGTATTGGGAGGAAGTACTAAAAAATGTTAATGTTGGACCTGTAATTTCCTGTAGGTTCATTTTTTTCTATAATGAGGACATATTACTTCTTCAGTCAAGAAAATAGCTATAACCAAATTCCATGATATAATCAGTCCATTTCCATGTTTCCAACACCTTAAGGATTCCCTGTTGTATATAGTATAAAAAGTAAGTTGCTTTGTTTGGCAATTTACATCAAGCTCAATAACTACTATTTACTTAATTTTTTTCAGTATTCCTTTTCCACATTCCATATTCTAGTCACACTAAATTTCTAAATACAGCTTGTCTTTTAAAAAAAAATTTAGCCAGGTGTGGTGGGATGTTCTTATAGTCCTAGTTACTCAGGAGGCTGAGGTGGAAGAATTGCTTGAGCCCAGGAGTTCAAGGCTGCAGTGAGTTATGATCACATCACTATACCCCAGCCTGGGTGACAGAGCAAGGTCCTGTGTCTTTAAAAAAAAATTAAAGAGAAAGCATACCCAAATGTAAAAAAATTTCAGAAAATTCTGAAAAGCATAAGGAAGAAAACAAAAGTGGCTGTGAGAGAGACACAATCAATATTTGCCAATTTCCTTTCTTCTTATATATATCAAAATTAATTTGCTTGCATATTTGCATCACATATGTTTTATATAGAACATAATTGGGCACATATAATATATACATTCTGCACATTTCTCCTTTCACTCAACAAGCATGTTTTCTGATGGAATTACAATTTGCTGAAAATATTCTCTTGCTGCATAATATTACATTATAATCTTTCTCCTTATACAATCTCACTGGCATCATTGAGTTTAAATATAAATTTCTAGCCCAGACTTCTCTTCTTTGCTTAATACCTTAATATCAACCACCAATTGGCGATCTGCACTCATTGGTATCCAAAGCGTAACATGCCCCCCACTGGACTCAAACCTGCTTCTCAAATCATCCCAATTTAGGAGTTGAGCACTTCCATTGACCAAATCATTCCTGATAGAAACTCGGAAGTTGTACTCGACATCTTTGTTTCCTGTAGTGGGTTGAACTGTGTCACTCCCCCCACCCAAAAGATGTGTACAACATATGTACAAGTCCTAAGCCCCGGTACTCCTGAATGTGACCTTCTTTGGAAACAGGGTAGTTGCTCATGTAACCAAGTTAAGATAAAGTCATCACGGATTAAGGTGGGCCCTAAAGCCATTGGCTCATGTCCTTATAAGGGAAAAAAAGAGGAAGATTTGGATGCAGAGACACAAAGGAGACCAACAGGCAAGAGGGCCACGTGAGGATGGGGGCAGAGACTGGAGTGATGCGTCTACATGCCAAAGACAGCTGGAGCCACCCAAAGCTTGCAAGTGGCAAGAAAGGCTCTTCCCCTAGAGCCTTTGGAGGGAGCACAGCCATGCCAACACCTTGATTTTGGACTTCAAGCCTCTAGAACTATGAAAGGATAAATTGCCATTGTTTTAAGCCACTAGGTTTGTGGTGATTTGTCTCAGCTGCCCTGGGAAGCTAATATCTTTCTCTTCCTTGCACATAGCCAAATAAAGCATGTGTATCTGCAGCGGTGTATGCATTGCCTGCTTAGATCTTTCTGTTTCCACGATATCCCCTAGTTTAAACCACCATCCTGTATGTCTCTTTAAGCCACTCCAAGAGTCCCCTTAATGACCCTCTGCTCTTGTCCCCCTTTATAACAGCCCCAGAGAGCTGCTAACACTGTACCCTGTGACAATGTCTCGTTGGTGCCAGGTCTTCTCAGTGGCTTCCTGTGTTACCTGGGAGGGTAAAGGAATCTCACAAGACCCCCTAGTGAATCTCCTCTGGCTCACCGGCCAGTCCATTTCCATTGCCTGCTGTTCCCCCTGCTTGGCACGTGGCCTTCTTTCAGTTCCTCAAATGCCTTAATCTCCCATCTTTCTCAGGACATTCACACATGCTGTTCCCTTATCCTGGAATGCCCTTCCTCCCACCCTTCCTGGTTAGCTCCTAACTCCTGCTCATCCTTCAGTTCTTGGAGAGGCCTCTCCAGCCCCCCCATATAAATGATGTCCCTGCTGTAGTCTCCCTGACATTCGATACCCATCTCCAGTCTCCATAGCTTTACCCCAATGGGCAGTATATCTTTATTTCTGTGACATTAGCTTATTGTCCTTCTCCCTACTGCCCTAGTGTCTCAGATCTTTATTTTCACTGACTAGCACAGTTCTGACACAGAGTAGAGGGTTTGTAACTCAATATTAAATATGTTCCCTCTAGCTGTGCCTCAGGTTTACCGAGAGGACTCACAACAGACGATGCTTAAGCTCACCTGCAGGTCTCAGGCCTCTGAAGGATGCCGGCGTTCCCATGAACTTGATGGTGAGCCAAAGCAAAGCAGGTCAAGTCTGACCTCTTAGAGGAGGTCATTGACATAGAGTGAGGGCTCTGGAGTCCATTGCACTTGGATCTGAACACCAGCGCTGCTATCCGTAAGTGTGTGACCAAAGGCAAGTTATCCTCATCGTTGGTAAACTGGAAGTAATTCTGGCCACCTCCTAGAATTGTAAGAATTAAATGAGAGTCAATGCTCACAGTCAGTGCTCAGTAGAACACAGCTGCTTTTATCCTCATCTTTGTCATCAACACCATCACTACTAGGACTGTGTTTTCACATCTGAAGGTTCACAAAGGGTCTGGGGGCCATGCATCATAGTGGGTCTGGGCATGCAGTGTCTGCATAGGCTGTTTCTGATGATGCCACACCTTTGGAAACTGCTTTGTCCCACCCACCTGTCCCAGGCAGAGAGTCTCTGCAGCTCAGGTTTTCCCAGCTGTTCCTGGCCTGGGCTCCTGGCCTCACCCTGGCACCCTGATGTCACCGTGCAGCCAGTCCCAGCATGTGCCAGGCTGTAGCCTGCACACCCTGAGAGCAGGAGCTCTGGGAGAGGATGGTGGCGGGAAGAGGTGGAACGTGTAGGGCGGGGGTGGAGCGCAGATGAGGAGGAGGAATTAAATCCAGCTTTTGACTCCCTAAAAATTCCCTCCAGGAGGAGGAGCCTTTCAAAGGACAGCTCCCAGAGTGGCACCTTGGGCTAATTGCCTGGAGAAATAAACCAGAGGACTGGCAGTGAATAAAAGCCACTCTCAGCAGGAGATTGCATCTCATATTCTTCCTTTTCACATTTCACGTTCATATTTAAAGCTCCCATCCAAAGACCCATAAAACAACAGTCCCCCACCAGTAATGATTTCCTGCTGGTCCCCTGGAAAGCATTAGAAAAGATGTTTCCTTCTAATAGGCTATTCAGGGAAGGCAAAATCAATAATTTCTAGGCAGATGCTTTACAGATGCGAGTTTACATTATCCAAACATTCCTGGTTACCACCCTGTTTCCTCTAAGAAATGGCCACGTGCTAATTTCGCCTTTGGTCAAGACAGACAATGGCTTCCCCTTCTGAATATGGACACAATGAAAGGAATGCTCATGGTAATAGATGTCTTACAGAGGCTTTTTATACGATCTCAGTTGCATCTAGCTGCCTTTGGCTATTGAGAATAAATTCGATTATGTGATTTACAAATGGGATATCTAATAGAATTATTCCTTTTTAAGACCCTGACAAATTAAACTAGTACCTAATGTGGATAGCTTTAGCTCTAATAGGGGCTTGACTAATGGGTCTGCAATAATGATATACGATATTTTAAGAATTCGGGGACTGAGATATAATCAGAAGATGAGTTTTTCTAAGAAGGCTGCTCTTCAATGAGATAGTGAGATTCTTTGAATAATTAAATTCATTAGTGGCCAGCCGTTGTTCCGCAACCTGCAGACATGATTTTCTCTTTTCTCCATCTTTGCATATATTACTTTAATGACTCACCAATATATTACTCCAATGACACTCCATCTGTTCTTTCCCCCAAGAAATGGGCTGAACGTCAGAGAATACAAACCAGAGGTGAACATAAAGCAAACGCACTTCTCATTTTTCAACATCTGCCCCCATTTCTCCCTGCTGTCCCATAGCACAATCCCCACCACGCTATCCACCAGTAGCCTACTCTCCCCTTGCCTTGGAGAAGATCTTGAACATTCACCAGTGCAAATGCAGGTTGGGCAATTAGGGGAAAAAGAGCTTGTCATCGGGAGCAAAGGGGCCTGACATTTAGTCTTTCGTTGATTATCTATGGGTGACGCTAGGCAAGTCCCCATGTATTGAGTTCCAGTGAGGATCGAAGCAGAGATTGCAGTGATGTATCTACAAGTCAAAGATTGCTGGGAGTTACCAAAAGCTTGGAAGAGGCAAGGAAGGACTTTTCCCCAGAGCTTTTGGTTGGGGCATGGCCCTGCCAGCACTTTGACTTTGGACTTTTATCCTCCGGAACTGTAAGAGAATAAAAACTCTCTGTACTAGTTATCTACTGCCATGTGACAAATTGCCCCCTAGTTTAGCAGCTTAAACCAGCAGACATTTCTGATCTCACATCCTTTCTGAGGGCGAAGCTTCCAGAAGCAGCTAAGTTGGATAGTTCTGGCTCAGTGTCTCTCCCTGCCTTCCCCAGCAGCCTGCTGGCAATTTCCATCACCTGCCATTCTTTTTAATAAAGGCACTAAAGCTACTGGAAAATGAAAATACTTTTGGAAGAAGCATTTAAAAGAGGAAAAGGTAACGCAAGTTCCCTCTTGGTCAGCTTCCAACACGCCCCTCCAGGCCAGCTTAACACGTTTTGGCTACTTCCCACACTTGGGAGGCAGCTAGCGTGGTAAATGCAATGCAGGTGAGTTTAGAATGGCATAGCCCTGCCCTCAAATCCCCGCCTCTCCTCCACTTGCATGGTGAGCCTGACTCAGTTACTTGACATCTCTGAACTTTAGTTCCTTACCCGTTATATGATGGAAATAATGTTTACCTTGTAGGGTTGTTGTGAGAATTGCATAAGGTAATTCTTTCTTTCTTTCTTTTTTTGAGACAGAGTCTTGTCACTCTGTCACCCAGGCTGGAGTCAGTGGTATCATCGTAGCTCATTGCAAACTCAAACTCCTGGGCTCAAGTGATTCTCCTGCCTCAGCCTCCTGAATAGCTGAGACTCCACGCACTCAGCACCATGCCTGGCTAATTTTTCATAGAGACGGGGTCTCACTCTTTCTCAGGCTGGTCTTGAACTCCTGAGCTCAAGCGATCCACCTGCCTCGGCCTCCCAGAGTGCTAGGATTACAGGCGTGAGCCACTGCACCGGGCCTGATTGAGACAATTGACAGGCTCTTCTTGCTGTTCCTTCTCTGCAGCAGGTGCATGATATATGCTAGCTTTCTTGCCCCTCCCCACCTTGGTAACGGTGTCTGGAAGAAATTTACATGGGAAATAAAAGAAGGATGCCAGCGAAGGAGATGCTATTGATGATGGTACTAAGCACACCGTCTGGGTTATTTTGTTCAGTTCAACATCATCAAGCCTTCACATGTCAGAGCTGGGAGGCAATTTAGCTAGTCTATTTTTACAGATGTTAGAGTAGGACCCAAAATTGACCTCCTGTGGTGTGTCAGTGGTTTTCCTCAATTGCTCCAATGACACAGAATGAATACAATAGGCTTTGCCATTAGCAAGGACTCTCTTCTATTTTTTTTCGTAACATCTTAACTGCTGGCAGCTGCAACCAGATTTTATTAGTCCCTAAACACTTACCTCAACAAGGTTTTGTGAGGATCAAAAGAAATAAGCTATGGGAAGGTTTAGCTCTAAATTTTTCCAGAAACAGTGCTTTCTAGATGGGATCTGAATGAATAACTTCTCATTTGTGCAGGGTGGCTTTCTTAGACTCTATTTTATTCCTCATGCTTATTCTAAACTACTGTATCTGGCTGTAGCATTTAGAGATTTTCCTGTTTAACATGTCTTGCTCATTATTCCTTGAGTCGTTCCTGCATATTTTACCTCTTTTGAATTGTAAGACATTCCTGTCTTCTGGGTCCTCAGCTACCTGCAGGGAATGGGATTAGTGAGAAAGTCCCAGGCTTCTTTGGATTGGATTTTTACTTTACCTAATCAACAAACTTTAAGCATAGGTTTCAGTAAGGGTAGGTAGGTAGCTAATTAGGAAGAACACTAACTGTGATCTTAAGTTAATTACTTAATATCCCAGAGCACAGTTTACTTATTAATAAAATAAAATAAAATCCATATAATAAAATAAAATACATTGCATATGGAGGACTTGAGTGAGGATGAGAGGTAACATGAACCACACCTGCTACATAGCAACACTTCATAAATAATAGCTAGCACCATTATGGACAAAAACCGTATTTGGCCTTCCATCATATGACTAAATCGGATCCATCTGCAGACTGATGCATTTCTTGACAAAATACAGAAAATACAATACCTAAGTCATTTTTTTCTCGCCCACTCTGCCGATGCGTTTCTTTCCGCGATTGTCTTTCTCAGCTTCTAGGGGAAGGCCTATTATTACCGTGGGAGGTGGTGATTTGTTCCTGCCTCAGAAAACAGCACAGGTTTTCCTCCCTTCAAATTGTCAAGTATGTCAAACTCTAATAACTTTACCTCCGAGGAGAATATCTTCGTTGTGAGGAAGGAGACCCTCCGCGACTAATCTGTATGGTTTCTCCAACTCCCAGGGTTGCGACAGGGGTAGCTTGAGGCTCACAGTCTGGACTGACTTGCGAGACTCCACTGTAGAATTAACCCCCCGTGATTGGAAAAGGACGGCAGCAAAAGTGGCAATAATATAACACAACCACTGAACAACAGCTGGTGTTCTCTTAACGCAGGTGGGGCAGGATTTCCTCTTTGTTTATCCAGAGGCTATTCCTTTGATAATCTCAGTGCCCTTTTGGTAGATCAAAAATCACTTGAAACATGCAAAGAGCAATTCTCCCATTTCACTCCTGCTCTTGTATTTCTTTTTTTAAAAAAACTTTTGTTTTTTTTAAAGAGCAGATTAAGGTTCATGGCAAAATTGAGAGGAAGGAAGAGTTCCCATATATACCTTTTGTTCCCACACATGCACAGCCTCCCTGATGATCACCAGAGTGGAGCATTTGGGGAACCTATATCGGCACATCATGATCACCCAGAGTCCGTGGTTTACACTGGGGTTCACTCTGGGTGTTGGATATGATATGGGTTTGGACAAAGGTATAATGACAGGTGCCTACTACCATAGTATCACACAGAGCAGTTTCACTGCCCGAAACATCCTCTGTGCTCCGCCTGTTCATCCCTCCCTAGCCCCCACCCTTGGCAAACCTCTGATCTTTTTGTTGTCTCTACAGTTTTGCCTTTTCCAGAATGTTATAAAGTTGGAATCATACAGTATGTAGTCTTTTCAGACTGACTTCTTTCACTTAGTAATATGCATTTAAGGTTTTTCCATGTCTTTCTATGGCTTGACAGCTCCTTTCTTTTCAGTGCTGAATAATATTCTTTTGTTCCTCTGGACACACCACTTTTTAGTTATCCATTCATCCTGCTGAAGGGCATTGCTTCCAAGTTTTGGCAATGATGAAAAAAGCCATTATAAATATTGTGTGCAGGTTTTTGTGTGGATATAAGTTTTCAACTCCTTTCGGATAACACCAAGGAGCACAATTTCTGGACCCTGGGGTAAGAATATGTTTAGTTTTTCGTAAGAAAACCTCCAAAGTATCTTCCAAAGTAGCTATACCATTTTGCATCTTCACAAGCAATGAATGAGAGTTTCTGTTGCTCTATATGCTTGTCAGCATTTGGTGTTGTCAGTGTGCTGTATTTTGGCCATTCTAATAGATACATAGTGGTATCTGATGTTGTTTTAATTTGCATTTCTCTGATGACTCATGATGTGGAGCATCTTTGCATATGTGCTGTGGCCTAAATGTTTGTGCTTCCCTCAAAATCAAATGCTGAAACCTAATCACCAGGGTGTTGGGATTAGGAGGTTGGGCCTTTTGGAAAGTGATTAGGTCAAGAAGGTGGAGTTCTCATGAATGGGGTTAGTGCTTTTATGAAATAGGCCCCAGGGAGCTTATCCACCCCTTCCACTAAGTGAAAACAGGTGTGCCATCTGTATATCTTTTTTGGCGAGGTATCTTCTATTTATTTTTTCTATCTCACTCTCCCTTTTTCCTTGTTGAATTTATAATCTTAGTTATATGCAAGGTATCCAGAGTGCCAGGTACAAGTTCAAGACTCACCTTACTCCCCTTTGGGGACAGGCCCCTCTCTCCATTGTTGACCTTCTCCAAGTGGAACCTCACCAGACACCCACAGAGTGTGGCATTATCCCTAGTAAAGATCCCATGTTAATAACATGGAACAGCTCTGAAATAGGAAAAAAACTTCTCTTACAGTTACAGGCATGTCGCTTGTTCACAGACCCACGACGTGATGTTAATGTCCTGCCTCTTTGTTCAGGCTGTTGTTAACTCCAGTTTGCATTTCCTCAGCATGTGGGAACAGGGAATCGTGCAGAGGCTGGGGTGGGGAATAGCTAGTAAGAAGGATGGTTGTCAGCGATTAACCTGCATCAAGACTAAGGAAACAGAAAATCCAGACAGGAGAAAACCCATAGGCAGGTAATTTGCACATCGACTCTATAGGAAATTCGCAGGGGATTATTCGCAGGCAGAGTTCTTAAGGTTTATAAGTTCCTTAATAAACCCATCCTCCAGCTTCCCGAGAAAAGACTTTGGGTTTTATCCAGCTCTGAAACTTGCTGACCAAGGGAAAACATAGGAATGTATGCAAGTTGGTTGCCTTGCCTTTTTAATGTGCCAATTGTAGTCATTAAGTGCTGCTGGAAGAAGATGAACATGCAATTTAGAAAGAAACTTGCATCTAACTATCAAGCTTAATTAATATGGAGGGATTACAGCAGTAAAAATTTATTTCTTCCTTAATTTGCTAATGTGCATTGTTGCTTCCTCTTCTCCAAGCTCAGGGGCCTGGACTTCAAGGGTAAGCAACTGATCCCGAGCAGGTGGGAGGACAGTGGGTGTCACTGTCACATGAGGGTTATACAGCTATGCCCTCAGCATTCGGAGGACCCAGGCTGTCCTGTCTCTCCCTCCTGGACGTCTTTCTCTGTTTCCCTCCTTTTGTGGCATGTGGGCCTGACACCACTCATTTGTGTGTTTTCCAACACGATGCTCTCTCCCCCAGGTTCCTGGATTCACTCCCTCATTTCTCGATTCCTGTGTCTCTCTGCTCCCTATGTGTCCACCTTGGTGCTGTGACCCTCAGCTCCAGGTTCTAGCCTGATGCGACATTCAAAGAACTTGTGGGCTCCTGCTAGATCAGGAGATGTCATCACATGACTGCCACTGAAAATGTGCAGGTGATCTTGGCAGTTGAATCCATGTTCTTGTAGGAGTGGACTTGAGCGCAGGTGTAAGCAGGGGACGGTCACCCCTGTGCTTCATGACGCTCCCTTTTGTTCTCTTGCAACTGAGGCTTCCTCACTGTGCTTCCCCATCACACTTCTGGGCCTTTTCTAGTTCCTCTTTCTTTATCTGTCATGTTTCCCGTTTCTTAAGGATTTTATTAAGCGATTGAAAGTCCACATCTTGCCCATTCATCAAGGCCAAGCTTAGGTTTTAATAGTTTGATGGAACATTTTCTGACCATCACAGAGCTTAGTGATTTTATCTTTTTGTAGCTGAAATGAGATTAGGACGTTCAGCAGCTCTGAGATACTTTATTTCATTATTTTATGTTTCCAAGGGGATATCAAAACCCTTAGGATAAAAAGTCTGTTTAGACAATTAGGCTCCTGTTTTGTTGGTTTTTTTCTTCCTGCAAATAATTTTGTTATTTAATGTAGTTCTGTACTAAATTAGTCTTTTGTAAGAATTTTGTATCTCATAATATTGATAAAATCTAGGTATTAAGATACATTCCCAGGCATATCAGCTATCACAAATGTATTCATTGTTCCCTGAAATTCTAGTCAGTTTAGTAACCCAAGTAACAAAAATGAGAACTATAAAATTTTCAGAGGAAGAGATAAAAGTATTACTTGCAGATGATATAATTATCCTTTTAGAGCTAACAGAATCCCATTAAAGCACTAAAGAAAGTTTATAATGACTTAAAAAAAAAACCTAACATGTACTTCTCAAGGTCATCTAATAGACTGAACAGAGAAAAAAGTAGAATTAATGGATGAGTGTGTGGGCGGGATGCGCCTTATCAGGTATTAAAATGTATTATAAACCCATAATACATTAAAATAATGTGATACTGGTATAAGGACAGGCAGATATAGCTTAAACAAAACAAGGTAAAGAAACAGAGCTCAGCGCGTATCGTATTAAGTACATCATCAAAGTAGAATTACAAACCAGTGGAGAAAAGAAAGTTCCACGCATCCCAACTAACATTTTTGGGCAAATTCCTTGCATCTGGCACTGTGATAAGTTTAGAAGACATAACTCTGAATAAATCATAAATCCTATGATTTCAAGAAGCTCAAGTCTTTTCAGGAGACAGACAAGTAAAGATAAACTTGGAAAATATGAATCACATAAGTGATGGAATGGCATAATTACAGGGAACACACAGAAATACTCTTAATCCAGGCTCAAGGGTTAAAAACATTTTCTTTGTAGAAGAGACAGCTAAGTTGGATTTGGAAAGGCAAGTGAGATGTAAGCAGGTGCAGGGGTTCTGAAGGGCATTTAAAAATGAGCACGCAGAAGGTTAGAGGCCTAGGGTCTGGGGAGGAAAGGCACAGTTGAGAAGCCAGAAGTAGTTCAATCTGGTCCGTGTGGGTGTTGGGCAGAGAGTGGGGAGAGTGTGGAATGGGGGAGGGTGGGAAACTTAGGAAAGGCCGCAGTTAGCTTTCTTTTGCTTTCTAAGGAGATCTTAACGAAGACCCGGAGACCTGCTGGATGTAGTAGTAAAAGCACTGGAAAATGTGAGGGTGACTTTTAGGAGTCTGACTTGGTTCATTGGGAGAACAATGATGAGGGGGAGTACGTCTGTAGAGGTAGAGGGAGGTGATGAATGAACTTGGGTACGTGTTAAGCATTTAATGAATATTTGTGTCTGTTACTGTTCACTAAACATTGCGGGTTCACTAGTTGAAAGAATTTATTGAAGCCTTAATTCAAAACAAACAAAAAAGCGGATTCCTGATGAAAAACAGAACTAAAAGGAACTAGAAAATGTAGAACCTACATTGATAATACTTCTCAGTTTTGGACGATAATCTGTGAAGTGACCTTTGTATTTTCTTTTAGGTATTTGGCAAATTTTCTATAGGACATGGAGCACTCATACCTTTAGAGAAAAGCTAAGTAATGACAAACCTTGTTTGTAGTTTCCTATTAATAACAGCACAGTGCAGTATCTGAATACAGTGGTGCACCTTCCAAACTGCTCTTAAAGTGTCTGCAAATATAAAAAGGGATCAGCTTAATATTGTGAGCTAGAAGTCTGGGTTCTCAGGAGACAGATTCACTTATGCATTCTTTAAATATGTATGTGTTGTGTGCTGGACACTCTCTAGATACCGGTGATGTAGGAGCACAAAACCTCAGAAGTCCCTGCTCTTTTGGGCTCACATACCAGATCAGAGGCACGCATTCTAGCAACAGAATGGAAAAATGGGTTGAATTGATGGGCCAATGTAATATGCAAGCTTAAATCTCAAGGGACTCAGAGTCTATTTTATTTTACAGACGAGGAAACAAAGACTCAATTCGAGGGGCTTCTTCCCCATGCATTTGCCACAAGGGCGGGGCCAGAATTCAGAGTTTCTGTTTTTTGATTTAACATTCTTTCAATGTATATATCTTGCCTCCTCCATTCATGTCTTAGCATTTGCTGAGAGAGCAAAAAGTATTCATAGAATGGGGTTTGTGTGTCACAGAAAAATCCATATGGTTCTTGCTTTGCAGCAGAAGGTCATAAAAGAACATGTCCTTGCTATTGGAAGATGCTGCTTATTTTCATTCATTCAAATGAACAAATAGTTATCGAGCTTCCGCTACGTACAAGGACCCTGTGTTGAGAATACAGCTGCAATTAAGGCAGATTGTTCCTGCTCTTTTGGAATTTACATTCCACAGGAGAGAGATAATAAAAACCCAATGGTGGTGGATCCTTGTTTTTCGATGTAGTAATGTTCTATAAAATCACCTGGAACACTGAATTAGCACATACGGAGCCATCGCTCGTAGGGGAAACCCTTGTTTTATGCATGTTTCTGTTTAAAGACACGTTATTTAATATATGTTGTTGATGCATTAACATTGAACATGGCTAACAGCACTATCGCTCAAGCCTGAACAAAGCTCATCTAACACAGATTTTTCTCCATAGAGCATATCACAGCCTTTCTGCACTTAGGAACACTAGACAGCACTTTGATGCTTAGGAGCCATTTTAAACTGTGAAATTACCAAAACAAAAAAACAACAGAAAAACAACAAAATTAAGCACAAAAATATGAACAATATAGCAGTAAATAGACCACAGAAAGAATATTTGTTTACAGTATGAGAGCTGAAACAAGAAGGCAGAATGTCACCAAGTTTGACCTCAGCTGGGAACACGTGCATCCGGAGAGTCATTCCTTTTGCCTCTCTTTGTATATTCATGAATGACCATGAAAGCACCATAATTATTGATTTGGGCAGTGTGTGTGTGTGTGTGTGTGTGTCACAACTAAATTTTAGTGAGTCAGCAAATTTGCAAATATGAAATCCCCGAATAAAAAATATAGACCGCAATTAGCTGTTTCATTACCACGGCAATTGTGCTGATGGCTATGGTGATACAATATCATTTCACAGGGAGCTTGGAGGTCAGAGAAGGTTCTCTGAGAAAATGACATTAGAACTGAAGGATGAGCAGGTGTTAGCTGGTCTGAGTTGGGAGGAGCAAACGGCATGTGCTCCGGCCTGGGATGGGAAGGAACATTGCATATTTCTAGGGCCCAGATGAAGTTCTTCATAGCTGGGTTACCTGGACAGGTGGGGAAGGAGAGGCCTGATTATGCAGGATTTTGTGACTCCATTAAAAGGCTTTATCTTTATTCTAAGAGCAATGGGAAGCCAAGCTAAGGGGTATTAAAGATTTGCATTGTAAAAAAAAAAAATCACTCCCTCTGGCTGAGTATAGAGAAAGGGTTAGAAGGAGCTGAGGGGAATGTGGGGAGGCCAGTTAGAAGTTTATTTCAACAGTTGAGGAGAGACAGTACCAGTGCCAGGGGAAGGACAGAGGGAGAAGGGAAGGCCGTGCTAGGATCAGCGCCGGGTTTCTGGTGTGTGTCATCACATGGGTGTGGATGCTTTTTTCAGAAATCAGGCACATGGGAGAAGAAATGGGTTTTGGGGGAAGGAACTCAATTTTTGTTTTGAGGTCAAAGTGCCTGTGAGATATTGTGATAGGTGAGGAAGTGTGCCACCAAGATCCCCCTTCAAGGAAGGACTATGGGGAGGGTGGTCTGCAGGTAGCCCCCAGCTGGCAGCAATTCGGGGTCTCTCCCCTGCAGAGAGCTGCCTCACTAGAGGATGTGCCCCTCCTGGGGCGAGTCAGGTGAGTAAGCGAGGTGGGACACTTTGATGGACAGTACTCGTTCCAGAACTCCCCGCTTAGGTGACTGAAGGGAAACTTAACGAAGTTCAACTTCTTTCTCTGACCAGTCCTCCCTCCTCCTCTTTCCCTCCACATGTTGATCTCTAGGAAACATCTTACACCCCAAACTTCCTTTCAGTGTGTGCTTCTGTAGACACCAAGTTGTGGCAGATACCCACATGGAGATCTCCAGTCAGATACACAGGTGTGATCTAGAGGTGCACCTTCATGACTGGTCCATATGTGGATGGTGAATGGAGATATGAGAGCGACTGATTTTATGTAGAAAAAAGAATGGAGAGGAGAAACAGCCCAGGACTGAATCTTGGGAAACTCCAACTTTTCGATGTGAGACAAGAAAGAATAAACTAAAAGACTGTTCAGAAAAACAGGAAGATACCCAGGAGTGGGCTGTATCGTAAAAGACAAGAGAACAAAGGGTTAACTCCATAGGGTGCTGCTGAGCGGCTAGGTAAGCTGAGGTCCCAAGTGCACCTGTTAGAGGTCATTGGCAACCTTCTCTCAGTAGTTTGGTGAGCTGTCGAGGGCAGAAGCAAGGTTTCAGTGGGTTGTGGAATAAGTGGGAAATGAAGAGACAGAGACAGTGAGTGTAGACAACTCCTTTTAGAAATGTGGCCGAGGAAAGAACAGAAGAGCTAGGGCATAGTTCAAAGGGGAAATAAGCTGAGAAAATTTTAGAAATAGAATTGGACATACTTAAATGACCATGGGGTAACCAAGTAGAGATGATGATTTAGAAGACACAGAAGAGAGAGGAGATCATTGATAGGATATGATTCTTGAGGAAATGGGCTACAAAACATGGATAGATTTGAGCTTAACTAGGAAGAAGGAAGCTGGCTGTAATAGGAGTTGAGGGGAGGGGAACAGATGCAGATAGGTTGTAGGTTTGAAAGCAGGTGGTGTGAAGTTGAGCGTTCCTTTCTGGCAGCTTCAAATTTTTCTATGAAGTTGAAGGTAAGGTTGTCTGCTGAGAGTGAGGGAGCTTTTTAGGGGTGTTGGTTCTATTGAAGAGGATGGAAAAGGTTTAATACAGTCACCCAGGGGAGTAAGAAATTAGTTGATTAAAGATATGTAGTAGCAGGAAAATAGAACAGTGTTGACAACCTGGTTGACTTCTGAATGTAGACTTGTTAGCCCAATAAGGTGTCTTTTGGGCATTTTGTACTTTAGGGGCACATGGTGTAATATATCATCATTTCCCCCTACTAATCATCTTAGAAGAACACAGAAAACTGAGGTGAAAGTGCTTTGCCACAGTCAAAGTCAATGTTCTAAACATGTATGAGTTCAACTTTCGTATTCAGAACCCACCCACTTCTCAGTCTTCAGAGATTTCTCTAATAAATTCTTAATAAGTATTATTAAATATTGATAAATATTATGTTGTCTTATTTGCAGAATAAGTTGCAGTATATGAAAAATGTGGATATTACCTCTTCTTATTTCATCTTCTAACATCCTTCTAAGGTAGATAACATTATTCGCTACTTGAGGAAAGCAAATGTTTGCAACGTTATAGGAATGATTCGAAGTCAGAGTCTTGGTAAGAGTCAAGACAGGGACATGGGCTCAGGTCCTCTCCATTCAAAGTCTATTATCTTTCACTGGCCCACATTTCTGGATCTCAGACATGGATTAGATTTGGGCTCACTTTTACTGATAAGTTTAATTAGTCAGGAATAAATCATTTAATTTCTGTTTTATTTTGTTTCGTTTACTATTTTCCTCTGAGTTTGGGATCCATTATGATAAATCGTTTTTCCTTCACATCCCTAGCAATGGCAGGCTTGCAATAATAATGGGAGCAATTGACTTTAAATAGTGAATGATAAGCCCCTTTTCCATGAAGCCATTCTTGTCTGTGCTTTGCCTGAGTTATGGCTACGGTAATGTGGTAACTGGCACAACTTCAACAGCTATAATATCTCTTCAATTACAGCTGCCTGAAAATTACTTAAAGTTTCAAATGCTTAATGCATCAAGATAAGGCTGTGGGGAAGAGAGATCAGTCATGTGAATGCTTGTCTTTGCAGGAAAGAGACACTTCCTTGTGCCACTGAGTCTTCGAGAATAGTTGAGGTTACTCTCCAGGCAACAAAGAAAGATCAATAGAAAGAGTTGAAACTGATGACTTGGACCAAATTATACATTTCAAAAAGAGTTTTTTAGGTTATTAAATTGAATTTGATGGTTTCGAAACACACTGAATCAGTTTTAAAAGAATAATTAATTCGTTCACTGATTCAATACATATTTATTGAGCATATATTATGTGCCAACTACTGTGAAAGGCTAAAAGCCAGCTTGAAGGGGCTCCCACTGGCAAAATCTGGGACAATTTGAGCAACAAAATAATGAAAGTGGATAATAATCCATAGAACCGAATAAACTTCCATGAGTTCATACTGCTCTAAATAAGCAAATATTATCGAATACTCACTCACATGGGTTGCAAATATTTTCACATTGCCCGTGGTGCCTGTACTCATGCCATTCATTTCAGTTTTAATATTTTTTATCAAAATTTTCCTTTTATAGCTGTATTTTTGTGACATAGCTAAGAAATCATTCCCTGTCCAGAGAATATAAAGATAATTTTCCTATAGACATTTTTGAAGTTGTATTATTTATATTTAGATCTTTAATAGGACTGTAATCTGTTTTCGTTTGTGATGTGAGGAAGGTAATCTAATATCTTTGTCCACATGGGTAACCACTGTTCCAGCACCATATAATGCCACCACCATATTAAATAAAATTCAGTTTCTAGGCTTTTTATTCTGATTCACTGTTAATCTGTCTGTTAATTAGTTGCTATAGCTTTTTATTAAGACTTGATATCTGGTTAGTTAAATTTTGTCACTATAATTTTTTTCAATATTGTTGGCTCTTTTTGGCCACTTTTTAAATGAGAATTTAAGTTTAAGAAACTCTACCTCCGATAGAGGCTGGGAAATGGAGTTTTTCAGCTGGGTATATTGTCACCCGAGATAAAATCATAACTCTGCTAAGGAAGAAAAGAAAAAAAAATAAACATGGAGGCACAACTAGCAGTTGCTGCTGTAGTATCTTCTAATTTTTGTTAATTTAAATATTTTTAAAAATTAAATGTTCCAGTTGTTGATTGCTATTCATAAGAATATCAATCGCTTTTTGTTATTATATTATTATTATTATTTTGAGACAGAGTTTCACTCTGTTGCCCAGGCTGGAGTACACAGTCATAGCTCACCGCAACCTCAAACTCCTGGGCTCAAGCAATCCTCCTGCCTCAGCCTCACAAGCAGCTAGGACTACAGTCACATGCCACCACATCCAGCTAATTTAAAAAAAAAATTTTTTTTTTAAGACATGATGTCTCGCCATGTTGTCAGGCCATTCTAGAACTTTTGGGCTCAAGTGATCCTCCCACCTCAGCTGTGCAAAGCACTGGTATCACATGTGTGAGCCACTGTACCCAGCCTCCTTTTTTCATTTAAAAAATTAAAGTACAATATACATGCAGAAAAATTTACCCTCTTTAGTGTGTATTTCTGTGAGTTCTGAAAAATGCATGCATTTGTTAATCTGAGGAACACATCACCCAAAGTGATACAGAGAGAAAGTTCTGAGGTGTGGTCAGAGAAGTAGGTAGGATCTCACTCCTAAGGGGCTTTTTAGGTGATGATAAGGAGTCTGGATTTTAGTCTAAGTGCAGCAGAAAGCCACTGGGGAGTTGTAAGCAGGAGAGTGACATGATGTAATTCATGCTGGAAAATTTATTCTGAGCTGTCTCTGGAGAACAGATCCTAAGAAATGCATGGAGGAAAGCAGTCTGAATACAAGGCTATTGTGTAGTCCAGGCAAGTGTTCACAGTCATCCAACAGGGTGGTTGCAGTGGAGATGGATTCAGACAGATGCAGCGTGTGCGCTGCAGTCAACAGGATTGGCTCTTGGATTTTCATCTTCGGCTATTTCTATTGCTTGGATGTGATTCCCTCTGGAATCAGATGTTCAGAATAATCACTGTAATTTGTGAATTTCTTTGCATACATACTCTGCTAATTTGGTAAAGCTGTTATTTTTTTTCTCATTTCCCATCCATGTGTGATCCACAAGCTGCATGATGTAATTGCTTTTCTGGATTACAGAAAAGAACGAGGGCAATATTCTCTTTAATAAAAGAGTTTTAAACATGCTTATATGAACTGGATTTTTACACGAGTATTTAAAAGCAGGTTAAGAAAACTACTGGATGGAAGACTTAACTCAGGAATTTTGGGAAGGTCTCAGCCTCTTGAATCTTTTCCTTGAATTGTTTAACTTCCATTAATGATGTTCATCAACATTTTTTTTTAATGTTAGCCTTCCTGAGAGAAGTGGCATATTAAATCCCCAGTACTGTATTATATATTCCAGTATTAATTTACTTTTCTTTGTAAATCATTTCTGGTCACATGTAGGATAAGTGGGTATTTGTAACAATCAGTTTCATTAATTTAATCAAAGCATTTCATAGATGAGAAAGGACTGACTCTAATTGGAATAAAACAATGAATGAACAAATAGATGAATAATCGTAATGACAGCAAGAAGTCCTCTAGTCCCAAGGACCCCTGGTCACCTGGTCTACAAAGGTTTTGGCAGAACTGCAATAAAACACATGCCATAAAGTAGGGATAGACCATGCAAAGAAATAGGAAAATAATACCAAGAAAATATAAATAAAAAATGGAAATTCATGATCACATCAAAATTAAAAAAGAACATAACTTTGAACCATAAAAGGCAGCATAAATGCTATATTTGAGCTATAAATTTAGGTCTGGACTTTCTGGAACCAGTATTAAAAAAAAGAGTCATAGCCAAAGAGTCATCTCCCAATTCTTATCATCAGTATAGCAGGAATCCCAGTTTGAGCCTAATACCCTAGAACTGAAGTTTGTCTGGGTCCACAGTACACCTGCTGTGTGTCTCCTAGGTATCTTCTGGAGAAAAAGACATCCCCCAAAGAAGAGAAAGCTGGAGTGTCATTTATTAGGGTCAATGTACTTAGAGGCATGGATTGGGCATATTCACATGTGTAGTATCATCATAGTCTTCTGGGCAAGCACGTGTGCTGGTGCCCTAGTGTGTCAGTAAAAGTGATTCTAACTGGAAACGTCATAGTTGAAAGTCAAGCCCCATAGCAGAATTTCCTAAAACCTTATATCTCCAAACATTTTCCTTCAGGATGTTAATACGTATTTTGAAAAAAAAAATGTTCTGTGATCACTTGTGAACTATCATGTTAAACATATCTAAATAGGAGCTTTTCTAGTGTCTGAGTCCTATTACTAAGGTCACATGACTAGGTTTAAGGCAGATTTTAGTGACTGTTACTCCCAACTGCTTATGCAGGACAACGTTGCAAAGTCTCTATTCTCCCACATAATTCTGGGTGTCCCCAAAGGGTTTCTGAACAGTTCTGGAGGGCTTTTCTGTGATGTTTGCTGGGTACAGCTGCACATTCTTTTGACTATTACTGCTTCTGGGGCGTACCCCTGCCAGATTCTATTTCTACCTTCCCCCCTGGCACTGCAATCTCTTGCCAGGGAATATGATCTCATATCAGGCCACATACTTATGTGACCCTTATCAGACATTGCAGTACATTCAGGACCTCACTGGACACTGCTTCTGCTTCTTCTATTTCCTACTGGGGTCAAGGACTTCTGCTAGGAGCAGCTATTACTTCCACTGTCTCCTCTGGAACCTGCTCTCATGCTGGGCATTGCCACCAATGTAGTGGAAATTTTAATATGCTAAGCTACATGCTTATCAGTGAGGAAGTGAAGACAAATGACAACCAAAATAATGATACTTCAATGTTCTGCAGAATTTGTGGTGCAACAATTCTGTATTATAATGCCTGATGTGTGAGGTCATTGGGTCTTAAAAGTCTGGCATCTTGGCTTGACTTCCTGTACCAAAAAAATCAGACCACAGGGCTAGGTGGCTCAGCGAACGTACAGGGTCTTTGTCCATTGGTTGGTTGAATAAATGGATTCAACCTGCAGTTTGACAATTTTAGATGAAGGGAAGAAGTAGAAAGTCTTGTTTAGATCTTCAGCTAAGCCACATGCCTCAGAAAAGCTCACCAGAAAAGCTCTACATGTGAGGTGGAATGTAGATTGTTTTTCCAGTGATTTTATTTTTAGAGATAGGGTGTGGCTCTGTTGCCCAGGCTGGAGTACAGTAGCACCATCATAGCTCACAGCAACCTCAAACTCCTGAGCTCAAGCAATTCTCCTGCCTCAGCCTCTCAGCACACTGGGATTACAGGTGTGAGCCACCACATCTGGCCTGCTTGCTCAGCTGTTAATAAAGTGGTCCTTTGTTTTCCATTGGTTGATTGCCCTTTGTCTATTGTCCCTCCCCTTATAGGAAGCCCATGGAACCAGAACCCCATATCAAATTACTAATATTAATACTAATTACTAGTTCCTGATAGTACTAATGTTAATATTAATAATCATTAATATTAATCATCACTAATATTAAGTATAACTAACATTAATATCAAGTATAATAAAATACAAACCAATAGGGAAAGAATACATTTTTCAAAGTGTGTGATTGAGAAAACTGACTGCAAAAACTCTACTGACTCAGATTAAGCTTACATCAAACACACCAATGCAGGTTACAGATCAATGTAAAAGATGAAACCATAAAAATGGTAAAAGGAAATGTCAGTGAATATTTATTTTTTTATTAGGTTGAGGAAGAATGTTGTCTGCTTAAACACAGTAAAGAAAATCAAAAAGGAAAAGATCAAAACATTTGACCACATAAAAAAATAAACCTCTTTTTGTAAGTTAAAATGTACCAAACACAAAGTTTCAATGTTACTAAAAGGGAAATTGAACAGTAATTCAGATCACAGACTCTATGGACACTTATAATCTATTTCTGGAAATAAGAGCTTATGAGATCAATGTTAAGGGTACCAACTCTTTGGACCAGTGATCTCACAGTTATGGATGGATTGCACATGAATTGATTTGTAAAGTGCAGCAAGGATATTAATTGCTGTATTTTATGATAACAGCAGAAACTGGAAAAACCCTAATTTTTCATCAACAGTAGCCTTGTATATTTTGTAATATCCATACAACAGAAAAAGATGCGGCCACTAAAAAAAAAAAATGAAGTAGCTTTTTTATGCATGTGGAAAGATTGCAAAAACTGCTAGATGGAAAAATGATCTACAGAAAAGCATTCTCACATTTTTATTTATAAAATATATGTATTAGTATTTGTATAGCCTTTCCTTTTTCTGGAATAGTATAAGAAACTATTCACAGGGCTATTTTGGGAAATAGGACTGGAGTTTGGTAGGAGGAAGACTCTTAACTTTCTGTATGTTTAGTTTTTTTCACATTTATTTCATTTGTCTTGAAAATAAATGAAAACTTTTTCTTTTGTTTTATAAAAGAGTGCATACTTATATTTTAAAAATGCTGTGCATGATAAATACATACAGTTTTATCTGTCAATAAAAACAAAACATATTATAGCCTGACAGCTGTGGAATTAAACCCAAATAATTTTGGGAAAATTACTTTATTTCTCAGAGTCTTATTTTAGTCATTTGTAAACTCTTAGCCACACTGAAAAATAATAATGTCTGCCTCATAGGACTTTTTGAAGATTAAATGAGACAATGGCATATAGAAAGCAGTAAATAAATGTTTGCTATTCTTATTACTGGTGATCTAAGTATAATTTGAAATTATCCACTGGCTTTTAAACTATTCCCATTTATATAATATTATTGTGAGTGGTTGCTCTAGGGATTAAAATACAATTCTAGTTTTCCATAGTCTATTTAGCATTAATATTGTACCAATTTACACAGAATATAGAAACCTTGCAATTGTAAGTTCTAGTTATCCCTCTTCCAAGTCCTCTAGACAATTGTTGTCACATCTATTAAATCTACATATATTAGCAAACCAACAAGATAACAGTATGATCTTGCTTTAAAGAGCCATATGTATTTTAAAGAAATTAACAAGAAAAACATCTTTCCTGTTTCATGAGAAATTTAAAACTTCTGATGCTCTTCATTTTTTTTGGAAAGATGCATATTTCCATCTGTTTTCATTTGCTTTAAGACTGAAAACATTCCTTAGCATTTCTTTTTGTGCATTTCTGCTTTCTAGATCTTTATACATCCCACTTACTGTGTATATTCTTATATTTTCTTGCAGAAATATTAATGCATTTAATTATGGAACCCTATAGCAGATTCTGCTGGGGGTGTTATACTGCATTCGTTGGATAAATTCTGCATAAACTCAGGAGCTGAATCAACGAGTCTTGGCGATGGTGTATGGCAGTGGAATTAGCGAAAGAGAAAGAAAGGAGTCAACAATGATTCTCAGTTTTATTACTTGGGGAATAAGGGTGAGTGTGGTGCTGTTTAATGAGAGTAGAAGCAAAATAGCCAGTTTGATGGGGAATGGGAGTGGGGGTGAGAGAAGTCGCTGAGTTTAGTTTCATACATGTGGTAGTGGCACATTCATGTGCAGGAAGCAGATGGATGCACATGGGCCAGGAGCTCAGGAGGGAGGTGTGTGTTAGTGAAGTGCAGACTTGTGTGCCATCTAAGTGGGGCAGAACGGAAGCAATGATGCTTGAGGTCATTCAAGGAGAATATACAGGATGAAAGGAGAATCAGACCTAGGGCAATAATCAGCACCCCCATTTTCAGTGGAGTAGTCGGGGAGAAAGCAGATTTCTGTGAGATGAGGAGCAAAGGAAAGGAGAAGATAAAATGATGGGTGTACGAAGCTCTTTCAGGAAGCTTGGTTGAGAAGAGAGAGGACTGAAGAGGTTTTTAATTTATTTATTTTTCCAATATGTATGAGAACCGAGCATGTTTTTCCTATGTTGATAGGAAGAAGTGAATAGAGGGAGAGATTTAAGGATATTTGAAGAAACACATTCTCCAAAGACGGGATGAGACCTGGAGGACAGGTGGAGGACTGAGCGTTGGGGAACAGAGCCGGTATTGTGAAAAGAATAGGAAGCAAAGGGCCAGCACGGACACTGGTGGCTGGCCACACACAGGTGAGGGCATTCCTGTGTCCTGGCTCCTGTTTTCTCAGAGAAGTGGAAGAGGGGTACTGAGAACAAAGGGTATGGATGAGCTGGTTAGATGACTTCAAGAGAGCAGATGGTTTTTGACATAGACACTGTGAAGACCCTAAATGAGAGTCAATTAGGGAAACGGAAGAGCTTGCAAGTGGACAGGAGGGTCTGGTAAATCCATAGTCACCCCAGGCAGCAACTCCTTCTTCCCACTGTGAAAACCAGGAGAGGAATCTGCCTGACACCATAATCTCTCCCTGAATCCATATGTGTTTGTCATAGTAGGTCTCTCTCTTTTTCTCCTTGTGAGTTTTCAGCTTCTGGTGACATCCTGCAGCCACCTATAAAACCACTGAAGTATTGACATTTTTTTTGGCCATCTTGGCACTAAAATTTTCCCCTTGAGTCTTCCCTCATCAATGGTCATGTGAACACAGCATTACATAGATTATAGCACAAGCCTGTCCAAGAGAAGAAGACCTAGATTTTAGCTTCAGCACAGGATTTAAGCAAAGCCATTGCCTGCAAGAAAAATACTTTTCCACCTTGGGAACCGTTCCCACGAGACTTGCCAGCTAAAGCCCCGTGAGCTCTGCAAAGACTTCTCCTGAGGCTAGAAGCACTTTATTCAGGGTATTTCACGTGGAGTATTTTTAGTAGCCATTGATTTCTTATAGAAACTATGCATCCTGTGCCCCTGTTTCTTTCATTCATGTGCTCTTGAAAGCATTTTTAGCTGAACCTTAAAAGGAAAAAAAGTACCACAGGAGGCTCTGAAAGGACATGAATGTAGAGACCTATTTGAGTTTTACGGGAATCCCAAAGCATCGTCAGGAAAGGTCTGAATGCAGAGCCAGCTGCGAGAGGGCAGGGCCATCAGCTGGCAGATGATCTTGGGGCAAATGGTTTTCACTTTGGGGGACAGGAAGGTAGAAGAGCAGAGGCCTACAGCTGGCAGGTTGAGGCTCATAAAGGCATCACAGAACCAAATTAGTCTATACGCTAGTGGAGGCAAAGGGCAACATCAAAGACAAAGCACTATTCATTGGTGAAAGTCTAAGTGAATGACAAGAACAGAGCAGGGGAGATACCAGAGTTGATTTTGTTCCTTCATGCATTTGTTCACTCATTCATGGAGCAGGTGCCTGTGGAGCTAGACCTAGAAAAGAGGTAGGCTTTAGACACTGGCTGGGAGAGGGTGGGGATCTTAAATGGAGGGCGTGAGAGGAGCAATGGTGTAGAAGTGGAAAAGTGCAAGTGCAGCATAAAGAAGAGTGAATGGTTTCATTTGCTCAGAATAAGATGAATTTAGAAGAGAAGTTTGAATTAGATTGGATGGAATCTTGAATGCTGGGATAAAGCCTCTCCACCCACGTACAACACAGGCTTTGCTGATCAGTAGGAATGGACAAGGTGTACTGAAGGCAGAAATACCAGCTGGGCAGGTTTTGGAGAGTCCACTTGATAGAGGTTGCCGGCTTGAGTCAGGAAGAGAAGAGACACATGCAAAAGACACCCAGGAATTATAAATATGCCGACAGGATTTGGCATGACAAAAGATAGAGTGTAACTGATAAGGGAGGAAGGGCTTGAGGTCACAAACCTGGGGATCTAAGGATGCTGGGACACTCACCACCTATGCTGAAACAGTCCCTAGTCATTTGCCAACACATCACCCTTGGCAGAACAATTAGTATGATGTTATCTTTTCCTGGCTTATATATTTACTTTGTTTAATCTTTATTTTCCCACTAGAAAGTATGCTTCATGTGAGTGGAGAAATTATCTGCCTTCACTAACATAGCTTTGCCTCCTAAATCCTCACCCGTCAAATAATAGGTGCTCAACAAATATTTGTTGAATGAATGCTGAATGGTATCCTTTTATAGAAATAGAGAAAAATGACAAGGATCATAAGTAATCTGAGAGAGAAAATAATTTCAGAAGTTACAATAAATTATCCAGCTTAGCTCTGCTAATAACCAGCCATGTGAACCTCAGGACATCACATAGTACCCCTTGTCTCATTTTTCTGATCTGTAAAATAGAGTAATATTAATTTTCCCATTTTATGGTTTCAAACATAAAATTGTATAATGGGCATGAAAGCACTTTGGAAAATTAAAAATGGTGATTCAAATATAAGATCTTATCAGGAGGCGGTATTGTTTATAATGTCTTCTCTAAAAGATATAAAATTGTTTTGAATTTAATTATCTGTAGAAATTATTAAATTCTTATTTGCTTTCCTTTTTCCTTCATTTAACATGATATTGTGACTAAGAGCATTTGTTGAATAAAGCTTTGATCTATGAGTCCAAAGAAGCATGCAGTAGCCTTTCACCAATTAAATTTCCTTTACTTAAGGTCTGGGTAATTTTAAAATGAGAAAATGATAATAATAAGAGATATGGCTTCCCGGAAAATGCATCTTACTTTTGTCAAAAAGAAGGCTGGGCAGTAATATGCCTCAGGATTTCCATGGACGGAGATGGGATCACCACGCAGTTCAAACTGAATACATGATTGAATTTCAGAAGTCACAAGGTGGCTACGTCTTTAGTATGTCATTAATCAATGTTTATAAATTTTGACAAAGGGAACACATCCTTTACTCTCCTGGGGTCTTTGCATTGCTTTTTAACTGAGAGTTAATTTCCTTTGGAAAAGTTGCCACCCTTCTTTCTGTAGCTTTTGAAAAGCTACCTTTCAGTCCTGGTGGTCGGCTTGTAAGTCAGAGATGAGTGGTCACATGGAATGGTAGGAAAGAAAAGGATTTGGAGTAAGAATGCCAAGTCCATAGGCCTTGACCAGGCTGGAAGTGGGGGGAAAGAGAAGGTGATATTCCAGGTCCTGGGTGCTGAGGGTCTCCCCCACAGGGGGGACCAGGGCTAGAGCAGCTCAGTGACCCCAGTGGCTGAGGTCAGGGAGGAAGAACAGGGGATGACAGTACTGGGTGGAATGTATAACATGCAACAGAAGGACCATGTGACAGAAAAAAGCTCATACAAAACAGTTATTTTTATTTGCCTCACATTATTACGTTATTTGCCTTACATTCACTTAAATTCTTTATTCACACCCATCCTTGAGGCTGCTGGTTGTCTTCCTATGAAACTTTCCAAAATGACTGCTTCTTTTCCCTTGATGTAGTAGAAATCATTTGGGCTTTCAAGTCAGAGAGACACGGGTCCAAATCCTGGCTCTAACTCCTCACAGCTGTGTGACCTTGAACATCGTCTAGTCCCTGTGTGCAATGGTTTCTTCATCTGCAAGGATTGGTGGAAGGATTCAAATTATACAGCATAGCTTGTGGCTCATGCCTTTTACTCAGTGTATTCAGTGCAACCATCATCACTCTCCCCATCTCTCCTACTCTTGTTGCTTCTGAGATCACTTAGACTGTTTCATTGATCATGTCAGTATTTGATGCTTGCTTTTATTTCAACCGTGTGAAGTATTGAAATGGAAGAAAGAAGTTGGAGAGCTTCATAGTGGGAACTATCCCAAAGCCAGCATCTCTTCTATCTGGGAGGTGAGATCTTATTTCTTGAAAACATTAAGAAGAAATCGGCAACAACCTCTATGTTGAGAATAAATGGAATAATCATTATTCTTATTAGAATGCTGTCTTAGTTTGTTTGGGTTGCTCTAACAAACTACCACTACTTTGGTAACCTATAAACAGCAGAAATTTATTTCTTACAGGTCTGGAAGCTGGGAAGTCCAAGATCAAGGTGCTGACAGATTCGGTGTCTGCTGAGTTCGTAAATGACACCTTCTCCCTGTGTCCTCACATGGTAGAAAGAGTGAGCTCTCTGAGATCTCTTTGATAAGGGAACTAATCCCATTCATGAGAGCTCCACCCTTATGACCTAATCACCTTCCAAAAGGCCCCACCTCCTAATAGCTTGGGGGTTAGGATTTTAACATATGAATTTTGAGGAAACATAAATATTCAGACGATAGAAATTATGGATTTTCCAACCAAGAGAATAAGAGGGGGCCTTTCTATGATTTACTTTAGCCTATCCGCTGTTAAAGAAAAATTTCTTCATCACATAAGATTCTAGCCCAAATGAGTTATATTACCTACAACTTGATAGCATCTTTTTACTCTAGAGAATACATTACAAAATAGCTATTAGCCATCATAGGGTATTGACATTTTATGTACAGGTTCTTTACAAATTAGCTCATTTAATTCTCACAACAAATGCATGAGGTTTTATTTTCTTTGTAAGTGAGAAAGTGGAGCAAGTGGATCAAGTGTGTTGCTCATGGACACACAGAAGAGCTAGCATTCACATTTGTATCAGTTTGACTCCAAAATTTATGCTCTGTTTAACAAGTTAAATAAGTCTAATTTAAATGGGGCTGCTTTTATTTTGAGAAGTTTTGTTTGTCTAGTTCAATTATAGCACTTATACAGAATCATTTATTTTTTTAATGCTACTGGATAAATTGAGCCTTTGCAGTGCTCTGGCTCTATCCTGTTCTCTTTTCATTAGGATGAACTTCCCTTTAGCTTTTTACTTTTAATGCTGTTGACCTGGCACACAAACCTAGGGCATGATGTCCTAGTTTCAGAGGCAAGAAAAAAGAATCTGCTTTATTTAAAAACTCTGAGATGTCTGGAGTTTTTCTAGTGAGCTTTAAGCACTCATGAAAGGCCACTACATGGAATTTCAAGTGATGACTTAGACAAAGATATTTACCAAATAAACGCATAAAGATTCCATAGGCTTTAAAGCCATCTTCTTTCCAGCAAGATATAGAACAGACATTAAAAAGGCATGGATGACTAAGTCATACTAAAGCCTTAGACTTCACTTTCCCAATGACATCAAGTCCTAACTTCAACTCAATCAGTCCACACCATCTCTGTTACAATCATCCTAGTTCAAACCAACACCTGGGCTGGCATCTTTTATATTGATAAGTCTCCAGTTTCCCCATAACCAATATGATGTAGGACGCTGCAATTTTTTAGTTATTTGACCAGAGTAAGCTTATTTTTCTTGCTTTAAGATCTTTGTGCAAATGATACCCTCTGCCCAGAATGCTCTTCCCTTGAGCATTATATGCTTAGCTGGTTAGGTCTTAGCTTAATTACTATTTCTTCAGAGTGACTTTCCCCACCCTTCCCCTGTAAAGCAGCCATTGAATCACTTTCTACTCATGTGCCTCTCTTACTTTTCCCCACATTGCTTATTATGATCTATTGTTATTGTGTATTTACTGATTTATTATTTCCTAATTTTCTCTCTGAGAGCCAACCTTTTCAGATTTGTGGCCCCAGCATATTCAGCACCATGGACAGTGCCACACACCTAGTGGATAGTCATTAAATATTTGAGTTAATAATAGAAATCTTTTCATTTATATTAAAGAGGAAATATTACTCCAAAAGACAAGGAAACAAATAATCAATAATATCTTTTTATAAAAAGGATATAAGTGTGTCTGCATAATATGTATATTATATGTAAATATATAATAAATGTATAAAAATATAGATTATATAAAATATATATTAATAGAAATAGATATTTCTGTAATTAATTGATCAATCAGACTGGCTCTCTAACAACATAATCCAAATCATATCACTCTTATTTTCAAAGCGTTTCAAGACACTGATTTGTTTTCCCCACATTTCAGGTTTATTATCTCCTACTATTTTCTCTCTTACATGTTCTCTTTGAGCCACTCTGGCCTTCAAGCTATTTCTCAAACATGCCAGGTACGTTGTATTTTAGGGTATTTACAATAGTTCTTCATTCTGCCTGGAATGGTCTTCCCTTAGATCTACCCCTTACCTTCTTCAAGACTGGGCTCAAATTTTACCTTTTCAATGAGATAATCCTATCCTCTGTATTTGCAATTCGAATCCATTCCATCACAGATCTTTTGTACTCCTAATTTCCCTTATTCTACCTATTATTCCCTGATAACATTTACCAACTTCTAATACCCTCTACATTTACTTATTTTAATAGGCTAATACATTTTATATATTTACTCACTTAAAAATTACATTTATTGTTTATTATTTCTCTCCACTAAAATAAAAACTTGGGGATGGAGAGGGCAGAGATTTTTGACTTTTTTTTATTTCACTCTTATATAGCCTAGGTTCCTCAAATAGTTGTTGGGATGTAACAGGTTTTAAATACTATCAATAGTTGTTGAAATAAACAAATAAGTGGTACTGTGTTAAAAGCTCTATGTTCTGAGAACCTTAAACTCTGATGGATTCTGTGGTTGGTAGTGCTTAGGTTTCTAAATCTGTTTGCCATAACCTTAAATTTGTAATTAAAACCCATAAGTAGGTACATTATAGTGACATATCTGAAAACCAAAAATAATAAGAAAAAATTAAAAGCAAACAAGAGGGAAAAAAGACCTATTTCTTATAGAGGGACAATGTTAAAGATACCATTGACTTCTCATCAGAAACAGTGTAAGCCAAAAAGCCACAGAATGGCACTGTAACGTGCTGAAGGGGAAAAACATGTCAAGCTGTGTTTTATATTAATAAAAGACATTTTAATTGAAGGTAAAATAAAGATATTTTTGAATAAATAAAAGCTGAGACAATTTGTCTCTAGAGGCTTACATTGCAAGAAATGTTAAAAGAAACTCTTCAAACTGAAGGAAAATGATACCAAATGATATGTGAACCCACATGAAGGGAGGAAGAGCCATCAGAATAATAGAGATGTGGGTACATATAAATGAATGTTCTTGTTTCTTTATTTAAGAGACACTTGACTGTTTACAGAGGAAAATGGTAACAATATATTGTGGAGTTTCTAATCAGGGAGAAGTAAAATGTATGGCACTAATAGTGCAAAGTGGGTAATATGAAATCACTGTGCAAAGATTATCACATTATACATGAGGTGGTATAGTATTAATCCATGATAGAATGTGCTTAATTTAAGGATGAATATTATAATCCCTAGAGCAATCACTAAATAATTATAAAAAATATTATGGCCAAAAAATACAGCAATAAAGATTCAACAAAAATCTTTAAAAAAAAAGTTAAAAAAAGAGCGCAGATGAGGAAATAATTTGATTTTTGTTCACGATGACATAGGATTCCATATCCTTTTTCATAATTCTTATAATAGAGTAATCTAAGCATTTTCATTACCATTTATTGCTTCTTACTTTTTAGCTATCAGGCTTTAAGAAAATCACTTTAATTCTCTGGGCTTCAGTTTCTTCAGTGGAAAAACATATAGTTAGATTACATGATTTTTAAGAGCATGGTGATGCTACTTTTTTCTAGTTTTTAGCCTTTTGCCATCTAATTCAAATTGTTGTGTAAGCAGAATTTCACCCTGTCCTTTCTTCAGTGGGCAGCAGGGAGTCTGGTCTTACCCATGTTGTCTGCAGGCAATTAGATTTAAGTGGGTCCAAGAAAATACGGATGCTTGAGGTCTTACTGGCAGCCTCAGATTGATAGGAATCCACTTTCACCTGACTTAATGGTGTCCCTAATTGAGCCACAGATCGCAGAAATGATAGTTTTTCTTTTCTGAGAGCGTCTTATGATCTCAGTGGCATTTGTGGCTTCCTGAATAATTAAGCTGGGACTAGGATAAAATTTCTTACTGTATCCCTTAAGTTCTCTGTGTTACAAGTCTGTGGCCACAAAATAGATTAGACTTCCTTTTTTATACCTTTTCTTTTCCATATAACACCTCCCCCTCCCAACTTGCTGGAAATTAGCCTCTCTAAATCTGGTGATTTCTGCAACTCAGTATGTGCCCTGAAACAAATTTCCCAGGTATCTCTTTCTAGTTCCTTCAACATATCAACATGCCAACATGCTGCTTTGGAAGCTTATAATATGGCCAATCTTCTGATTTTGTTTTCTGTTTCTCTGTCTCTCTCTTTCTCACTCACTTGCTCATTCTTTCTTAGCCATGCAGAAAGCATAATGCTATTCCTAATTCCCCTCAGCATAACTGAGACCATGACTATGATTTTTAACAAGGCTTTGCTGAAGGCTGGGGTAGAGAGAAATTTAATTCAGAGTACCATGAATGGATACAAAGGCCACAGGTGACAGCAAAGCTCCTTAGCAGGTCTGCTTCCTACTTAGCTTCAGGCTTGGTTTTGCCTGGAAGGGGCACATTCACCTTCACACTTGGGAATGCTCCAAGCATTTTCCTTCCTTGGAGTCTAGCTCTCCCTCTTTCTTCTCTAGACCTTTCTCATTCATTTCCACAAGATTACCCTATTGCCAGGGATATTTTTTTGGGGGATTCAGAATATTATTTATGTTTTCACTATGTATCAATGATTATTTAGACTTAACTAGAGTTTTTAAGGGTTGATTTGTTGCCATTTTTAATTAACCCCAAATTATCCTCTTTTTCAAAGACTTTTTTCTTTTTGTTTTTATTTTTGCTAGAGTATATCCTACATATTTGTTTTAGGGATGGTCTGTGAGTGGTTAGCTTTCTGAGTCAACAGGGATCTGAAATTGTCTTTAATTCATTTCTTTTTATGGCTGAGTAGCACTCTACCATATCTATATATATATGTTATATATATATATACACACACAACACATTTTGTTAATCTACTCAGCACATAGAGGAGTAAAAGTCATTGGCAATCAAGAAAAGGGGAGGTGGGAGGAGGAGAATGGTAAAAACCTACCTAACAGGTACACTATTCAATTGAGGAGCACACTAACAGAACTGACTTAGGCATTATAAAAGCTATTCATGTAATGAAACCATTTGTACCCCTTTAATATTTTGAAAAAAAAAATCTATAGCCTACTGATCATTCTACTAAATTAAGTAATAAAAATTTATCAGTCAATTGTTGTCTGGTTAGCTGCTTCTAGAACAGATCTTTCCGGTTTTTCAAACCAAAATATCTAAGATAGCTAGAAATGAAAACATGTAATACTCAAAATAAGTATGATAGACTAATTCAACAAAATACAAAGCTGACGGAACTGGATTAAAAAAATACATGGGATCCACATCATGAAAGAGAGAGAGAGTCTGGACAAATGCAAAGACACTTCCTACCTTATCCCCACTGTCTGTCCCTTGGTTCAGACTTGGGGGCTTGCACCAGAGAGAAGAGTTATTATGATGTTACTCTTAGATTCTGATCCCAGAGTCTCAGAAAGTGGAGATTGATGCTGCCACCTCACTTTTATCAAACGTACACCTAGTAAAAGCCCACCAGAAGCCAGAAGCTCAACCTGAAGTGAAATAGGTCACCTTGTCCAGAGGGATGACTTGGTAAAGGTACTCCACCGTGGGTGCATTAAGGAACAGTGAAAACAAGGTTGAGCCACACAGTGTTTTTGTTGTCAAGTAATAAATCCGAATAGATTTTCCCCTACTTAAAGTAGAGAATAAGGAAAAGATCCCAACAGTTTCAATACCTATTAGAAACATCTTAAATGGATGAAAATAAAAAGCACTAAGAAAAGGAAGAACATACTTTTGAAAATAATTTGCTGTATGATTTTTAGAGGTCTTCAAGAACTGTCACCCTGAATGGGGTATAATTTGGAGTGGCTTCTCTGGGAGAGGAGAAGTAGATGTTGTTGATCTCACATGCAACCTCCGTTCCTGCTGCCGTGGCCTCTGTGTTTGTAAGCAGTGGGTGGCTGGGGCAAGACAATGGCTGGCGTCCAAAGACAGCCTTCTTGGCATTGGAGTCTCTTTATTGAGCATTCACATGGACACACATATCTTCATCCTGTGTACCTATTTCAAGCCCATCCACATGCTTCTTCCCCAGACCTTTGTACGGTCAGTTCTCAAACCTCTTTATTGTCAAGTGTACTGCCCATGCATTTGCATACACCCATACCTCAAGACCTTCTCCCTCCTTCCAGGTAAAGTAAGTCATAATGTGTTCTACCTGAAGTTCTGCGCAACGATAGATTTTCCCTTCTTTACTATCTCTCTACCTGTAATTCCACAGCAGCCTATTTCTGGCTGGTGCCACAGGTCACATAGAGTTAACCATAAACCAGGTTTCAGTCTTTTTCCTCCCAGTCAACTAGCTGATCATAGGAAACTCTTCAACAGGCCATGGGTGTGGGTTCAAGAAAATAACTAAAGCATGACAAGAGTTAGAATGCTGCAAGTATAAGCCTCCTTTTCATACAAATGCAAGACCTACTCAAGAATAATCTCATATAAGCACTTTCCTCCTAGTTATTGAGTGTTGCTGGCCATGCTTGACTTTACAGCTTGGATGAACCATTTTCCAATGTTATCTATTCCCAAAACGCACTTAAAGCATTGAGAAATAAATATGGGCTGAGTTCAAGGATCAGATGATTCCACCAAGAAATGGAGCAGGGCCAAAGCGCCATTTAACATCTAACCCCTATTAGCCCCTGCTGTGACTGGTGGATCACAGTGGTGTAGTGGTGTTTTGGGTTCCCAGGGATTAAACTATTTTAGAACCATTGCTTGTTAATTTCTTCACGGTATGTGAATTTCCCTTTGTCTAGAGTAGTGATTGTAGCAATTCAATTCATGACTCTGGGGAAGACTAAGAAGATTTAAAATAGGAAGCTATCATCCCAGTTTCCGGCTCTAGGAGACAGGACGGAGCCATCTCTAGAAAGGTTGACTCTAGAACCGTTGACTCCCGAACTACACCATCTTAGCTGTAATCCAGTCTAGCAAAGTGAACACGCAGCAGCCTGGCTCTCAGCATGCATGAGTCTAGGGTTTTGACATTGGAACCTTTGCTACGACTGCCAGAGGAAAACTCAGTTATTCCCACAATCCAGCTTTCCAGAAGACACAGCAGAAGCAGAAGGAATTCTCTCTCTGCCTCAGTTTTTTCTTCCAAATCTTATAAGGATGTGAATGCTTGGTGGTAGCTATATTGTACATCAAACCCAATTGTACATGAGTCTAGAAAACATAACCTTGGCTTTCCTGTCTTAAAGGTACAGTAAGGTACATTGCAAGGGACCATAATTGGGTTGAGTGGGCTCATCTATTTAATATCATATCAGGCATATTGATTGCTCTTTTCTGTGTTACATTTACTACAAATATGCTATATGTGTTTAATATTTTTTTAACGAAGTTGCATATCAGAGATATTTGAACTTTGTGGTCAAACTTAGCAACTTAAATTGATAAATTCTCTTCATCTCTTTTTTAAGAAGACCTTTCCTATTTTAGTAGAAAAATATATATTCTTTCTCCAATTCTTTCAGCTTTTTGTTTTGTGAAAATGACGTGAGTGGGGGCCTAGATTTATTTATTTTTTAAAGTATATAATCACTTGTATCAACGTTATCTAGTTAATAGTTAATTCTTCTTTGGTAACTTGAAATGCCACTTTTATAATATACTAATGTTTCATATACACATGGGCTTGTTTCTGGACTCTTTATTCTATTTCAAAGATTTGTCTAGTCTCATGCATTAATTACCATAATATTATAATCCATCTTAATATTTGGTAGGGCAAATTGTCCCTCTTTGTTTTCCTTTTTCATAATTATCTTGGCTGTTCTTATACATGTACTTTTTCACATTAATTTTAGAATTAGCTGGTCAAGTTTTATTTAAAAACCTTGAGACTTTTATTATAATTGAATTAACTTTATAGATTAATTTGGAAAGTTTGATATCTTTACAAGATTGAGTCTTCCTATATAATAGCATCAAACATCTCTCCATTTATTCTGGTCTCCTTTTTATTTCCTTCAATAAAATTTTATAGTATTTCCCAAAAAGGCCTTGCATATTTCTTATAAAGTTCATTCCTTTATAGTGTTTGCTTCTTTTATGGGAAATAGGATCTTTTTATAGGAAATATATTGATTGTGGTATGTTGCTCTTATCTCCTTGAAGAAATCTTTCTTATTAGGTTAATAGTTAAAATTTATATGATATTTAGGTGGAAAAAGGCTTCTACTAGGACAGCAAAGCAGAAATCATACATGAAAATGTTGCTAGTTTTATCTGTAGAAAAATAAATAACTAATGATTATAAAACACCATAAACATAAGTGAAAAAATAGCACTCAGACAATAATTGAAGATCCTTAAGACAGAAAGATCTTAATATTACTTATAGGCAAAGGGCTTTGTAATAAACAAAGGAAAAGATGATCACCATAATAGAAAAATAAATGAAGGTCATGAATAAACAGTTTGCACAAAGAAAAAGAAATACACATCTTTAATAAATGTGGAACAAAGGTCGAGCTCATTAATAAATAGGAAATGCCAGTCAAAAGGTTATAATTAGCCACCTGTGAAATTGGGAAAAGCAAATATGATCATCCTCATTGCTATCATTAGTTTGGAGAAAGAGACAGTCTTTCACACTGCAGATCCTTTATGAAGATTCTTTCCTAATAGATATCACGAGCTTTAAAATGCACCTACACTTCGACCCAGCAATTTCACTTTCAGGAATTCTAAGATATGTACTTCCAAGGCATTGTAATGGGTATACATGATTATGAGACATTTTCTGTGATTTAAACAATTTGGCAAAATGCTGACTTAAATGAAGCTTTTAAGTGGCAGAACTCAGGATTTCAAAATGTGCTAATGTATATTGTGAACGTCAAGAGAATATAAAAAAAGGTTCTTGTACAAGCTTATTTGATCATAGAACCATTTTTTTTTTGGGTGGGGGAGTATTAGACCACCACACAATATGATTTGAGAGCTTTGGGCTTAATGACATTATTAAGAAAACACGTAAAACAGCTCTGAGTATGCTCCTAATAGCATTGTATATAATAGCAAAAATAGTTAAGACTCTAAATGTTTAAGAATGGGTGGTGTTTAAGTAAGACATGCTACATCAACTTAATTGCATACTGTAGTCATAAAAACACACTTTATAAAAAACAATGTGGAGAAAATGTTCATAATATTTTATAATGTGAAAAATCAGGCTATAAAGCTTTAAGCATAGTAGGTAAGATACTTTGGGGAATACATATATGCATAGAAATATGTGTGGAAGGAGAATTATCAAAATGTTAATAGGTGTAATTGCTACCCCAGGTGATTATTTGTGACTCTAATTTCCTACCTTTACTCATTTGTTTTTGCTTTAATGAACATAAATTATCTCCATTCTAAGAAATATGTTATTTTTTAAAGTTATTGCAAATGAGTTATCTTTTGTATTTCCATAAATTAATGTTGAATGTGTCTCCTCTCACCCTCCCATTTGTTTTTTGTATTTTGTCTCCATCGAGTTCTGTTCATTCTGCAAATTGTTTTTAATTTTGACAGCATTTAATAGTCTATACAGCTGTCCTTACTCTTTCAAGGTGACATTTAATACATGAATTGCTAAGTCAGACTTTATCTTTGGTGCAGAATATAATACCCTTTTAAAGCATCTGTTGCAGTGTAGAATGCATATTCAGATAGCATCTCTTCCATTCATTATTAACCTCATAACTGAATAGGTTACATGAAATTTGAACCCTTCTTGTTCTGAGGACATTATGTCATATGGCCAACCAGGCTTTGACTCTTGGGTACAGTATATATTTTGCAGTTCTTCCTGCTTTTCAATACCGTGCACAGAAACATGGACACTTCTGAGCAGCGCTCTGAAGGAATCATGGGCCACCTTATTTTCTTTTTGAAGACTTTCTCTTGTAAAAAGCCTTCCTTCACTGTCTTTGCACTTCTGAATGTACATTCTTGCCCTCCTTCTCCCCCTAGTTCCTTTTATTGCCCCTTTCTTGTGTCCTTATCAGTAGCAACTTGTGTTACAGACTCTTTCCACCCTACTTATTTCTCACAGTGCTGGAGGCTGAATGTTCAACATCAGAGAGAGCATATCACACACCTGAAAATATAGATCCAGAATGACCAACAGCAATACATAACCTAGTAAAATTACTGGAATTTAAAAGAGAAACAAAAGTCCTTTGGGCATATAAGCAAAAAATGCATGTGATATTTAGGAAGAAAGTTAGATTATCATCAGACTCTTCAACAGCAATCCTTTACAGGAGCAGAAAATGGTATAATATATTTATGATATTCTAGGAAAGAAAATGTGAGCTAAGGATTTTACATCCAGTCAAACTGAATTTCAATTGTAAAGGACACAAACTGGATGTAAGAAATAAAGAACTATTGTTTTCATAAACTTTTCCTGGGAATCTACTAGAGCATATTCCAGATAAAAATGACCAAAGAGACATCAACATTAGGACTGATGATGTGCATAAAACATATATTAATAGTCACCATTAGAAATAAGAATAAATGAGGGTTAAAAAGAGACTATAGTATGTGATATCTGTATGTTTTGATGATGTTGATTAAGTAGAATGTTAAAAAAATAAGGAGAGATTGGGGAAAGAATATGCAAAAATTTTTAATTGGTTTCAGTAATCAGAATTGGTTATATTAATAGCATCTTTCTGAAACTGTATAATGTGGGATAGAGCATAGAGGAATTATGGGGTATTCTAATTCTATCACCTTCTGTGCCTTGTGAACCAGGATTCTCAGTGTGGAAGGAAGAAAACACAGAAAGAATATAGGACAGGGTAGGAAAGTTCCTGTAATATTAATTTGAACAGGGAATATCAGTATGAACTCAAAGGGCATCTTATCTTAAAAAGATCTCCTTCTCTCTCTGTCTCTCTCTACCAAACTATATCCTAGCTCTGTCCTCTGACAAGGCTATAAAACAATGACCAGCCCAGTCACAATGCATATCTCTAGTACCAAGATTGTTGTCTTGAAATACTGTTTCCCACTGAATTGTCTGTTTCTAATTCAAGACAGGAAATATATAAGATGAGCCTGCAACATGTTGTCACCATAAATAGCAGGCAAGCTGTTGAAGACTACTAGATTCATGTCAAAAGGACTCAAGAGCAAAACTGAGGTTTCCATTGACCCAATTTGGGCCAATATGCCCACAGTTTTTTCAACATTTTATTAGGAAAGGTTTCATACATAGAGCAAAGTATATACCCTTCCTCTCTATCCCTCGATTAATATGTTAACATTTTAATACTGTTCATATTTTACTACACTGTGATGTGTTTATCACACATTCATCCATTCAGCTATTCATTAATCCATCTTATTTTTGAATGCATTTAAAAGTAAATTGCAGCCATCAGTGGTACCTTTTCCCTAAATACTCCAGTGTGCAAATGTCTACTTTGAAAACACAAAACTAGAAATGAAGCACAAAATGACCCCAGTGACACCCTGAGAGCTCTGAGGAGCAGGGGAAGCAGAGGAAAAGGAAGTCTACCAAAGGCAGAGGTTCAGGGCGGCTGGAAGCAAAGTTCATGGTCTTGACAGTTTTGCCTGGGGCTGGCTCCCCCATTCCCCAGTCTAAGCCATTTATCATCATATGCACGCACTTTCTGCTGTCATCTCTAACTTTATTGCTGCTGGACCTTTGTATACTTGAGCAGGAAATTCTAGATATTGCATTTTTCACCTAGGATAAAGTAGCTGCTTTTATGTGAGGCTTCCAGCTTATGACAATGGAAGGAAAAATAATCAGCAAGTTATTCATGGAGATCCATCACATTCACTCCACATTCCAGACACTCAATAGCACATAGAGCATCCTCCTGCTTTTTCACGTAAGGAACTTGCACCATGCTGCTACCTTGGCCTGGAAAGCCCACTCTCCCAGAATCACCTAGCCTGGCTAACTCCTCTTGCAAACTGTGTGTGCTTATGTGGAATTATGTGCATGTCACTCACGTAATACAATGCACACACACGGTACTCTATTTTCCGATATCTAATGTTTAAATATAGCACACACACATATATTTACATATACACACACTCAGCACGTGAATAAACTGTCAGTCTGCCTAAGCCATTGTCCACAGCAGCCTGAGTTCAAGGGGGATAGCAGTAAACGCTTCCCTTTGTGTCTCCTTTTTTTTAGGTTTCTCCGGTTTTGTTGATGCTTGTCAATAACTCAGTGTAAAGCCAAGGGGCAATGCAGAGACACACAGCCTACTTACTTTATAAATTAACCACCATTTAAGGGAACAATGATGTTTCACTTTATAAGGGCCAGATAAGATTCATAAAACTAAGTTATGTACTGCCATTCATGGACCTGCCTGTGGACCTCTGTCACAGTTTAACTCTTTCATTCGTAAGTGAGCATAGCATGTTTGTGATACCACAAAGTTTAAATATCCTTTTTATTGAAGGTAACATTATCTGCCTCATGATAGAATCTGCGGAGTTATTCTTAGTCAAGTCTTTTTTTTTTTTTTTTGAGACAGAGTCTCACTCTGTTGCCTGGGCTAGAGTGTCCTGGTGTCAGCCTAGCTCACAGCAACCTCAGACTCCTGGGCTCAAGGGATCCTTCTGCCTCAGCCTCCTGAGTAGCTGGGACTACAGGCATGCGCCACCATGCCCGGCTAATTTTTTTATATATATATTTTAGTGGTCCAGCTAATTTCTTTCTATTTTTTTTTTAGTAGAGACAGGGTCTTGCTCTTGCTCAGGCTGGTCTCGAACTCCTGAGCTCAAACGATCCTCCTGCCTTGGCCTCCCAGAGTGCTAGGATTACAGGCATGAGCCACCATGCCTGGCCTCTTAGTCAAGTCTTAAACGTTATCATCACTGACATTCGCTCACGGGGTACAGGATATTTTGACTAAGCTATTTTAATGCAAACATTTTAGTCACAATGGTGCCATAAATTTTTGTTAAGACAGTGGTTTCCAGAACACATTGTATTAAATCAATTTAACCACTAATTTTTTAAAAAGATCAGCTAAACCATTTCCAATTTCGCCATTTTCATTTTTACTTCATAAAATTAATTTTGTCGGGATCAATCCTTTTCAATTTAAAATTTAAAACTAATACTTGATTCATCAATCAAATGTTCTCACCCCTGGCTTCCTGCCACTGGGGATTTTCTTTAGTGGCCATTATTTCGTCTCAGTCCAATACTCTTCAATCAATTTGGGGGGGGGCTGATATAAATTTATCAAGAAAATATGATTCATTGGTCAATTTTGACTCCGTTTTCAAAATTCAAGTTTTAACAGTTAATACATTTATTTTGTATTTATTTCTCTAGTAATGTTCAACTCGAGTTAAATATGAGATTGACTTATAGGTATATATATTAGCTAATATAAGACAAAATTGGGAGCAATTTTGCAACAGAGAGGGGAAAACACACACTGAGAGAGATAGGGGTGACTGGGAGTGGGAGAAATGTGGGGAAAGAGAGGAGAAGGTGATATCAAAGAAGAGAGGGAGTAAGACAGGCATGAGAGAAGCTATTTTGGGGTGCTGAGTGCTAAGCGGTAGATAGGAAGGTGGTATGTATGCAGGGCGAGTTATTCAATGCATCCTGAGAGGTAATTGTTTTCCACGTTTAACTTAATGCAAACCATTTTTGCAAAGATCATCTTTGGACAAAGCTCCTTTATTCACAGCGGCTTAGAGTCAAGAAAGGGAAAACTGGGCTTGCCCATCTTGGTCTAGGAGACATGTGAAAAAGAACAATATCCCACAGTGCTTACAACAAATAATTCAGAGAAAAAAAATTAAACGTTCAATTACTTGAAAACCATTGCAAATAAATCTTCATTTGAAGTTGCTCATAATTCTCCTTACTTTTTGTAGGGGGGGGGGATAGAAGAGACACATCCTGAAGATCCATAGCATATTTTATAGGTGGTGCACTTTCCAGGGGAACTGCACGCTGGCCCCAGCTGCGTGTTTGCATTTCATCTGAAATGGCATGGTGTGTGGGAAGATCATGCCACCTGGACGTGCCCCAGACCCACCGGGTAACCTAAGGTAAGTGGTCCCTCCTCACTAGGCTGCAGCTTCCTCACGTGTGCAAAAGAGAGCTGAACTTTGAGATTTTCTTCCCTTACAGGTTTGCTATCTTTGGGACATTCTGCAGATGACAGAGAGAGCCGTGTGGACACAGCCCTGCCTTTCTGCGTACAATCCGATGACTGTGATGCTTTCATTATGGGGCAGCTGCCATCCCTCCTACCATTATCCACCCCAGCCCGTGGTAGGCCAGGGGGCAGGGGCTTGGCCCGGACTGACCGCTGGTTAATGGGAACTGAGTGTAATCACATTAGCTCAGTTGGGAGTTTTGAAAATTACATTAGCTCATCCAACAAAAGTGAATCTGCCAATAATTTATGTGATGGCTTTGCAATTAGTATATCGAGATTTTTTTCCCCTCTTCTTTGTGTCTTTCTGGTAAAGAAACAAAAAGAAAAAAAAATAACACCCCAAAGATACTAAAATGTCAAACAGATCTTACATAGTTTATGTTTTAATAGAATTTCATCCTCTAGCTATTGGTTTGGTCCCCTAAGTGAAAAATATTTTAGGGAATGATTTTTGTTCATAATTTTGAGTAATCTAAGAGTTCTCAGCAAAGATTATAGATAAATAAGTTTGAATGCTTATTAAAGAAATTTGTCAAAGCTAAAAATTTTAGGAATACTAGTTCGACTGAAATCCTCAGAGGAATATTTCTTTGCTAGGTCTTTATAAAAATCCAATTGTATGAAACAAATACTATAATTGGTAGAGTGTGAGGTATGCCAAGGAGCACTACTAAAATGAATGGATAGAAGTTAGAAAGAGACATGGTTTAGTTAAATATAAGAAAATATTTTCTGACAGCCAGACTAGTTATGAAATGCAAGTGGACAGGCAGGGCTGGGCTATTACATTTTAAATGAAAGAGAGTAAACTTGCACGTTGTTTGTATTTTGAAATTAGGTGAGCTTTAGCATCTCTTCCAGCATTTTAAGCAACCTCTGACAAGCTCTGGAAGGAGGAGGGTTGGTGCCAGGTAGCACAAAGAGTTATCAAGCACATCCTGCCTCTTATCTGTGTGACTCATGGATATATACAGCACCTAAAAAAGTTATGTTGTCTGACATAAGTGATGGAGAATGCTATGCTGAAGCACATCAGTATTTGGTTGTTAATCACAGAGGTTAGACGAGTAATCTATAGAACCAAAACGGGGAGGGGATTGATTGATTAATCAGGAAAGCTGAGAGCAAAGAGCAATAGGACTCAGAGATGACCAGAAAGGGGTCAGATGAATTCCTGGAAGAGAGTGCTTATGGTTGTGACAGGTTTTCCCCCAATCCCAATATATTTTCATGGGTAAGCTGGGCTCTTTGAAATTCAGTGGAGTTTAATTTTAATTAATTTTCATTTAAGTGTCATTTAGCACATTTAAGTTATGCATTTTATGTTTTTAAATGACCATACAGTACTTAACCCTCAAAACTGTATTGAGTTGTTGTATTTATGCATCTGTATAAATAAAAATTGCTTTAGTAGAGGAACCTCTTAATTAGAAGTTAGGAAACATAGCTATGCTAAAAATAACTCTTTGACCTTAAATGAATCAGGAAAATTTGTAACTCAATTTTATTACTGGCAAAATGTCTAGACTAAATATGACTGTCAAGGTCAGTTTTTCAGGTTTAAAATTACATAATTTTATTATGAATTTATATCCCTTAAATTTGATTATTATGACCACTACTCCTGTTATTCTTCTTGGTGCTATCTCTCAAAATAGCCTAGTACTCAGAGTCTTGGTTTCATGAAACTGCCTTGGACCAGGATTATAAATATTGGGTAGAGACAAATTTTTGGAGCCAATTATGTTTGTGACAGCCAAACAAATAGAGCTGTAACCCAAGTGACCTCATGATTCCTTTGAATCCCTGCCTTTTTTATATCTAGCTAATAGCTTGTTGATTTTGTTGATACAAATTTTATCAACATTTTTAAAGAATGAACTTTTGTTTTCATTGATTTTTCCATTCTCTATTTTGTTTTTGTCCTTACTTATCTTTATTATTTCTTTCCTTCTGCTTGCTTTGTGTTTGGTTTGCTCTTCTTTTTAAGTTCCTTGAGGTATAACGTTAGGTTATTGATTTGTGTATGTTAAATCATTTTTGCAACCCAGGGATAAATCCCACTTGATCATGGTCTATGATTCTTTTAATGTGCTGTTAGATTTGGTTTGCTAGTATTTTGTTCAAGATTTTTGCAACTACATTTACCAGAGATATTGGCCTGTATTTTTCTTCTTGTAACATCCTTACCTAGCTTTGGATTCTGAATGGTGCTGGTCCCATAAAAATGAGTTTCAAAATATTCCCTCCTCTTCAAGGTTTTGAAAGAGTTTGAAGACAATTGGTGTTAATTCTTCTTTAAAGGCTTAGTAGAATTCATCAATGGAGCCATCTGGGTCTGGGTTTTTCTTTGTTAGGAGGTTTTTGATTATAGTAGTCCCTTCTTAGCTAACATCCTCAGTGTTGGAATGTGCTCCGGTACTCACAGTGGATGCTCAAAACCATGGGTAGTACTGAACCTGATTGCCATCAATTGGAACATGTTTCTGTTTATGTCTTCCATCCACAAATGTAATGCCTTTTATCAATATTTTATATTTTAGTATAACATTTAAAAATTTTTTATTTTTAAAATTTGATCATTTAATTACTTAATTTGAGTTTAATTTTGTATACAGCATTTGGTAGGAAATCTATTATTTTGATAGATGGATCATTAATTGTTCAAAACCTTTTCCCACTGCTTTAACATGTCATCTTATCATATTTTAAATTTGTACATGTATATATGTATGTAGGTATATAGTTATGTATGTGAATTTTCTTCTCTGTCCCATTGATTTACTTGTCTGTACCTGTATACCGTTTTAACTAACACAGTTTTGTACCATGTTTTGGTATTTTGTAGGGCAGGTCTCTCCCTCATTACTCTTCCTTTAAAACTTTTGTTGACTATTATTGGATAGTCACTCCTCCAGATGAATTTTATAATCTGTTTATCAATTCCAGTGGGTCTTGCCTGCCTTGAATTTACAGATTAATTTGGGGAAACAGCTCAATTTTGCTTTCAGGGAGGAGGAGGTGAGCAGAGAGCAAGACACCCTAAGTAGGCTCAGGTGAGCTGGTCCTGTGAGTTTCAAGCATCATTATAGAACTGCTGTGTAGGAGAGTTCCAAAGGCAGAGGGGATAAGAGGTGGATATTAAAATCAGCATCTCCTATCCATACATTTACCAAAAACTAGGCTTGAAGGTTCTAAATGCAGCAATTTTGATAAAACTACTTGCTGGAATGGTAAGTTTTGTCATAGCCATTTTTCCCCCAAGCTGACATTTACATCTATTGAAATAAACTAATATTCTCAAATTACTCAGTTATTTGGTGGGAACAACTTCAAAAGCAAACAGAAACAGCAGGGGAAAAGAGGCAAAAATGGTAATGTACATAGGAGGAGTTTACAATAGAGAAGGTAAAAAAATGAGAATACCGACACACTTTTAAAATAATTTCGGAGGGGCGGAGTAAGATGGCGGACGAGAAACACCGCCAGTTAGAGCGTCTCTGCAGAAAAGAAA
>VBSM01001927.1:8250826-8261842 GCA_008086735.1 Cheirogaleus medius
AAAAAAAAAAATTAAAAAAAAAAATAAAATAAAATAATTTCGATTATATGTGAATGTCTTGGGCGAAGGAAACTTTGCAAGGGAATTAGGGTTTATTCAGTAAAAGGAATCTGCACAAAAGCAATTCATGTAGCCAAAACATTTGTACCCCTGTAATATTCTGAAATAAAAAAAGACGCTAGATTAATCGCTTCTTCACAGAGCCAAGATAAACGGGCATTCGATGCCCACCCTGGAGAATATCACAACTGACCTCCTTCCTAGTTTAACCCTGGGAGCCATGCTTCCATAGCTGCAGGAGTTCAAGGAACACTCCTGTGCTATAGAAGCTCTGCAGTCTTGAGCTATGTATGCATCTATCTTTCAACTTTCTCTTCCATTTTCTTTCCCACAGTGTTCCTTTATCTCTCTTGCTGTCCACAAAAAAAAGAAAGAGAGAAAGAAATGATTAGCACTAAATTTCCTTCAGCAGCACACCAAGCTGCAGTGTGGACACAGAACCTCATTTCTGATGGGGCTATTTATAGACTGGATCTGAAATTTCCTTAGTAACAAGGGTCGGAAAGAACTCTGTCCCCACTGCTGGAAATATCCCCAGCTAGCCGGTGGCCTTGCCCTCGATTCCTCTAACTGGAATTCCTCTCAAGTGTTCACAGATGCAGTATCGTTTTCTTCTGCCTCAACACATATTTCATGTTTGGAGTCCTTTCATGAATATTTACCAAGCCAATTGTGTACTATATTTTGTTTCGATGATATTGTGTTCTGTCGAAGGTGGGATATTTCATTTTGATTGCTAAGTTTTATACTGCAGCGACTGAGGTCTATGCTTAAGTTTCTCAAGCTTTGAGATTTATAAGCTTTCTATGCTATTTCACATCTCTGGGCATTGGCCAGAATCCTAACCTTTTCCTTTAAGTGTTTTTTTCCCCGTTCCCTTTATGTTTGTTCTCTTTTTCCTTCCCTCCAGCTTGACCATCTGTCTCTCTCTTTTTTGTTTCCGTAGAACCATGCACTAAGTACCTAGGGGTGAAACAGCACATGCCATTAAAGGATTCAGTTTTCAGAAGTCATCTCTGATCTATGTTAAAGTACAGAGTGACTTGGGCAAAGTGTTCTACATCTTGTTACCATCTGGGCCTGTGACCTCACCTAGTTAGAGCACAGCTAACGAGGCCAAGGTCATGAATTCAGACCCCATGTGATCCAGTTTACTTTGCACAGGGAAGAACTTTGTTTTGTGGCCACAGTCTGCAACTGCTAATGCTGGTAGATCCATGCCGACGATGAACTTGTCCTTGGGGACCTGGGGAGAGTTGGGTTGGAGCCAGCCCTTCAACACTGTTACAGAAACTTCAAAGCATATGTTCTAGTCTGGACACTCAGCAGGGCTCTCTTTAGAGAATTAAGCTTTAGAATAGATAAGTTAAGCTTTAGAATAGGTAAGTCATGAGCAATCATCTGTTTTCCACTTGTAAGGTCACACGGAAGAAAATGAGAAACCAAAGCTTAGTCCTGTGCTTTAAGCCATTCTGCCTTTTTCTGTTCACGTTTTTCTAGCCACTCCCCTAGAAAGTGGATCTCTGTGGAGTTACAACATTTTTTTAAATTCTTTTTTTTAAATTTCAAAATATTACAGGGGTACACATGTTTTGGTTACACGGATTGCTTTTGTACAGTTTGAGTCAAAGTTATAAGTGTTCCCATCATCCAGATAGTGTGCACTGTACCCATTAGGTGTGGATTTACCCATGTCCTCCTCCACACCACTTGCTTGATTTCCATTGAGTTTTACCTCCATATGTGCACATAAGCATTGATCGATTAGTTCCAATTTAATAGCGAGTGCATGTGGTGTTTTCGCTCTTCCATTCTTGTGATACTTCACTTAGAAGAATGGTCTCCAGTCCCGTCCAAGTTGTTACAAAAAAGTTCACCATTTTGTTTTAATGGCTGGGTAGTCGGAGTCACAAATTTTATAGATGGAGATTAAGGGATTGGCACAATGAAATCTGGTGAGATGAGCTGCTTCAAGTAATTGAGAAGAGAGTTCTCAATATCTGAGAACTTCAAAGAGCAGAAACTCGGAGCATCTTTCTTCTCCATTTGGCTTTTGTCATACTAGTAAAATATTTGCAGGATGATTTAAAATTTACAAACCATTTCCCTATCTTCCATCTCATTTAGTTCATCCAATACGAAATTGGTTTGACAGGTGTTATATTTTCCATATTAGAAAAATTATGTACATAGGTTGCATGACTTGCTGATAGTCACACAATTTATAAAATCTTTGGACTATGATTCAGGAGGCTTTCTATGATATCACACTACATTTTGTTTCTTGACTTGTACCGACAGAAATATATCAATAGAAATTTGATTCTATTGTTGACACTGTCTCTATTTTATTTTTGTTTTGATTAGAGATGGCAGATTTCATACAACTTCTATAGTCACAATTACATACCCCATCCGATTTAAAAAACTTGGATATGACCTCAGAAGGCAATTGAATAGCTGATTCCAAAAATCATCTAGAGCCCTTTTTGAGAAGACCACCTGACATGGCAGTTGACAACAAGTTTCTGTAATTAGAGGGACCTGCTTTCAAATCCTAGCTTGGCTTTGCTTATGCCTCAAACATTTCTACCCTGCATGCATAGGAAGTAACCTTGGCAACAGTTTTTCTGAAAATAATTTGCCAAATTGTGTACTAGCTCTTCTCAGAGCTGAAATTCAAAAATAAGAAAATGATTAGAAGGATTTCAGTTCAGAATCTTGGGAGTAGGAAGAAGAAAGATGTTAGTCTTTTTTCCCCAAAGACCATCGCACTTCAATTGTGTGACATTTCTGTTCCAATTAAAGGTATGTCTTGTACCCAAAGGGTCTCATTTACATTTTGCTGCTTTGCAAGCCCTAGCATCAGCTTATCTTATTTTTTAAAACAATATTACATAATGCATTTTGTCTTGATGCAATTTAATGCCTCCTGCTGACTGCTCAAAATTACTAAGCAGAAGGTCAGACTAGATCAGTGAACAGCTATTAAAATGCATAGGCAGCAACACAAACAGTAGATAATTAGTACTTAAAGTAAGCCAACGCTGTGAGAAACAAGAAGAAAAAAAAATAAACAAGGTGTTTTCTTAATCCTGTGACTGCATCTTCCATTCGTATTGCTGGCTGTGGATGTAGATCCATTACCAATTTGTCTTTTTGGAATTTGTTTTTTTTTTCTTGAGAACAAATGTACAGTTTAAAAAATATTTACATAGCAAACATTGTGAACCACTCAGACCAAATAGAAATGTACCATTGTCCTTCTTCACAGTCAAAACAGGATCTTCCCCCACTAGTTGCTACATCAATCAATGAAACATGACCATAAGTCCCTGCTTGTCTCTATAGATTTATCTTTCCAATAGTTTGCCCCATAAAGATTTTAGTTTGATTTTGTTTTTGAAATTTACACGACTGTCTCTTTTCACTCAGTAGTATATTTTTAAGATTCATTCATGTTGATGGGTGTATTTATAGTTTATGTATTTTTATGGATGAGTGGTAGAATACCATATTCATACTTAACAATTTCTGTACTGATTCTATCTTGATGCTCCTTGAATTCTTTTTAATCTGGGGACTGTTTTTAATGCTGCAGCTGTGAATATAACTGTATCTATCTCCCGGCTACATAGTAGAGCTTCTCCACAGTGTATACTTACGGGTAGAATGCTACATTATAGGGCATGCATACTTTCTACTTTATTAGATAGTGCTAAAACTATTACCAAAGTTTTGTACCAATTTTCACTCCCACAACAGAATTCTAATTGTTCTACTTTCTTACCAACACTTAAAACTATCAGATACTATAATATTTGCTAGTCTAATGGTATGTAATGATTTTTTTTATTGTGGTCTTAATTTGGATTTCATTACTTACTAATAAATTGATTATGTCTTCTTTTTTTAGTAGTCATTAGGATTTCCTGTTTGGGAAGAGCTTATTCAAATCTTGTGCCTGTTTTCTTACAATTGGGTTATTTGTCTTTTTATGGGTTTATATGTTATATTATTTAGAGCAATGACTTGAATGAGATGAGGGAATTAACCATGGGGCTACCTAATGGAAGAGCATTCCAGGGAATGAAAGTTCTAGTGCAAAGGTCCTAAGACAGAAGCCTTCTTAAAGAAAAAAATCTAAGAAGGAAATCAGTGGCAGACTAAGTCATAGGGATAATTGGAAGAGGCCTTCAAGGCCTTACAGAAGTATTTAGCTGGGACTGAATCACATTGGGAGTGACTGTAACATTTTTTTTTAACATTTAACCATTTTAATATACAAACAGTTCTAAAAACTCAATAAAGAGAACAAACATCCCCCATGAACATGAAGCGTTAATTGATGCGCAAGAATGAGCACAAATGTCCAATAAATTTATGAAAAAATACCCAACCTCAATAGTAATTTTAAACTCAAATTCAAATAAGACAGAATTTTTCAGCTAACAGATTGACGAAAATTAATAAACTATAATATCAAATACTCGTTAATTGTACTGTTCGAATCTCCTATGTCTTTGTGATTGTGTACAAATGTTTAGGTTACATGTGTTGCCTTCTCCCTTTTCCCCCCAGAGTCAGAGCTTCAAGCATGGCCATCCCCCAGATGGTACTCATTGCACTCATTATGTATGTATTCACAGATATAGAAAAAAATAATTTTACACCTCGTATGGAACCAGAGAAGATCCCATATACCAAAAGCAATCATAGGCAATAAAAACAAAATGGGAGGTATCAATTTACCAGACTTCAAACTGTACTACAAGGCTATAGTAATTAAAACAGCTTGGGACTGGCACAAGAGCAGGGACCAGTGGAACAGAACAGAGAACCCAGATATAAAACCATCCTCATATAGCCATCTAATCTTTGACAAAGCAGAAAAACACATACACTAGGGAAAAGAATTCTTATTCAACAAATGGTGCTGGGAAAACTGGATAGCCACATGTAGAAAACTAAAACAGGATCCACACCTTTCACCTCTCACAAAAATCAATTCACGCTGCGTAACAGACTTAAACCTAAGGTGTGAAACTATTAGAATTCTAGAGGAAAATGTTGGAAATACTCTTCTAGACATTGGCCTAGGCAAAGAATTTATGAAGAAGACCCCAAAGGTAATCACAGCATCAACAAAAATAAATAAATGGGACCTGACCAAATTAAAACGCTTCTGCACGGCCAAAGAAACTGTCAAGAGAGCAAACAGACAACCTACAGAATGGGAGAAAATTTTCGCAAGCTACACATCCGATAAAGGGCTGATAACTAGAATCTATTTAGAACTCAGGAAAATCAGCAAGGAAAAATCAAACAACCCTATCAAAAAGTGGGCAAAAGACATGAACAGAAACTTTCCAAAAGAAGACACAATAATGGCCAACAAACATATGAAAAAATGCACAACACCTCTAATCATCGGGGAAATGCAAATCAAAACCACAATGAGATATTGCTTATCTCCAGTGAGAATGGCCTTTATCAAAAATTCCCCAAACAATAAATGTTGGTGTGGATGCAGAGAGATAGGAGCACTCCTACATTGCTGGTGGGACTGCGAACTAATTTAACCTCTGTGGAAAGCAATATGGAGATACCTTAAAGCGATACAAGTAGATTTACCATTTGATCCAGCAATCCCATTGCTGGGCATCTGCCCAAAAGGCACTCTATAAAAAAGACACCTGCACTCAAATGTTTATAGCAGCACAATTCACAATTGCAAAGATGTGGAAACAACCCAAGTGCCCGTCAATACATGAATGGATTAATAAAATGTGGTATATGTATACCATGGAGTACTATTCAGCTATAAGAAACAATGGTGATATAGCACCTCTTGCATTTTCCTGGATAGAGCTGGAACCCATTCTACTAAGTGAAGTATCCCAAGAATGGAAAAATAAGCACCCCATGTACTCACCAGCAAATTGGTATTAACTGATCAACACCTAAGTGGACTGTAACATTTTAATCAGAGGAGTGACATGACCTGATTCCCATCCCCCAACTTTTAAATTAATAGACTTTATTTTTGGGGGGGCAGTTTTAAGTTTACAGAAATGTTGAATGGAATTTAATGTCCTATTGGGGAAGTCTGTGCTTCCCATCCCTGCAACTATGGGCTCTACAAGGTTAGAGATCTTGGCACTCAGAGTGGGCATATTCTTGATAGAGGATGCAACAGGATCTTATTAAATTATATACTATATATGCTGCCAGGGCATTTTGGAGTCTTTTATCTAGGGACCAGGTAAGGAGACGATTAATCATATTGGTGAGAGTGATTGACTCTGATTGTAGGGAAAGGCAGGTCTGCTTTTACACAATAGAAGATGCCTCCTAGTGCTCCTTGCTCAGTCGTAACTATGAATGAACAGGTGCAGCAACCTCTGAAGAATGCCATGATGACCGTGGACTCAGATCCTTCAGAAATGAAGGTTTGTTTTACACTACAGAGTTAGATACCAATACCCACATAGGCATTAGGTGAGGGGAGGGGAATGTAGTATGAGTGATGGAGGAAGATGATGAGCACCAACTGTGGCCCTGAGAACGGCTGCAGCAATGGGGGTCTAGCTCATCTCACTAAGTTTACCCTAAGGAAAAGAGGTCAATGGAGCCATGGGATAGGTACAGAGGTGTGGATCTGTGCAGAGCAAAGCCAGACTATGGGGTTCATGGAGATTGCTGCCAATCTTTCTTCAAGCAAATCATCTGTGGGCAGCGTCGTTAGAGGAACATCTCCAGCTACACCTTCAGAGTCAACATGGGGCTCGTGCTGAAACCATGCTTCTGCTGGGCTGTTCCCAGCATGATGGGGTTACTAGAATTGGGGAATTTCTGCCTCTCAGGGGCAGCCTTTCCTCAGTGAGCCTCTGTTAGCCTGGCTGTGACATTCCCAGAACTGTGCTGTAGTCTGAGGCTCTTCTTAACTCTCCCTTCGTCTTTCTCTGCTTTCACAGATGACAGACCTACCTTGTGGTTGAAAGTCTCTCCCAGTCCACTCCAGTTGTCTTCTCTTGCTCCGCCACAAGCATTTTCCCCAATAAATTTCTTGCCCATCCTACTTCCAAGCCGGCATCTGTTTCTGGAAAGACTTGAGCAGAAATAAGGTATGTTTAATGTAATTATCAATGTGGTTTAGCTTAAATCTACCATCTTTCTATTCAGTGTGTCTATTTCTCCCATCTGCTCTTTGTTCCTTCCCCTCCTTTTTTTGGATTGAATTTTTAAGAAATGCTGCCTTTATTTTATATACCTTGTTTTTCCATTTTTTTGGCATTTAACTTTAGTATCACTTGAAAGTTAGGGCTTAACTTTCAAGAAACACTATTCCACTTCACATACGGTGAAGAAATGTGTGATAGAATACATACATTTATTTCCTCCTGTCTTTTGAGCTTTTTTAAAATTTTATTTTACTTCTGCACATGCTATGCACCCTAAAACACATTGTGCTACAAACCCAATAACATAACAATGTGCTACAACACATTGCCATTATTTTTATTTTAAACAAATATCTTTTACAGAGAATAAAAATGATAAACTGTCTTTTATATTTATCTATACATTTACTTCTTCCAGGGCTCTTCATTAATCGATGTACAGCCAGTATCCAACTGGTAACATGTTCCATCTGCCTTAAGAACTTTCTTTAATATTTCTTATAGTACTGGTGTGCTGCTGATGAATTTTTTAAGATTTTGCTTGTCTGAAAATTATTTATTTCTCCTTTGTTTTATTGTGGCAAAGTATAGATAACATAAAACTTCCTATTTTAATCATTTTAAATGGTTTATATAACCATTAGCCTATTGAAGAGCATTTGCCCATGGTGTAGGAGACAACATAAGTTTTTTTCATATCAGTTCTCCTTGCTTCCAGAATCCCACTGGGAGGTGATTTGGAGTGGGCCAAGGTGGAATGCTATGCACAGTGGATCTGTATCTCACCCCCAAGGGACACTCAGTTTAGGAAATTCCTAATTTTATAAGGGACGTCTAGCAAATACGCCCAAGATCCTCTCCAGAGACGTTATCTTTACTGCTCTGGAATATAAACAACTATACTTTGGGGAGAGAAAGGAGGTCTCACTAACCTGAAATATCTCCGTACACAATCATTGTTAAATTGACTGTATATATCTTTACTCGAAAGACCCAGAGCATGTAGAAATGCCAAAGATGCAGAGAGAATTGTCTTCTAATAGAAATATATAAGCCTTCTTTTAACTGTAGTACAGTTTCATCTTGTATGTTAGGGCAAAAATCATGTGTAGTCAAAATTGTCCTTGAATAGTTCTTAAATAATGCAAAAGTATCATATACAGGAATTTGTATGTAAAATCTCATACAGTAATGGGTATGTCTAATAGATGATGAATGATGAGATCACAAAGGTGGATGCTGTGCACATCTGATAATTGTTATTCCTCTCCACCTGTCACTATCAAATTTATTTTTGCTCTTTTGCCTAGTGTTGTGTTTGAGTAAGTTAATGATGCATATGATAAAACTTCAGTGTATTGCATATGTTTCCATTTTGTTTTCACAAAGATATCATGAAGGAATATGTAAATGTCTTTTTCAAAAATCATTTTTTTTTCATTAGTGAAATTTCCCTGAGTTTACAGTTTTGGAGTTCTAATAGTAAGAAAATACAATTAGTTTGACATGACTTATATTTAATTTAATGCACAACAATTCCTGAGAATATTCTTTGCTATACAGTCAGAAACATCATATATATTAATAAAAAATGTATCTTCTGTATTTTGGGAGGTGTTTGCTTTAATTTCTCTGGGCTTTGACTTCTGAAATAAATTGTTTGTGCCAGCTAGCCTCCAAAGAAAACTGTTAAGCCTTTAGAATATCACAGATGTTTCTCTGTTTTCCTACTTAATGCCAAATGGCAAAAAGGTGACAGTTAACAGTATGAATTTGATAACAAATATCATCTCAGGGTAACTATCCTAGTTGGTTTTTGAGAAGGTCTAGCCTTAACACCAATTTATTTTAATTGAGCCTCTTTTCCAGTTGACAATTTGAAAATAGACAAAATAAGCAGTAAAAAGTCAGATAGTGCAAAACTTATGTGATGCTAATGCTGTTTAGTGAGCTAATCAATTGACTTATCTTTTAAACAATTATCATGATCTTCATATCATTGCACATTCAGTGAGAGCCTAGTATATTTAAGGCCTAAGTGCCAAGGACATTTTAAGAAAGGAAACCACGTGGCAAGTTAAGTAAAAGTAAAGTATTTGAATAATTCAAGACAACAATAAAATCAATGTCACAATGCATAATAGTCAATGAATTGCTCAGGCAACAAGTTTGGTCAAAATGCAGATGCATAAAGGCTCTAACTCCAAGCAGGAATGGTCTGGGGATGTGTTTATAGAAATGGGGTGTGGTTTGGCTTAGCATGAGTGAGGAAGGCAGGGAAGGACCTTGTCCATCAATTGTAACAAATGCACTATTGTGGTGCGGGATGTAGATTGTGCAGGAATGTGTGTGTGTGTGTGGGTGGGTGTGTTGCAGGGATGGGGTCAGGGTGTATATGGGAATTCTCTGTACTTTCCATTCAATTTTCTGTGAACCTAAAATTGCTTTAAAAATTGCATATTAATTTAAAAATGTTTAGAATAAACAATAGAAACCAGTGGGATAAAAGGTTAAGACATGTGAGCTAAGACCTGCTACTCAAAATGTGGTCTGTGGACCAGCAGCATTGGCATCATCTGGGAAGCTGATAGAAACATAGGCTTGCAGGCCCCAGGTCAGGTCTATTGAATCAGAATCTGCATTTTAACACGATCCCAAGCGACCCACATGCATATGAAATGCAGGAGAAACACTGAGTTAGAGGTGTAAGATTAGGATCAAATACAAAATCAGCACATTTAGATAAGTGGTCTTATAGTGGCAGTCCTGAGAAGTCAAAACACCTGCAGGATCAGACCAAAATGTGAGTCCATATGGATGTTTGTACCTGGCAGAGGTTATATTGTTTGTTGCACTGGTTTGGAAAAATGTGAAGACCCTTTAGTCTTCTAAACACACAGAGCTTTGTTCTTGACAAAGCTTTCCTGGGCTTATTTAATGATGGAAAATCTTATGCATCTTTGCAGGTTTCTTAGTAGCTCACCATAGACCAAGAAGACATTAGGACCTCGTTAACATTCTCCGTATTATAGAAGGAATGTGCATGATTCTTGTAGGAGAAACTAAATATTTTCCTGATGATGGTGGCTGGGTCCAAACAAAGGTTTTCAGAAGAGACTGACAAATTTCTATTTCAAAGGCAGTGGGAAGACAGTTTCAGTAGAACTTCTATGTTCAATTCTAATCAAATCTTCATTGTCTTAGCACAAGCACTCTGTCTCAGAGGAGATCCTGATCTCTGTCTCTCTGAGGAGGTGACGGTGTGGACAATTAAATTTAAATATACTTATTAAATAATAATGCACGTCAGAGGCATCATCTTTAAAAACAGCACCTTCTTCATAATGGTTAGGGAAACAAGAGTGTCTCTGTCAGCAGAATGGTCAAGTCGGATTTACTCCCTAGGACATTGATTATGCAAATCGAATGGAGCATACAGTGCCAGGGTCTGGGAGGAGGCTGGAAGTGGGAGCACAAGCGCTCAGCACCTTCTCCCTCTCCTCCCTTCAGAACTGGGGGAAATGAGCAAAGAAGTACAGACACAGAAGAAAGCCAGAAGCGGTGATGAAAACTAAGGCGTGCCGTGCATTGCCTCAGAAGGCAAAAGGGTCTCTGCTAGTTCCAAGGCAGGTGGACCCGGTGTGAAAGCAACCATAAAAGCCTAACTCGTAACTGTCTTCCATGGAAAATGCTGGAAAGTCACAAGAAGCTACAGTAGACTCCAAGTATTGAATTGTGGGATTGTGAGTGTGGAAGAAAGAGAAGGGCGGGG
>VBSM01001927.1:8261852-8279761 GCA_008086735.1 Cheirogaleus medius
GAGAGAGAGAAAGAGAGAGAAGGAGAGAAGAGACTGCTCCACGAGAAATGGCTTTCACATGCAGAAGTGGCCACACTTGGAGGTTCTAGGTGAAGCTGCCAACCTAAAAAGAACTAGGATTTCTCCTGACTCTGTTTCTTCCAGAATGTTCCAGAGCTCATCCTCTTGCTATAGGAAGCCTTCCTGGACACTACAATGCTTTCTCCTGATGGAACAGGCAAGTAACACCAGTCAAGTCACAGAGTGTACCTAAGGTGGAGGCTTAGTTGAAGAGAAATTATTAATAGATATAGAAAACATCCCTGGTGTAATGTTTTCAGTACACAGGGAGGCGGCCATGCAGAGACAAAGTTTACCTGCTGGGAATGCCCTTAGCATCAGTTCCCTGTCTGTTCTCTTCATACTGCTAGCTCTTGGATCAGAGAACTTTAAGTAGGCTGACGTCCTCCAACCTCCAGGCAAAGACAGGGGCGAGTTCTAACACCAGCTGGAGGAAATGGAGGAGGAAACGGAGGGAGATGACTTATGTTTTTTTGAGGGTAGAGGCGAGACCAGGGTGGACCTAGCCTCATTCAAAGATGGAAAGTAGATGCTTATATGAAAAAGATAACAATGCATACTCCAGCCATTCTAGATGTTAATTTTTAAAAGGTGTCTGTGAGCGTGTGGGGGGAAGGGGCAGAGTTTGCAAAATAGGTAAGAAGTGAAGGAATCGAGTAAGGAGATAGGAGTTGTGATTGGGATAAGAGGAAAGAAATTGGGAGAGCTACTGATCATAAAAATGTTGACAGAGGTTTTCCTCTGCGAATCAGTGACTGGAAATAGACATAAAGTGAAAACGATAACAGCATCAACAACAGGATGAAAGTAGAAGCTCTTGGATGGAGTCTGACTCCCCTTAGTGGAATAGCCTTTTTGCAAGTGGTAGATTCCTCGCAGATGGAGAAATGGTTGGGAACGATGTGATTGATCTTCAACACGTTCTGGGAGATGATTGCCTCTGACAACCTCTTAGCAGCGTTATTGGGAAGCTTGCCTATGGAACCAGGGTGGGGGTTGTATATCCTTAAGACAAATACACAGCCACGGAGATGGAGAATAGAAGCTAGAGAATGAGAGAATGGGAGAAGGATGGTGTGGTAAGGTGATTCCCAGCTGGATGAGGTTCCCAGGTGAGAATACCAACCAGAGACCCATCAATCTAAAATCAAAGTAGAAACAGATGAACAAAAAAGCTAACAAACAAATAAAAACTCTAGACTTGCAAAATAATTTGTGATTAAATTATAAAAGACTAAAACAAAACAATGAAACAAAAGCAACTATAACATTTGGAATATCAACCGGGTTTAAGAAACAGCAGGATTAAGAAATTATTTGACCTGGTGGCACTAAACTGTGAATAAATACCTTTTGTTAGAACAACCCATTGTACTTAAGAAAGAAATAAAGAAATGCCTTGGGAATCACAGGCAACAAAAGCAAAAATAAACAAGTGGGAATACATTAAGCTAAAAAGCTTCTTCAATGTAAATAATCAACAAAATGAAAAGGCAACCAACAGAAGGGGAGAAAACATTTGCAAACCATATGTCTGATAAGGAGCTTATAATATCCAAATTAAAAACCCTCAAACAACTGTATAACATAAAAACCACCTGGATGAAAAATGGACAAAGGTTCTGAATAGCCATTTCTTCAAAGAAAACACACAAATGGCCAACAGGAACATGAAAAGGTGGTCAACACCACTAACCACCAAGGAAATGCAAATCAAAATCGCAATGAGATATCACCTTACATCTGTTAGAATGGCTATTATAAAAAATAAGTGTACAAAGATGCGGAGAAAAGGGAACCCTTGCACACCATTGGTGGGAACGTAAACTGGTACAGCTGTTATGGAAAACAGTATGATCCAGCATTCCCACTACTGGGGATATATCTAAAGGAATTGAAATCGGGATCTTGTAGGGATCAAGACCCTTGGTCCCCTAAAGTTTCGCTGAAAAATCACTGACATGAGGCAGATTGATTAGTAGGAGGAAAGGCACACGAATTTATTTAAAGTGTATACACAGAGACCTTCAGAATAAAGACCCAAAGATACAAGAGAAATTGTTCATTTTTATGCTTAGATTCAACAAAGTATGGACAGCCATGTAGAAATATGATTGGACAAAAAGGATATGATCTGCTGTTAATAGACTGAGTAGGGAAACCCAGCAAGGTCTGTCTGTCTAAATTCTTCCTGGCCTCTCTGAGCAGCATTCCTTCCTTCTGGGTGTGGGGCAGGACTCTCTCTAGAACAGGGGTTTTATGACCTATATTCAAACAAGGTAGACCACTTTGCCCAGTTTTTACACAGAATCATTTTAGGTTTTATGGCTGGCTTTCAGGAAAAGAGGTTCTGGCTTTTATGACCTGCCTTGGGGAAGAGGGATTCTACCTTCCATGACCAGCATCAGGGAAGAATGGGACCAAGAGGCAGGAGGAGAGGAGAGGGTCTAAGAAAACTTTTGCTTCTGAGAGCTTCATTTTGAGGTACTATTTTCTGAGCCCCAACATCCCCTGGTATGAAACTTCCCTAAGAAACTTCATAATCCACGAATTGGGTTGGTGGATCATCTTATAAGTCATTGAACCAGTCTCTCAGTCCTGAGAATAAGGCCAGTAAACAGTTAACAGTTGTGTCTCATTTCAGGCAGTGGTGTTTCAGATGGGCTTTTTATAGGCTCTATAGAGTCAACCCTAATTCCTCAAAGCAGTCTGGGCATGTCTGAAAATACACCATTGCAGCCAATGCTTGGGTAAAGTAACTGATGACTCCAATTGGGTCCTATCATAAGAGAAAATAGATTCTTATTGAACTTACACAAATAACTAAATTGCCATAAATGAAGAATACTCTCAAATAGTTTCTGAATTCTGGAGAAATCAGGTAGAGAGAGAAAGATAAATGCTTCAGATTTTGCTTACAAAAGCAGACTTTACCAATTTGTTGTAAGCTATAAATAGCTCAAAAGAAAAAATATCTTTCTTTATTCTGGAAAACAAAACAAAAAGAATCAGCAGTGTTTCAAACAAAAAAAGTCATGAAAAAATTATTTTAGTCCTCTCTTAGTTTAGTTTCATGTAATTAACTCAAATTGTTTTGTTTGATGTTTGATTAGCAATCCTCATGAATGTATCAGCTTTTTAAAAAAAACTAGAATTTTAGAAGTTTTTTTTTTAATCCAATTTTTTATAATCTCCAAAGTTATCAGAAACCTGTATTTAAGAGTACCTCTCAGAGTCATTTCTATAAATTTTCTCGAAGAAGCAAATTTTGGACTGTGGCCAGTTAAAGATTTCTTTTTGAGAAGAATCAAAGTAAAATATAATAGTCCATGGAGGACAAATAGTCTTAAAAGAGCCATGGTTAAGATACCATTGACAAGGAAATTTGATTATTTCTGTGGCATATGACAATTTAACATAATAATCATAATAATTATTATTAAATATACCAAAACATATCAGAACTTTAGGAATCTCATATAACTTTGGAATATATATTAATAATACATTTATAAAAATATGACCCAAAGAAAGTTAAATGACATTTAAAATAATTGTTCAAAATAGGATCATAGGTCACTGTAAAATAATAGTCATTCATTTAAAGTGATAACTCCAAGCTTTCAAAAAGTTAAAATCTTTACTCTTTGATAGGAGACTCAGTTTTCCAAACAATAAGACCTAATACAGACTGAATGACAAGGTAATAAACGGGAAAACTGTCTGTCTCTCTCCTCTTTTATTATTCGGTTTATTAAAAAATCCTTTAATTATCTCTTATTAGTATCACATGAACTCTTATTTAAAAGAGAACACCAAATTTTATCTTTGCATTTGTGTATTATTAATGAAAAAGCCAATTTTAATAAAATGTTGTAAACAAATCCATCCACTCTCATTTAGTTTGACGACAATCTAAGATTTCTATAAACCTTTTATAACTGAAGTTGTTCTCTTACTTGTATTAATAGTTTGAAGGCGTCATTGAAGGATTTTAAGCAAGGCAACCCCAGACCCATTTGGTGTTTCATGAAAATAACTCCGGCTTTACCGTGGTGAATGAATCACAGGGATGTGAAAGTAGAGGGCCACTTACGAGTCAGTTTCCTTTGGGTTTCTCCAGGTTGGATAACGAGAATTAGGTCAGCCTGATATTCTTTTTGCTTTATTCATTTTTCATAACAGATATGTCACTACAAAAGCAGCATGGAGATCTAATGACTCGGGAGATATTTAAAAGGGAGGCAAATACATTGTTGTTGTGTTGACGTGTGGGTACCCCAGTTTTTTTTTTCAATCAATGCATTCTCTAGGGAGGCCCCCTGACTAATGCGAACCATCAGCATTATTTCTGGAAGCATGGTAAACATTTTAGTCTTTGTGGCCCGATCCGGATGGAAGGCAGATAAACCAAATCCCCCTTCTGCCTGCAAAACAATCAATACCAAAGAAGAAACTGAAAAGCACTTAAGCCAGGCTTCCTGAATGGATACTCACAAGAAACACAGGAATGATTTTTTTTTCCCTCAGAAATATTATCTGGGGGATTTGAATCTTTTATAGAGCAAATGATGAATGGCTCAGAAAGGAGATTAGATATAGAGTCCCTAGGAATGCTGAAGATGATAAAGTCACTGCTGCAGTGTGGACAAAAATAAACTTATTTTTAAAGAAAACGTAAGTTAGTAGAAACGTTGCTATTTGTGAAGTGTCCAGCCCAGTAGGAAGAAGGGGAATCCTTCTTGCAATGTAGCGGAGGTGGTCTTTTATTTGATACCTGGTTGGAATGAGTGACAGTACCTCCTCACCTCCTTTAAAATATTAGGTATCAGTAGATACCTGAAATCTCACATAAGACGTTTCATTCATTCAATCACAGCACTGTGTGGGGTCACGGATGATCTCCCTGCTGTAAAACCCACATGCACTTTTCAGTCCTGTCTTTAGTTGACTTCTCCTTAACACTTCTTCTTTCTCCAGTCTTTTTCCTTGACTTTTGTGATTGAACCCTTTTCTTGATTTTCTCATCTCCCTCAAACTGCTTTTTTTTTCTTTACAGTCATCGTTCCTCACCTCTTTCTTAGCTACCTGTTTCCCAGGGTTTCAGCCTAGCCTGTGGCTCTTCTCACCCCCCACACATTCCCTATTCCATCTCATGTCCTCCCTGCTCCCATTATCACCTTTAACTATGGTTTTCCAATTTTTATCTCTTGCCCTAATTCCCCTCTTGAGCACCAGACTCATCTCTGCCTCGATGGTCCTCAGACATCCCAAACTCAACATATCCAAAGTCAGACACTTTTCCCAGGAAACTGATCCTACTGTTCATTCAGCCCCTAAGCCAAAGCCTTTAAAAAAAAATCTTGTAAACCTTTTGACTCTTGTCTCCCCATCTATTTAATGAATTAACAAATCCAGTTGATTCTATCATCCAAGTTGTTGTTAAACCATCTGCTTCTTTCTGTCTCCACCCACCAACTTTATCTCTCACCTGGATCATGTCAACAGCACCTCATGTGTTCTCTGCTTCCAATCTTGCTTTCCTCCAGTACAGATATCAGAGTGAATTTTCTAAAATGTAAATCTAATCATATTATCACCAACCATTACTTTCAAACCTTTCATTATTTCTAAGGACTCTCAAGAAAAGGTCCAAATTCCTTAATGTGGCATATGATGGCCTTATATCTTGCTATTATTTCTTACCCATCAGTCTTATTAAACTAGTTTTAATTTTTGAAATATTCATGATCTCTCTCTCTCTTTCTTGCAATAGTTTCCTCAGGATCCCTCTTTCTTTCCATGCCTCTCATTTGATGGGCTAACTTGTCTTTATCCTGCAGATTTTAGCCTAGATATTACCACCTTCTGATAAACATCTCCTGATCCTGTTCTTCAAGGCTGGGTTGTGGGTTATGGTTATTACCACAGAACTCTCCACTTCTCCCCGTTGAAGCACTTATAACAAGATATTATAATTGTCTATATTTTAAAATTTCTTCCAAGTCTATGAACTCAATGAAAACGGATGCTGTTGGCACTATACCTGCACCACCTAGAACAATTCCAGACTCATAGTAGGTGTTCAAAAAATAGTTCTAGATGGAAGAGGGAGAAGGAAAAAGAGTGAGTGTGTGACATTACAGGGTTATTAAGTCCTGAGTAATTGAATTTCCAGAGAAGATGGCATTAAGTACATTCCATATGAGTTTCCAACTGTGTTTAATTCCTTTCACGCTATGTTTAGCATGGAATTAAGCACATTAATTATATAGATACAATTGTTTTAAAATGTACAAATGGATTTGCATCTATTTTGCAATCTAAAAGGAGCAAAGCTTTGTAAACTTCAATATATTTTAAACCAAACTCATCATTTTCCTCCCCAAATCTCCTTACCTCCGTGTCATTGCCTACCACGATCATAAACATGCTAAGACATTTTCCATCAGCAAATCAAACTATTGTGGATTCAGTGCTGAGTACGAAAATTTGGGATTAAAATTCCTCATGGTTTCTGACCACCTCAAAGACCTACTGTTCTTTGAACAAAGACTTGATCTTTCCCAAGGCACAGATGATGCCAAATGCTCCTGTACTGTTCCCAGATGTGGACTCATACTTTCATGTCCAAGGAAGTAACAGAGCATTTCTGATTCTCTTGCCGCAGCTCTGAGAGTCTCTTAGCTGTATCTCAGATATCTGTGGCCACATAGACCCTTTGTGCATAATCTGGAATAATTGAAAAGTATGATGCACTTATTTGATTTCTTCTCTTTTAGGATGCCAAGCCAAAGGGAAGATGGGGTCCCAAACAAAGAATTAATGTTTATTAGTATTAGACCAATTTCAAGAGACCTTTCACTTTAGTCTAGGTTTGGAGAACTGCTCAGTTTTTCACACCTTCCACTTTGTGCCAAGGGAGCTATTTCATTCTGTGCCCTACCGTCATCACCTCTTGCAATTCCTAATTGCCACTGACTGTTTGACCCAGTCCTGGAATAGCTGATAGGTATTTTAAGTAGGACTCTATAATTTGGGCTGAATGTCAACAGCGTATGCTGGCTAAGTGCTCCAAATGTACTGCATTGTTGAGCTAATATTGGAAAGAGATTGGGGCATTCCTCAGGCCCCAAGGGAAAATTAAACCCTAACAATAGCAGGTGTATATTGATTTTGCACTGAACGCCAGCAGCTAAACATTTTACATGCATAGTATTGATTAGCCTTCAGAGTTATCCCTGTGAGGTAGATTCTATTATTCTCTCCATTTTATAGATGGGAAAATTGAGATTAAGGGACACTCTTGTACCAAGTCACACGGTGAATAGATGTCAGAACCAGGACAAGATTGAGGTCTGTCTGATGCTGAAGTTCATGCTGTTAACCACTGTGTGATATTTCCTGCTAGGATGCTGATACAGTTGTCTCTGGCTTGTCCTCTTTTCTGGGGCCATGTTTTTTTTGTTTAAATCTATCGGCACCTCTAACAGGTCTGAGTGTAAAATAATTCTTGCAGAACTTAATCACACTAGGAGGTTATCTGCTCAGGATATTGAATAAGCATCTGGCTAAGGGAAGATATTTAGCTTTCTGGGGCCTCTGTAGAGCCATCAGGCTTTGAGTCAATGCTCTTGGGAGAGGCAGCCTTCCCCAGCTCGCTCAAGCATTTTCAACACGATCTCACCATCTAGGAGGAGGAGAGGAGGTCTCTAATGGGAGGATCCTCCTGTCAACTTTTTAGTTGATTATCTTATTCGGTTTTGATTCCCAAGAAAACGCAGTCTTGAATTATGTAAACACTGGGAGGATTTTAGCTTAATCAACCTGGAATTTCTGTGACCAGGAAAGAGCTTTATTTCACATGGAGTCGGAATCTCTATTTCCGGTTGTATCTTTCGGGTCTCAAAGCTCTCTGTAATTAGCAAGGCGACCTTTCCCTCCCTTTCTGACAGTAGTACGGTTCCAGGGTTTGTTTTCATATGTGGGTCTGGCTACTACCTGAGTTACTTGGTATAGTTATTTTCTTTTATTTCTTATAGTAATTTATGTTATTTTTCCTGTGTCAGATAGAAGTTGGACTGTCACAAATCAGACTCATAGAAAACCGAAACTCTCTGTTCTTTTATTTTCAGTTTCCTTTATGGGCTCCCATTCCCACTGAGAAGAAGAAAATTTTATCTTGTCATTACTTACGTTCAATTTAAAAGTGTCTTTTGGATAATAGTCCCACTTAAGTGTTATTATCTCAATACTACTCACAACACTCATAAAAAGAGTGTTCCTTTTTTCTTATAGATCTTTCTCATCTTTCATCTAATTCGATGGTAGCATAAAGGACATCTCCCTTCGATATTTTGTATCATTTTGTTATGACCTTGCATTATGTATTCCAAAAATGCTTATATTTTTACCACCTCAAGAGAAGGAAGTACGACGTGAGTAGACAGTTTTCTAATATAAATTTCATAACAGGTCTTCTGGTTTATTATTCTATGACATCAGCAAAGCTTTGTCTCATCCAGCACATAATATATAACCTGTGAGAAATTACCTCTGCCAAAGCTTCCTCTATTTTTCTTCCCCTCTTTCTGTTCCTTTTCCCCCCCTATGTAGGCATTCTTCACATATTAGCTTAAAAATGAAAACCTGGAGGAATTTTTCTGTAAGCAATCTGTACATAGGGGTAAATTTTTCATCCTGGTCATTTGGGTTATGGCTCGTAGAAGCCTGCAATGCACAACAAACTATCCAACAGCTTGTTTTTTTCGTGTGTGTGGGGCAAATGTTTAGAGTGATCCAATTTCCAAAGCTGTCTCTTCCTATGACCTTGATGGACCTTTGGGTCCCTCGTCCTCCATGGTGTGTCATGTTGATTCTAAATGGCATTCCAGTTTTCTTTCAGTGAAGTCTTGTATTTCTTACATTTTTTTTCACATAATATGCCACATATTCAATTTTGCCTTGTTATGTAAGGGTTGTTTTTTTTTTTTTTTTTAACATTTTATGGCTTTTTTTCTTTCTCCTCTTTCATAAGTTCCTATTTTGCCCCAGACAACAAGCCAGCATAGAGTGAGAGCATAGTAGGCACATGGACTGGTTGACACAGTCCCTCCTTCCTTGGCTTCACTGGTGCGGCCCAACTGGTCAGGGCAGGAGAGGGCAGGAAAGGGATGTGGAGGTGACTGGAAGGAGGGAAGCCGGGTTGCTGGGTTCGAGGATCATTTTAGCTGCAGGTTGCAGAATACCAAAGTAAGAGTGGCTTAGTCATAAAGGGTTAATTATTTTACCTTTCCATGGTGAATTCTGCGGTGTAACCATGCGCTTAAACACACAGGTGCTTTCTACTGTCCTGCTCTGCCATCTTTGGTATGTGGATGGCACTTATCCTCATGGTGGCAGTGTGGCTGCCACTGCTCCAAACATGAATTACATCCTCACAGAGAAGATCCAAATGCAGGGAGGGGGCAAGTCCTCATCTGTGTCCCTTCTAAAGAGTAATGAAAATATCCTCAGAGGTCTTCCATAGTCTTAGATCTCATTTGCCAGATTACTTAACATATCCATCCATGTTTCCGCTAATGGCAGAGAGGGGATTGGGAGAATCATAATCCATATTCATCCCCTGTTGGGATGTAGTCATCTTCCTTGACCTCAGGGGCATCTGACTAGCCAAACAAAATGTGAGTTCTGCCAGCAAGAAATATGTGGAGGGACAGATACAGCTCTTGGCAACCAATATCTGCCTCTGGATTAAGATGCAGAGAAGTGATGTGGTTCCTTTTGATTATGTGGGAAGTTAGCTGCAGAGATAGATCTAGAACACTGGCCTGTTTTCTCAGCACTGTGATTTTTTCCCCTTGTGTCTTTGTCTTTCCTTCTGTAAAAAGGACTGGGTTAGTGCTTGCCCGAGTTCTATGGTGATAAGCATTATACTAATAATTAAAAAAAAAAAAAAAAAGAAAACCTGCATAAGGGATTATTTTCACATGGGACAGTGAAACAATAACTTAAATAGCCACGGCTCAGTTTCCCAGATGCTGCTGCCTGGGTACAGGGAGGACTGCTGACTTCGTACACAGCTCTGCCAGGCTGGGTCCTCACCCCACCTCTGACCAGCTGGTACACCTGGTCTCACCCTTTTCCTCGTGCCTGCTGCCTCTGATGTATGTCCTCTGCAGGAAGGTGATGGAAAAAAAGGTCCCTCCTGGGGGTTCGTACTGCAGACCAGCCATCCAGCCCTTTTGTTCCCATATTTCTACAGAGCTGACACATGCGGTTCTTTTCCTTCCACCGAGATGCTGGGACCACACTCCTCCTCGTGGCTGCTCTGGGCTCATGAATCAAGCCATCAGAGCAGCTTGATATTCTCTCTCTGCCTTTTGCCTTCTAGAAGCTTGTGTGCATATTTTTAACTGCTTCGGGAACTGCAGAAAGAGAGAAGGTGGGCTAGGCACCCCCACTTTGGTCGGTACTGGGTAACCTGTCATCATCCGACCCAGTGAATGGGCAGTAAGGATGCACAAGAGCAAGGAGGGAGGACGCAGTTCGGGCAAACACAGCCCAGTTCTGAGTCAGCATTATCTCCTCCCGCTCCTCTCTCGGGCAGTCCCCTGGCCAAGGACACTGCGGGAGGGGCAAAGGCATGTGCTTGGGAACAGAAAATGGATGCTTTGGAAGCAGACTGACATTTGCTTTTTAATTATCTCTTCTTGGCTTCTGAAGATTTAAAAAAAAAATTTTTTTTTTCATAGCAAAGAAGCCAGGAAAGAAAACAAAATGTCCTTTCTCATTTCTGTGGGGCTAACCGCGTCTGTACATTAACCTTTCGCACTGATTAAGATAAATGCCATTTCCACCCCTGATACTTTTAGATTAGATTTGAATTCAGCAGCCCAGCTCCTGACACGCTTGCATTCAGTTTCTCTGAGTTATGCCCCCTTTGGTCGCCTGAGATAGTCAGAGAGGGGGTGAACGGATCCCGTCTCCTTGCATTAGTCTGACCAAGATGAATGAGGGTTCAGGGGACTGGGGTGCTTATTCCTGTCTTCTGGGTGGGTTTTTCAGGCACCACCAGCTCATAAATAGCTATAAGGCAATCCATGCAACACACCACATAGCGGGAATAATCATAAATGGGGTAGTAATTCAGAGTAGAGCTTTCCTCCCACTGAGGTTATCGAAAAGAGCTTTGTGGAAGAAAATTGATTATTGGACTGCGGAAGTAATAATGTTTAAAATATAATCAGATTCATACTCTTTGGTGGGGGGTAAAAAAATGAATAATTCATACAGCTTATTTAATTTTTAAAAATACACAGGAAGCTCATCTTTGGCTCGTTAAGACAACACCAGCCTCTGAGTCACCCCACTGAGTAATTTGGGTGCTATCGGTGATGGTCCTGGAGTCTATGCAAGGTTGGTGTGTTCAGTGGCATTTCTGGGGCTGAAAGAAAGCATTTTCTCCTCCAGAAGTTTAAGATCTAAAATTGGGAGAACTGCTACTATTGGGAATCAGGGGGCCCCCCGAGTGGAATTTTTTTTCCCCTAAGTGTCTAATTCTCTGCCTCCCCACCAATCTGCTAGAAACTCCTGTGGAATTTGCAAATTCGAAGATGAGTTTGTACAAGCTTTTAGATTTCCAGAAGTAAGATTTTTTTCTTTCTTTTTTTCTTCTTCCTGAAAGTGGAGACTCGATGTAGCAATCGAGCAGCCTGCCCATAGAGATAAAGCATTTGGAACAGCTGCCTTGACCTCCCTGCAGAGCTTTTGTGCTCTCAAAGAGAAGGGTCACCTGCTCCCCTGTGTCCCCCAGATAGGTGGCCCAGGAGAACTGCCCTTCACAGGGGCAGGCGAACAGATGGGCCTCTCGAGCTGGGGGGAAGATACATTCACGTGGACTCTGAGTTTATTTGCAATTCATGGAAGGAGCTCTCTGCAGCTGCTCCTAACTTGATTTTTTTCATGAGGGAATAAGGAAGGTGACTAAACACCAACTTGCTCCTGTGTCTTCTTCCTTTGAAAAATTCTAAGGAGCTTTGGGGGATGGTATGCGTTGGTTATTGATGGGTTAGCTCACACCCCGTACAACGTACACTCCTGCGTAACAGGAGCAAAGCTAAAAAAGGTCAGCAGAGAATAAGGGGGAGCAGCAAAGGTCAGTGGAGCTGGTCGCTGGGAGCTGGAATCCCAGGTGAGCTCCCCTCCCCCTCCTGCCTCCTCTGAATGCAGTTTGTACTCAGCATCCTTTGCTTCCAGCTTCCTGCTCCTCTGCAGTCTCCCAGGGGAAGTTTATGATTGCAGATGGCTTCCTTAAAGGGCAACAGCCCATAGCAATTTGCTCAGGGGGAGGAAATGAACAGGACACCTTGTCACAGGACCCTTATTCTGGGAGGGACCTGGGGAGGTTTTGGGTCTCTAATACCCCTTCGGATGGATCATGGGTAAATCGGGCCAGGCAGCTGATCTCTCTCAGATCCTTAGAGGTCTTTTACTAGGGACTGAGGAGTATCTTTAACGACACCTGCAGAGAGAATATTTCACATTCTAAGAACGGATGTATTACAGATGGATTTGATTGTTCATTCATGTTCTGGGGCTTGGCGATCGCAGTTTCCACAGACTGTGGCCCTGGCTAGCCAGCATTCTCCTCTCCAGAGGCTCCAAGGTCATTGCAGAATAAATGAGAGGACGGATCTCCAAACTGAGAGTCTTGGATAAAAGCTAAGACTCCTCCCGAAAGCCTGGGCTAAAGATGTCCCTCTGCTCTTCCTCACTCATCCTCACCATAATCTTGTCTCTGCACAGCCTCCTGGTCTTTCCTCCCACTTCCTTCCTTCCTGGTTTGCAGAGATTCCTGTCACCCCCCTAACGACCAAGTTTACCTTCCTTTCTGGGGAAGGTGCCTTATTTTTCACTGGAAATATAAGGATATCCATCTTTACTTCCTGCATTGGAATTACTGTACTTCTAAAATGATTTTTGACTCTGAGAGAGGCTTTTCCAACCCTTCACGAATTGAACCTTAGAGAATTCTGCTTAAAAAAAAACCACAAGAAACACCACATCAAAATATTCTCCAGCTAAGACAGTCACGCCCCAAACACCATCCAAGTTGACTTCCGAGGAAAATCCATCTGTACATCAAAGTTAATATTGCTTTGAATTATTTATACCAATCCAGTTACATAAACACAAATGTAGAAGTGACAATGGATTAGTGATGCCTAATGAAAGAAGAATCATCACAGACTGGAGATGTCTTTATTGGAAATCTTTTCTTGTATTAACACACTGGCATGAATCTTTCTCCTGATGTCTGTCACTGTTACATCTTGGATCCACATTGTCTCCAATACTCAGAGCAAGATGACATGCATGTGCTCAAAAGCATCCTTGTCATGTTTCTCATTCACTCTTGCATTGGTACAATATTGCATAGTGTATACATTTAATATTGTATATTGTATCAGGCTCTAAGTTTGAAGGTATGTGCGTAGAGTATCAGTCTATAAAGTTAAGATCCTGCCACTTTAGAAGACTATTTATAGAAGACTAAATTTCAGAGAGCTTGGCATTTTAGATGCTGCTATTTGTTTGCCTCTGCAAAACAAAACAAAACTAATGCAAGGAATAAAAAGCTCCCAGGAGCCTAATCCTCAGCACTTGAGTTCCTGCAGCTGCCCTGCAGTTCCCACCCCTGGTTGCAGGAACTTAGTGCGTCTGAGCTACATGCAGCTGCCTAGAGCCCTGCACTAGGGCATCTTCTCTGTGGTTGAACACCCCAATATTTCCCTCTTGTTCACCCCCTCAAGATGTTTTGGTATGTGTTCTAATCCTTCTTAGCCAAGCATTCAGTTAGGTAATCTTATAGACAAAAGTCTAGGAGAACTTTGCTAAGAATTCCCTATGCCACAACCAGGTCTATGTTCTTGACAGACCTGGGGAGGGGAAACAAAATGTGGGCTCTGATAGATAGGAAAGAAAAAAGAAAACCAGGGTGTGGAAAGTGAACATGCTTTTGCTCACTGGATTCCTTCTCTGCCTCTGGAGTCTTAGAGCTTTGCACGGAAGTAGAACTGGATTTTGAGTTAGGTGGTGTCGAATTGCAAGAAGACGGGAGAGTAAAGGTGATTGGGGAGGAACACTATATCCTGATGATACGTTAGATTTGCGGTTGTGTGTAAGACCTTGTGATATGTAACCAGTCAGGTGTTAGAAATGGAGGTATAAATAGATTTGATGGTCAATTATAATGGGAAAATAGGGCGATGGCAGAATTTCAATGCCTAAGAAAGGCATAACTGCATAAATAAAGGTAATAATAAACTCTGAATCAATAATAAGGAAAAAAACCCTCTTGTGAAAATCTCAAAAGGATTGAGCAGGTTGCACATACCTTAACTGGATGCCAAAAATCGACAGCTTTTAAATAGAGAAAATGAAATACAGATGCTCAATAAAGTGACATTTACAAAGTTCAGCATCCAAAAAAAAAAAAAAGATACTTGATATGCAAAGAAGCAAGAATTATGCCCAATAACCAGAATAAAAAGTAGGAAATAAAAATAGACCAAGAAATAACAGAAAATGATAGGGTTAGCTGAAAAAGGACTTTAAAACATCTATAATAAATATGTTCAAGGATTTAAAGGAAAACAAACATAAGGAGAGAACAGACAGATATAAAAATAATTTCTAGAGTCGAGAATATAATATCTGAAATTAAAACTCCACTGGATTGGCTTATTAACAGATGAGCCACTGAAAAAGAAAAAAAAAATCAGAGAATTTGAAGGTAGTATGATAAAATTATCCTAACTGAAACTTAATAAAAGACTGGAAAAAAGTAAGAGACTCATTGACCTATGAAAAAATTTAAACTGTGCATCATCCATGTAATTAATAGTCTTAGAAGGAGAAGAACTGGGACAAGAGTAGGGGCAGAAAAAAATATTAGAAGTAGTGGCTGAAATTTTTCCTAGTGGGATGAAAAATATCACCTACATAAAGACAAATCTTAAGGCATCCTAAGGAGGATAATCACACAAAAATAACCACCTCAAGGCACATTATAACCAAACTGCTGAAAACCAGTGATAAAGCAAAAATTTGAAAAACAGCCAGAGAAACATTTTTATATTACATTACACCACATCACATTCAGGGTAGTAAAGATAAAAATTAATATGAATTTCTTGTCAGAAACAATGCAAACCAGGAGACAATCAGACTTCAGCCAAAAGAAAACCTGTCAACTTAAAGCTGTATAGTAAGTAAAAATATTCTTTAAAAATGGAGGTAAAATAAAGACTTTTTCAGACAAAAACTGAGAGAATTTAATGCTGGCGGGTTGGTGCCAAAAATATTATAAGAAGTTTTTCAGAATTCTTTATCTTTTTTATCCTCGACTGCCCAAAGGAACTGACTGGTTGACCCTTGTCATTTCTCTTAGCTCATAATACCAGATAAAATAACTTTGATCAGAAAGCATATATGTTAATACCAATCCATTACTTATTAAAATGAATAATAGAAGTATTAGAGGAAGAAAGCACTCACACTGTTGAAGTAGCATTTTGTTAGGGGATTTACACATATTACTTTATTTCACCTTCACATCCAGCCATTCACAGACCAGCAATATAGGTCTACGATCCCCATTTTATCAATGCAGAAGGGAAGCTCTGAGGGATTAAATAATTTGCTAAAGGTCATGTAGCTTGATGTTGTGGAAGCAGAAACCAGACTCAAGGCTGCCTGTCTTCAAAGTTCATGATCTTCCAGATTAGCTTGGAATTTAGCATATTTTTTCTATCCTTCTTCCTTATTCTTCTACTCCTGAATCTCACACTCAATTCATGTTGACCTATCAGTGGCTCTTAAACTGCTCTGGGCTTTCTATAGTCATATTCTATTCCCCTGAAATAGACTTCCTGCTTCTCACTGCCTGTTGAAATACCATCGGTCTTTGAGTTTAGCTGAAATCTCATCCTTTCAAGAAAGATCTTGAGAAAACTGAAAGTGGAAGCGATCTTTGCTTCCTCCAGACTCTAATAGAACTTGGCTATATCATTTCAGCATAATTTGTCACCTATTGCTGTTAACTATTTTTGAATATAATATTACTATTATCAAGAATAATGTGATATGTAATATGTGCTTAATATGTGTTTGTGAGGTGGAATGTAGAAACCTGAGATTTTTACAAATGCCCTATTGAATGTCACGTCTCTGGAAGAAGTGAAGGGCTCTCAAATTCTCTTTCTCTCTTCCTAGTTCTTTGTAGGGAAGATCTTAATATTGAAGCTTAGGGCTAAAGGATAACAACTCACACTTTTGAGAGACAAGTCTAGATATGTGGAATGAAGCCAGTGATTCAATTATCAGAATGGGAATATGCCTGATTAGCTTCATTTGGCCTTCGGGGTTCTCAGTCATGTTTGATGACTTATGATGTACTGCAGTTGGATCCTCAGAGTTTCCAAAGGTTAAAAGCACTGATGATGTTTAATTAAAACTTCTAGTGTTTTAAAAGTTGAGTAATGCAAAAATTAGGCTTCTTACAACAATGCAGTGGCACTAACTTACAAATTGAGCTGAGGAAGCTAATTTAAGATCTCCAATAGCTTTGAATCAGACGCCTGCTGGGGAAGAATCTAAAATTTACAAGATCAATTAACAAATCAATACAAAGAACAATTTAGAATTGTCACTAATTCACCCTTGCTCCTCAGAAAAGTTAATTATTATGCGGCATTTTTTGGAAAGCACTTTTTATTATCTCATTCGATTCATTATAATTAAATGTTAGATTTTATTTATTAAATTACAGATGAAATAAGAACAGTTTCTTTAGATTTATAAGAATAAATTTTAAGCAATATGTCACCCAAAATGATTTAATATACTGCTGTAGTGAAAGTCTATGCAGACCTGTAGCTTTCATAAAAGAGAAGTCCTGTAAACTATATCCAATGCAAAGTTATTTATCCCAAACATATTTATAGACTCAAGAGGATCTTTTCCTCACTTAATCTATTAATTAAAGTAAAGCAGTTTGATGTAAAGTCTAAGATTTCAGTGGCCTAGCACATAAGCAAGCAGTCCATTGAAGTTGTTTCTGATTGATGTTCTTCCTTGGGGTCAGTCATTCAAGGACCCAGTCTCCTTCTATCTTGTGGCTCTGCCCCTCCTCTATGGCCTCAGAGGACTGTGCATTAAGCTGGCAGACGGGAGGAGAAATAAAGAAGATGCATCTACTCCATAATCACATTGGTCCAGAGATGGCACGCATCATTTCTATTCTCAGCCCATCATCAAGAACCAATAACATATAGACTTTTTAGGTATTCCAAAAGAAGAGAAATTGGTCTTGGTAAACAGCTGGCCCATTTATACTACATTCTATTTTTGAGTTACTTAAGTGTTTTCTATTCCCCAAATATCTCCTTTTCTATACTGTCAGACATCTAAAATCTTTATAACTAGAATCAAGTTTTAAAAAAATTAACTTGAGAGTTATGGACACACATGGGAGTGAGCTAGAAGATGTGTCAGTGCCAGGAACATATTGATGTATTGAAATATAAGACTATGCCTTTGGCTCAATAAGACAGGTTAAAATCACATAATATAATGTTTTCTCTTTCCCTAAAAGTTATTAAAGTGATAATAAAGAATTAAAACAAAAACAAGACAAAGCAAAGTATCACTTCTAACATAGATAGGGTTTGGGTGGTGGATCATTAGTAGAAAAGAGATTTCAGCAACTTTGTGAAAGTGGAAAGAAAGTAGAGGACAGGCCGGGCGCGGTGGCTCACGCCTGTAATCCTAGCACTCTGGGAGGC
>VBSM01001927.1:8279861-8293175 GCA_008086735.1 Cheirogaleus medius
AAAAAAAAAGAAAGTAGAGGACAGATGGCTAATGAGACAGAGTGAAGGAAATCTGGCTCTGAAATATGAAGGTTTCATGGGGTCAGCTGACATAGGAGCAGCTTTCCCTTGCAGAACTGGAGAGCAGTGGTTCTTAAAGTGAGGTTCCTAGATCAGCTCCATCATTGTCCCCTGAGTACTTGCTAGAAATACTCTCAGGCCCTACCCCCAGTTTTACTGAATCAGAAACTCTGTGGATGAACCCTGGTAATCTGTATTTTAATAAGTCCTCCAGGTGATTCTAATGTAGAGTAAAAGTTAAGAATCGCTGCTCTAGAGAGAGCCTCTGCATCCAAATATATCAGGTATGAGGAAGGGCAAGAATGAGATGTTGGAGTTACATAAAATTACATATTTGGATATCTTCATATAAAACAATTATTTCTTCTCACTGCTTCCCCATTCTGTGTGTAGCATATTAGACATCCAAGTAAATACTTGGATGCCACATGCAAGACTAAAGCTAAGAAAGGAAGGTTTTGGTCTGAAGAAATTAAATAGCCTATCTTGCAACAATCAGGGAAGTCCATCTGAATCGTGGTTCTACTTAATGAAGACTTTTGCATTCTGGCACTTAGGAATTCCCCAGCCACCTGCCACTTGACTCTAAAGTGAAGCCTGATGATGCATTCTTTGCCTGCATACACAGATCAACCAATCAGCATGAGGCAAGTTTGCAACATTGCAATAAAAAAGTGAACAAAAACTAATAGGAAAATGACCCCAACAAAAATTACTTTGGGTATGGAAGTGATCTGTAAAATAACTTAGTGTGCTCACAGAGATTTAAGAAAATATTATCTTTGCAAATAAGATCAGATGAGCCTTGACACATTAGTAAGTTAGAGGATAAGAATTAGTATTTGGAAATTAAAAATGTTAGTAAAAATATATAAATTTCAGTTATACAGTTGGAATGTAAGTTTGAGGAAAATTTTGCTAGCTAGAGAAAAAAAGACAAGTAGAGAGAAAAGATAAATGAAAAGATGAGAGACATAGAGGACTGAAATTGGAAGTAAACATTTGACTAAGAGGAGATACAGAGAAAATAGATAGAAGGACATTACTAAAAAAATACTAAAAAGGAAATTTTAAGAGCTAAAGTATAAGTGCCTTCAGATTGAAAGAGCCCAGTGGGGTGTATAGAGCACAATAAATTGCAATAAGGCCTAAATCTAGATAAATCACTGTGAACTTGTAAAATGCCAAAGTCAATGAAAGATTCTATGAGATTCCAGAAAGCAAAACCAGGTCTCATACAAATAAATGAGAATCAAACTAATATTATGTTCCTATCCACAACACTAGATGCTAAAAGGAAATGGAGATGTGGTTTCAAAAATCTGAGGGAAAATTATGTTCAAAGATGTTTATTTTTATGCCAAACCAAACACTCAGTCTGAATGAGTAAAGGATAAAGACATTTACAGCAACTAAGGTTTTTATATCCCAGACATATTTTCCTAGGTCATTACTTGAGAATTTGCTTTAGCAAAATGAGGACAATGACCAAGAATGTGGAAGATGTGGACTCCAAAAAGGTGGTCCCAGTGTGACCTGGAGCAGGAGTTCTAGGATGTAGCTTTGCAGCAAGCCTGGAGACAGCAGTCAGACAAAAGGAACAGAAATGGAGGCTTTAGGAGGGAGGCATCTAACAAAAATGATATTTCCTAGATTTGAGATTATCCCTGAGAAGGCAGAACTACTTAAGAATGTATTGAAGGTAACATGAGGGAATGACACACCAATTAGAAACTTCACAAAAATCCAAAAGCCATATGAGAAAGCAAAATCAATCATTGACAACTACTTAGCTCTGCAATGAATGGTAGTTGGCAGAGGAATAACAAACAAAACATGATTCACTTTCTGCTTTTATGCTCAAACTATAGATAAAACACAGGAGACAGTTATGGCCTCCGAAAGGAAAGTAAATATTATTGACCTTGACAATTTAAAAGGCAAGCGATATTTCCTAAAGTCATTATAAAAAGAAATATAATGGCGAGCATTTATTTAAAGTTACAAAACTAATTAAAAGAAAAAAAGTAGGCAAGGACTCATACTGGCAGGGGTGGTAGGGGAGGGCTGGGATGATATAAGAGAATTAAATCTCATGTCAGAATAGGAAGTCTATAGATGCCATTTAAAATTAATGAATCAAGAAAGACAGTGGAATAGAAAATTATTTAAAGGGCGATGATAATTATCAGAACTATGATTTTAGAAAATACTTTTAAAAGTTAGTGTTACCCTGGTAAGAAAAACTAGAGCTTAGGGAGTTTGTTTTTTTTAATTTTCATCTGTCTACTTGATTTGATTTTTCAAACCATGTGAATGAAACCATTTGGTCAAAAATTAAAAAGAAAATAAAAACATGTCCCAAGAGTTGGAGTTAAGAGAACTGACACCTTTTTGTGTCCACTGTAATGAAGTCTCAGAGTAGACTTTATACGCCTATCTGGGAATTAGGTAATGGCTAGGCCACAGCTGACTCTGAGACCAGTTTTCTCTAAGATTTTGTAAGCTCCAAACCTCACAATATCATTTCAAGTTGTCCTCATGTTCTTTCACTGATACAAAAATTAGGTAACCACATTTTTATGCAGGGGCGGGAGTGGGAGTGGATGTAGAAGAAATGTACTAGAAATAAGAGTTTGTTGCTGAAAAATTTTGCAGCAGTTGAGAAGTCTCTGACTTCTTGTCCTATGGCTTTGTCTCACACTTTGATATTCCCAAAAGGCCATGGCCAGCATCTTTAGTGTCCTGGGGGAAACTTCAAAAACCCTAGATTCATTGCAAATTAGCTATTGCAAGCATCATTCAAAGTCATCCTGCCTTCAGTGAGACCAAACAGAAGAGAAAAGGTGTTTTACTGAACACTTAGCCCATGTAATTATTATCAAACTTGTAAAATAAAAGGTGATAATAGCTTTCTGTTTTGTAGACAAAAATGAGGACACATAATTAGTCCAAGGTCAGGAATCAAACTCAAGTTTCCCTAACACCAAAGCTCATGCACTTTCTGGTAACCTGCTCTACTTCTTACAAAGTTCCTTCACGACCAAACCAAACAAACAGGGCAACAGGGCTGGGTTTTGGGGGTGTGTATTCTCTGGCACGGAGGCATTCAGGCATAAGCCCCTAGACCATCTTTTCCAGAATGTTTTAGAAGAGAATCATGCACAAGTGGGTTGGGATTGGGCTCCGAGATCTCTCCCAACAGTTTGCTTGCATGTTTCCATGATATCTGACAGCCATGTTCAAAGAAAAATTCCTGGGCTCATCTAGCTAGAATGTGAAGTGACAAGCTCCAAGTCACAAGCCTACTTGGTGGAAAAAACTCAACTTGAGCCCAGGTCTCAGCCTGGAGCCTTCACATTAGCTCATGGTGACTTCCAGAGCAGATGAGCTGCTCCTAGGCACATTGGTGCTGATGGTTCTGCTATTGTAGGGACACAGACACGCACATACTCCAAGGAAGAGTAGCGCTGGGATCAAAATAGTCAACTTAGGAGATCTCAGAACTTATTTCTCTCTTCCTTTTAGTGCCTTCCGTCATAAAATATTCCCCTCTTTACACATAGCTAATAGGAAGCTGAAGAGCAGCCATCTCCCAGATGACAGCCAGAGGAGACACTTGCAATTTGGCACTAGCTTTGATGGAGATATTCTGCAATTTATGGTTTTGGCAAGTGGAAGTTAAGGTAAAATGAATATATTACAGCTTTTGGGAACACAGATTTTTTCCGTAAGTTTCCTCCTCTGGCAGATAGTTTGTCTTTGACAGATTACTCTCAAAGTAATGGAGATGAATAGAAATAACTTTACCCAGAATGGCCTTTTTTTAAAAATGCATATTTCTTTTAATGTCTTTGTTTCTAGGGCCTAGAATCTTTAGGATTTGGTAACAGAAGACTCTTTTTGTTTTTATTTTATTTTATTTTTTTACGTAGGAAGTCTTTTTTCTTAAAGTCAAAATCTTTGTTCTAATGATTTTATATGCAAGGCAACACCTGCTTGCACGAGGTGAGAGCATTTGAGAGTATTAATACGCTCCCCATTTTTTTTTTTGGAAAGTGAAATACAGTAGCTCAATATCTTACTGATTGTCAGAGTTAGAGCCATGTATAAGATTAGAGTCCCCCAAATTCTGGCTCATATATAGTTACCTGAGACGACTGTTTCTTTGTATTTTCCAAACTAGACAAAGTCATCGAGTTGTCATATCAGTAGACAATTAAATATCTAAGAGCAGTGCTTCCCTGCTCTCTGGAAGCCAGGCCTCGATTTGCCTTTGCCATAATGCATCACGGAGGAATGAATCACCTGGATCTGAGCAGGTACATGTGCGCCATGCTAGTTTGCCCTTGAAGCTTTCGACAAGAGTGAGAAGTTGACCTAAGAAGATTCCTACCGGCTTTTTTCACTTTTTAATGACGTCCCTCCATCTTCACCAACCTTCTATTCTCCAAGTTACTTCCAGTGTAACAGGCATTTCTGTCTGGTGGTTTCCAGGCTGGAAAAACGACACACTTATTGCTCTTGCATTTGACTGCTGTGCTGATGCCACAGGACACTGGCCAGCTGTTTTACATTGACTTTCTTCTGTTTCCTGGCATTTCTACCACCTGCTGGCTGCCCTTGTATTCTCTGATTGTGACACGTGAGTACTAATAGAGATCTTGAGATATTAGTTTGAAGGTGTTAAGTTTTTGAAGCTTCTGAGTTTATTTTTTTTGTATACTATTCCCCCTTGTGCCTCATGCTTCTAGAAGCTTCTTCTGAAAGGAAGAAGGATGTTTTGATGGATCCAGAGAATTCAAGGGATGACCCCAAAGTTCACAGCTTATATCCATGAGGCTTCTTAACATTCATATTAATTTCCTCGCCTTTGTACAATCGATTTGTTGGCTTATAGCTTGTACTCTTTGACAAAATGTGATATATATATCATAAGAGGCTAACAAATAAATCAGGGGTGTAGTGTTTATTCATATTCTAAAAGCATCATTTGTTTTAAGACTAAGATTTGGACAGAAACAGACAGAATTTTTTTTTTCAAAATGAAATTGTGTTAGTTCATAAATCATTAGCTATTTGGGGAGAGAGAAAAAGTAGATGTTGAAGAATGACAATGTGGCTTTAAAAAAATTATAGGCAAATGCTGTGATCTGCTAAGAAAAATCACACCCATGAAGATAAAATACCTTTAAAAGTATATAATAAAACTAAACTTCCAAAATGTTATTTGTATCTGAAAAAATCAACTCCATTGGAACACATTTCAATCAATAAATATATTTAGTAAATGTCTGCCGTAATTGTGCCCGTGCTGTTCCACATATTGAAAAGAACACAAAATAAATGCAAGTTCTGGAACCTTTGAGAAGCTTCCATTTTAGTCTAGGAGGCGTCATATCCCGCAGGCTGCAATTAAGGCAAACCATAGTGAGTAGCTGTAGTCCTGGGCTTCGTTTTATAAAACAATCCCCAAGCACTGTTAATCAACTACTGATCCAATCAGTAAGGATCCTTTTCAGTGTGACAGATCCTTAGGAGAGGAAGCAAAAATCATCCTTACAACCACAGAGCTTTCTAGTTCTCATATGTATCCTACACTTTGATACGGTAAGGTCAAATGAGTCAAGGTGAGTGGAAAACTAAGAATCTCTATCACAGATATTCAAATATTTGAAGTGGAATGACGCTGTAGGGTCTTCTATTACTGTCAAAAGCATGTTTATTTAGTGTTAATTTAAAGAGTAGAGGAGAAAGAACAGGATGGAGAAGGCCTGCAGAAATGGAAGAAGAAAGACCTTTACAACCTCATAAGGGAATTCTCTATTTGTTCTCCTTCGATAATGATCAGATGGAATTTACCCTAGCAGCAAGTCAAAGTAGAATTCTCAATCTGCCATTTCCATAAACTCGACTGTGTAATTAACCTGCATTCCCTCTGCATATTAAAATCAAATTTTTGTTAAAGAGGAGGCATCGACTGGTATCCGGAGAGCCGTTGAAGGCATTTTTATGAAGGCTTTTCAAAGCTTCCCTCCTAAACTTCCTCCCACTACCTATCTCCACCCCCAAGGAGGAAAAAAAAATAAAGTTTTTTAGTTTCTTTCTGATCTATAAAAAACCAAAAATGAAACATAGGCACTTTCGGGATGCTATTAATTTTCAAAGGCGTTTGTATGAAATACTCAGTAGTTCATCTTCCTCTTTTTTTGCAAGGTGAACTTTTGCCCATGTTTTCCTTTACTTCCCATTATACTGTACTCCCTTAATTTTATAAGTCTTTTCATGCACAAGTTTCTTCCTTACCACATTATGTGAGCTTTGAGGGCAGAGATACTTCTTGTACAGTTCTCTACCCCCATCTCCCAGCATCTCGCAGAGAGCCTCGTTCACAACAGACAGTAGATGGACCTTTGTTAAATTTAGAGGATAGGAAAGCCCTCTCACCTCATCTCCCAGGGAGATGTGTGACAAAATGTAGTTAATGGAGTATAAACAATTGCTCATAAATAAGATACGGTAAGCCAATAACTCTCACCTAGAAACATGGGTCTTACTATCTTGGCATTGATTTTTGATGTCATGAGGGCATGGCTCTACCCGTGCAGGTGGTGGTGGGTTTTCCCCAGAGGGAACTGAACATTCCCACTAGCAACCATCCTGAAAGTGGGCTGGGACACGAGGCAGGCCTTGGGGCTGGAAGAGGTGCGGGGCATCTTCTACTTGTTGTTAGCCCTGGCTCCCAGGTGGGGAGGCCTGGAGCTGGCTTTGGGAAAGCTTGCTCCCCGTCATCAGAGGGAGGAGACAAGCATGACCCAGTCTCCACTGACAATAACGATGGTAACTGCGGCAGCCGTGGTGGAGACAGCAAATCTTTCGGAACCATTAAAGAAAAGGAGCACTGCAGAAAACTCTGAAGAGCCAAGACTGCCCCCTTCCATTGGAGAAGGGCAGTGTCCTCCCTGGTGGAACACAGGGAAAGGTGTTCTCTGACCACAGTTTAGACCCGGGTGCCCAGACTGCTTCTTAGGGAAGATGGCCTTGTGTGTGTGTGTGCATTTATTTTATGAATGCAATACTAAGAGCTATAACTCTTCGTCCTTTATCATTTGCAGCTATAACACAGCTCTAAAAGTGACACGGAAAAGGCCATTGATCTTTGCTCCACAAGAGGCCAAGGGTTTTGTCAGCTCAGGGGCTCCTGCCCAGCAGGTATGGAAACAATGATTCAGGTACAGGGACAGTAGGGATGGTAGTGGTGACAACAAGATTCTTTTAATCACATGATCAGGATTGCCTGGGTCTCTCTCCTAGGCCCCTATCTTCACTCACTAGACTTTGGCTCTAGCATCTGCACCTATGTTCTTCCATAGCTTTCACTCTATCAGGAGCTGTGGCTTTTCTACACACCTGTACTGGTTGACTGGTCTCCACCTCCCTGGATGAAAAGACTTTTTTCACACGTGATTTGGGATTCTGTTTTCCCTGCACATGATAAAGATTACATTGTGCATTGTCTAAACATGCTCTTTAGGGCCTCTGTCACCATAATTTTTCTTTAGTTAACATTTTGAATGAGCTGGTAAGCATTTTACCCTAAGATTGACGGTGCAGCAGAACGTATCTCCATGGCGTGGAGGGCTCAGGTTCCATTTTGCAGAGCCCAAAGTAATTCATTTAGAGCAGTGACTTACTCATGTGTGGAACATTTGACTTTTAAAACCATCTGGCTTATAGTTGCAGGAATAATGCGGCAGCCTTTCGATTGTCCCCTCATCTCCCATTCTTGGAGAAGCCATGCCATTTAATTTCAGAAATGGAGAGATCTTGACTGGCTGCCAAGTATCAGCTTTCAGTGCAATTTTTATGGTTCTATTTACACACCCCTCCAAAGATCTGGGCTGTGTGGAAAGGTTTATGGTCTCTTTGCTCTGGCTTTGCTGTTAAAACAAATGAAGCTGCAATGAAAATACATCTACACAGCTTTGGATGCTACAGTATTATTTCTTCCAATTTTCAAAAGAGGGTGAAATATAGCAAGAACCAGAAATTCTTCTTTAGATAGCTTCTTGGTTTCTAGATTTCTCTCTTTCTCTTCCATCCTCCTCCCTCCCTCCTACCCCCTTTCTCCTCTTTCTCTCTCTTTTTCTTGCTGGCTTGGGATATGTATTTTTTTTGGTAGGATTTTACATTTTCATGTAAATATTCAGAGGAGAACCATATGCTGCTTTTGAGAATTATACATAGGAAAGTATTGGGAAGATAGTAAAGCATATTCTTTTTCTTTTTAAACTCAGTGTTTATTTGGTAATTGTTTCCATAATTCTAATTAGTTTGCATAGAAAGTTTAGAATTAGTTATGCTAAAAATTTTATAGGTAAGAGAAATAAAAAATTTAATTTCTGTTTCTGACACTGTTTTGGAATGTAACATTCTACCCCTGGAATGCCAGTTTCTCGAATGACATTGCTAATCTTGTTGCCTGCAATTCCCTCACACTCTCTGTGTGCCTACCAAGCTGAACCACTTTCTTTTCCTTAGATATTTCCACACTTTCATGCTCTGAAAGCTTCTCCGCTGTATCTGCTCCTTCTAGTGCCCCTTAATCCTGTTCAACTTGTTTTACAAAATTCTCCTTGTCTTGAAATTTTATTAACGGCACAACATAGATACTGTCGATAGGTCCTTTATTTCGTTTTCAAAAATAGTCTTATTTTCTTCCCTTGTTGCCTATGCTATTCTCTCACTCCACTGATGATGCAGACTGCTCTCAGGAGCTCTGCTGGCTTTGCTCTGCTCACTAGTTCTTTGCTTTAGAAGCACTCGTCCCCGGCTTGGTACCTGGCTACATTCAGGGTGGCTAGATTGGTGCCTTGCCAGGTTGTCGGCTCCAGGGATGGCTGCATTTGGTGATTCAACAATCCCGCTGCCCAAGGCAGCAGAGAGGAAACCAAGATCATGGGTGAACCACAGAGATTCTTTTCCATGATGCTGAAGCTCTTGAGTAAAGAGCCAGTCTTCGGCTTCTAGGTTTTAATTCCCCTTGGCCTACAGTTCAGATTCAGTGATTCTCAAACTCGATCGCACCAATTAAATCAAAATCTCTGGAGAAAAGAACCCAAGCATCAAATTTTCTTAAATACCCTCAATGACTGTGCCATGTAGCTGGGCTCGACTGCAGTATGGTTGTGAATGGACTCCTCGAGGAGTGGCTGCATCAGAAGCCTTGTCACCTGCTGACGTCCTCCTCACATCTGCTGGAATGATGGCTATCATGGGCCATTGTTCAGCAGTGTGGTGAAAGTGATGTTAAGCGGAAAGCTCCCGGTTTGTAATCACAGCTTTCCTTTGCCTTGGGCTTCTTTTCCATTCAATGAGTGAGCATTCATGTCATTTTACAAATGTGTATTCTGTCTACCACCTGAGGCATTGCATCACTTTCTCCCTAATGGATTTGTAAATTAGTTGTTTACAACACAATGAGCAGAAAAATCTATCTGCTTGATTATGTTTTCTCTATTTTTTTTTTCATTGCTGATGCTGAGTTCTCTATATTTCTCTGGGCATTTTAATTATGAGCGGAAAAGGAGAAAGATGCTATGCTTCATAATAATATAGATCATTGTGATTAGTATTATAACTACTGTATTATGAGTACACAGCATTGTTAGACACCAGAGTTATAAACTATAAACGAATTATTGCATTCAATCTTCACAACAGTTTTGAGAAGTACATATGCTATGCCCATATTATAGATGATGCTGTAGTTGTCATCCTGTCTGGAAAATCTTCAGCTGAATTGTGAAAAATGATGACAATCACGCCACCATGTGTTAAGCTGTCGAAGGCTTCAAGGAAAAAGACGAAGGTGGGGAGAATGGTGCAAGGCACTCTGCACCTGCTAATTCAAACCTACCCAGCACCAGGCTCAATAACAACCAAGCCTGGTGGTGCAAGTGGAGATCATTCTCTGGCAAATATTATCTAGAATTAACCCAATTAGCTCAGTTCCCTTCATTCTTCCAGCGTTAATTTCTAGCATTCTTAGTGCCGTCGACCTAATGATGAATTTAGAATTTGGTGCCCATATGAACGCTAAAACCTGCCTAATAAATCCACCCTACCAAGTGTGGGCTAGTGTGCTTGAACGGTCTTTGACTTAGCTACCCTATGCCTGGCCCTCCCGTGGTCCCCTTTGGACAACGCAGCCTCATTTTGAATGCCTGAGAGCTGATTAAGGATTGTGGCCTTCTCCTGTTATGTTTACCAGTCCTTTTCTGCAGGGCTGGATTCTGCTTCAGAGCTCCCTTGCCCCATCTTAAATGGGCTGATTTTACCTGCTGAGAATGGTCCATGCCTCACAACTAGGTGCCGCCTCCCTGCATTCTCTTTGAGTGGACTCCATCTTGCTCGTTGAGTTTTGCATACATTGATTTTTCTTTCTTCCTCACTGTCTTGGTTATATGTGTATGTGCTGCTTTCCCTTCAGGAAGGAAATGTTCTTGCTGCATGATCAGTTTTCCCAGTTTCCCATTTGGAGCTGGTACAAGCCTGCTCTCCTTTCCTCTGCAATAAGACGCTCCACATGCTATGCGCCAAGGAGATAATTTCTCCTGACACTTTTGCGTGTCTAACTTGAATTTCTCACCACTGTTTCCACTAGGAGGTTCCTTTGATTCTCATGCAATTGAGATTCCTGGGGCCCTACCCTATTTTTTCTTTCTAAAGTAGATACTTCTCTTTAGGACTTTTGGGACATAGCAAAACTACACAAGCATTTACTTTGTCATTCAAGATTTTCTATCTTGTAAAGGAGACATCTCAGCCACAACTGAGGATCATCTATCTCTGGTTATGAAGGCAGAAAAGCATAAAATCTTTGGAGATTGAAAAAGGCTCACTCCACTTGGGCACGTCACAATGAAAAAATGTGCAATATATTTGGATTAGCACTAAGAACGTTGGCCACATGTATTAAGCTATGATTCCTTTAAAATCATTGTGTATCCATCTCCTGAATGCTAAAGGTTTCCAGTATGTTGACGATCCCACTCTATTATTTCTCTGTCTTATCTCATCAGGAGGTTCTCACCCAGGTGTTCAGAAATGTCAAATCTTTGAAATTTCAGCAGCATTCTCAATTCCAGAGAGACAGCACTTAGCTGGGGAATTGATTAGAAGCTTTGAACAAGAAGGTCAGGTGGCTGAGGACTACAGCTCCACCGCAAGGGGCAGTTAGAAGAAAAGAGTGTTTGGAAAGTTTATTTTGAGTCATTGGCTGACTTTAGTCTCATGATGTGCAAAGATCAGTAGAGGAAAGAGCTTACGTCTTGATAACTGGGGGTGTCAGCTCTTCCAAAATACGCTTGTCTTTTCAGGTGTTTGCTGAGACCTGGCATGAAAACAAGCCCCCACACTGTGACAGGGAAGACACAATCCAGCAACAAAGCATTTTTTTTTTTCCAGAAGGATTCTAACAGAAAATTACCCTTGCCCTGTGGGCTTGGAGGTGGAGGCCCTTGGGAATAAGTGACAGAAAGGAATTAAGCAGGAGGTCCTTTTAATTACTTAAGGTCAGTCAGGGGTGTAATTTTTGTTTTTCACCCCTGGTAGTTAAAAATAAGACTCTTAGTCACTCTTCTAAAAGTCTTTTGGCCCATTCAACAAACCCCATTAATTATTTCTATGTTAAGAACTTTCATTTGTCTCTTGGCTTTTGAACAAGACAAATGTTTTCTATCTTAGAGGCTAGCATGTTTTTAATCATGGCATGCTGTAACTGATATATATATATATATTCTATGTCTGTATTGAACAAGACTAGAAGGAAGAATTCCATTTATTTACTTATAGCTCTTGTAAAAGAAAATCAACTTCTTCATTTTTTCCCCAGAAAATTCCTTGCAAAGAAATGAATCCCTTTGAGCCACCAACTCAACAGAAAATTTTCTTCCACTCTTACCTCTCCCTGCTGTGCTCTAAACCAATTTCTGTTCTCAGCACATGGAATGCATGTTCCTTTCATAATTTCAAATTGCCTTGAAATAAAACTAGCTCAATAACACAGAAAAGAAGACGTTGGGTGAGAAATTGAGCACCAAAGAGTAGAAATAGGTAACATTTATTAAGTGCATGAAATTAGCCAGGCCTAGTGCTCAGGTCTTTTCCTATAATATGTTTTTAGTTCTCACAGCAATTTTATGAAATGTCATTATCTTCATTTTACAGATATGGAACTAAAGGTTCATTAATATTGAGTGACATGTTCAAGGTCATGCAGTTAATAATTGGTGGAGCTTATTTTTAAACTTGTGATTGATGTCAGAAATCCACTTTGTATCCACTATGCAATGCTTCCCCTTGGTATGGAATTAGCTTATAAAAGCAGTGGGAATATGTATTCTATTCCATTAAGTTAAAGTAATCACTCAGGCAGGCAGAGTATTTTATTCAGTACCTACAGACTTTGCGACCATTACTGCTTCAGGCATCTAGTGTATTGTGTTAAAACCTAAGCAGAATGTAGAATCTAAATTATGGAATTGCTAAGTTTTAAGAACAAATAGAGCAATGAAAGGAGTTTTAGAAAACACCAAGCAGAATGAGTATTGGATGTGGTATCAGAATACAGATGCTTCTTTACTTACAATGGAGTTATATCCTGATAAACTCATCATAAGTTGAAAATATCGTAAGTTGAAAATAAATTTAATACCCCGATAAACCCATTATCAGGTTGAAAAGTCATGAATTGAACCATTGTTAAGTCAGGGACTATCTGTGTGCTACATCAGAGATCTGCATCTAGGACTTATTAGGTCGGTAACATTCAAAGAGTTCCAAGCTTTTCAAGCTTCAGTTCCCCCATCTACAAAATAGTTGCTTCTGTCTGCAGCATGCTTTATTGCTGACAAAAAGCTTTCTCCCTAATACATTTTCTTATTTGAATCTCACTGGAACCAAGCAAAAAGGGAATGATTATCCTAATTTTACAGATGAGAAAACAAGTTCAAAGAGGCTATGCGGCTTGCCTAAAGGCCAAATAGATACCAAGTGACAGAGAGAGGAATGCCAATTCTTATGTTAAATCAGGTACCTTATGAAACTATCATTAGAGCGAATAGACAACCTACAGAATGGGAGAAAATATTTGCTCTCTACACTTCTGATATAGGTCTGATAACAAGAATCTATCTAGAACTCAAAAGATTTAACAAGAAAAATTCAAACAACCCCATCAAGAAATGGGCA
>VBSM01001927.1:8293275-8322476 GCA_008086735.1 Cheirogaleus medius
CAATATATGTAACCTAAACATTTGTACCCTCATAATATGCTGAAATAATAAAAAAAACTGCTTTACAGCCTATAAAATTCTATGAATGTCAGGCATCATGATAGTCAAATTCTTTTTTTTTAATTTAGTATCTAATTATTTTTTCTATATATATATATATTTTCCTTTTATTTCATCATATAATGGCGGTACAAATATTGTTAGGGTTACATACATTGCCCCTACCACTCCTCCCCACCCCCCCCACATGCCAGAGTTTCAAGCGAGTCCAATACCCAGGTGGCGCGCACGGCACATATTATGTAAGATAGTCAAATTCTATTTACTTAACACATTATTATTGGAGACATAATTCTGGGTGAAGACTTACCCTATTGGTACCCAAGATGTTTGTAGTGGGAGAGAGGAACAGGGCAGAAGAGGACTTAGCTTGGCTCAAACATTTGTGCAATAAAACCCACTGTTGATGGAGCATCCAGAACTCTTTAAAACGTTTTATATTCAAGAAGGAAGAAAAATATTTCATTAAAAGGAAATAGCGTTTACAAAAATAAGCTCCACAATATGCATAATGTCTCTGGAAGTCCCATAATGCCTCAAGCTCTTGGATTTATGTAGCTGGGGGAGCCTGTGTTGACTTTCCCGGCAGTCTCATTGCCTTCTCCTGTGCTATCCTGGGAGCCCACAGCTCTCTGGAGAATTTCCTGTCCCCTTAGGCTTCCTCTCGAGTGATGCCACTACCTTTTGTTGATTCGTCCTAAAGATCAAACCCTTCAAAGAATGTGAAGAGTAAATAACCAAGTCTGTAATAAAATGTGGGAAAGATCAATTCGGAGCACTTGGGTACAAAAACGAGAGAGAGAGAGAGAGAGAGAGAGAGAGACATTTAAGAGAGGGAAAATGAAAAAATGTAGGTTCTAAGCAGGTCTGGAGAGGGGCATAGGACTGTAGCAAGACAGAGAAGAAGCGAGTCCTTCACTCACTAATGTGTTTGTTAATCACCAATTGCCTGACAATTCTATGGGTGGATGATAATTGTTGGGCTCCAAAAGGAAGACAGTCAGGAATAAATCACAATTTTGACTAGAGGAACTGGAAATACAATAGGTGTTATGGGAAATCCTAGAATGTACTAGGCTTTGTCTAGACCAAGGTTTCTCAATCTTGACACTATAAATATTTTCAGCCGGATAACTGTTTGTCGTGGGGGCCATTCTGTGCACCCATGGCCTCTACCCACTAGATGCCAAGAGCATCCGCCTCCAAGTTGTAGCAACCAAAATTGGCTCCAAACTTTGTCAAATACCACCTGGTAGGGGGATGGGGAGAATCAGTGAAGCAAAATCCCCCCTGGTTGAGAACCACTGGTTTAAACCTTTGATGTAAAGACATGCTGAGTTAGGAAAAAATACAGAATCAATATAGAATATTCCAGATTATTAACAGTTATAATCTTTTGCAGTAATGAAAATACAGATGATTTTTTTTGGGTTTGCTTCTCTATAGTTTCAAAATTGAAGAACATGAATAATGTGTATAATGCATGAAAAAAAGAACATCCTTAAAAGGAAGGATACTCAGCTTAACTTAATAGGTGCTCTGGTAAGCAAAGGTACATTCTGAGATAATAAGGATGCATGGTGTTCTAATAAGATGAAATAGAGAAGAAAATCAAATTAGGTCAGGGAAGCAGAGCATTCACAATAAAGAAGAAAGGAGGCAGAGAATAAAGAACCAGGAAACAAATGAAGCTTCCAAGAATTAAGGACTCCTTTCATCTGCTCAGGCATGGGGCTGGCTGAGCTCCCACGCACTGGGACACTGAATGGAGACATTTGATTGTGTGTTATATGCAAATGTGTTAAGGAATGTCAACAGTAGTGAAAATGAATGACTGTGCCTGGTGGATGATGTCTCTAAATCTTTATAACTGTATTCTCGTCTTGCTCGAAATATTGCAGTTTTTGCTAGGCTATTGTCACAGTAGGTCCTCTGTAGAGACCCCTTTAACAAGAGAAACCTCTAAGATCCCAGAGGGGAGGATGCACAAAAGGATTAAACACTCCATGAAGATGATGGTGGTTCCAGGATACAGGCTTCTTTCCTTCCTTTCCATCAAGGTTTCCATGACAGCAAGAACAAAGCATTTGAATGCAAAATGTGGTTGCTTCGGCCAGGGGAACAATATCCTTGAAATAATAATAGCCTTGAAATATTTTATTTAAAGAATGACTTTTAATCAGTAGCTATCACAAGTTTTTTTTTTTCTTCCAACCATTTACTTGTTCCACAAACATTTTTTGAACATCCACTGGGAATAAAGGCATTTTGTTACTATTTTAGACAAACAAGAATGTCTTATGTCCTTATACTATTACATGGCTCCAACCTAGGTCCTTCACTTGGGTTAGACCTGTCATTAAGCTATCGTAAACCCTTGAATCATCTTGCATCTATCAAAACACACATTGTCTCCCAGGGTAGAAGAGAGGGAGTCAGGCCCTGAAAGATGAAGGTGCATGCGTAGGATGGTGAAAGGAAGGATACTAAACCAGAACAGAAGATACTGAGAATGTTAGAACGTGCATGTTATGCTGGAAACATTTTAGCTGAGGCCAACAACATTGAGTCTCTCTTCCTCCTGGAAGGTTTTGAAATGACGTAGTGTGAACTCGTGTGAGTGACGGCCACAGTAGGCTAGATGAACTGGATGAAACCAGCTGTTAACTGTGTGATTTTTCCATCTAAATCATCCAATTTACTGAGCAGGAGGTTGGAGTTCAAAGAAAGAGGCTTAAAGATGAGTGCCAAGTCATCTGAGCTGGCACTGGGCCAGGCATCTTCTGAGGCACTAATATGTCACATATGGGTTGCAGGCATGGGCTTTGGAGCCAGATAGACTTGAGATTCAGTTTAGACTCCATCACCACCTACCTGCATAGCTCTGGGGAAGTTTCCTAACTTCTCTGAGCCTGTGTCCTCATTTATAAAAAGGCTATATAATAAGGGTACTTATCACTCGTAGTGTGCTGGTAAATGTTTAATAATCAATTCTCTGGAGGAAAAGAAAAAAAAAAAAGCCCTGCATTGTTGCATGTGCTGATTTCTCTGATGCAAATAGTCCCAGTATGGCTGATTTCAAGCTACCAGTGTGACATCATTGAACATGGACCCGGGAAGAGATGCAAACAACAAAGAGAGGCTCTCATAAGCTGGTCCAAGCTGCCTGCAACACACCACTGCCCATTACAGAGGGTGCTGGGAGGATCGAGTAATGTTCTGCTGGTATAATATTTAGCATCTTATGGCAAATAGCATGTCGTGCACGGTAATGTCTGCAGGTGCCTCCTGATGCTCCTGACTTTCAGCAGTGTCTTTTCCACAATATCGGGCTGCTTTTCTATGATGCTGCACACTGTTTATGAATCATGTCTGCGGTGGGGCCAGGGCTGGATTGATTAATACAAGTGCAGTGTTGCTTGTCCCTAGATGCTGCCAGCACCCACTTAATGCATTCCTGTTATTTTGGAATCACAGTTAAAATCATTTATCAAAGTCAGGCTGCCTGGGGGTTTTCTCCTCACTTGAATGGCATCACTCCATTCTTTATCTCCTACACTACAAGGTCAGCCTCTGGGCCTGTTCCCATCTTGGAGGGTTTCAATCGTTTTGGTAAGAAGCATCTGTTTCACTTTCAAACAGTCCTCTAGATTTCTGCAGCCAGTGCCTCCTGTGGCTCAGAACATGGTGTGAGCATGCTCGTGTGTTTCTGGCAAACCTGTATTCACAGAAACATGGTTCTTCTCTCCTAGCTAAGAGGATAATTTGTCTAATTGTATCTCAAATTATGATATAGCATCTTCTCCAAGCATGCACCCTAGTTGAGACAGCCTGTGATCCTCTGGTTCTTTGTTCTTTAATCATGTTACATTTACAAAAATTAAAACGCATTTAAATCTTAATAAAGTAAAGTGGAATTAGTTTGTCTGTCTGCGCTTCTATTTCTCATTTCCTCCTCCTCCCGTGTCTTCATAGAAGACTGTCCTTTTCACATGATTTGTGCAAAACCCTAATGCTGATTTTCTACTCTCATTCTTGCTGAATCTTTCCTCTCATCATTTCCAAGACTCCTATCTGCTAAGTAATAAAGGGTGGCTCTAAGTTAATCAAAGAAAATGATTTCTGCTGACTTGAGCTCCCAACATGTAATTCCTTTTAGATTATGGGATTTAGATTATTGGAAATATTAACATATCTACCTCCCAAAGGTCCTGAGAAATGAAACTAATAGACAGTTACAAGCATCGTGTTAGGAAAGATGGTGTGCACAGGTGGAAGAGAGGGATTTTGGGGTGCAGATAGTCTTAAAAGAGTGGAATGTAAGCACACTTCAGCAGCAGTGCTTCTGCTCGATCTTTTTTAACGGGGGGCTATTTCCGAGTGTAGAATTTTTCACGTGGACACTTTCACTTGGTGAGCCAATCAATCAACCAAGGGCACTGATTGAGCACCTTCGTTTACAAGGCACCAGGCGGGAGTTGGTTCCAAGAACAATAATGCATTATGTATCTGTCAGAGGCACACATCTTATTTCATTCTCTCTGAGGGATATTGATGGAAAGTGGATTCCATTCCATCTCGGCACCTATTCACAAGCCCAAAGATAGTCCACGACTAGCGCTCAAGGCCATGCAGAGAGTGCCAGTGAAAAACTGACATCTTAGGTCATCATCAAAGAGGTAAATTAAATGGGCACAGAGTACTTCCAAGCCACCGGCTGATGTGGCACCTGGGATTTCCTTTCTGCATATTCCTGACAGCCTGTTTCAGCAAAAACAATTTTTGCAAGAGGTAATCTTGTTATTGACACTATCAATCTTCAGAACGCAGGGTCAGCGCTGACGTTCTACTTGGTCATTCTCAACAGCTGGGCAAGGTGAGAACAGGCATAGGGAAGTCTCACCTGTTCCCCTTGTTCAATTTGTGCTTCCCTGCAGGGGTTCTTCAGCATGCTGCTGTCTCAGAGCCACTCAAGCATGTCATAATTTTCACCTCTCAATGCTGAGATCTTCTGATTCGGGCTCGACAAGAACAAGACGTTGACCTTCAATCCACGGGTGGGAAAATAGGTGTTTGCATTTATCTTCGAAATGCTGAAGTAGAGGTTGAGTTGACAGTAGCCACTGACCTTGAGGAAGTGCTGGGATCTTGTTATCAGGAAAAATTTGAATTCTTACAACTGCTCATGAAGTACAGCCATGAATTTCTTTTTTTTTTTTTCTTGAGACAGAGTCTCACTATGTTGCCCAGGCTAGAGTACCGTGGCATCAGCCTAGCTCACAGCAACCTCAAACTCCTGGGCTCAAGCGATCCTCCTGCCTCAGCCTCCCGAGTAGCTGGGACTACATGCATGCGCCACCATGCCTGGCTAATTTTTTCTATATATTTTTAGTTGTCCGACTAATTTCTTTCTATTTTTAGTAGAGACGGGGTCTCACTCTTGCTCAGGCTGGTCTCAAACTCCTGAGTGTCAAGGTCTCAATCACCTTGAGTGATCCTCCCACTCCGGCCTTCCAGAGTGCTAGGATTATAGGTGCAAGCCACCGTGCCCGGCCCAGTCATGCATTTCTTAACAATGAGGATCTGTTCTGGGACATGTGCCATTAGGTGATTTTTGTTGTTGTGCAAACATGATAGGGTGTAGTTCCACAAACCTGGATGGTGTAGCCTTCTATACCACCTACCCTATTGGCCTACTGGTCATCGGCTACAAACCTGTACAGCATGCTACTTTACTGAATACTGTAGGCAATTGTAACACAATGCTAAGTGTTTATGTATATAACTATATCTAAATACAGAAAAGGTCCAGTAAAAAATATGCTATAAAAGATAAAAAAATGGTACACCACGAATGGAACTTGCAGGCCCGGAAATTGCTCTGGGTGAGTCAGTGAGTGAGTGGTGAGTGAATGTGAAGGCCTAGGGCGTTACTGTCTGCTACTATTTAAATAAATAACTTAAACTATTATTTAAATAGATACTGTACAGACATAAGGTAAAAATTCAAAAAAATAAGGAAAGTATATGATGAAAATTTCCTCTTCTGCCTCTTCCAGTTAATCTCTAGTTCCTCTTTCCAAGGGTCACCATGGTTGAGTTTGTTGTCTATATTCCCAGAAAAATTTTCACGAACATGCAGTGCACACATTACACACGCGATGACGTCCCCACCTTCCCAACACACACATGTGTTTATTCTTATTTCTTTTCAGTTTTGGTTTTTGGACTCCAGGTGCAGAGGTTTGAATTTACCGTCTGCCTTAGTTCGTGACATACTGTCATCATTACTAGTCTGTATAAGGGACCTCTTTAAATGTGTCATCCCTGGCCATCAAATGCCTGTTCCAGTTTCCTCCCCACGGCCACATGCTCCCGGGTCTTTGATACATGGCTTTGAATTTGTATGCATCCTTGTAAAATATCAGTCCTGTTTTATATGTGCCTTCATTTACATAAACTATACCTGTCATTTTCTCTTTCTTACAATAAACTACTTGCTATATGTATTTTTAACAGTTGCATAGAACTCTTCAGAAGGCATTCACTACAATTTATTTAGTGATGGGCACTCAGCTTATCTTTAATTCCCTACTATAATAAGCAACATGGCAATAATTTTCTCATTTCAGTTTCTTTATGGACTTGAGAATTTCTCTGCGATATAATCCCACTGTTGGGATGTTAGGTTGTTCATATCTGTGCAAACTCAATTTTACAAAGATTGACAGACTGTTTTCCCAAATGGCTGCTGCAGTTTACTTTCTCCCTGGTAATATACAAGATTCCTGTCTAAATACTCCCTGTCAACATTTGGCATTACATAATGGACCTAAAAGTTTGTTTTATTTTACATTTCTCTGATTACTAGAGAATTTGAACATTTCTTGCTATTTTGCTAATGCCCTAAAAAGTTAAAGGAAAACTAACTCACATTTATTGAGCCTTTCATGTGTATGCTCTTTACATATTTAATATCATCATTTTGTGCTGAAGGCATTACTGCAATTCTCATTTTTCAGATGAGGAAGCCAAGACTTGGATGATTATGTCACTAGTCTAAGTTCACAAAAAGCTCCCTTTGTGATCTGGCCTGTCTGACCCCAAAGCTCATGATTGATATAATCCACTGCACTGGGCGCCGGAATGTTTAGTGATGAGGTTAAAGTGGATTTTCTGTTGTCATTGTTAGCAGAAGTAAGGGAATTAGGTGGAGGAAACAAGTGCAGCCTCATAGTTCCTGCAGTTTCCCCCGAGTGTAACATAGATTGCCAACATGGTTACAGGGGCATGTAAATTTGGTAAGGCTGGCATCTCCCTTCCAGGTTCTGAGTAGTTAAAATTCATTTACAAACGTTCCTTGTAGTCCTCTATAGATCCACAGTATTGTGAAGGGACTGTGAAGGCTGGTCAGATAAATTTGAAATGAACCCTGCTTTCAAGGCACATTGCATCTAGCAGAGGATTAAGGCACAAATAACACAGTTATAAGCAGAGTGCAGAAAGGTTTGGGTACTGACTCAATCCTCCTAGGAGCATCCGGTGTCAGACACCTGACACGCTATCGCCCATGAATTTGAGACCAGGTGGGAATGAACTCCAACTATAGTTGTTGTTTTTAGGACATTCTGAAACTATTCGATGTTTAAGAAACATGTGCAATAGATATTGGAGAGGGTGGAACTTTGATGACCATTTTAATGAAAATTCTAGAGCTCCAAATATCTTGAAAATGAATTTAGGAAACTAAGATTGACATGCATTTAAGGTGAGTTTCATACTAAGGCGAAAAATAAACTTGTTACCACCCCCCACCCCACCAAAAAGAAGTGTTTGAAACCCAGCATCTTGCTCTAACCCAGCTTGGGTGTGTGTTCTCTAATAACCTGAAATGGACCGAAGCCTCATTGAAAAAGTCTAACTTGTTCAATTCACCAGCCTCCCTCCCCCGCCCTGTCCCTGCCTCACCAAAGCTCCCCCTGGTGCAGCCCAGTTGCCCTGCTGCTGGCATGGAACACTCGGGCAGTCCAGAAGGGATAAATTATTGCAGAGTAGGCACTTACCAGATCATCAGATTCCTGTGATATTCAGTGTCCCACATCCTTTTTACTCCCTTCTCTAAGGACTCTCAGAGATGTTAAAACAATAATTGGAGAGAAGAGACATAGCTTCAAAATTATCTCAGAATCATCAATTCTTCATTAGCAGCTTTCATTATAGAGCACTGCCTATTTGCCCAAGCCAGAAACTTTGTACATGTTCATTATTTAACTTAATTCTCACACCTGCCTGGAAAAGTAGATATTATCATTCCCATTTTACAGATGAGAAAACTAAGGCTTAGCAAGATTAAGTTACTTGATCAAGTTCACCAAGACACTTGGTGGCAGGTCTAGCTTCTGAAGTCAGGCTGCCCCAATCTACAACCCATGTTTTTAAACTCGTTATTGTAATATGGAATATGATGAAGAGGGAGACACGGGGCTTCATCTCAAAGTCATGTTCATGAGGCATTTACACCAGGAAAAAAAAAAAATCATACATAGAAAAAAAATATAGTAAAAATGGACCTGAAAAGCAGAAACAAGGGAAATCATTTAAGAGAGAATATACTCCTCTCTTTTTTTTTTATAAGTCTTTAATACATTATTCTGGGTTGGTACAGATGGCTTTTCTATTCCAAGGAGACAAGAGCAGGGGACTGGCTTTAAAAAAAGACTATTAGATTAATGGATGAAATATACTGCAGTACTAAATAGGTTTCATCATTTCATTATTTAAAATGCATAGAGGCGATGTATTGCCAGCTCCATGACATGGGCTCCGTTGCTAGGATCTTGGGTCTCTTGGGTCAGCCTGGTAATGGTAATGGCTCTGGGTGCCTCCAAACTAATCCATCTCAAGCACTGGGATGACATTTATAGGAAAGTTAAACAAACCTTTGGCCCAGCTGAAAAAACTCTCAAAGTAGAAAATGCTGCTTAAATATACAGCCACAGGGAAAACTGGGAGGGAGCACATTAAGAAGATGCACAAATAGTATCCTGGGTGAGGCAGCTGCAGGGTAGCACAGCTGCCCATGTTTTAGAGGAAGAAGAAATCAAATACAGTAATTTCCCAGCACCATGGGTTAAGACGTTTAGAAGTAGGAGTTGCCAGAATTTTTGTTTGGAGAACAGATGATGCTTGTGAGTCCAGAGAAAATGGAAATTTAAGGCTACGTTGTATGATTTTTGTTGATCAAGTCAGCGAAAATTGCAAATAAGAAGAAAACAGCAAGACAGGTGAAGGGCAGGAGATCTTAGCTGTAGTCAGCAAAAGGGCAAAATTAATTGCAAATGATGTCTGTCTCCAGGCCATGAGGTAGTTGAGCAAGTGAGATGTCTGCATACCTCCATCTGTAGACAGCATGAAAGTTAATAAATAGAGAGTGATGCAGTCTTTTGGAAGTGAACCAGCTCCTGTTTTAATCAGCTAAGTATCTCCTTTGGACAAGAGTGGAGGAGAGAAGGAACTGGCTTTCTTTCCTTTGTCTAAGCAGTTTCAAAGTATCCTCAAAAATCTTTTGCCTCATCCCTTATTTTATTCTCTTCTTTCTTTCAGATCTCTCTCTCTCTCTTTTAACTTTAAAAAATGTCTTCATGCATTACTTCTGAATTTACAGCACTGAATCAGGCACTTCACATATAAGTCATCTATCTAAATAGAGAGGAACTCCTGGATACTGTGTCTATTACATAGTGACCGTGTTTAACATGGAGAAGAGAAGAATCCATTCCTTCCTTTCTTGCCCACTTCCTACCTTCTCCCTCCCTCCCACCTTCCTCTGTTCCTCTGCTCCAGGCATTGGGAACACAAAGTCACAGTTTCTACAGTAAAAGAAAATCTTATGTTCGGTAGGGAAAGAAAGAGGCAAACCAAAATTATGATCTATTGTGGAAAGAGCTATAATTAGAGGAATGTACAAGTTTTTGTAAGAGCACAGAGGAAAGAAACATTATTTCTCTTTGAGGGGAAAGCAACATTTAAGTTGGATGAGCATTACAACAGAGGAAGAGTTAATCACATGGATAAATGAAGAGAAAAGGACATACGAATCAGATTCAAAACTGAGGAAGGCTGATGAAGCAACTTGGAAGTTTAATTTTCATGTTTGTTTCAGTTTTCATTTTGCATCTCAAAGACTAATGTACAAGAAGTAGTAGATAGTAGTGGTGAAGAATGAAGAGTGTGGATTTTGGATCCAGTTTGACTGGCTTCAAATTGCAGCTCTTTCCTTGCAGGAGTATGATTTGGAAAAATTATTTAATCTCTGTGTGCCTTGGTTTCCAGATTCATAAAATAAAAGATAATAATGGTAACTACTTCATAGGATTATGATTGTCAAAGTTAATACTAAATATTTATGAGGCACTTAGAAGTGGCGCCTGGCCCATAGTAAGCTATTATTATTATGAGAAATTAGTCAATAAAATCGCTAGTGTGGTATATGGAAATGCAATGTAATCTTGATTAAATTTGATTATTGTTTTTACTATAGCTAGCCACCTTGCTGAAATGAGATCTTATGCATTGCCATTAACTGGTGCCTGATGTATCTGCCCAAGTCACCAAGCAGTTAAAATTAAGAAAGGATGTAATGATAAAGAATTTTTACTGTCTTGCAAAAAATAATGAACACAAATTCCATGGGGTTATACATGTTCCAAAAGTGATGTGGCCTCAAAATATTAAATCTATGAACTCTGACATATACAATCAAAGGCAAGGAAGTATATACTCTCACCAAACAGAATTTGCAATCCATCAATATTGATGCCTTGCCCTCAGGTTCATACAAATGTAAAATGATTCTCCCACAACCATGCTTTTGAGTGTTGGTGCTCTCTCCAGAAACTGGGGAATGTCTTTTCTCAGACTTTTCTCTTCCTATTTGGCTAAGCTCATCCAAATCTTGGCCACTTTATTTTTCTAGCTTTGTTTACTTAGGGCTGTCTTAGCATACATCGAATGACCACTTTTGCACTCATATTTTATAATATTATCATCCATATAAAACCAGGGAATAATAATACACCCAAAGCTCTTTTATATATACGTATAATGTCCTTTGTTTCTTTCCACAAATCTATGAGATGACAAATTTTATTATTTCTATCCATCAGATGTTAAGAATTACACGGCCCACATGATTTCACTTTTTGGGTCTTTTTTCTTGGAAGGGAAATTTTTGCTACAAATCTAATAGCTAATAAAATTATTTTTTGTGACTTATTGTTAGTGGAGATTCAGTGTATTGCAGTGGTTCAGGCATCTAAACAGTGGAACAGCGTCTGGTGGGTTAGTGCTTATTTAGTAAACATTAGCTATTAATATTCAGCATTTTAAAAATTAGAAGTAGCTAATAATTAGAGATGAATATGAAATGAGATTATTAGAATAAAATATATGAAGGTATTGAGTATAACGTGCCAGGTGTTGGGACTAGACATTTGACATGGCTTTTCTTATTTAATCTTCACAACACCGCATAAAGTTGATGTTATTGTTTATCCCCATTTTGTAATAAAGAAACGGAAGGTTCGAGGAGCTGCATAAATTGTTAAATGTCATATAGCTCGTAAGTGGCCGAGCTGTGGTTTGATTGCAGGCAGTGTGATTACATGGAGCTCACTCTTAGCCTCTATCTTATATGCATTCTCTAATAAAAACAGTTAAGTTGGCCAGAGTATTAACATTTAACTGGACACTGAATTTGGCTCAAAGACCCTGGCTAACAAAATCAAAAGGAGAAATAATCTTTGCTACATAATTCTTAATATCCAATGGAAAGACACACACGTGAGATATCCACACCTCAAAGGAGCAAAGATCTACCAAGTTTCAAAAAAAATTGTAATGTGGGACTTCATGCAGGAGACATTGAATTGCATGATGGAAATGTCTTGACAATAACCCTAAATGAATGAAAAGTTATTTTCATAGACCTATTTCCCATTTCAACTTACAGCATATGCCAGAATTTCCAAGTTAGTTGCAAATATTATGGTGAAAATGATTCTATCTTGGGAAAGAAGCTAAGTTAGAGTGATTTAAGTATGTCATATTTTATCACCTAACTTGTAATTATTGTATACTTGAAATGGCTGGAGAAGTATATAGATAGCAAGTCCTGTAGGCTGTCTTCGTTGGAGATTGTCCAACCTGGGGTTTGAAAAAGGTGAAGAGTGGACAAAATGTGGCAGCAATCTCTGACAAAGTCATGTGTTTGTGGTATTCCACGGCACTGGGCGAGGAAATTTGGTGAATTATGAATATCTGACAAATAAATGGTATGCTGTTCTATTATAATATTTAAAGTTTTATTCCTAAGTGGCTATTTATCCCATCTTTCCATGGATGGGGGACTTTAAAGGTACCGGTCATGAAAGTAGAATGATGGTATAATGATTTGTCCGAAATCAGAGATACCTAGTGAAAAAGGCTATGGTCCTAAGTTCTCTAACTCTGATCTAAAACCACTGTTCTTTCAATAGCACCACAGTATTTAGCTGACTTAGCTGCTACCTAGGGCATTTGATTCAAGAATTTAGACCCGATTATATACGTGATGTAAGTTGGATTCAGAATAAACATGTTTCTTTTGTTTAAAACATTAGCTATCCAGTGTCATGTGAGTAATAGTCTATGGAATTCTGAAATAGCAGCATATTGCTCTATAAATAAGCGATTATAAACAGGATAGATGTGATGCCCAATCCATTTGGAACCATTTGCACAGACATAGTTTGACCCTTATTGAGATCACTAATTGAATGCCACTATTCTCAGTGGGAAGGGGCAGAGAGAGGGGAGCAATGTCTAAGGAACACAGGATCCCTTTTTCTTTCTCTTTCTGTCTTTTAAAAAAAGATTTTTAGTTTAAAAAACTGGGGGATAATTTATTGATTCTGTTCTATTTTCAAATTCAGTAATTTCTATTTTTCTCTTTAATATCATTTACCTCCTGTTCACATTAGACTTTCATTATTGTTCTTATAGATTCTTGAGTTGAAAGCTTAGTTTATTTATTTTTGTTCTTTCTTTTACAATTTTACAATCAACCTGGGGCATATGCCAGAATCTCCAACTTAGTTGTAGATATTGGGGTGAAAATGATTCTTTTCATGAATTTTACTTTATATACAGTTTTGGCCACACCTCCATGGCTTTTGCTATGTAGGATGCTCTATGCTGTTTTCCATGGTCATGGTGATTTAGAGGGTGGAGAGATTTTAAAACCACAATGCAAATGAAACTGCAATTAGCCCAAGTTCATGTAAGGTGACCTACATAGCTGCCAAGCTGGTTGAACCCCGTCCTTGTCTGTGGTTATCAACCCATCCTTAGTTAGACTTTAACACCTGCAACCACTCTGCAAGCCTCTGCTTCTGGCGCCTAGCCTAGTAGCCTAGTTAGTTTCTGCCTGAGAGTTGTTTATTTTATTAATAGCAACTGCACCCACCCTATAAGCTCCTGTATCCAGGTTCATCCTCATCTCTCAGTCTCCTAATCTAATAGGACAATTACTAATGGTAATGTTATTATTCTCATATTCTTCTATTTGTGCAATTTCTGTTGCATACATACCTACGAGAGGAATTGCTGTGTCATACTGCATTTACTATGTTCACTTTTGGTAGATGATCACAATTTTTCCACATGGTTGTAACAATTTCTTATCCCTCCAGCAAGATATCAGATTTCTGTTTGCTCCTGATCCTCCCAAGCTTTTGATGTTTTCTGTCATTTTCATTTGAGCTGTCCTGATGGGTGTGTAGTGGAATCACTTTGTGGATTCAAATTTTACTTTCTTGATGACTAATGAAGTCGAGCATCTTTCATTACGTTTATTTTTCATTTGGCATCTTCTTTTGTGAAGTATCAGTGCAAGCCTTGCCCATGTTTCTACTCAGTTGCCTTTTCTGTTTTTTAATTTCTAAGAATCCTATATATATTCTGGGTATGAGTCATTTTTTAGATATACTTTTTTGGTGAAATGTCTTGTATTCTGCGGCTTGCCTTTTTACTCTTGTAATGTGTTCTTTCGATGAACGAAATATTTAATTATAGTGTATTTCAATTTTAAATATTTTCCTTGATGTTTTATGCTTTTCATAAAATAATAGCTTAGTGAGATATAATTCACATTTAATGAGATATATTTTCACTTATTGGAAGTGTACAATTCAGTGGCTTTTGTATAGTCACAGAATTATGTAACCATCGCCACTATTTAATTTTAGAATATTTTCATCTCCCAAAAAGAAAACCCATGTCTAAGAGCAGTGACTTTATATTCCTTTTTGCTCTTATTCTCTATTCTCAATTCTCTATTCTCAATTCAATTCTCTATTCTCAATCACTAATCTGTTTCTGTGAATTTGCCTCTTCTGGACATTTCATATAAATGAAATCATATAATATGTGGTCTTTAGTGTTTGGCTTCTTTCTCTTTGCATAATATTTGCAAGGTTCCTCCATGTTGTAGCATTTATTAATACTTCCTGTCTTTCTATTGCTGAGTTATATGCCACTGTATAGTTATACCACATTCTCCTTTTATAAAATTAGAAACCTTAGTTAGTTTATTAAAACTATTTAACTTATTGGCAACTTGCATTCTGAGACTTTTCCTCCAATCATTTAATTTAATTTGAGCTTCCCCCAATTTTTTTTTATTTCAGAATATTATGGGGGTACAATTGTTTTGGTTACATGAATTGCTTTTGTACTGCATGAGTCAAAGTTGTAAGTGTGCCCGTCACCTAGATAGTGTACACTGTACCTGTTAGGTATGATTTCACCCATCCCCTCCTCCCTCCTCCCACCTGCATGATTTTCATTTAGTTTTACTTCCATCTATGCACATGAGTGCTGATCAGTTAGTTCCAATTTAATAGTGAGTACATGTGGTGTTTGTTTTATCATTCTTGGAATGCTTCACTTGGGAGAATCGTCTCCAGTTCTATCCAGATTGTTGTAAAAGGTATGATTTCTTTTTCTTATGGCTGAGTAGTACTCCTTGGTATATATATACCATATTTTATTAACCCACTCATGAATTGATGGGCACTTGGATTGATTCCACATCTTTGCAATTGGGATCGTGATACAATAAACATTCTAATGCAAGTCTCTCTTTGATAAAATGACTTTTTTCCCCCTTTGGGTAAATACCAGTAGTGGGATTGCTCAATCAAATGGTAGATTTACTTTTAGTTCTTTGAGGAGTGTCCATACTATTTTCCACAGAGGTTGCACTAGTTTGCAGTCCCACCAACAGCATATGAGTGTTCCTATCTCTCCATATCCATGCCAACATCTATTGTTCTGAGACTTTTTGATAAAATCCATTCTCACTGGGGTTAGGTGATATCTCATTGTAGTTTTGATTTGCATTTCTCTGATGACTAGTGACACTGAGCATTTTTTCATGTGTTTTTTGAACAAGCTTCTATTCATGTCTTTCACCCACTTTTTAATGGGGTTATTTGATTTTTTCTTGCTGATTTGCTTGAGTTCTTTGTAGATTCTGGTTATTAGCCCTTTATCAGATGTATAGTATGTGAATATTTTCTCCCATTCTGTAGGTTGTCTATTTGCTCTGTTGATTGTTTTCTTGGCTGTCCAGAAGCTTTAATTTAATCAAGTCCCATTTATTTATTTTTGTTGTTGCTGTGTTTGCCCTTGGGTTCTTCTTCATAAATTCTTTACCTAGGCCAACATCTAGAAGAGTTTTTCCAACATTTTCTTCTAGAATTCTTATGATTTCACCTCTAACCCTTCTTAGGGAGAGGCAAAGCTATACAAGGTATCCAACATGTAAAAAAAAAAAAATCTTTTGTTGGATGGAGGGCAGGCGGGAGGGGGGAAGAAGTGTAGAGTTACATAATGTGTGCCATCCGCACCACCTGGGGACTGGACTCGCTTGAAGCGCTGGCATGTGGGGGGAAGAGGGGAGGGGCAATGTATGTAACCCTAACAATATTTGTACCCCCATTACATGATGGAATAAAAAAAATTAAAAAAAGAATTCTTATGATTTCATGTCTTGGATTTAAGTATGTTATCCATCTTGAGTTAATTTTTGTGAGTGGTAAGAGATATGGATCCTGTTTTAATCTTCTACATGTGGCTATTCAATTTTCCCACCACCATTTATTATATAGGGATTCTTTACCCTAGTGTATATTGCTGTCTACTTTGTCAAAGATCAGTTGGCAATATGTGGATGGTTTTAATTCTGGGCTCTCTGTTCTATTCCATTGGTCTATGTCTCTATTTCTGTGCCTATACCACGCTGTTTTGTTTACTGTAGCCTTATAGTATAGCTTAAAGTCTGGTAAAGTGATGTCTCTAGATTTGTTCCTTTCGCTTAAAGTAGCTTTGGATATTCAGGCTCTTTTCCATTTCCAAATGAAGCACAGAATTATATTTTCTAGATATGCAAAAATGATATTGGTATTTTGATGGGGATTGCATTGAATCTGTAAATCACTTTGGGTAGTATGGATATTTTAACAATGTTGGTTCTGCTGATCCATGAACATGATATGTTTTTTAATTTGTTTACATCACCTACAATTTCCTTCCTCATTTTCTTTATTCATTCATCACTTTGTAATTGATATTTTGATTGTTTCCACTTTTTGACTATTATGGGTAATGCTGCTATGAACACTCATGTACACATTTTTGTGTGGACTTGTGCTTTCATTTCTCTTGAGTATATATTCAGGAGTGAAATTGCTGGGTCATAGTGTAACTCTCTGATTAAAATTTGAGGAAATGCAAGACTGTTTTTCAAAGATTCTGTATCATTTTCTGTTCCTACTAGCAGTGTATAAAGGTTCCAATTTCTCCACATCCTCACAAACACTTAGTATTATCTACTTTTTATTTTAGAATTCCTAGAAGATATGAAGTGACATCTCATGCTTTTGGTTTGTATTTCCCTAACAATTAATGATGTTGAGCATCATTTTATGTCCTTATGGGCCATTTGTAAATCTTTAAAGAAGTGTCTATTTAATTCCTGTGATGATTTTGAATTCAATTATTTATAAAAATTGCACAAATCTTAGACTTTTGCCAACTATTATGTTTTTATGTGCATTTAAGTTTACATGTTCATACATACATGCATAAATGCTTTTCCTATGTGAAATTTATTTGGGAACTTATAATGAAGTAGAGAATTTTCCAGAATCCTCCTAATTTTTTTAAACTCAGAAGTAACGATGGAGGTAACTCTTAATAGGGACAATAACAGGAAAAGCCAATTGTCTATTTGGATGAGACCTTATCTTACACCAGTGTAGGCCAAGGGCAAGGACTACATGGGGCTGGAGGGGGGGGAGGGATTGCAGCACAGAGCATGTGCCCCTCCCAGAAATGCTTATCATTTTCATTTGTTCTTGGGAGGCAGCAGGCAGCAAGGAGAATAGGCTTGAATCTTCCTGTTTGATCTGGGTTTTGGAGAAATTACTTTCCTTATGAGCCACAGTGAGATTATTTGGAAACTGAAAATACTAATACTATGATCTACTTCTTAGGGTTGTGGGGAAAAAAGGATTTCTTTATGATAATTATTTTCTTTTCAATACAAGGTGATTTGTATTGAACGTGTAACTAAGGTTGATTTAATTTTTATACCATTGTGAGTCATTGATTGACAAATTAGAAAGATGCATGCATTTCTATTTTTAGTTGAGACAATCTGCTCATTGCATTTATACCTCATTCTCTCTTTTTTCCTCTTTCCTCTGCTAATCATCTAGAATGTATGCACAGTGCACCAAATGCTAAGAGACTGCCTTACGTCCTATTTAACTATCAATGGTCTGACTGTGTTACTTCCTTCTTGGAGATTTTCACTGACTATCACAGCTAAAGTTAGTGGAAACCATAAAAGATAGAGAACATCTGTGAAAGTCAAGGATTGCCCTTTTCATACATCAAAAGAAAAAAAAAAGAAAACAGAATACTTAATTCCATATAAATTAGAAGTGTTCAAAATACAAAACAAGTAAAATGTTCAGAACTTAATTCTTTAAAAATAAATACTAAATGTTTAGGTGAAATAAAGAGCCAAATACTGCTTTGGCTGCTGAAGAAATATTTCAATTAATTTTTACAACTACTATGAAAAAGACACTTACATGAGTCTTCTGTACTCTTTGGGGCCATAAAGCTATACTTTCTAATTAGATCTATAAAACTTGGTCTGCTCAGAATCCATTTTGACTCTGAAGCTACTGATCTCTAGAGCTGAGGGTTTCTAGCACTCTGTGCTGTGGTTAGAACTACTTGTCCAACTTCCCCAACCCTGGCCCTGGGGCATGTTCTCAATCCTTCTTGCTTTGATGGTTCTAGGTTGGATTGTTTGATATTTGTTATTGCAGGAAAATATAGGATGCTTAGGTGGATTCAAACTCAGTATTTATTTAGCACTTACTCAATGAGTGTTTTAGAGGAGATAATTCATTTAATCCTCATGAAAATCATTTAATGTATCTGCTCTTGGAATCTCCATTTGCTAGATAAGGAAACCAGGGTGTTTTTTGCATGGTTATACCACCCGCTAGTGATGGGAATGAGGTTTAACTCAGGCAGTTTGCAGTGAGCCTGCATATGTAACCCCTATGTGCAGAGGGTTGCTGCCCACCCTCTCACTTTGCTCCCCATACCCCCTGCCCATCCCACTCCTGCCTCAAAGGAGAAAAACTATTCCTATACTGCCTGACCCCAGTAAAAAGGTATTTTCTCATTTTGCAGACATAGAAAATAATCATAAGTGTGAAATGCAGGTGACATTCAATAACTTACAAATAGTCACAGGGACTTCAATATATTAATTCTTATTCCTGCCTCTAAGCCTTTGCTCTCAACATTTCCCCAGCTCAGAGCACCCTTTCCTGCTTTCCTGATTCCTACAGCTACCCATTCTTCAAGGTGGGGCTCAAATTCCACATCCTACTGCCAGACTTGTTTATGGGATCTCTCCTGTTCATAGACCTCATTAATACTTATAATTTGTTTCATTTAGAGACAGATGTATAAAGTGCAAAGGACACTGAATTTCGAATTAGAAGAACTGTGTTTAAGATTCAGCTCATACACTTATTTGCTGTGTGATCTTCAGCACATTTGCAACATCTCTGAGACTCCCTTTTTGCTAGTCAGAACAAAAACCCTCACCACAAGCTTTCTCTGAGGATTAATCAAGATTACAAATGTAAAAATGGTTTATAAGGAGTAACAAACTATACACTATAGTGTATAGTGTATAGTTTGTAGTGCACTATACAATGTAAACGATGTTGTCATTCTAATCTTTTTGTTTCAGTTCACCAAAGAAATGATAGATTTTTACGGAAAGAAATTATAATTTAAACACGTTTCATGTTTATATCTACTTTAACATCTAGCTTAGTGTCTTGAATATATTGGATGTTCATTACACATCTGCTGATTTAACTTGCAGATGAGGGTGATTCCCCCCAGGAACTATTATATTTTTAACTTTTTATATTTGCTTTATCTATATTACCAAGTTTTTTTTTCTTAACTTGGACTTTAATGTGTCTTTCTATTCTTTCCATTTTCCCTTTTCATTCTAGGAATATTTTCAAATGGCAAATTGTGTGTGTGTGTGTGTGTGTGTGTGTGCGTGTGTGTGAATTTCCATTTGTTTCGTAGATGAAGATGTGACTAGAGAGAAAAATGAAAGGATCAGTTGTAAAGTATAGAAAAAAAGTACCAGGCTGGATTCATGTTTTGGTGGGGATACACAGCTGGCAAAAGAGAAAAAAAGTTAAGGCTGGGAGTTGGAGGGATAAGGTGGATTGGGGGGTCAAGGTGGGTGAGACGGTGTTGACTAATCCAAAAATTCTTTGTTTTCCAAGCAAAGACATGAAGCAGTGGCTGCCAGGGGCTGCGAGGATGGGGAAATGGAGAGTTACTCATCAATGGGCATAAAGTTTAGTTGCGTTCTAGAGATGTGTTGTACAACATTGAACCTATAGTCCATAATCATATATTGGGCACTTAAAAATTTGTTAAGTAGGTAGATCTCACAAGTGTTCTTACCAAAATAAGAATAAAAAAATTCATAAAATATAATTTTTCAAGAAGCTCCTTTTATTTGGTTGAGATGGTGATTTTATGAGCCTCCGTGGGGAGTTTATTTAATCCTGCCTATAGGATAAAGCTAACATATGGCCAACTCCTCTTCCACGGTTGAAGGCAGCTCCCTCTTCCCATTATAGGAAAGTACCACCTGATTCTCTTTTGCAAAGCAAAAGGGGCAGTTGGCCCACATTCCCAAAGGTTGGCTGCACTCTGTGGCTGACTGAGAAGCTGTTGCTAAGGTGTTCCCCATCTTTTCAAATCCCTGCTGCACCTGGGTTCCTGTGGGACATCCTGGAACAACAGAAGGATGGGCTGAGGGGCGGGAAGCTAGATAGCAGCTTGGCCTCCCCACCTGGCCCCATAACCTGCTCCATCTGTCAACTGTTCCGGGCGGTGAAGAGTCCAGCAGTTCAAAGCTGTACTCCAGGCTGGTTTGAGCACTTCTTTACTCTCTGAGGACCTGATATTTCTGGCCACAGTGAGAGGCTTGGAGCCAAGTGTTCCTCAGCTCAGCAGCCCAGGGTACATGGGGTTGGCAGCCACTGCGCCCCATGCTGTGCTACTCCTTAGGAATTTGAATAAGAGTCGCTGTGCTTGTTTCTGTTCATTTTACCATCTTCCTTTTGCATGATCCATCTGCGTGAAGTTCAGAATGATATTTGTACATTCAAAAGCCAATCAGGCACGAAGTTAACGGAGAGCGCTGTTTCAGTGACTGAACCGATAAGAAAGCTGAGTGTTTATCTAATAAATCTGTCAAGAAGAAAACACCATCGGTGTGGAAGGATGGTTAGCATAGCAGATCCAGGAAGACCCCTTCCTGGAGAATCAGGAAACAAGAATTGACACTTGGGCTGATGTGTGTTTTAAATTCATCTTGCGCAATTACATTTTAAGGATTAGAATTTCCAATCCATGTCATAACTACATGACTCAGATAGGAACAAATGAGGTCCCTGTATTAATTCTCTATTACTGCATGATAAATTATCACAAATTTAACAGCTTAAAACACATTTATAATCTCACAGTTCCTGTGGTTCAAGAATCCACGTTCACTTTTGCTGGGTCCTTAGTTTAGGACCTCACCAGACTACAATCAAGGTGTCAACTGGGCTGTGTTTTCATCTGAAGGCTGGATTGGGAAAGATTCTGCTTCCAAGCTCACTCAGGTTGTTGGCACAATTCATATATCCTTGAAGCTGTCAGACTTAGGGTGCCAATTTCTTGCTGGCTTCTCTCAGCTCCTAGGACCCATTAGCAGTTCCTTGCCATGCAGACATCTATGTAGGACCCCTCACAACATGGCTATTTACTTCCTCAAAGCCAGAAAGGGACAAAGAGAGCCATTCTAAGGTAAGACTTGCTACTCTTACATAAGCAACATAAATGCTAATGGTGTGCTCCATTACCTTTGTCACGTTGTGTCAATCAGAAGCAAGTCGAAGGTCCTGCTGACACTCCAGAAGAGTACATTAGAGAAAGGAGTATAGCCCAGGAGGTGGGGACCATGAGGGCCACTTTAGAATCCGTCCTCACAGTCACTGTTCCAGAATCCATTCTTAAGTGGCCAGTGAGTGGTGCTTTGTTTGTGGTATAAATGCACAGAACATGGTATGCTACAGATTGGTCTGAGCCTTGGGTGATAATGGACGATGACTTAATCCCTAAGATGTTTAATTCCTATATTTGCAAAGTGGCAGGTGACCACGTGCCTGGTCCGATCACATTTCCTACTACAAATAGTGCAGTCCCAGGTCCCTCAATCCCCTGTCTCCATTAGCAGCGATGGCTCAAGACCCTCAGCTCTCCGCTCCCGATGTGCTCTCACTCTTTGTCTGTGCTTCAGTGCCCAACCTTGTATTGCTCTCTTATTTTCAGCCCTTCAGCCCGTCTCTTATTTCCTTCTCTACCTTTAATTACCTGACCGATTTTGATTTATACCTTAAAGGATTTTTGCTCAGATTCATCTCACTCCTCCTTCCTTCAGGGGATCTTGCATAGGATTATGAATGGCTTATTTCAGTGTTTTTCAAGCGTCAAACCTTGAGTCGGCTCTGTCAGTTACCTGGGGAGACTTTGCAAAGTATTGTTTCTAGCATTTTCTAGCACCCACTTTTGGATAGTCAATTCAATCAGAGTAAGAGTATGAATCGAATCTGGAAATATATGTATTTTGCAAAATTTCCTCCAAGCTCTTTTTATAGGTAGCCACCATCTTTGGTCACATGATAAGAACAAAACTCAAAAAAAAAAAAAAAAAGACAAACAAAACTGTGCCGATAAATGAATAACTGCAAAATGACAGTGGCTGTCACATAGAATTGGAGTAAGTGTTGAAGCAGAGTGTTCTATGATTCACCATTATTCATGTTCACTTCTCTGTATTGAGTACTTACTTGGACTTCATTTTAAATTCCCTTTGCAGTTAGATGTGACCATGAAACCAAGTTCTGGCTCATAGAATATGAACAGAGTCAACATGTTTCTTTCCTGTCTGGCTCTTAATTATCCACATTGCAAATTCCACACCCTCTGTCTCCATCCTGTTAGTGAATAAAGAAGACTCAAGAACCCAAGGTGGAATCACAAGAGGGAAGGAGTTCATCCCCTTGAATGACAGCACGGAGCACAGTGGTACCCCATCCCATTGCACTGGACAGTGACCTCACCACAAAAGGAGCTGTTACTCTGTCAAGTGACTGACACCCTAATATAAACTTCTTTTTACATTTCTAATTCAAAGATTTCTGAGTATGCTTTCACTGCAAAATAATTCTAGTAGAAATCCTAAAACTCCACAGTAACACATTCATTTCCCAGGTATGACCATTGCCTTCCCCACAGCATCTTTTAAAAGGAAGATTCTCTGTGAAGGCGGAATGCATAAGTCCTTAGAGTATCAGTGTGAATGCATTTGACACATTCATCCTTGAAGAGAGAAGTGAGATGATAACAGCTGAGAGAAAAGGAAGGATGCAAGAGAGACAGAAGAGGGATACATGTGGATTTATTTTACAAATGTTTGTTGAGTACCTGCCATGTGTCTTGCACTGTGCCGGGCTTGAAATATTAATGTAAAGAATACCGTGTCTGGGTCCCTGTGCTGTCCGTATTTCAGAACTGAAGTGGCACGTCACAGTAAGCGCGTGCATGTAAATTGGTCACGTTTCTTTACCCCTCACAAAACCGTTGTTAAATCAGTGTGTCCTTTCATTCACACCATCTCAGAATCAAGGAAATATGCCGTGGCCTGAGGCTTTTCAGTTCTCTTTAGTTAACGTTCTCAGTGACACCGTGACAAGGTATTATTAACTCCATTTAACTCCCCCTCATCCTTCAGCTCCCAGTTCAATCATCTGGAAAAATTGATCTGATCCCGTACATTAGATCATCTTCTCCTATTAACATCTCACCGTGGCATGTGGCTCCTCTTCCTGGGACCTTATTGTGATACTATTTGTGTAACTATTCAATTTACTTTTATCTTCCTCACTGTACTACTGCAAGCTCCATGAGGACAGGGGCTGCGACTGCTTTTGTCCTTTTATAATCTGCTCTATATAGGGCACCGTCGACATGAAGCCTGTTTGTTGAATGGATAGATAGATAGATAATCAAGCTAACTGGCTTCTAATAGTGTGGGGAAAGGAGGATTGTTTCTCTGTATTTGATTCGGCTCTATGGAGTCACTGCTGCCTGAACGAATAAACATGAATCTCCGTCCTCTTAAGAGTTGAAACCACCTTCCTGACCTCGCCAACCACTACCAGTCTCCCTTCTCTCTTTCCGCTCACAGAGGAACTTCTCTGTGTTCACTGTTTCCTTTTCTGCACATCCCGTTCCCTTCTCAACCCACTGAAGTTTGGCTTTTCATTCTTACCACTTTGCTGAGAGAGCTCTCACCCATGTCTCCAATGCAAATGTTATTTTTCAGTTCATGTTTTAATCTGTCCTTCAACTTCTTGGTACCTATGACATCCACTCTTGCCTACGTCTACTTCTGTTACTGTGGTCATGTTGTCTCTGTTTTCTTTATGATTTTCTTCCCTTATCAGGGCCTAAAATTCTGGACTCATTAAGGCTTAGTCCTAGACATCTTTGCATGTCCGCTCTGACCAAGGCTGGTTTCCCCAGAGTTGGCCGGCAGTCTGTTTCTTAAGAGACCAATACTTGTGGAAACAAGGAAAGGGAAGCAGGTTTTAATAAAGGGAGAAAAAACTATATCATAGATGATCTGTTTATGAATAACTAAAAATTGGTTTCATGCCTTTGTGATAATTGAGGTTGCAGAGAATAGTTGTCTAAAGTTTATATTCTAAAGTTTGAAATCCCCAACAAAGTTTATAAAGTCCAGCTCTTCATAATTTGGTGGGAAGATTAATTATATCAGGCCAAATAGGATTACTCTGAGTTGTATGACTAAGAATTAAAAACTGTCAAGAAAGATGATGTCCTGCAGGGAACCTGCACTTACAATAATCATTTGTGAGAACATATTTCACTATGAGACAAAATTCGATAACAGCTTTATGGATTCTGCTATGACTCAGTGAAATGGGGATGTGCTTTGGGCATGGAACCAGGAGTCTGCTTTTAATTTCTTGTCTTTTATCAAGCCATTAAATCTTTCTGTACCGTGTATTCTTCAAGGCAGAAATACCTCTCCCAGGTGTTTTGTAATGATTAAATATAGTAACACATGTGAAAATGCCTAATAAGTGATAAGATCTTATATAAATACTCATGGTTGTGAATATGTCTACTACATTTTAAATAGGAATTTGGCAGTTTAAATCTCAACATCTCTCTCTCAAACGTTTCACTTCTTGCATAGTTAACTAATAAGAAAAGCAGAACCGCTTCTCACTGTTGTTCTTGCTGACTCACCTCCTGAACATGTAAAGAGATAAAAAGAGAATCGATTCTACTTTTATTGATTGCTTAATGTCTCAGAGTTTTTAATAAATAAAAATTTAGCAAAGATGAACACATGTCTCAATGCCTAGTGAATGCTACCCAAGTGGCTTCCATTATGAGGGACTGTTTAAGTCTCAATCTTGCAAGATTTAAAAACATGACTCAGGAGAAACAAAAGATTTTATAATACGATAAAGGTGGCAAGTCCTTTCAGACATCCTAATCAGTTGCAGTTTTATTCTGAGCTTGTTTTAGAAAAACAGCCATTGCCTGCCTATGACAAAGCATTCAAAATTAACTAAGTGTTGACTCATCCTCGGGGGGTTCAATCAATATGTTAAATCCAGTATTGATGATTTGATCAATAGGATATTCAGATTTTCCTAGGAATGTCATAAGCATGTAACAGAGTGGTCACCCTCCTCCCATAGACATGGAAGGGAAATATTGAAAGTGGGGAATATATAACAGAGGGAACGGCCTGAAAAAAATATTTTCTGTCTCTTTAAAACAAACTCCACTCCTTTTTGAGAACTAAAGCCTGCATCCCTGTCTCAGGCCAGTGGTTGGGAGGGGCAGGGTAAGTCTTCTGTTTATTTGTGCAACAGGAGATGGCCCAGCCCAGACTTGATAAAGGGAGGTCCTGGGTGGAGGTCATGAGACTGTCTTCAGCAAAGATGGGATGGTCAGAATCATTAAAAGCAGTTGAATAGTAATTGCCAGAAGCTGAGAATGCTTCCTTTGAAAGCTCTGTATTTCTGCTAACATTCAGGAAATTTGTATTTTGAGACGAGAAGGTCTGCCATTTTTCCCCCTTTGCCGGCAAAGTAAAATCTCTTTCCTCCTCCCCAAAACGCTTGTCCTCAATATTTTTGGAGGAGTGGACTTTCAGAGTCCTAGCTCTGTCATTTTTGCTAGTGTCGGTTCATTTTATTTTTAGTTAGTTTCTTTTTTCTGTTGAGAATGCCAGGAGGAAAAACATACAACTGTTTCAGAAGAGTGAACCCCATTAAACTGAGGGTCCTTTGTGTTGAGGATTCTGATTTTTCCCCCCCAAGCAAATATAGGGGCAGGGCTGAATTTACAAGTAGATTTTGGAGAAAGCCACATTTGGGATATGGGTGGGGGAGGATGAAAAGAGAGGCCTGAGAGGCCTAAATATTGGGGTGCTACATGGGGTGGTGTTGTCATTGAACTATCCTCAGTGATGAAAGAGCCAAAGGATATTTAAAAGAAGGACGTCTAATTTCCAATTGGGAATTACTTGCATTTCTGCAAGATAAACTCCATCTCTACTTCATAATTCTTCATTAAAGTCTAAAAAGGGGTTGTGTTTATGTAAATCAAGAGAGGAGATGAGTACTGTGTCTAGAATGAGGCACTGTGGAAGAGGGAAGATGTGCGTAGGTGGGGAGATACTGTATAAACTGAAATTATTTGACAGAAAAAAGAGCTTAGAGGTAGAGGTGACCATTAAAACTCATACCTCACTTCTTTCCCCTTGGGAGTTTTCAGTGCACCTCACTGTACGTGTATGTGCATCCTAATTTAGCTCAGTTCATGATATTAATGCTCTCTGTACATCAAATACCCCTCTCATTTTTTTGATCAAAATTTGCTCATCCTTGTTATAACTCAGCACTACTTCTTCCCGTGGAATATTTTTTGATACCCACTGTGGTGTGCTGCTTGCACTAATGCTGTATTTGTTAACTCCTTCTTGTTTCCAAATATTTGAGGAGTCCTATCTCACACTGATTATGGGCTAGCCCATGTCACACGCTTTAGACAACAGGACAGGAGCACAGTGATGCAAACAGCAACTTGAAAGCTGGTTGTGCATTTGGGTTTGTCTTTGGGCTGCTCCTGAAGCCTTTTGATTACTGTGTGAATAAGCTTGGGATTTCCTGTTGGGATAAGACCCTGGGGAGAAAGGTCCCAGCAGATCTGGCTGTCCCAGAAGAGACCATGGTGAACAAGGCAGCCCCAGGCAACCCACTAGCTGACCAGGATCAAATATGAGCAAGCCCAGCTGAAATCTGCTGAGCCCAGCCCAGAAGAACTGCCTAACTAAGTACAATTTAAATTGACAATATGCAAAAATTTGTGCTAAAAAAAGTGGTTATTGTTTTAAGACACTATATTTTGATGATGGTTTGTTACACAGCAAAAACTAACTGATACAGTAGCTCCATTAAGACCTAATTACTCTATCATTTGAATTTTGTTTAAAATCATTCCTTGAAAATTAGAATTGTCTTATATTAATCTTATAGCTCTTTCAGCTATTTCCTCATTACACTTAACATTTATGGTATATTTACTATTTGCCAGGCACTGACTGCTTTAAATGTAATAATTAAGTGAATACACAGAACAACTTAGCAATGTAGGTACTATTATAACCATTGTAAATATGAGAAAACTGAGGTCTAGAGATGTGTGCCAACTTAAAAAATCCAGTCACTGGCAGGGTGGGCATCTGAGCCAAAGCCATCCAATTCCAAAGTATGTGCCTTTAAACCCTACAAATCCCTCCCTATACTAAATTGCACATATTGGTGTTATGTAAGCACTTAACTTACGGTGGGTAACTGTGATTCAGTTGACAATGTTCTAATAGTCTTCATTTTTCAGAAAGTATTACCTTTGCGGAAGGAATCTAGTATTCTCCAGTGAACCCTTTATCTGGGAGATGCTTGAATGAGTCATAGAGGAGTTCATTAAGCCTTAGCGCCTCAGGGATGCTGCTGAGGACTAAATGGTAGGCTTTACGGGTTATCAACCATTGTGCAGAAAATAAAACAGAGAACACTGAGGCTATGGAAATTTATCTCCCTGTGAATCTTGCCTCTTGAGTTTCTCTGCAGGAGAATGTCCTTAGTTCACTTCTAGCACCTCTCAGAGGACTTGTTACATAATCCTGTTTGAGGCATCTTCTCTGGGGCTTTGGTAATCTCAGTTCCCCAGGAGACACCAGTCACAGGAGGACTATTTTATATCAGGTTTGAATATATACACACAGATACATATTCGTGTGTGTGTATGTATATCTATACATCTGATGTACTTTTCTTAATCTCAGGAACTGTGAGTCTAGATGAGGAAAGATTGATCTGATTATGGAGAAAGGTCTATGTATGATCTGTGACTTAGTAGCAGGGGACTTGGCCACAACCCAGCTCAGTGATCTGTAAATTTTTTAGGGTAGTGTCCACCAGTAGCCTTTGCTAGTCTACAACTACTGAACGTTTGCTATTTAGACCTTATTAAAAGTCCAGCTAAGAGAAATAATTCTTAAAGGAAATAATTTGTGATATCCTGTTCATTGACTCCTGGGATCTAAGTTTTATTGTGGGCTTATGTCAGACCGCTGGAAGACCACATTTTGCACAATTTGCCAAACTGCCTGTATGGGATTGCATTCTAGTGTCTTATCCTCAGATAATTTAAGATGCGAAACCTGGGTTTGAGCTCCAGGTCTGTCAATTATTGGCTGTGTGATGTTGGGAGAGCAACTTAATCACTTTAAGATTCCATTTCTGAATATGAAAAATGTGAGAGTAAATACTTCATGTAGTTTTTGTAAGACTTTAACGATACAGCCCATGTAAAGAAAATAGAAGTCCTGTAGCTTAAAAATAATTTGCAGCTTCAGAAAAAAAAGCCATATGAAATTCATTTTGGTGTATTTGCTGTAAGATCTGTTGTAAAATCTGTTGTCAAGGTCGTTGCCAATTTTCAACGTCTCCTATAAAGAATTCCATTTAGGTTTTACAACCCAATTAAAAAGAACTCTCTTCTCTGAGAAAATGGCATTTTCTCCCCTCTTCCGCTTCCCTCCAGTAACAAGAATGTGCTAATTTCCCATAGCTCCCTTTTTGTCCTGGCTGCAGAGAAACTTGATAAGATTTGTACTTCACCTACAACAGCTTGCCTGGTTGGATTATCTACTTCCTCCTCTTTCCTGTGACTGTCATTTAAAAATTTCTATTTGTTCATGTCCTTTGCCCACTTTTTGATAGGGTTGTTTGATTTTTCTTTGC